>CM056049.1:334276170-335485629 GCA_029574335.1 Rana kukunoris | reverse complement strand
CACACAGCTCTGTGTTCTGGTTTTAAAATGTAAGAATGACCTCTTTAATGGTTAGCTCTCTTATATACAGTACAGCCAAGTTACAGTTATTAAAGGAACAAAGAAACTCTCCACCCCCCTCATCACACAGTGGAGCTTCAATACAGATTTTAGATAATGACATTCAGGTGAGTTAATTATCCCCCAGACGTCCTTGACTCTGCCAATAAGTGATTCACCTGCAGAATGCACATTCCTTTACTAAACATAATTGACATGCTAATTCCCTACCCCTGAAAGGAGACATCTGACCTTTCAGACTTAATTAGTACAATGGATACAGAATGCAATCACAGCAAAGCACTTTAACATCCCATAATAGCCAGCCAGGCTGACTCTCAGTTTCAATCCACAGTAGCAGACTTAGTTAGCATCTCACAATGGAATGTCTAGGAGCAGACGCAATTAACACCTCAAAAGCATGTGTCCCCACCTTGAATCTAACACTCCATTTGGAGTCAGACTTTACCAACTTGTAATATGTCCAAATCTCCTGCAAAACATGAATTATCATTTATCAGTTACCCTATGCCCAAAAGGGACTCCCGTTACATGGCTCACTCCTTGTGGGACACTCCGGCAGACCTGGCTTGATCCTTTTCAGGTCAACTTGGGAATGTCCGAAACTAGGAGGGCGGGGTGACGTCTGTTTGCCGGGATAACCCATCAGCCTTGCCATCTGGCTTACCAGTTGGTAGCTGATGGTGAAGGTGAATAATGGGGGGGGCGTGGTCTGCCAGCAATGGAGATGGCTGCTTAAAATCTGAGCTCTTCTGCCAGGGAGAGAACCGGAGCGATAGGAGCCCGAATCCTTGATCAAACTCCTTCACTGCTACTTGCTGAGACCCAGGCTGACCCGGTGAAGACATGACGGGCAAAAGGAAAACGGATCGCCACCCGCAGAAGCTGACCGCCTTCTTTCATTATAATGCACAGGTCAGTCAGCAGCAAAATGGCGCCGACGGCGGCGCGGAGCTCGGCTCAGAATCGGACACTACAGGGCCCCTTTTGATCGAGCAGACCCCCTGTTGCTCTACCTCACCCCCTACACCCAAAACGAATGAAAACCCGATCACGGGAAGCCCCGTGAAAGCGCGGATGCGCACCGATCGTGACGCGCCACGCGCGCCTCCGCAAATCGAGGCCCCGGCTTGCGGCCTACTCCCGGCGAACCAGGCCTTGCACTCCTCCATGGCCTCCTTTCCTACCTCGGGCCAACCAGTGGTGGATACCACACTAAAAGACATGCTCCTCTCTCTCCAGACCTCCCTGATGACGGATCTCTCGTCTATTTTTTCTAAAATCACTACAGAGCTGCATGTGGTGGAAGACAGGGTCACGCACCTGGAAAACAGCATGGGAGAGTGCACTAACACAGTAAATGAACTGGTGGATGCCTATGAGGACTTGCAGTCTGAGCAGAAATGGGGTGAGAGCCAAGCTGGCCGATTTAGAGGACCGTTCCAGGAGAAATAACCTGAAACTTAGGGGGGTCCCGGAGACTATACCACCGGCTGATCTTCCAAAATACGCTAAAGAACTTCTTCATGTGCTACTCCCGGATGCCTCACCTAGAGACCTTATAATAGATAGGATACACCGTATAGCCAAGCCCTCTCACTTAGCTGCTTCGGTCCCGAGAGACATACTCATGAGGATTCATTTCTTCCATGTAAAGGAACATTTGCTGATGGCTGCTAGAGGGGGACCACCGCTACAACATCCATTCGAGGGGGTGCTACTCTTTCCTGACCTCTCAAAGTATACACTACAACTCCGGCGACAGCTTAACCCAATCACCAAGGGTCTTTACAACCATAAAGTCCAGTACAAATGGCGCTACCCAGCAACGCTCCTCGTCTCACGAAATGGCTCGACCCACGTAATCCAAGATCTGCAGAAGGGATTGCGCTTGCTACACACATGGGGAATTATACCGGATTCGCATCAGGATTCGGTGGAACCAAGAGCCCAAATGGGGCGAAGACAGACTCGACGGACCCCCGCCACCCAAGAAGAAGAACCGGAGCAGATGACTTGAAGGCCTCCTTCAATATATCTACATGACAGATACTCTCCCTGGCATCCAGCTACTTATTTTGATTACCTGTTCTTTTTTTTATTCCTGTTCTCTCCCCTTTTTTAGTGTTTTGGTTTGAATCAGCAGCATTGTGACACTTGTTACCCCGTATAGGCGGTTTAACGGGCTACTTAGTCCCGATACTCCGCTCTCTGACACCCTAGGTGGCACACCCACCACACCCGACACCTGGTGTGCTGTCAGTTTCTCTTAATTGTTTATTGTACCATCGTCTTATCTAACCCTTCAGAGTTATCAGAACAGGTGCAGGGCTCTGCACGACGGACAACACCGCCACCAGTGTATGTACACTAAAGTACTCCAGTTTTTCTTGCTTTTATATGTTGCAACTAACAGTGCTCTTTTTTTACAGCTACAATATATTAGGACAGTGGGCCGCTCGCACACTCTCCGCCCTTGCTGGAGACACCTCAATCTTTATTTTGTTTTTGGTTTCTTGTTACCCTACGGTGCCCAGCCCACTCTCCACATCTAACTGTAAGTGAAATTTTACTATACATCTTCCTTAGTAACTACCGACAATGGCGATTAAGCTTCTATCCATTAACGCTAATGGTTTGAACCACCCTGCTAAGAGACATTCCTTATGGAAGACTGCGCTAGACCTACAATGCGATGTACTCTGTGTTCAGGAAACGCATTTTGCCTCCACTAATGCACCTGTATGTACCAATAGAAAATTCCCTCACACTTTCTCTGCTAATTTCACCTCCAAAAAAGAGGGGGGTGTTTCTGGCAGTGAAAGACACTGTGCGGTTCCTTCTGAAAAATGTGGTTACCGACCCAGATGGTCGTTATATTATTCTGGTCTGTACATTGAATGGTAATGAATACACGTTGATTAATGTATACGCTCCTAACCCGGACAGATCAGATTCCTCCGCAAGGTGACAAAATTGGCACAAACTATCAAACAGGGGCAACTCATAATGTGTGGGGATTTTAACTTAGTCCCGGACGTTCTTATGGACTCCACTACCCCCTCTAAACGGAGAGAATCCCCCTTGAAACACTTTGCGACGTCCCACGATCTGTTCGATGTTTGGAGATGCCAACACGGCTCCGAGCGAGACTACACATACTTCTCGCCCTTGCATAGAACCTACTCGCGCATTGATCTTTTTCTTACAGACAAATGGCTTTTACAAACTTATCAGCGCTTCAGACAATACACAACGACTTGGTCGGATCATGCCCCCATCACGATCACCGTTTCAAATTTTAATAACACAAGACCGACCTTTATATGGCGGGCTAACAACTACATCTTGCAACATCCCACATTCTCCCCTGAGATTGCGGATACGCTTAAAGACTTCTTTGACAATAACACGGGATCTGTATCCGACCCAGCCGTGCTGTGGAACGCGCACAAGGCTTACATTCGAGGCGTTTTTACTTAAGTTGAGCTCCATACACAAAAAAAACAAAATCTTTAAGGATAGATGCTCTTGTATCTCAATTAGACACCCTAGAAAGGCTTAACAAACTCAACCCTGACCCAACTAGATCCGCCCAAATCCTCTCTCTGAGGCAAGAACTCAGACTCCTCCTCCTACAATCCTTCGAGCGTACGCAGAGGAGACTGAAAGCCTCTTCCTATTCCACGTCCAATAAGGCAGGCAAGGTTCTGGCCCAACGCATCAAAGGAAGGAGAGTCAAACAAAAGATTGATCACCTCTCCATCCCACACACGAAAGACAGGCTTACAAATCCCCAAACAATTGCAGACGCGTTCAGCACGTACTACAGCGACTTGTACAACTTACACAACGATCAGGACACGCACCAACCCACCGCGACTGAAATCGAAGAATTCCTCAACCATGTAACCCTCCCCTCCCTGACTGAGACCCAACTATCCAATTTAAACGAACCTTTCACCACCCCAGAAGTACTGGCAGCAATTAAATCTCTACCCTTAGGCAAATCCCCTGGACCGGACGGCCTCACAGGGGAATACTATAAGGAATTTTCCCAACACTTAGCTCCACCCTGACCACAATGTTCAACGCAGCAGCCGCTTCCTCCAGATTTCCAAAAGAATCCCTACAGGCACTTATTATAACCCTACCTAAACCAGGCAAGGACCCGACTGCCCCTCAGAACTTTCGCCCCCAATCTCACTCTTAAATCTAGATCTGAAAATATATGCTAAAATGGTTGCATCTCGACTTCTTGACATCATGCCCTCACTGATCCACAAGGATCAATCCGGCTTCACAATCGGTAGGCAAGCGTCTGACGCCACAAGGAGGGTAATCGATATTCTCCATTATGCTGAAACAAGTGGAACGCCTTCTCTGCTCCTGGCTCTGGATGCAGAGAAGGCGTTTCGACAGAGTACACTGGGGCTACCTGCGTCAGGCCCTTCAAAAATTCGGATTTAAGGGACATATACTGAACGCCATACTGGCCCTATACTCGAATCCCTCGGCGAAGGTATTCTCCGCCGATATGCTGCTCTATCTCAACTCTCAATCGTTCGACATAACGAATGGCACCAGGCAGGGATGCCCGCTCTCACCACTTATTTTTAACTTACTAATTGAACCCTTGCAGAACACATTAGAAGTCATCCACATATATCGGGAATAGAGGTAGGTCCCAACAGACATAAGATTAGCCTATTCGCGGATGATGTCATTCTTATACTGACCAATCCCACGACATCATTGATCGCAGCCCAAAAAACACTCCTTTGGTTCGGCAAAATATCATACTACAAGGTCAATGCCACTAAGTCCTATATACTAAATATAGGATTAGATGCTACTGCCAAGAACCTACTACAACTTCAACTTCCGTACACATGGGCGGAACATGAGATATCATATCTAGGGATCCGCATACCACGTTCCACAAAACATCTATTCAATAGTAATTTTCAAACCTTCCTATCCGAACTCTCCGAACAGCGACCAACAATAAGCTAAAAATAGAACTTTCGTGGTCCGGACGGCTCGCGCGTTCAAAATGATGCATCTCCCCCAATTGCTATATCTATTTCGTACACTACCAACCCTATTCCCACATCCTACTTTCACTCCTTACAAACGATCCTGAACAAACTGTTGTGGCAAGACAAAAAACCGAGATGCGCTGGACACCTCCTAATCAAAAACACAAACTAGCAGGAGGAGCGGGATTAGTAGACTTCAGGGACTATTATTTAGCCACAATACTCACTCAACTCAGAGACTGGTTCCAAACACGCCCAAATACCCTATGGGGTCAGTTAGAATCTACTATGGTAAAACGCAACAACCTTAGTGACTGGTTACTAGGAATCCCTCACGGTAATCCTGTCTCCAACTCTCTCCCTCCTACCATGAGAGCCTCGGCTCTAGCATGGAAAGGTATGGTACAACAGGGTGAAAACCACCCACAACCGCACAAACCTCCCCTTCCACTGACTGTTCTAGACCATTGCACCGAAGACCTTAGAACATCAGATTGGAAACCCTATGGTATCTCCTACCTACAGGACATCATCCAAGACGACACTATACTCCCGTTCTCCCATTTACAAGCAAAATTTGGACTAAGAGACAAGGAATTCTTCACCTACCTAAGAATTAAGCACTGCCTTTCCCGCATATCCAAACCATGTTACACCATTCCCCTAAAGTATGGACATTTCTGACCGACCGCTCCTCTAAACAGAAGGGTATCTCCCTTTTCTATGCCATGTTTCGACAAAAATTAACATTCGTCAAAGCCAAACCGCACATTCAATGGGATACCGACCTTGGACAGACTCTTCCAGACCTACAATGGCAGGACGCACTCAAGTCCGTATACAGAGCCACTAGAAATGTAGCACTATGGGAACTGACTTTGAAAATCTCACTACGTTGGTACCTAACACCCGCCAAGATAGCAAAATTTGGCAAAGGCAGCCCAGACACATGTTGGAGGTGCACCCAAATGACAGGGGATCTGATACATATCCTTTGGTCCTGCCCGCTTATCACCCAATTTTGGACAAATATCTTTCGCATGCTGTCAAACATTGCTGGTAGTAACATCTCCCCAACGCCAACATTAGCACTACTTAACATGGACTTGGGTATGTTTCCTGTGAACATGCAACTGGTGGTCACTAATATTCTCCTGGCAGCCAGGCTGAGTATCACCAGACTTTGGAAATCTACCCAACCTCCAACGCTAGAAGCTGTTATTGACCTAGTCAACCTACATTACAACCACGAGCTGACACTGGCCTCAAGCAGAGGAATGTACGGTAAAGTTCATGAGAAATGGCTCACCTGGTCCCGTTGGGATAATGCAGCCATGTTTATGTAAATCCGTCGACTGCGGCGGAATCATATCCTAGCTTTACCCATTAAGGGCTTTCACTATATGAATCGCTTGTTTGACCAATTGTTTCGTAGCACTGTTTTCTGTTTTTGAATTTATATGTATTTAACCTCATTTTGTATCCAACATACATGTACAATGTGACGGCGCTGCGTCGCCCAATTGTTAATTACCCATTCTTGTCGAAAAACTGGAATTTATTTTCTATGTATGACCCTTTCTTTAAAACTAATAAAAAAGATTGATTAAAAGGTGAATAATGGAATTCAGTTCTGGAACAGTCACTTGCTTTGCTCTCTCAATGGCTCCCAAAACTTGTTGCTGATGCTCCTGGGAGAGATAAGCCACAACCTGGGCGCAAATCCCATTTAACCTTTTGACAATTTCAGCCTGTTTGTGCATTTCAATGTTCAAGTTACGGGACATCTCATAATACATGATGTAGTGTCGTTGTATCTCCGATTTTTCACTGGCCAACTTGTCACATTCCCATTTTAGACTGTGATATTGTGCCCGATCTACGGTACATGTCGGAGAAGATAGTCTTACCCGGGTCTCAGCAGCAAGCGGATTGGTTCCAGCAGCACAGGTCTAAGCACAGGTAGTCACTGTGTCACATCGGGGCGTAAGCAGAAACAAGGGGGCCAAATCATTCCCCAGTAGTACATCCGCTGGCAAATCCTTCATTACCCCCACATTCACGTGTCCCGAACCAACCCCCAATCCAGGTGGACCCGGGCAACGGGTAGCCGGAAGACGGTGTCTCCCGCTACTCTTACGGCTACAGTGTCTCCAGTGTGCTGGCTCTCTGGGATGAGTTTCTTCTGTAGCAGGGTCATGATGGCCCCAGTATCACGTAGCCCATTGGCTACCTTTCCAGTGATGCAGACAGTCTGCCTGTTGTCTTGTTTAGCTGCTTGTATTGGATCTGCCTCGTGCAGGACGCCCAAATGTTCTTCCTCCTCAACGCAGTGGGGCGCAGGCGTGGATGTGTGGGGTTCCCCCTTTCTGGCTGTCTCCATGACTGTGACTGCCTGGGTGGATTCAACAGACAGTCTAGCTTTTTGTGTCCTAGATGTTTACACCTGAAACACCTGACGGGCTGTGAGTAGTCCTGGGAGTTGAACCTGGGCTGCTGAGGATAAGTGGCCGCTGGAGGTGATGCTGTAGGACGGTCCAACTGGGGTTTGTAGGCAATAGCTGGCGGGAGTGCCGCTGATCGATAATCCACCCAAGCTGTTGTGTTGTCCAGTTTGTGGGCGTCTGTGTATTCGTCCGCCAGGCGAGCTGCTTCAGACAAGGAGAAAGGGTTTCTGTCCCGGACTCACTCTCTGACTTCCTGGGACAGATTGTCAAAGAAGTGCTCCAGCAGGAAAACCTTCACCACCTCTTCCCCATTTTCTGTTTGGCATCCATCGACCCAGTGGGATGCAGTGCGGTGTAGGCGGCATGCCCACTTGGTATATGAATCTCCAATCTTGCTCGTCTCTCGGAAACGCCTCCAGTATGCCTCTGGTGTGACGGCATACCTGGCCAAAAGTGCTTCTTTTACCAGTCCATAGTTCATAATATCCTTGTCTGGGATGGCCCTGAATGCTTCACTGGCTCAGCCAGACAATTTTCCAGACACAATGGTAACCCATTCCTCTGTGGGCACCCGTTGTAGGGCACATTGCCGTCCAAAATCAGCAAGGTACCCATCAATCTCCCCTTCAGTTTCAATGAAATTCTTCAAAGCAGCAAAATGTATCTTTCTCCTTTCAGTTGGTGCTGCTGTGACTTCTGCTGCTGCAGAACCTCTTTGCCGTGGCCAATTTGCGTTCACAGCAGCTATAAATCGGTCTATGATCTCCGGTGGAGGGTTAGGGCCATAATCACGATCGTATTCGGGCGCGACGCAGTGACTTTCCGACGTTTCCGTAAGAGATACGCGGCGTAAAGATAAAGCAGCCCCCTATTGGAATATCCTATGTTAAGTATAGCCGTCGTCATCGCGTCGAAAAAAAAAAATGTCCGTCGCTTGCGGAAAACGTCCATGAATGGGGATTTGACGTCATTGACGTTCACTGACAGAATTTGGAGCATGCGCACTGGGATGCATTGACAGTCGACGCATGCGCAGTACGTTCGCCGTGGGATCGCGCTTAGTTTAAATAATACATGCCCCGTACCCGCCCAATTTGAATTCCGCCGGCTCATTTTCGATACACTGCCGCAACTTTAGGAGCAAGTGCTTCATGAATAACAGCACTTGCTCCTAAAATTTCGCCAGAGTAACGTAAATGAGAAACGTTACTTCAGCTTAAAGATGCTCCCATCTACCTGAATCTGGCCCATAGTCGGCTTTCGGTATCTGGAGTAGATTTTGATTGGTGGATCGCAGAATGCGATTGGGATTATGAGCTTTTATTTTTTTGCATAGATACTGGGGGGCATTTCCATGGAAACATCTATGCGTTAGACAGAGGGGCTGATTTACCAAGCCTGTGCGCCAAGACTCATGGTGCACAAGCAGGAGTAAACCTGTTTTTGACATTTACCAAAGAAACACGCTGCCAGTGCAGCGTGTTTCCTCATTTACTAAAGTGCCTAATGCGCCCAGAAGAGGGCGCACAGCACGCCAGTACAGAGCTGGCGTGCGGCATTTAGTAATGTAAACATCGGGGATTCGGGCGGGAGTTTATGAGGGAGGGAGGGGAGGTGATGCAGGGGAAGTGTAGTGACATGTGTTTAAACTTGTGTGGCGGGCCGATTTGAAAGGGAAAGTGACTTTTGGGACCCGATCCCCGTGCCCTTGCAAAGTACGCTAGAACCTCGGAAGGTTCACTTGCATACTGGGCATGCGCAGAGGGAAAAATCGGAGCTTACACCGCGCGCCTCTTCAGTACGCCGGGAAATATCCTTGGTAAATACCAGGCGGCGTAGCAGTTGTTTGCACTGCCTGGAGCGGCGCACGGCAAAGCTCCGAGCTGTTCTCGGGGCTGCGCTGACACTGAAGGGGAACTCCGCGCCAAATTTCAAATGTGAAACCGGCGCGGCTTCCCCCCCAGGGGTACAATAGGCTCTCCGGCTTGGTCCGGAACGTGAGGGGTTAACCCACGCCCGCCAAAATCGGAGTGGGGTTCCCCCCCAGATCCGTACCAAGCCCTCATCCCAGGCATGCAGTCTGCCGACAGGAATGGGGGTGGGGACGAGCGAGCGGCCCCCCCCCTCCTGAGCCGTACCAGACCACATGCCCTCCCAGACATGGGGGAGTGTGTGCTTTGGGGGAGGGGGGCGCTGCCCCCCCACCCACAAAGCACTCTTGTCCCCATGTCGATCGGGACAAGAGCCTCTTCCCGACAACCCTAGCCATTGGTTGTCGGGGTATGCGGGCGGGAGCCAATCAGAATCTGGGAGCCCCGTTTAATAAGGTGGCCCCCAGATTTCGGGCCCCCACCCTATGTGAATGAGTATGGGGTACATCGTACCCCTACCCATTCACCTGGTGAACGTTTTCACTTTTGAGGGTCTTCTGCGCCGCCCCCCATTCAATTCTTCTGCCTGGACGGGTCGTACATCCCATCCAGGACTTGGACGTGGCGGGCTTCTCGTCGCTCTCTTCTGCCGCTGCCCCCTTCACCACGAAGCTCCGTGCTTGTTTGATGAGGGCAGCGGGCTTCCGTCGTCTTCTCCGGGGCGAGGGTCGTACATCCCACCCCGGGATTTCGTCGCCGGGTTCTGCCTGGCTCCTACTAGGGGCCAGGGCTTCTTTTGCCGTCTTCCTCCGCCGGAGGGCGCCACTCTCCGGGCTTCTCGTCGTGTCTTCTTCCGCCGCGGGGGCCAGGCCTTCTTCTTTGCCGCCCCCTCGATTTTTTCGGCCTGGACGGGGGTCGTACATCCCACCAGGACTTGGACGTGGCGGGCTTCTCGTCGCCGTCTTCTGCCGCTGCCCGCCTTCACCTTCACCACGAAGCTCCGTGCTTGTTTGATGAGGGCAGCGGGCTTCCGTCGTCTTCTCCGGGGCGAGGGTCGTACATCCCACCCGGATTTCGTCGCCGCCGGCTTCTGCCTGCTCCAGTGCAGTAAACCAGCGTGCTTCCCGTCAGCGGGCTTCCGCTTCTCGCAGTCTTCCGCCGCGGGGTGACACTCGCCGGGCTTCTTCTTCCATTCGATGTTGACACGGCGAGGTCCGGCGCTGAAATGCCTTCTGAGCGGCGGGCAAGGACTTATATTGGCATTGGGCGTGGGCGTGGTTATGCCAACATGTGACCTTAACCCATGTGACAGTGATGTGACGTGACATCACTGTCACATGGGTTAAGGTCACATGTTGGCATAACCACGCCCACGCCCAATGCCAATATAAGTCCTTGCCCGCCGCTCAGAAGGCATTTCAGCGCCGGACCTCGCCGTGTCAACATCGAATGGAAGAAGAAGCCCGCGAGTGTCACCCCGCGGCGGAAGACTGCGACGGAAGCCCTGCCACCTTTCGTGGTGGAAGGGGGCAGCGCGCAGAAGACCGGCGACGAAAATCCGGGGTGGGATGTACGACCCTCGCCCCGGAGAAGACGACGGAAGCCCGCTGCCCTCATCAAACAAGCACGGAGCTTCGTGGTGAAGGGGGCAGCGGCAGAAGACGGCGACGAGAAGCCCGCCACGTCCAAGTCCTGGATGGGATGTACGACCCCCGTCCAGGCCGAAAAAATCGAGGGGGGCGGCAAAGAGAAGGCCTGGCCCCCGCGGCGGAAGACAACGTCGAGAAGCCGGAGAGTGGCGCCCTCCGGCGGAAGACGGCAAAAGAAAGAAGCCTGGGAGGAGCCCGAGGTGGGGCGACACCCCCGTTGTTCTCCGCTGTTTTCGGCCGGCCCCCCCCGGATGTAAAAGAGCTTCATTTTGGAGTGGGGGCAGTCCGAGCATGGCGGAGAGCATGGGTGGTGGGTGTTTCCCCCCCGGCAGAAGACGGCTAGAAGACCGAGGAGTGGCGACGCCCCCGTTGTTCTCCGCCATTTCCGCCGCCCCCCCCCGGATGTAAAAGAGCTTTGTTTGGGGTAGGGGGCCTGGCCGAACATGGCGGAGAGCATCGGTGGGTGTCTCTCTCCCCGGCGGAAGGCGGCGGCGAAGACCGGGGGGGTGTAGGTTTACCCCCCCGGGGAAGGCGAAGACCGAGGAGGGGGTTTCGCCCCCCGTTGTTCTCACGCCATTTCCCCGCGGCCCCCCCCCCGGATGTAAAAGAGCTTTGTTTGGGGTAGGGGGCCTGGCCGAACATGGCGGAGAGCATCGGTGGGTGTCCCCCCCCCGGCGGAAGGCGGCGGCGAAGACCGTGGGGGGCTGGAGCCCACCCCCGGCGGATAAACGTTGGAAGACCGAGGGGCTCCGCCCCCGAGGTTCTCTGCTTCTTTTCGGTTTTTCGGCTGCCCGGCCGGCCCCCCGGATGTGAAAGAGCTAATTTTGGGGTGGGGGCCTGGCTGGACATGGCGGAGATCATCGGTGGGTGTCCCCCCCCGGCAGAAGACGGCGAAGCCCGGGGCCCAATGGGCTGGTGGTGGGGGGTCCCGGCAGAAGACCCCCGGAGCTGACTAATAAATTATTTTTTTCTGTGTGTTTTTTTTTTGTGTTTACACTTTTCCACCCGGTGAATGGGTAGGGGTACGATGTACCCCATACTCATTCACATAGGGTGGGGGGCCAGAATCTGGGGGCCCCCTTAATATAGGGGGCTCTCAGATTCTGATAAGCCCCCCCGCCCGCATACCCCGACAACCAACGGCAGGTTGTCGGGAAGGCTCTTGTCCCTATCGACATGGGGACAAGAGTGCTTTGGGTGTGGGGGGCAGTGCCCCCCTCCCCCACAGCACACACTCCCCACATGTCGAGGGCATGTGGTCTGGTACGGCTCAGGAGGGGGGGGGGCTCCGCTCGTCCGTCCCCACCCCCATTCCTGTCCGCCCAGACTGCGTGCCTGGGAGAAGGGTTTGGTCTGGATCTGAGGGGGAACCCCACGCCGTTTTTTGGCGTGGGTTTAACCCCTTATGTTCCAGATCAAATCTAAGAGCCTGTTGTGCACCTGAAGGGGGACCCCCACGCCGTTTTTTTTTTATAATTTGGGGTGGAGTTCCCCTTTATCCCGGTCCTGTCAGGGGGGGGGGGAATGCCTGCTCGTCTGTCCCTACAATGTATGAACAGCGATCTGTCATTTCCCCTACACAGTCCCACCCCCCTTTACAGTTAGAACACACCCAGGTAACATATTCAACCCCTTCCGCGCCCCTAGTGTTAACACCTTCCCTGCCAGTGTCCATTTTTAATAGTAAGCAATGCATTTCTATACCATTGCTCGCTACAAAAATGCCAAATTCTCACAAAATGTGTCCGCCACAATGTCGCATTAGACAGAAAAAAAACAAATGATAGCCACCATTACTAGTAAAACAAAAAATTATTCAAAAAAACACCATAAGACCAACCCCCCTACTTAGAACTTTTGCCCAAACCAATCAAACGCTTATTGTGATTTTTTGCAACCAAAAGATGTCCAAGAATACTTATCGGCCTAAACTGAGGGCAAACATTTTTGGAATATATTTTGGGGGAGATTTATTATAGCAAACCGTAAAAAAGATGTTTTTTTAGTTACCAAATTGTCGCTATATTTTGGGTCAAGCAAAAATAAGAAAAAACGCAGAGGTGATCAAATACCACCAACAAAAAAAAAAAAAATTGAATTTAGGGGGGGGGGGGGGAGGATGAGGACGCCAAATTTTTTTGGGGGCCACGTCGCACAACCCACGCAATTGTCAGTCAAAATGACGCAGTGTTGAAATGCAAAAAATGGCCCCGTCAGTGACCAGTAATATGCTCTGGGGCTCAAGTGGTTTACAAATTAAGAATACACTAAAGTTAGCCCAATTTATGGCCATAATGTGAAAGATGATGTTACACCGAGTAAATAGATACCCAACATGTTACACTTTAATATTGCACACACTCATGGAATGGCGCCAAACTTCAGTACTTGAAAATACCCATAGGCAACGCTTTTTTATGTGTTTCAGGTTACCAGTTTAGATTTACAGAGGAGGTCTAGTGCTAAAAGTATTCGCTCCTCGCTCTAACGTACGCTATGATTACCTCACATGTGGGGTTTTGAACGGGGGTTCAATATGTGGGCGGGGCTTACACATTTAAGCCCCGCCCCACATATGGAAACATTCTTCAAACCACACATGTGAGGTATCATAGCGTGCGTAACAGCAAGAGGAATATATTTATAGCACTAGACCTCATCTGTAAATCTAACCTGGTAACCGGAAACAATAAAAATGCTGCTTGTTCCGCTTCTGACTGCGAGCTACTAGGGACAGGGGCTTTTAAATTATTACTATTTAGGTTTGTTACGTAAAAATTCTATAAGACCTCCCGTTCAGCTTGTAAAGCATCACTTCATGGGGACCAAAAAAAATTTAACCACCTCTAATGCTTTCATCCGCCATTGCAGATTTTATTCTGGTACTGCATTTCGAGTGAACTGGGCATGCTCGAACAGTTAGAAAAAGAAGTTTGGAAGTTTATCATCCTGAAAATGACTTGCATCTTTCTGAGCATGCTCAGAAAGCTCTTTTTTTGGCTTAGTAATTTAAGGACATCCTTAACAGGTGGTTAAGCAGTTTCCAAGTGCACACAAACTAGAGACCAGACATTTCTTCATGTGTTTCCAATTGGTTCATTAGCACACACATGTTATAAAAAGCGTGGATACTGCACGTGTCCAGCTGCCCCCTCAGAGGGGCAGATTTGCTGGCTGGAAGGAATGCGGAGTGAAACAGAGATGTTTTTGGAGCAAGTTTTGTATTTTTTGATGTTTTCTCTGCTACATAATTTTGCTAAATGTTTCTCAAGATGTTAATGACTAATGTTTTAATCCTGTGGTTCTATCCTGTTATTTCAAAAGCATGATTTATTTTCCAATGACTGTGAAATAAACGTTGGTTTTTTGTTTTTAGGTGTTGTTATTTATATATTTTTGGTGTGTTTATTTGTAATTTTTTTTTTTGCTTTCCTTGTTTTGTGGACCAATAAAATTACTTTCAAATTTTGAAGTTTGTTTTGTGATATTTTTTTCATGCTATGGATTTCAACCGCTGCAGCTGAAACTAGTTTGGGCCTAAACCATCAAGTGTGATTTGTCTCTAAGCTCTTTCCTGGTGTGTATGCATGAAATGTTTAGTCACCAGAAAAGGAAGGACAAAGCGGTAAGTATTGTTTCCTAGAACTGATGTCCAGACTGACTTTTTAAAGCACATGTGCAAGATGTAGGAAAAGCTGCGCAAACATGGCCTGTTTGAGTGGTTTATTGGTGGACAGGCTTGAAGTGCTGATTTACAGCGCTGGTTCTTTGAAACTAGCACAAGACAATCCTATTCTATTGTTGTGGGTTGTTTGAGGGAAGCCAATTGAGTGTTAGAACCCCTTTTAGTGTTTTTTAGGTTGGGCTTTGTGTCCCTTTTCCTAAAATTGGCTTCACTTCCTGTCACACAGCTGAACAGGAAGTGAGGTTAAAACCCTACCAATGGTCTTTTCTTTGGGACACAGGTCAATCTAACTAGTGTCACCATTAAGCAAATTGCACTGCAGTGTACACCCCAAATGATTAGTTACTTTGGGGTTTAGTAAAGGCAAAGCCGCTCTGCAGTAGAAGCGTAGGCAATGAAAATCAGAAGGGAAGCACTGATGGTTTTTTTACTTCCAATCCCGCCAAGTTTTGAGTTTTCTTCCTTGCTTGTCCACTTGTAGTGCAAAGTGGATTTGCCTTTAGTAAATGGACCCCAAAGTCCCAAGATTCCTACTAATTTGGGGTGTACACAGCAAAATGCCATTTCCAAAATGGGAAACTTATTTATATTGATCTGTGTGTCCCCAACAAAACATTACTCAGGTGTTCCCCTCACTTCCTGTTTGGCTGTGTGGCAGGAAGTGAATGAATTAAGTAGAAAGTGACAACATTTGTGAGGTGTCTTTACCCTATCAGGGGTGCAGGCATCCCCAAAACAAACATGAAAATAGTTGATTTAACATTGGGTGGTGTGTTGTGGGGGGTCCCTAACACACATTCATACATATTAGCAACGCTGGATCGTGGGCCTATTGGCATGGTTATATTTTCTTAAGCCCTCAATAAAATGATCTGAAATTTGGGGTTAAACTGGAACAATAATCATCACTTTTATTTTTTGGATTTCTTTCATTTTGGATAGTGGTTGGGGGGGGGGGGGGTTTAGAAGCTCTGTCAGTTTATTTTGTATTATCCCTGTCCGTTTGGGGAGATTGGCCTTCACTTCCTCCTGCCCCATAGCCAAACAGGAAGTGATCGAAAAAGTAGGCAAATTAAGGGTCTCCCAAGTCCCCCCCACAGAACTTGTGTGTGTCCCCTGAAAATTCCTGGGGTGGGTCATAAAAAAACAGGGTGTGGCCTTGACAGGAAGGGTGGGTCATTTTTCTTTATTAGGGGGGTGCCCAAATTTGGTCAGGCCTAGGGAAGCACAAAACCTAAATATCCTACTGCATATTAGGGCTTATTTAGACAGGATCCAATTTACAGCATGTTTTTAGATTGTGGGAGAGAAAACCCGCACAGGAGAACATGCAAACTCCAGGCAGATAGTGTCACGGGTGGGATTCGAACCCAGCAACCCTTTTGCTGCTAGGTGAACATGCTACACACTACACTACTGTGCTGAACGAACATGATGCAGCTGAAAGCATGAGATGTTTTTTTTTTTACCAATTCCATGATTTCCAGCCTGGGAGGACAGATGTGGGGTCTAATTGACCCCGCCTTTCTCTATAAAGAGGACCTGTCACACACTAGTCCTATTACAAGGGATGTTTACATTCCTTGTAATAGGAAGAAAAGTGAAAAATAATACAAAAAAAGGGACAAACAAGTGCAAAAAAATAAAATATTAAGTTAAAAAAATAAAATAAAAACAGGAATTTAAATGCTCCTGTCCCTAGTAGCTCGCACTCAGAAGCGAACACGCATGCAAGTCCCACCCACACATGTAAACATCCTTCAAACCCCACATGTGAAGTATCATAGCGTGCGTTAGTAGAGCGAGAGCAATAATGTTAGCACTAGACCTCCTCTGTAACTCAAAAGTGGTAACCTGAGAAAAAAAGTCAAGCGTTGCCTATGGAGATTTTTAATAACGAAGTTTAGCGCCCATTCCATGAGTGTGCGCAATATGAAAGCGTGACATTTAGGTATCTATTTACTCGGTGTAACATCATCTTTTACCTTATCCCTAAAAAATTGGGCTAGCTTTACTGCTTTCTTATTTTGTCATTCATGAAACAGGTTTTTTTTGGAAAGCCAAAAAAAAAAAAAACGTTGCAGAAATTTTTGGCACAAATACTGTTGGAAATGTGTCCGAAAAAATGGCCGCCACTTTATTCCCTAGGTGTTTTGTTAAATAAAATATATATATATGTTTGGGGGTCCTGAGTAAGTTTCAAGGAAGAAAATATAATTGTTACATGAAGGAGAGAAGTGCCAGAATAGGCGCGGTATGGAAGTGGTTAAAGTGCACCAATAAAAGTGAAAAATTCCTTGAAATTTCGTACCATGGGGGGGGGCAATTAGGGCGCCATCAGGAATTATGGGGCCCCTTACACAGCTTCAGGCATGGGCCCCTGGAGCAGAGAAAAGGGGGGGGTTGCCCGCCTGTTATTAAGAAGGGGGGGGGGGCTGCCGCAATTTGATAAGCGGGGGGTTCCTTTACTAAAAAATACATATAGAAAAATATATATTAAAAAGGGTGGTAGCCATCCGGGGGCCCTGTGGGACCACTGGGCCCTTTAATAAAAAGAAACCTCTGGGCTCTTTAATGAAAAATAAATTACAATATCTATATATATATAATATAATAAATAATAAAAAAGGGGGTTGCTTGGGAGCTCTGGGCCCTTTAATAAAAAATAAAAACTACCAAAAATCTAAAAAAAAAATAACATTGGATGGGGAGCTGTGGTGGCTCAACGTGAATGGCACTGCGCTGACAAACTGTTCACCTCTGCAGCCAAGGGTTCGGATTCCCGGTCTCGGCTACATATGAATTGAGTTTGGTGGTTGTCAGCCCAGCTCCCGGTGTGTGCTATGCAAGGTACGCCTGTGCTTAGTATGCCCACCCCCCCCCCCACCAAAAAACACCACACTTGCACGCACTTTGGCCATGAGGTCTCCTAAAATAAAGGGAGGCGAAGGACCTACAGGGCTGGCTGGGTGGGCTACACTCCCTCATAGGGGGAGTCCCTCTGTCCATCGGGGCTCCCAAGTGTAGCAGGTGGGGGAGGCCCCCCTCTCACACCCCACCATTGCCACCGGGGGCATGGAGAAGGATGGCGATTGCAAGTCCAGCTCCTCTCTCTCGACTTCACGCACAAAATACACTTTAAAAAAGAAATTAAAGTAAAAAGTAACAAACCTGGGGAAAATGTTTTATAACATTTTTAGAAGCAAAAAGGTTGTCATCTGGGGCCCTCTTGGGAGCTTTCATAATTATATTATATATATATATGTTTAAAAAATAACCAAAAAATATATCATATGTTTTTTTTTTTTGATTTTTTTGTAAAGGTGGGGGTGTTGTCATCTGGAGCCCTGGGATCTCCGGGCCACTGGGGACCAGGCCACTGGGGACCTCCAGACCCCTAAACCAAAACATTGGCCCTTTAATAACAAAAAATTATTGGGGGGTTGCCACCCGGGGCCCTGGGGACCTCCAGACTGCAAAAAAATATTAAATTCCAAAAATTGGCCCTTTAATAAAAAATCCTACAAAAACCAACTACCAAATATATATACAAAAAAAAAAGAGGGGGGTTACCATCTGGGGCGCTGGGGGCCTCCAGGCATCTGCTGGGCACCTCCGGACCCCGGGCCCCTTACAGGTGTACAGGGCCGCCATCAGGAATTTTGGGGCCCCTTACACAGCTTCAGGCATGGGGCCCCCTGGAGCAGAGAACCGGGGGGGGGTGCTGCCGCATGAAATTGAGAAGCGGGGGGGGGGGGGTGCCCCCGCAAATTGAGGAGCGGAGGGGCCCCTTTACAAAAATTTTGACAGAAATAAGAAATAAAGAAAAATATATATAAAAAAAGGGGGGTAGCCATCCGGGGCCCTGGGACCTCTGTGCTCTTTATCAAATAAAAATACAAAAAGAGAGAAAATACATATATATATTTTTTAAATATAACATTTTTCGAAAAAAAGTAACAAAAAACAAGGGGGGTAGCCTTCCAGGGCCCTGGGGACCTCTGGGCCCTTTCCTTAAAAAAAAAATAAACAAATATATTAAAAAAAAATATATTTTTTTTAAATATATATATTTTATTTAAAAAAAAGGGCTTGCCATCTGGGGCCCCTTAGTGGCCTCCGGGCCCTGGGGACCTTCGGAGCCCTTAAAACAAATAAAACTAAAAAAAAAAAAATTGTTTTTTTTGTTTTAGGGTGGTTCCCATCCGGGCCGGGCCCCTGGGGGCCCCCCGGGCGGTGTAATGCCTGTACCCCCCTAATGGCGGCCCTGCAGGTGTACTCTGCCTGTACCCCCTGATGGCGGCCCTGGGTGTAATGTCAGCATGTGAAAAAATGACATTCTGAAGGAAAAAAGCCATTTAAAATGACTCGCGGCAATAATGAATTGTCAGCTCTTGGAATTTGCAGGAGAATTCATTCATTAAAAAACACCAAAAAAAAAGCGTGGGGGTCCCCCAAATTCAATAACCAGACCCTTTAGGTCTGGTATGGATATTAAGGGGAACCCCGCCATCAATTTTTAAAAAAAAATGACGTGGGGTTCCCCCCAAATATCCATAACCAGACCCTTCGGGTCTGGTGTGGAATTTAAGGGGAACTCCACTCCAAATAAAAAAAAAAATGGCGTGGAGTCCCCCTAAAATCCACACCAGACCCCTTATCCGAGCACGTTGACCTGGCCGGCCGCAGAAAAGAGGGGGGAACAGAGCGCGGCCCCCCCCCTCTCCTGAACCGCACCCAGGCCACATGCCCTCAACATTGGGAGGGTGTTTTGGGGTGCCCCCCAAAACACCTTGTCCCCATGTTGATGAGGACAAGGGTCTCTTCCCCACACACCCTTGCCCGGTGGTTGTGGGGGTCTGCGGGCAGGAGGCTTATCGAAATCTGGAAGACCCCTTTAAACAAAGGGGCCCCCCAGATCCCGCCCCCCCCTGTGTGAAATGGTAATGGGGTACCTTGTACCTCTACCATTTCACGAGTAAAAAAAAAGTGTCACTGTAAAAAAAGACAAGAGCCGGTTTTTGACAAGTCCTTTATTATCTTCTTTCTTCTTTCCTTCGGGTTTCTTCCTCCTCCTCCTTCTTCTTCCTCTGCTTCTGTCATGGGTCTTTCTATTCCCGCATCTTGCCCGGCGTGTTCTTTCATCTTCTTCCTCCGCTGTCCTTCTCGTCCGCATCTTCTCCTTCTTTTCTTCTTTGCCGGAGGCGCCGCTTCCAATTGAAATCCCCCGCTGTCTGCCGGACCACGCCCCCCCCCTCTGACGCCACGGGCAAGCTCTTAGGAGTGTGCTGCTGCAGTGCGTCAGAGGGGGGCGTGGTCACATGTCAGAGGGCGGGCCAATTCAATTCGAAGCTCGCGTGTGCGCGGCTTTTTCTTTGCGAGTCGCCGCTTCCAATTGAATTGCCCGCTTTCTGGACATGTGACCCCGCCCCCCTCTGACGCACTGGCACCACACGGGGACTTCCTAAGAGCTTGCCCGTGGCGTCAGAGGGGGGGGCGTTGGTCCGGCAGAAGCGGGATTTCAATTGGAAGCGGGGCGCTCCCGCGAAGAAGACAAGGAGAAAGATGCGGACGAGAAGGACAGCGGAAGAAGATGGAAGAACACGCCGGGCAAGATGCGGGAATAGAAGACCCAAGACAGGAGCAGAGGAAGACGAAGGATGGAGGAAGAAGCACCCGAAGGACAAGAAGAATAGAAGATAATAAAGGACTTGTCAAAAACTGGCTCTTGTCTTTTTTTAACACTGACACTTTTTTTTTCTCGTGAAATGGTAGAGGTACAAGGTACCCCATTACCATTTCACACAGGGGGGGGGCCGGATCTGGGGGGCCCCTTTGTTAAAGGGGTCTTCCAGATTTCGATAAGCCCCTGCCCGCAGACCCCCACAACCACCGGGCAAGGGTTGTGGGGAAGAGACCCTTGTCCTCATCAACATGGGGACAAGGTGTTTTGGGGGGCACCCCAAAACACCCTCCCAATGTTGAGGGCATGTGGCCTGGTGCGGTTCAGGAGAGAGGGGGGGCCGCGCTCTGTCCCCCCCTCTTTTCTGCGGCCGGCCAGGTCAACGTGCTCGGATAAGGGGTCTGGTGTGGATTTTAGGGGGGACTCCACGCCATTTTTTTTTAATTTGGGGTGGAGTTCCCCTTAAATTCCACACCAGACCCGAAGGGTCTGGTTATGGATATTTGGGGGGAACCCCACGTCATTTTGTTTTTAAATTGACGGCGGGGTTCCCCTTAATATCCATACCAGACCTAAAGGGTCTGGTTATTGAATTTGGGGGGACCCCCACGCTTTATTATTTCGTTTTTTTAATGAATGAATTCTCCTGCAAATTCCAGGAGCTGACAATTCATTATTGCCGCGAGTCAGTTTTAAAATGGCTTTTTTTTTTTTTTTTTTTTTTTTTTCCAGAATGTCATTTTGTGCAAAGACATATTTCTTTTTTTTTTTTTTTTTTTAATCAATCTTTTTTATTAGTTTTAAAGAAAGGGTCATACATAGAAAATAAATTCCAGTTTTTCGACAAGAATGGGTAATTAACAATTTGGCGACGCAGCGCCGTCACATTGTACATGTATGTTGGATACAAAATGAGGTTAAATACATATAAATTCAAACAGAAAACAGTGCTACGGAACCAATTGTCAAACAAGCGATTCATATAGTGAAAGCCCTTAATGGGTAAAGCTAGGATATGATTCCGCCGCAGTCGACGGATTTACATAAACATGGCTGCATTATCCCAACGGGACCAGGTGAGCCATTTCTCATGAACTTTACCGTACATTCCTCTGCTTGAGGCCAGTGTCAGCTCGTGGTTGTAATGTAGGTTGACTAGGTCAATAACAGCTTCTAGCGTTGGAGGTTGGGTAGATTTCCAAAGTCTGGTGATACTCAGCCTGGCTGCCAGGAGAATATTAGTGACCACCAGTTGCATGTTCACAGGAAACATACCCAAGTCCATGTTAAGTAGTGCTAATGTTGGCGTTGGGGAGATGTTACTACCAGCAATGTTTGACAGCATGCGAAAGATATTTGTCCAAAATTGGGTGATAAGCGGGCAGGACCAAAGGATATGTATCAGATCCCCTGTCATTTGGGTGCACCTCCAACATGTGTCTGGGCTGCCTTTGCCAAATTTTGCTATCTTGGCGGGTGTTAGGTACCAACGTAGTGAGATTTTCAAAGTCAGTTCCCATAGTGCTAACATTTCTAGTGGCTCTGTATACGGACTTGAGTGCGTCCTGCCATTGTAGGTCTGGAAGAGTCTGTCCAAGGTCGGTATCCCATTGAATGTGCGGTTTGGCTTTGACGAATGTTAAATTTTTGTCGAAACATGGCATAGAAAAGGGAGATACCCTTCTGTTTAGGAGGAGGCGGGCTCGGTCAGAAATGTCCATACTTTAGGGGGAATGGGTGTAACATGGTTTGGATATGCGGGAAAGGCAGTGCTTAATTCTTAGGTAGGTGAAGAATTCCTTGTCTCTTAGTCCAAATTTTGCTTGTAAATGGGAGAACGGGAGTATAGTGTCGTCTTGGATGATGTCCTGTAGGTAGGATATACCATAGGGTTTCCAATCTGATGTTCTAAGGTCTTCGGTGCAATGGTCTAGAACAGTCAGTGGAAGGGGAGGTTTGTGCGGTTGTGGGTGGTTTTCACCCTGTTGTACCATACCTTTCCATGCTAGAGCCGAGGCTCTCATGGTAGGAGGGAGAGAGTTGGAGACAGGATTACCGTGAGGGATTCCTAGTAACCAGTCACTAAGGTTGTTGCGTTTTACCATAGTAGATTCTAACTGACCCCATAGGGTATTTGGGCGTGTTTGGAACCAGTCTCTGAGTTGAGTGAGTATTGTGGCTAAATAATAGTCCCTGAAGTCTACTAATCCCGCTCCTCCTGCTAGTTTGTGTTTGATTAGGAGGTGTCCAGCGCATCTCGGTTTTTTGTCTTGCCAAAACAGTTTGTTCAGGATCGTTTGTAAGGAGTGAAAGTAGGATGTGGGAATAGGGATTGGTGTAGTGTACGAAATAGATATAGCAATTGGGGGAGATGCATCATTTTGAACGCCGCGAGCCGTCCGGACCACGAAAGTTCTATTTTAGCTAATTTGTTGGTCGCTGTTCGGAGTTCGGATAGGAAGGGTTTGAAATTACTATTGAATAGATGTTTTGTGGAACGTGGTATGCGGATCCCTAGATATGATATCTCATGTTCCGCCCATGTGTACGGAAGTTGAAGTTGTAGTAGGTTCTTGGCAGTAGCATCTAATCCTATATTTAGTATATAGGACTTAGTGGCATTGACCTTGTAGTATGATATTTTGCCGAACCAAAGGAGTGTTTTTTTGGGCTGCGATCAATGATGTCGTGGGATTGGTCAGTATAAGAATGACATCATCCGCGAATAGGCTAATCTTATGTCTGTTGGGACCTACCTCTATTCCCGATATATGTGGATGACTTCTAATGTGTTCTGCAAGGGGTTCAATTAGTAAGTTAAAAAATAAGTGGTGAGAGCGGGCATCCCTGCCTGGTGCCATTCGTTATGTCGAACGATTGAGAGAGCATATCGGCGGAGAATACCTTCGCCGAGGGATTCGAGTATAGGGCAGTATGGCGTTCAGTATATGTCCCTTAAATCCGAATTTTTGAAGGGCCTGACGCAGGTAGCCCCAGTGTACTCTGTCGAACGCCTTCTCTGCATCCAGAGCCAGGAGCAGAGAAGGCGTTCCACTTGTTTCAGCATAATGGAGAATATCGATTACCCTCCTTGTGGCGTCAGACGCTTGCCTACCGATTGTGAAGCCGGATTGATCCTTGTGGATCAGTGAGGGCATGATGTCAAGAAGTCGAGATGCAACCATTTTAGCATATATTTTCCAGATCTAGATTTAAGAGTGAGATTGGGCGAAAGTTCTGAGGGGCAGTCGGGTCCTTGCCTGGTTTAGGTAGGGTTATAATAAGTGCCTGTAGGGATTCTTTTGGAAATCTGGAGGAAGCGGCTGCTGCGTTGAACATTGTGGTCAGGGTGGGAGCTAAGTGTTGGGAAAATTCCTTATAGTATTCCCCTGTGAGGCCGTCGGGTCCAGGGGATTTGCCTAAGGGTAGAGATTTAATTGCTGCCAGTACTTCTGGGGTGGTGAAAGGTTCGTTTAAATTGGATAGTTGGGTCTCAGTCAGGGAGGGGAGGGTTACATGGTTGAGGAATTCTTCGATTTCAGTCGCGGTGGGTTGGTGCGTGTCCTGATCGTTGTGTAAGTTGTACAAGTCGCTGTAGTACGTGCTGAACGCGTCTGCAATTGTTTTGGGGATTTGTAAGCCTGTCTTTCGTGTGTGGATGGATGAGGTGATCAATCTTTTGTTTGACTCTCCTTCCTTTGATGCGTTGGGCCAGAACCTTGCCTGCCTTATTGGACGTGGAATAGGAAGAGGCTTTCAGTCTCCTCTGCGTACGCTCGAAGGATTGTAGGAGGAGGAGTCTGAGTTCTTGCCTCAGAGAGAGGATTTGGGCGGATCTAGTTGGGTCAGGGGTTGAGTTTGTTAAGCCTTTCTAGGGTGTCTAATTGAGATACAAGAGCATCTATCCTTAAAGATTTGTTCTTTTTGTGTATGGAGCTCAACTTAAGTAAAACGCCTCGAATGTAAGCCTTGTGCGCGTTCCACAGCACGGCTGGGTCGGATACAGATCCCGTGTTATTGTCAAAGAAGTCTTTAAGCGTATCCGCAATCTCAGGGGAGAATGTGGGATGTTGCAAGATGTAGTTGTTAGCCCGCCATATAAAGGTCGGTCTTGTGTTATTAAAATTTGAAACGGTGATCGTGATGGGGGCATGATCCGACCAAGTCGTGGTGTGGATTTCTGAAGCGCTGATAGTTTGTAAAAGCCATTTGTCTGTAAGAAAAAGATCAATATGCGCGAGTAGGTTCTATGCAAGGGCGAGAAGTATGTGTAGTCTCGCTCGGAGCCGTGTTGGCATCTCCAAACATCGAACAGATCGTGGGACGTCGCAAAGTGTTTCAAAGGGGGATTCTCTCCGTTTAGAGGGGGTAGTGGAGTCCATAAGAACGTCCGGGACTAAGTTAAAATCCCCACACAATTATGAGTTGCCCCTGTTTGATAGTTTGTGCCAATTTTGTCACCTTGCGGAGGAATCTGATCTGTCCGGTGTTAGGAGCGTATACATTAATCAACGTGTATTCATTACCATTCAATGTACAGACCAGAATAATATAACGACCATCTGGGTCGGTAACCACATTTTTCAGAAGGAACCGCACAGTGTCTTTCACTGCCAGAAACACCCCCCTCTTTTTGGAGGTGAAATTAGCAGAGAAAGTGTGAGGGAATTTTTCTATTGGTACATACAGGTGCATTAGTGGAGGCAAAATGCGTTTCCTGAACACAGAGTACATCGCATTGTAGGTCTAGCGCAGTCTTCCATAAGGAATGTCTCTTAGCAGGGTGGTTCAAACCATTAGCGTTAATGGATAGAAGCTTAATCGCCATTGTCGGTAGTTACTAAGGAAGATGTATAGTAAAATTTCACTTACAGTTAGATGTGGAGAGTGGGCTGGGCACCGTAGGGTAACAAGAAACCAAAAACAAAAATAGATTGAGGTGTCTCTCAGCAAGGGCGGAGAGTGTGCGAGCGGCCCACTGTCCTAATATATTGTAGCTGTAAAAAAAAGAGCATGTTAGTTGCAACATATAAAAGCAAGAAAAACTGGAGTACTTTAGTGTACATACACTGGTGGCGGTGTTGTCCGTCGTGCAGAGCCCTGCACCTGTTCTGATAACTCTGAAGGGTTAGATAAGACGATGGTACAATAAACAATTAAGAGAAAACTGACAGCACACCAGGTGTCGGGTGTGGTGGGTGTGCCACCTAGGGTGTCAGAGAGCGGAGTATCGGGACTAAGTAGCCCGTTAAACCGCCTATACGGGTAACAAGTGTCACAATGCTGCTGATTCAAACCAAAACACTAAAAAGGGGAGAGAACAGGAATAAAAAAGAACAGGTAATCAAAATAAGTAGCTGGATGCCAGGGAGAGTATCTGTCATGTAGATATATTGAAGGAGGCCTTCAAGTCATCTGCTCCGGTTCGTCTTCTTGGGTGGCGGGGGTCCGTCGAGTTCTGTCTTCGCCCCATTTGGGCTCTTGGTTCCACCGAATCCTGATGCGAATCCGGTATAATTCCCCATGTGTGTAGCAAGCGCAATCCCTTCTGCAGATCTTGGATTACGTGGGTCGAGCCATTTCGTGAGACGAGGAGCGTTGCTGGGTAGCGCCATTTGTACTGGACTTTATGGTTGTAAAGACCCTTGGTGATTGGGTTTAAGCTGTCGCCGGAGTTGTAGTGTATACTTTGAGAGGTCAGGAAAGAGTAGCACCCCCTCGAAATGGATGTTGTAGCGGTGGTCCCCCCCTCTAGCAGCCATCAGCAAATGTTCCTTTACATGGAAGAAATGAATCCTCATGAGTATGTCTCTCGGGACCGAAGCAGCTAAGTGAGAGGGCTTGGCTATACGGTGTATCCTATCTATTATAAGGTCTCTAGGTGAGGCATCCGGGAGTAGCACATGAAGAAGTTCTTTAGCGTATTTTGGAAGATCAGCCGGTGGTATAGTCTCCGGGACCCCCCTAAGTTTCAGGTTATTTCTCCTGGAACGGTCCTCTAAATCGGCCAGCTTGGCTCTCACCCATTTCTGCTCAGACTGCAAGTCCTCATAGGCATCCACCAGTTCATTTACTGTGTTAGTGCACTCTCCCATGCTGTTTTTCAGGTGCGTGACCCTGTCTTCCACCACATGCAGCTCTGTAGTGATTTAGAAAAAAAAAATAGAGAGAGAGATCCGTCATCAGGGAGGTCTGGAGAGAGAGGAGCATGTCTTTAGTGTGGTATCCACCCACTGGTTGGCCCGAGGTAGGAAAGGAGGCCATGGAGGAGTGCAAGGCCTGGTTCGCCGGGAGTAGGCCGCAAGCCGGGGGCCTCGATTTGCGGAGGGCGCGTGCGCCGTCACGATCGGTGCGCATCCGCGCTTTCGCGGGGCTTCCCGTGATCGGGTTTTCATTCGTTTTGGGTGTAGGGGGTGAGGTAAGAGCAACAGGGGGTCTGCTCGATCAAAAGGGGCCCTGTAGTGTCGATTCTGAGCCGAGCTCCGCGCCGCCGTCGGCGCCATTTTGCTGCTGACTGACCTGTGCATTATAATGAAAGAAGGCGGTCAGCTTCTGCGGGTGGCGATCCGTTTTCCTTTTGCCCGTCATGTCTTCACCGGGTCAGCCTGGGTCTCAGCAAGTAGCAGTGAAGAGTGGTTTGATCAAGGATTCGGGCTCCTATCGCTCCGTTCTCTCCCTGGCAGAAGAGCTCAGATTTTAAGCAGCCATCTCCATTGCTGGCAGACCACGCCCCCCCGACATATTTCTAACCACATGTAAAAGTGCGCTTTATTCACCTGCTGACATCCCCCCCCCCATGGTACGAATTTAAAAATAATTATTCAAATGACGTGGGGGTCCCCCCAAATTCCATTACAGGCCCTTCAGGTCTGGTGTGGAATTTAAGGGGAACTCCACCCCAAATTAAAAAAAAAAAATGCGTGGGGTCCCCCCTAAAATCCACACCAGACCCCTTAATCCGAGCACGTTGACCTGGCCGGCCGCAGCAGAAAAGACGGCGGGGACAGAGAGCGGCCCCCCCCCCTCTCCTGAACCGCACCAGGCCCACATGCCCTCAAACATTGGGAGGGTGTTTTGGGGTGCCCCCCAAAACACCTTGTCCCCATGTTGATGAGGACAAGGGTCTCTTCCCCACAACCCTTGCCCGGTGGTTTGTGGGGGTCTGCGGGCAGGAGGCTTATCGAAATCTAGAAGCCCCCTTTAACAAAGGGGCCCCCCAGATCCCGGCCCCCCCCTGTGTGAAATGGTAATGGGGTACCTTGTACCTCTACCATTTCACGAGTAAAAAAAAGTGTCAGTGTAAAAAAAGACAAGAGCCGGTTTTTGACAAGTCCTTTATTATCTTCTTTCTTCTTTCCTTCGGGTTTCTTCTTCCTCCTCCTTCTTCTTCCTCTGCTTCTGTCTTGGGTCTTCTATTCCCGCATCTTGCCCGGCGTGTTCTTCCATCTTCTTCCGCTGTCCTTCTCGTCCGCATCTTCTTCTTGTTCTTCTTCGCCGGAGGCGCCGCTTCCAATTGAAATCCCCGCTGTCTGCCGGACCACGCCCCCCCTCTGACGCCACGGGCAAGCTCTTAGGAAAGTCCCCTGTGTGGTGCCTGTGCGTCAGAGGGGGGCGTGGTCACATGTTCCAGAAAGCGGGCAATTCAATTGGAAGCGGCGACTCTGGCAAAGAAAAAGCCCCCGCGCACAAGCTTCAAATTGAATTGCCCGCCCTCTCACTTGTGACCACGCCCCCCTCTGACGCACAGGCACCACACTCCTAAGAGCTTGCCCGTGGCGTCAGAGGGGGGGCGTGGTCCGGCAGACAGCGGGGATTTCAATTGGAAGCGGCCGCTCCGGCGAAGAAGAAGAAGGAGAAGAAGATGCGGACGAGAAGGACAGCGGAAGAAGATGGAAGAACACGCCGGGCAAGATGCGGGAATAGAAGACCCAAGACAGAAGCAGAGGAAGAAGAAGATGGAGGAAGAAGAAACCCGAAGGAAAGAAGAAAGAAGATAATAAAGGACTTGTCAAAAACCGCTCTTGTAGTTTTTAACCCTTTACATTTTTTTTACTCGTGAAATGGTAGAGGTACAAGGTACCCCATTACCCTTTCACACAGGGGGGGGGCCGGGATCTGGGGGCCCCTTTGTTAAGGGGGTCTTCCAGATTTCGATAAGCCTCCTGCCCGCAGACCCCCACAACCACCGGGCAAGGGTTGTGGGGAAGAGACCCTTGTCCTCATCAACATGGGGACAAGGTGTTTTGGGGGGCACCCCAAAACACCCTCCCAATGTTGAGGGCATGTGGCCTGGTGCGGTTCAGGAGAGAGGGGGGGCCGCGCTCTGTCCCCCCCTCTTTTCTGCGGCCGGCCAGGTCAACGTGCTCGGATAAGGGGTCTGGTGTGGATTTTAGGGGGGACTCCACGCCATTTTTTTTTTAATTTGGGGTGGAGTTCCCCTTAAATTCCACACCAGACCCGAAGGGTCTGGTTATGGATATTTGGGGGGAACCCCACGTCATTTTTTTTTTAAATTGACGGCGGGGTTCCCCTTAATATCCATACCAGACCTAAAGGGTCTGGTTATTGAATTTGGGGGGACCCCCACGCTTTTTTTTCCCTTTTTTTAATGAATGAATTCTCCTGCAATTGCCGGGAGCCGACAATTCATTATAGCCGCGAGTCAGTTTTAAATGGCTTTTTTCCTTTGAAAAATGACATTTTGTGCAGAGACAGTTCTAACCACGGGAAACATGCGCTTTTTCACATGCTGACATTAGAGCCCCCCATAGTACGAAATTTAAAGAAAAATTACACTTTTATTATTGCACTTTTAGCATTATTAAAATCACTGCTCCCGAAAAAACGGCCGTTTTAAAAAATAAAAAAAGCATTGGTACATGTCCCCTGGGGCAGGACTGAGGTCCCCAAACACTTTTTAGGACAAAACTTGCAGATTAGCCTTTAAAATTCACTATTAAGATTTCCCCCCATAGACTTATACAGGGAGTTCGGCGGCGGCTTTACTTATCAATCACATCGCGCTGCTGTGCAACGCCGGTTCATGCGCCTAATTAGGGCTTCATCCAGCGCACTAATTAAGGCATGTACCGGCGCAGCGCAGAGTCATTAGTAAATCAGCCCCTTAGTGTTGAAGACAAATGCAAATTGTTGAGAAGGGTTTAGTTCAGAGAAGTTATCTGTATAAATTTAAAGTACTGTATTTAATTACATGTTTATTGTTAAAAGGTTGCAACTACTGTTAAAGGGTTACTAAAGGAAAAGCATTTTTTTGCTGAAACGACTGTTTACAGGATATAGAGACATAGAAGTTAACTGATTCCTTTTTAAAATGATTAAAAATAGATAAAAATAAATCATATAATGTGCTGCAGGTTAGTTTCACTTTTGAACTGGCTTCATGTTTCTGCAAAGTAGAAATAGACACACAGAACAAAAACAAACAAATCCAGGGCAGTGTTTGTTTTAAAAAATGAATTTGATTGGTTCTGGGAAGTTTTAGACACACAGTAATGACAGCTTAAACCATCGTGAGAAAGCTCCCAGTATGGTGGTTATAAGGAAACAGACAAGCAGGAAGTGTGGAGAACAGAGCAGGATTACAGCAACTTCAAAGCAAAAATGAACAATAAGGACATGAAACCAGTACTGCAGTAAGGTAAAGGAAGCTATTTAGCTAAAAAAAAAAATCCTTTAGTGATCCTTTAATCTGTTAATGGAATGTGTTAGGCACATATTATTAGGCCCATGCCCAATGGACTGTTAATTGGAATCATATATAGGGATGTGATGTCATTATTAAATTACATGTATTTAATGGTACCAAATGTGAATTGATAAATCTGATCCGATAATTAAGTCGATTTAAAAGATAATTGCAAAATACAAATTTTTAAGAGTAACATTTTAACTTGTAGCTGGGGTATTTTGATTATTCCAGTTAGAGTCTGACTTTAAGGAATGTTTTTAATTGTGAAATTGCCTATCCTTACATTGTTCAAGGTTTGGAAGGTATATTTCAATATCAACAAATGTACTATATTTTGGATTGAGATAATTGCCCTGGGCTCTAAAGTGTTTAATAAATGGCATTATATTTTTTATAGTGCCTAGAGTGATGTTTTATGTAGAAAAAAAAAAATATATTCAAGATTAATTATGAAAAATAGATTCCATTTGTTGATATTGAAATTAAAGAAATGTGACATTACCTGCTACAAAACAAGGGAATGGTTGTTTGTGCAAATGTTTTAATTTGTGTTTTAAGTTGTTTTAACAATGCTTGGGGATCTTAAAATGTTTGATTTTTTACCATTTTGGTAACACAAGTTTAAGAATATTTATATATTTTTTTTTAATAGATAAAATAAAAGGGGAAGTGTTCCCAGAAAAGGGAAGTTACTTAAGGTTGTGTAATTTTATGTATTAAGTAACAGAAGAAAAAAATATACATTTTGATGAGATATGGATTTGATAAAATAATATGGGAAAAGGTGTTCAAGGGAACATATGGAAATATATTTAAATAGAAAATGAATGAAATGGCCAATGAATGTGGAATAAGAAAGTGGTATTTTATTGTGTTTAATGAATGCACAAGGTATTATTTGATTAGTAAAGTATCTAAATTTGTTTTTAAAATGTACAACAAGAGATGGTTATCTCATGAGATATTTTGTGTTAGTGTTTTCTTATTTTGGGAGTAGAGTTTACTAGGTCCATGTTCCTGATAATATATATGTGTATTCACAAAATATTTTCTAGAAGTTTGGGGTTAAAATACAAATTTGATTATGGGATTTTGGTAAAAAAGGAGAATCTATAAATGTTTGAAGAGTTACTGAAATTATTTAATCAGGACCAAAATAAATTGTTGCGTGTATATTGAGTCTGTGAAATGCAAAAATTTGAGGGGAATGTTTGTTTCAATAACAGTCAGGGTGACTATTCTGGATATATTACTTTTTTAATTCCCAGAATTTCAACTGTGAAGTGTTGGTGATGTAATGTTGTTTATTCATCAATGCTTTGTTTGTTGCTGATGGTCAAATATATTTGCAAAATTCAGAGTCAGAATATGTGTTTGGGTAAAATGTTTTGTTCTGAGACCCTCAGGTCCACTTGGGTCCTGGGGATATAAGGAACTAAAAGGGGTTTATGTTTTGTTGAAATCCTGCTGTAATTCTGGATTTGGGAAAATGTTCAGTTAAATATAGTTAAATATATTGAATCTATATAATGAAAACTGTTGCTGAGAAACATTTTGGGCCAGATTCAGAGAGCTGTAACTCCTGTCTAACTGGTGTTAGACTGGAGTACTTTCTAATTAAGGCGCGTTTTTTCACTAGTTTGAATCCTCAAACCATGAAAAGACGGCTTTGCGCTTCAATCCGACTGGCTTACGTTGTGTTCGTACGCCTTCGGATCTTACGCTGCAATAAAATTGCGGCCCGCTGGGTGGAGTTTCCGTCGTTTTTCCGCGTCGGGTATGCAAATGAGCTTTGCAGACTATCCACGAAATTACGAACGTCTATCGCAATCTCTTACGGCATCTTTAGTCATCTTTTGGCTGCGTAATACTATACCAGCTTTTTTGCTGACTAATATTAGACAGCCCATGTTAAGTATGGCCGTCGTTCCCGCGTCGAATATCAACGTTTTCCGACGTCTTTTTTATTTTTGACGTAAAACGTCCGGGAATAGGAATGTCTGTAAACGACGCTACTCAAACAACGAATGACGTATCGACGTTATTTCGCGCAATGCATGGCGGGGAAATTTCTGAACGGAGCATGCGCAGTTCGATCGCCGCTGGGACGCGCCTAATTTAAATGCTTCACGGCCCCTAATCGCGTATTTCGATTACGCGGCGAGAAATAGACTACGCCGCCGTATCGTACGGGCAAAAATCTACCAGAATCGTTAGACAGCCTGGTAAAATACGGCTGCTGGTAGCGTATCTCGGATACGCTTCGCAAATGTACATGTACCTGAATCTGGCCCTTTATTTCTACATGCTTTATGGACTTATGTTTTAATTAATAAGAAATATTATTTTTAATACCTCCAATAATTAAGGCTTGAATTGATCAGGTAGATTCTGTGGTTATTCATGTTGAATGAGGAGTATCCACCCCAGCCAGTATTTTCCCCCAGCCCCATGCACATGAAGAAATTCCCCCCCATTCATGCCCATTCATATCCTGTCCTATATCCTATACGGATGTCAAGTTACTTGAAGAAATTACTACAGCTTTTACATGGAAATCTTCATTGTTCATCTTTGTTGTTCTAATGCCATGGGAGGTGCTGAGATGAAGGCGGACTCTACTGCAAAATGTTCCGGAATGACACCTTGAAGGTTAGCCAAATGATGCAAGCTCAAGGTCTACAAATTCCAGTGAGCATCACAAGGGAGAGATTCAGATGCCAGCCAAAGCCCAAGTCTAGCCCAAAGCATCAGTTCCAGTCTGTCTGTGGATATCGAGTTTTGTCCTTACAATGAGGCAGGGTTTGGGGTGGAGAATGTGTTTCTGTAAATATGGATGAACACAGAATTGAACCAAAAGTCTGGGAAAAGTTTAGGAGAATTAAAATTTTAATGCACACATTTTCCTTTTCCTTATTCTTTAGAATTTTAAGGACATTCATAAGCCAAACAAGAGACTTGTTTTGTGTTCTTCTTTGGAACTATTTTCCATTTAGCCTAAAGGCTGTCATGCCCCTCCCACTTGCGTTCATGGACTATTGCTATTCAGCTGAGATTTTGATATCTGCTAATTGTGATGTGATTATTGTTCTCTTTTTTAACATGCTTAAGATAGTGGTACATTTATGGAAAGTAGTCCAGGTGAATGTCAGGGGCACATTGGGGGCAGCAGGGTTTGTGATTTGTCACGTTTTGTGACAAAAGAGTAGATTGAAAGTCATGTAAAAAGCCCCCCTTGTGTTTTTTGTAATCTAAGGCTCAACTGCTCCTTTAAAGTTATAATTTTTCTGATCAAAGAAAATATTTATTGTTGTGTAAGAAGTGAGTTTGTGTTGAAATCAAAAAACAATCATTGGGATATTACATGGTGTCATGAGATGGTCTGCAGGTATATCTGTATGGGTGACATATTATCATGTGAACATAATATAAGGTGACATAATAAGTTTATAATGATAAAGAGTTAATGATTATGATTGGTTGAATACATTGTTGAAGGAAATGTGACATAATATAAGGTGACATAATGAGTTATAATAATAGAGAGTAAATGATTTTGATTGGTTGAATACATTGTTGAAGGAAGATGGAAGATGGTTGGTAATGCCCTGCTTTCATTTATACTTAACACCCTGTATGGGATAATAAATCAGAACAGTGTATGAAGCACTGTGTTGTGTCAATTATGTATACTGTATACACTGTCTCCTATGCATAAAGATATATTTGGGTGTGAAAGCAACGGAATTGGCTGATGATAAGCTAATTATAATACGATAATAAGATAATAGTCAGGACTAGTGGTTAAAGGTGAAGCTTCACCTTTCAGTGATCAAATACCACCAAAAGAAAGCTCTATTTGTGGGGGAAAAGGAAAAACTATTTGTTTGGGTACAGCGTCGCATGACAGCACAATTGTCAGTTAAAGCAACGCAGTGCCATATCGCAAAAATGGCCTGGTCTTTAAAGGGGAAAGTCTTCCAGTCTGTTATGGTGAAAAACCTTTAGCCTTTGCAACAACTTTAAATAAATGTATTGAGGTTTATATGTGTTTGTGAGACTCACTTGTGGCACAATATTGAAAGCATGTTAATGTAGGTATAAAAAAATATTGCATATGTGTGTTGGTATTACAGAAAAGGTTATTCTCCTGCGCTAGTGCCGGGACCCAGAGAGAAATTGGTGGTATTTTTGTGATGGTGTTAATAAATAAATGAGTAATTAATTAGTTAATTAATAGTTATGCATGCCAATTTTGGGAAGTCCAAAATACTGTATGCAAAAAAGATATGAAAGGCGGTCTGATGAGTCCTTGTAAAGCGTTTATTTCAAACAAATGAATAAATATGTACAGAAAATACTTTCTGTACATATTTATTCATTTGTTTGATGTTATTATTCATAGGCAGCTAGGTTACAAAGAAGATTTAGCACAAAAAGCAAAAAAAAAAAACAAATATTAATATTGTATATAAAACAATGCCCTATAAGGGAAAAAAGTGAATAATCGGCTCAATTGTCTGATGGGTTTAGAGGATAATCCTCTTCCTCAAGACTTTAGAGGACCAGGTTGGTCTGTATGTTATAGTGGTAAGGCTGGATGGATGATGTATCACTATGTGAATAGTGACCGACTGGGAGTGTTGTTTTTTCACTGACGTGTTATTCTTTCTGTATCACCACGCTCTATGTGAGACAGACACCGAATAGATAAGAAGAGAATTGCAGACAGTATTGTAGTTTACTAACATGGCGTATAGTGTTAAACCTTAAGTGTTCTAGAGAGAAAAATAAAGTTTAGAATTGTATTATGCGTGTGTTAGAAACAAGTTTTAAAAATAGTGTAGACATGAGTATTACATTTTAATTTTGTTTTATTGTTTTTTTTTAGTAGATAACATTTATTAATATTTGTGGACATGAATCGCTGAGCGGTGATGTTACAGCTGCCATTTAGATGACATGCTGAGTGCATATCTATAAACTAGAAGGCAAACGCATGTGTGTACAAACATAAATAGATGAACAGTCATTAGCCTTTGCGAGGGGCCATCTAGGTGCATAAAAAAACCTTATACAAGTACAACGTTGTATACACAAAACATGCGTTAAAAGGTATTCAAATTAAAAGATGACAGAACATGCTTTAAAAGTTATTCAAATAAAAAGATGCACAGAACATGCTTCAAAAGGTATTCAAATGAAAAGATGTACAGAACATGCGTTAAAAGGTATTCAACATAGGTGAATCAACCATAGAGAACACACAAAATACATTAAGTGGTATTAAAAAAAAACTAAATGTAGCAAATGGGAAAACCGACCACAGTCATGAAAGCATAAAAACATACATGTAAGTGTGTATATATATATATATATATGTGGGTATATATATATGGCAAACAATGGAGGAACTCTGTGACACGATTCTGGCTGCGAATATGTGTATGAGTGGAAATGACGGTGTTGTTGCTAGATCATATATATAAATACAGTATATACACACACACACTGGTCTGTATATAATGTATGATACAGTATCAGCAGGGTACAGACCGTCTTTTACCCTGACACTGTATATAAACTAGTTTGTACCTTGCTGACACCATACTGTACATAATATACAGACCAGTCTGTACCCTGACAACCATACTGTACATTATATACAGAGTGGTCTGTACCCTTACACCATACTGTAATTATATACAGACCGGTCTGTACCCTGACACCACACTGTAAATTATATCAGACCAGTCTATACCCTGCTGACATTGCACTGTACATTATATACAGACCAGTCTGTACCCTGCTGACACTGTTCTATACATTATATACAGACTAATATATATATATATTATATATATAATATATAATATATATACAGAACAGTCTGTACACTGACACATACTGTACGATACAGTATATAATATATATATATATATATATAAATATATATATATATATATATATATACTGTATACAGTATATACACACACACTGGCACACTGTCTGTACATAATGTATTTTACTGTGTCAGCAGGGTACAGACTGGTCTTTTACACTGACACTGTACTGTACATTATATACAGACCTGTCTTTAAACTGCTGACACCGTGACATACGTTATGTACAGACCAGTGTGTGTGTGTGTATATATATATATATAAATATATATATTATATATATAAATATATATATATATATATATATATATATATATATCACATACAGAATGTGTGTACAGTATGGTGTCAGAGTACAGACCGGTCTGTATATAATGTACAGTATGGTGTCAGGGTACAGGCCGGTCTGTATATAAGGTACAGTATGGTGTAGGGGTACAGACTGTTCTGCATATAATGTACAGACTAGTATGTATAATATGTACAGTATGGTGGTCAGGTACAGTAACTTCTCTATTCTTCAGTGTGGCACTTCCAAATCGAGAATGAAGGGATGGTCAGATCAGGCACCACTATCAGGAGCTGTCCCCTGTAGTGCTGTCCTAAACATTTACATTCCCGTAGCATCAACCGTCACTGAGTCCTTGGTGGTCAATACAGTTGCAAAGGTGGGTTCCTCAGTTTTGCCACAGCTAGGACCCTGATGGATCATCTCAGCATACCAAAAATGGCACCCATTGAGGCAGAAAGCCCCTTAGACTGGTGGAACTTCCAGACCCAGCTGAAACCCCCACCCTCCCCTGCTTCCCTCTCAAACTATTTATCAGCTACCCAGTACACTTCTGGGCAGTGGGACCCCCCCCAAGGATTGGCTGAGTACTAATCAAATAATCCAGCTGTCTCATCAACCCAGTGTACTAGTAGGCCCAAAAACAGGAGAGAGCAGTCAAACTCTTCAACCAGTGAGGGCCGCGTACACACGATCGAACATGTCCGCTGGAAACTGGTCCGCCGACCAGTTTCAGCGGATATATACGATTGTGTGTACGACCTAGCGGACAGGTTTTTTCCAGCGGACAAATTTTCAAAGCATGCTTTGAAATTTGTCTGCTGGAAACCTGTCCTCGGACATGTCCGCTGCTTAGTACGCCTAACCAGCGGACATAAAACTCCGCAAATGCGTCGAATGGACAGGGCCGGCGCTAGGCATAGGCAAGTCTCAGGCGGCTGCCTAGAGCGCCAGGTAGGGGGAGCGGCAAAAATCCGCAACCCCAGCCACTCGCTGGGGATCCGGATTCATTAAAATACCTCCTGGACCCTGATTTTTAAATATTTCCAGCCTGCAGTGCGCCCGTAGAAGCGGCAGTGAGATGAGGGGGGAGAGGAGCCGGGGACAGCAGCTGGCCGGAGTGTGGTGGTCTGACGGTCGGTGGAAGTTGAAGCGGCCAGTGTGCACTGTGCAGGAGGCGAGTTAGTGACCAGATATCTCCCGATTTCCCTGCTTTTTTTCCCCACTTTTTGTCCCCGGATTGCAGGCAGGGGCGCGGCGGGGGTCTAACTCCTTCTGCGGTCACTGATTTCTCCCTGCAGTGCTGATTCAGCACTGACTACACCGACTGTTGTCTGCAGCCTGCAGAGTGACTGATTACACACAATAAAGAGCCAGAAGAACCACATGAGGTACAGAGAGAGAAGGGGGGGGTGTTTACAGTATAGAGAGTGGAGTTATAGTATAGAGAGGGAGGGGGGGAGTTATATTATAGACCACAGACACACATGAGTGTTTGCGTTTTGGGTGCACACCCTAATGCATTAGGGGCTGCGCACCTATGAAGCCCTGCATTGCAAGTCCGGGCTCTGCCGCGGATGACCGATCCCTCTCCTGGTTGCTTGGGTTGGGGCTCAGTAGTGAGAAAAGAGGAGACAGACGGGCAGCAACGCCGCTGTGGCTCAGGTATATTAGTGGAGCACAGGCAGGGATGCTCAGTGCTGCAGCCTGCACCCACTCACAAATTTAAAAAAAAGGACAGAGGGGGAACTGGTGTGTGGGTGTGTGGGGGGGGGACAGATGTGTGGGGGGGGGCAGAGTGGGAATTGGTGAGGGGACAGAGGATGTGCAGGGGGGTACAGTGGGAACTGGGGTGTGGCGACAGGGTCAGGTGTGTGTGTGTGTGGGGGGGGGGGGGGGGTACAGAATGGTAAACTGTGTGGGGGGGCAGGGGTGCAGGGGGGTACAGAGTGGGAGCTGGTTGTGGGGAGACTGGTGTGTGGGGGGGTTACAGAGTGGGAACTGGTGTGTTGTGTGTGTGGGGGGGGGCACAGATGTGTGTGGAAATGGGTGTGGGGGGGTAGATTGCAGGGGGGTACAGAGTGGGAACTGGTGTGGGGGGGAGACAGATGTGTGGGGAAACATATGTGCAGAGAGGTACAGAGTGGGAACTGGTGTGTATGTGGGGGGGGGCAGATGTGCAGGGGGGTACGGACGGGGAGCGACGGGGGGGGGGGGGGCATCAAAATTAGGCTTCGCCTAGGGTGTCAAAAATCCTTGCTCCAGCCCTGTTCCTGGATTGGTTAACGTGGGTGTGCGCGTCACGTCCGAGGGGATTTTGGACCGATGGTGTGTACACGCCATAGACCAAATATCCGAGGAGACATGTCCGCTGGAACGGACCGTCCGGACATGTTCACGGACATGTCTCCTCGTCTGTACGCGGCCTGAGAGTCAGAACAGACTAAAACAAGTAGAAGCTATTCAGTGAGGACTCAGACTACATTTACCTACCACCTCATCGCAACCTGCTAGATGGTGCTACTTCTATTTAGGTAAATGAACAAAGATTGCTATTTACTGATCCAAGTACATGGAAATGTAGTCAAACTCTGCAAACAGAGAGAGTCAGAACAGACCAAAGTAATCAAAGATCTATTAGAAAAACAAAAAGTGTAGCGCTAATTATATGTGCAAAAAGACTGTAAAACAGATGAGGGGCTCATGCATGTAAACATAAGTGTGCTAAGTCCGTGAAAATCAATCAAGGTGAATATAATTGATGAAAATACAGAAATTAAAGGTATAATGTTCATTAATAAAGTTCCATAACAATTGCTTCAACAAAAAAGTGACTTAGTGCTGAAGTGAAGTAAAAGTTTGATAGCAGATCCACCACCAAGGTAAAATGAAGGCTTACCAGATAACGTGGACCAAAATAAGTATACACTTATTGGGTCTCAAGGGCTTAATGGTAGCAATATCCTGGCTTCAGAGTAACTTGAATAGCAGGCTGAGAGGCGATTTCCAATAGGATGTGGCATATAATGTAAACCGTGAAGGACGTGGGTCGGTGGTAAACAGTAGCCAGAATTAGCAGGCTCAAATCAGCAGATCCACAGGGTTCAGGTGTAACAATATAGGAAAAGAAGATGGAGATGGACATAGTGTAAAACTATAAAAATTTACTGGGTACCCCAGATGATGATTGATTGATCGAAACGCATCGAAACGCGAGTGTAAACTTTTAGTTTTTGCTGCCCAGTAAATTTTTACAGTTTTACACTATGTCCATCTCCGTCTTCTTTTCCTATATTGTTACACCCTGAACCTGTAGATCTGCTGATTTTGAGCCTACTAATTCTGGCTACTGTTTACCACCGCTCACGTCTTCACAGTTACATTATATACCACATCATATTGGAAATCGTCCTCCAGCTTGCTATTCAAGTTACTCTGAAGCCAGGATATTGCTACAATTAAGTCCTTGTGACCCAATAAGTGTATACTTATTTTGGTCCACGTTATCTGGTAAGCCTTCAATTTACCTTGGTGGTGGATCTGCTATCAAACTTTACTTCACTCCCCCTTCAGCTCTAAGTCACTTTTTTGTTGAAGCAACTGTTATGGAACCTTATTAATGAACATTATACCTTTAATTTTGGTATTTTCATCACTTATATTCACCTTGATTGATTTTTCACGGACTTTAGAACACTTATGTTTACATGCATGTGCCCCTCATCTGTTTTACAGTCTTTTTTGCACATATAATTAGCGCTACACTTTTTGTTTTTCTTGTGTTTTTTTCAGAATTGATCTAATTCTGTGGTGTTGGCTGCCATTTATATATGTTTATATAGGTAGCGCGGTGATTTATATACATTTGTATATTGTGTTTAATCAAGAGCTATTACACTTGATTACAGAGAGACTCCAACAGACTAAATTTCCCTACCGCCTAGAAACCTACCTAGGGGGGTGCTACATCTATTTAGGCAAATCAACAAAGATTGCTGTTTGCTGATTCACCAATTGTCAGAACCGATTCATTCATCAGCCATGACCATACACTGCACTGCTTGCACATTTTGACTTTAACTCTAGGAGTTAATTGTAAATAAGTTACATTTCAAACGACTAAAACATTTTCTGACATCTTGGAACTTCTTAGCAGAGATGCTGTGTGTTTTTTTTGGCACTGATCTCCATGTAACAAGCAGATCTTTCTAGCTATAAGTAAGATATAGGTCTGCTGAGCTGCTGAAAAAACAGATCTGGCAGCCCAGATGTTATAAAGACATAAGGTCTTTAACAGACTTCTTTTAACCCTATTAAATATTAATGCAAATTACCTAATCTATTGCAATAATGCGCTCTACATTTGGTATTAACATATTTAATCCAAAATCGGAGTCTGTAAGCAAAAATGCTCATAGCAACACTTTTTTTTTCTAATTCTTAAGACATTCAAGCTTAAATGGCTCTTCCATTTCGTTACTGTATATATATATTGACAATCTATAACTAGAAGCTTAAAAACAAATTATATGTCAGAAAATACCTAACTGCTATCTTAAAGTGTGTATTTTTTAATAAATGTATGGTAGACTTAAAAGAATATAGGTTGGCATACTTTTGGTAACATATTACTTTATGTCAGCAGATGGAGACCTGTTTCTCCAAGGGTTAATATATGTACAAATACGGTTTATACATAACAAATATCAAAAGACTAACTCCAGTGCTGCACAGTTCTTCATAATATGGCTGCATGGAAGCAATACGTCAGTTTTTTTTGTATTGTCTTTACTCACCAGGGTGTAAATGGGTTTTAAGGTAATTTTTAATCTATATGCAAATGAGCTATTCTTGTAGCAGCTGTACTATGAATGGGAAAAATGAAAAGCAACATTTGTTTAAAAAAGGCAAGGTGGATGATCGTAATTAGCTTGTCACGGTTGGAGTCAACTTAAGATGGTTAAGAAGGAAGAAAAAGTTTCCTTGAAGTTTGTTGAATGGTATTTGGTTACAGTGAATCACATCATATTACTTCATGGTCCATTCACTGGATTTATAATAAATCCTTTAACCGTCCTATAATATTCAGACTAGAAAGTCTAGAAGATTAGGACAATCATTAATAGAGTAAAAAGTGGAGCAAGCCCAGTGTGAGGTACATAGCTAGGTTGACATTTTATCTGTAGAATAGACCGTAAGGAACACAAACTTGAACCTTGAAAAAGCAGTCATGTAGTATGAAATTGCTCAGGACATTCTTATACATGCTTTAATTTTAAGAGGAACTGTTTTTTTGACTCAATAACTGAATAGTGCATTGCAATAAGAAGCTGCCTAAATGGCAAAATATAACTGATAAACACTTTAATCTAGACTGAGTAGTTAATTTATGAACCTTTGTATTTTTAACACTGCAATTAATTGAAAAATGTCACCAGGCATATTTAATTACTTGGGTACACTTAATAGTTAACCAGACCCTAACACTTAATCTTTCCCCATCTGAATCCTAATACTTTAATATTATCTATAAACGTCAACCACAGACTTTGTATGGAAAACCTCTTCAAATCGTAAAGCTTTATACGCACACTACTACTTTTTTTAACCTCAGCGGGTTGAGCGAAAAAACAAAAACTGACAGCTCAGGTCAGAGCTGCTGTACTAACAATCCGGCAGCGATCTACCCTGCTGTGCTATTGTGTTCTGTTCCCCCACAAGAAAACTCTGGTCAGCGCTCTCAGCTAATGGTTGAGAGCACTGACCAAGAGGCTGTCGGCATACCTTTAACGGTCATGACCTTTCAACAGAAGCCAGCTGAACGGCCGTCTTCTGTCAGACTGTCTGCCGTACACATTGGCCGAATCTCGGCTGGTTTCTATTAAACCAGCCGATGCCGCCCGACATTCAGTCAATGTGTACTAGGCTTAAGGTTAACTTTGGGGCCAGTGTTACTTCCAATGCACTAGAATGGCTAAAAAAATGTGTTGTGGTGCACTGAAACACATGTGTTCCTGGGGTATCCTTATCACAATACATAGGTGCAAATAGACCTTTAAAGTAAAATGTAAACACAGGCTGAAACATGGTAAAGAAATTTCAAAAGCTTTTTTATTCATATTTTTAATACTCAGCGTCATCAAAAGAAAATATGGAGATCCTTCTTTGAAGTTTCTTGTTTACATAGTTGCCGTTTTAGGTGACTACTACCTTCTAATTGTGTTTCTGCATGGTCACTCTGTCACATGCACCCTTGGTGCAGCAGCCATGCCAACACACACTTATCCACCAGAAGCCAGTCTAGAGCATTGGAATGCAGTCGATGCTGGTGCAAAGGTGAAAAAAGTATTTTAAAGGGCAAAACCCCTTTTAACCCCTAGGTCTTAACACTTGCCCTAAGCCAGGGGTAGGCAACCTCGGCCCTCCAGCTGTGGTGAAACTACAAGTCCCATGAGACATTGCAAGACCCTGACAATCACAGCCATGACAGAGGCATGATGGGATATGTAGTTTCACCACAGCTGGAGAGCCAAGGTTGCCTACCCCTGCCCTAAGCTAACCATGCTAATGTATCCCCTGGAATGCCATACTTACCTTATGTGGCGTGGAACTGTGAGGCCCCGTACACACGACCGAGTTTCTCGGCAGAATCCAGCGAGAAGCTCGCTGGGAGACGTATTCTGCCGAGAAAACCGGTCGTGTGTACACTTCCGACGAGCAAACCGTCGGGAAGCTCGTCGAGCCAAAATAGAGAGCATGTTTTCTATTTCCTCGTTGCTCAATGAGGAAATTTGGCTCGATTACCTTTTCGACCGCTCATCGGGAACGTCATGACGATGAGTTTCGCCCGACGAGGTTCTCGGACGTGTGTACGGGGCCTCAGTGGTAATAGCTATTACTGTAGTGCAGAGATCTCACAAACCTTTTCCAAAAAGAGAAACAAACGTGTAATGGAAGTTATCCTTTTATCCTAGTTAGATTTGCTTTTCTATGACAACATTTTGAGGATTGGCCACATAAAGAATTTAAAATTAAAATGCTTGCAGTTAGGGGCCTGTGAGTATTATAGCATGCCATGAACCCTATCAACTACTACGTTTAATCAGCAGCCCCAAGAATACAAATATATACAGTCCAGCAACTTTATTGAGACCAATGACGTTAATATAGTGGAGTACTAATAAGATTTCATGGTGAAGCTGTGTTCACTTTAACACACCCCACATGTTCTAGCAAAAATACAGTTTTTATTTTATTTTACTCAGGTTGACTGGGTATTCACTGGGAACCCAGGTAACCCTAATTATTGACATTAACTTTTCTAAGTAAACAGCCTCTACATCTTTGCTTAACCAACCAATGTGTATTTTCAGGAATTCTAGAGAACGAGTGGCATGGGTCACAAAGGGGGAGGTTTTACTAAAACTGGTGCACTCAGAATCTGCTGCAGCTGTGCATGGTAGCCAATCGGCTTCTAAATTCAGCTTGTACAATTACGCTTTGACAATAAAACCTGGAAGCTAATTGGTTTCTATGCAGATCTGCACCAGATTTTCCACTCTCCATTTTTAGTAAATTAACCCCAAAATGTCTAAGGCCGCGTACAACGAGCGGTCTAACCAATGAAAATGGACTGAAGTCCAGTTTCATCGGTCCAAACCGACCGTGTGTACGGCCCATCGGTCTGTCGTCCTTCGGACCAAAGTTTCAAAACTTGCTTTAAAATCGGACTGATGGACGCCTGACCATCGGTCCAAACTGATCCTTAGTACGCAAACGCATCGGTTCAAAAACCCGCGAATGCTCAGAATCAAGTCGACGCATGCTTGGAAGCATTGAACTTTGTTTTTGGCCTTAACAAATGGGAGAAGGACCTAGATAGGACCTTCTCTGCATTACAATTTAAACAGATTATCTTTTTAACTCTAAACTCTTCAATCAGTACACAAACTCAAGAATTAAACTATAAAATCTTAATGCAGTGGTACCATACTCCAGTACGACTCAAAAAATTCTGCAATGAAAATTCTGACAGATGTTGGAGATGTGGAGAAGAAAGCGGGACATTGATTCATATATTTTGGTTTTGTAAAAAAATAAGAGTTTATTGGTTGTCAATTATGAGAATTTTGCAAAAAATTTCTGAGTTAAAATACCAATGATCCCGCTTTTTTCCTACTTCACCTATCCGAGATCCCAGTTCAGACTTATCGGAACTCAGTACTGTGCCATTTGGTGAATGCAGCTAAAGCAGGTATACCCCTACGGTGGAGGGATACTACGTCACCAACCAGTTTTAGAGTGGATAAATAGTGTTAGAGATATAGAAGCTATGGAAGACCTAGTTCTCTCAGCTGAGGGTAAAAATAAACAATACAAAGAAACGTGGAAGAGCTGGAATTTATTTAAAAATTCAGACGAGGGGAAAAGAATAATGACTGAACCTGATTAACGAAAAATCGGATACGCGCAGGGAATTATAATGTAAAATATAATATTAAGGATAAACTGACTTTCCTGTTATGATTTGTGGTTTAAGGGAGGAGAGGATGGGGTCTCCCTTCTCTCCCCTTTTTTTAAATCTTTTTTTCATTATTTTTTTTTCTTTCTCCTTTTTTTTTTCTTCTCCCTTCTTTTGGGGAGGGGGGAGCAGGGAAAGGGCGGATGCATCACTTGTCTCTCTGTGAGAGAAAGTGAGGATTAAGAAAAGGGTTAGAGTGGGAAGATTTAGTGAGGGAGTATATGGGAGGGTCCAGAGCGAATATGTATGTATTTTTTTTGTCAAGAAGATTGTATTCATGTTTGTTTTTGGCAGTGTATTTGCCCTGTGCCTTTCCATACGCTGTTTTATGTAAAGAAAAGAAAAAACAAATAAACATATAAAGTACAAAGGGAACCCAGGTAACCCTGATTATTGACATTAACTTTTCTAAGTAAACAGCCTCTACATCTTTGCTTAACCAACCAATGTGTATTTTCAGGAATTCTAGAGAACGAGTGGCATGGGTCACAAAGGGGGAAGTTTACTAAAACTGGTGCACTCAGAATCTGCTGCAGCTGTGCATGGTAGCCAATCGGCTTCTAAATTCAGCTTGTACAATTACGCTTTGACAATAAAACCTGGAAGCTGATTGGTTTCTATGCAGATCTGCACCAGATTTTCCACTCTCTATTTTTAGTAAATCAACCCCAAAATGTCTAAGGCCGCGTACACACGATCGGTCTAAACCAATGAAAATGGACTGAAGTCCAGTTTCATCGGTCCAAACCGACCGTGTGTATGGCCCATCGGTCTGTCGTCCTTCGGACCAAAGTTTTAAAACTTGCTTTAAAATCGGACTGATGGACGCCTGACCATCGGTCCAAACTGATCCTTAGTACGCAAACGCATCAGTTCAAAAACCTGCGAATGCTCAGAATCAAGTCGACGCATGCTTGGAAGCATTGAACTTTGTTTTTTCAGCACGTCGTTGTGTTTTACGTCACCGCGTTCTGACGCGATCGGTTTTTGAACTCAACTGAAGTGACACAGTGTTAGGCCGCATACACACGATCAGTCCAACCCGATGAAAACGGTCCGTCGGACCATTCTCATCGGGTTGGACTGATCGTGTGTATGCGGCCTAACACTGTGTCACTTAAGATTGTGTCAAGGACAGGACATGAGGTCACACACCTCTCCAGCTTTTTAAAATTACATTTGAGATCTCTACCATGTTAAAGGGGTTGTAAGGGCTTTTTTCTGCATTAATGCATTCGATGATTTAAAGTAATACTAAAGTCTATTTTTTTTTCTTTAAAAAAAAAAAAAAAACATATTATACTTACATGCTCTGTGAAATGGTTTTGCACAGAGCAGCCCAGATCCTCCTGTTCTCGGGTCCCTCTTTGGTGCTCCTGGCTCCTCCCTCCTGTCGAGTACCCCCACAGCAAATGCATAAACAGTATCATATAGGTTCAGAAAGAGTAGGTACAATAAAACAATGCACACATTACAAGTAGGGATGAGCTTCGTTCGACTCGAACATCGTATGTTCAATTGTTCGTTGAATTACGAACGTTTTGGTACGTTCGCACCTAATTCGAGTTACGTTTCATAGCCCATTTTTCACTGCGGCCCAATGCTTGGCCAATCACAGCTTGCAATAAACGGAGAGCCATAATTGGCCAAAGCCAGGGTGGCTTTGACAAATTATGGCTCAGGGGGTTTAGTACACGCCCCACACTATAAAAGGGCCGTCTGCAGGCCTTGTGTAGTGTGTTGCGGTGGTTAAAAGAGAGAGAGAGGAGAGTGTAATTTTTAGTAGGTAGATAGAGCAGACAGGCAGGCAGGCTAGTCAGTTATTAAAGTTACAGTGTGTAGAGGATATATTTGCATCCCAGGTGTTGTTTATATATATTTATACACTGTATAGTTTAGCTAGATCAGCTCTTCCTAATTTACTGGCAGGCAGGTGATTGTACTAGCTGCAGTATTCTCACGTGTGTACTGCCCGTGTCTTCTGAAGTTTGCACCTCAAGCTACGTAGTGTGTGTACTGCCTTTGTCCTCTGTAGTTTGCACCTAAAGCTACGTAGTGTGTGTACTGCCTTTGTCCTCTGCAGTTTGCACCTAAAGCTACGTAGTGTGTGTACTGCCCGTGTCCTCTGCAGTGTGCACCTAAAGCTACGTGGTGTGTGTACTGTCTGTGTCTGTGCTAATTTTCTCAATGATTTTCATCCATATTGCAGGGACCAGACATTACATTAAAGCCGCATGCAGTTTTAAATTACTTTTTTCTTATACAGTAGTAATCTCATTTTGTGCAGGGACAGTTCTAAACATGTGCCACTTTACAGGCATACTATAGACACCCAGCAGGTAGAATATTTAAAGGAATTTTTCATTTTTTTTTTTATTTAAGCATCATTAACTGCTTGCCGACCAGCCGCCGCAGTTATACGGCGGCAGGTCGGCTCTCCTGGGCGAGAGCTCGTAGCTCTACGTCGGCACTTTTCGACGGCCACTAGGGGGCACGTGAGCACCGCCGGCGGCCCGCGCTCCATGGCGCGCGCCCCCCGCTCGCCCCCGAGTCCTGTGTGCGTGCCCATACAGTAGGTGACTGGGATATTGTGTCAATCTCGCTCCCTTTCTCGGCGAGATTGAGCACTTGCGAGCCCCATCGCGAGAGCCAGCGCCGAGCTGGCTTGCCGCGATGGAGACAAAGCCGTCATAGAAGCGACGGGGATCCGACGCGGATTCCCGCCAATTCTACACGTGGGCGGAGTTTGTTATGAATCCTGAAGGAGAAATCCCCGCCGGATTTAAAAAAAAATCCGGCATGGGTTCCCCCTCAGGAGCATAACGGGCCCTTAGGTCTGTTATGGGTTGTAAGGAGACCCCCCCTACGCCGAAAAAACGGCGTGGGGGTCCCCCACAATCCATAACAGACCTGTATCCAAAGCACGCCGGCCGGCCGCCGGTCAGGAAGGGAGTGGGGGCGAGCGAGCGCCCCCCCCCTCCCTGAGCCGTACCGGGCAGCATGCCCTCAACATGGGGGGGTTAGGTGCTCTGGGGCAGGGGGCGCACTGCGGCCCCCCACCCCAGAGCACCCTGTCCCCATGTTGATGAGGACAGGGCCCCTTCCCGACAACCCTGGCCGTTGGTTGTCGGGGTATGCGGGCAGGAGACTTATCGGAATCTGGAAGCCCCCTTTAATAAGGGGGCCCCCAGATACCGGCCCCCCACCCTAAGTGAATGAGTATGGGGTACATCGTACCCCTACCCATTCACCTGCAAATAAAAAGTGTAAACACAAATAAACCACACAGGGTATTGAAATATTTTATTAGTTGGCCGCCGGGGGGGTGTGTATGATCGCTTTTATAAAAGCGCCCCCCTCCGGGCTTCTGTGGGGGGTGGGTGCCGCCGTCTGGTTCTCTTCCGCCGCCGGGGGGCGCTTTGATAAAAGCGCCCACCACCCGGCGGGCTTCTTTCGACGTCTTCGGCGGCGGGGGGGTCTTCTCCCACTCTCCGGGGTCTTCTCCCGCTCTCCGGGGGTCTTCTCCCACTCTCCGGCCGGCCGGCGTGCTTTGGATACGGGTCTGTTATGGATTGTGGGGGACCCCCACGCCGTTTTTTCGGCGTAGGGGGGGTCTCCTTACAACCCATAACAGACCTAAGGGCCCGTTATGCTCCTGAGGGGGGAACCCATGCCGGATTTTTTTTTAAATCCGGCGGGGATTTCTCCTTCAGGATTCATAACAAACTCCACCCACGTGTAGAATTGGCGGGAATCCGCGTCGGATCCCCGTCGCTTCTATGACGCGCTCGCTGGAATGTGCTTTCACTATTCCAGCGAGTGCGAGATATCGGCAGCCTGTCGCCGAGATTCAGCGCGATGCTGGCGTGCTAAAAACACATTCTCGGCGGCAGGCACTGTAGCTCTCGTTCCTGTCAGCGGGGGAAACGCTGATCTTCTGATCATACAATGTATGAACAGAAGATCAGTGATTTCCCCTAGTGAGTCCACCCCCATACAGTTAGAACACACCCAGGAACACACTTAACCCCTTCCCCGCCCCCTAGTGTTAACCCCTTCACTGCCAATGGCATTTTTATAGTAATCCTATGCATTTTTATAGCATAGATCGCTAAAAAAATGCGCCAATGGTCCCAAAAATGTGTCAAAAGTGTCCGAAGTGTCCGCCATAAGGTTGCAGTACTGAAAAAAATGCTGATCGCCGCAATTACTAGTAAAAAATAAATAAATAATAAAAATGCCATAAAACTACCCCCTGTTTTGTAAACGCTATAACTTTTGCGCAAACCAATCAATAAACGCTATTTTTTTTACGAAAAATATGTAGAAGAATACGTATCGGCCTAAACTGAGTAAAAAAAAATTGTTTTTTATATATTTTTAGGGGATATTTATTACAGAAAAAAAGTAAAAAATATTGAATTTTTTCAAAATAGTCGCTATATTTTTGTTTATAGCGCAAAAAATAAAAACCGAAGAGATGATCAAATACCACCAAAAGAAAGCTCTATTTATGAGAAAAAAAGGACACCAATTTTGTTTGGGAGCCACGACGCACGACCGCGCAATTGTCCGTTAAAGCGACGCAATGCCGAATCACAAAAAGTGCTCTGGTCGTTGGGCAGCAATATGGTCCGGGGGTTATGTGGTTAAAATCACTGCTCCAGAAACAACAACTGTTTTTAAAACTTTTTTCCATTAATACATGTTCCCTGGGGCAAGACCCGGGTTCTCAAAGACGTTTTCACAGGCATACTATAGACACCCAGCAAGTACAATATTTAACCACTTAAGACCCGAACCTTTAGTCAGCTAAAGGACCCAGCCAGGTTTTGCGATTCGGCACTGCATCGCTTTAACAGACAATTGCACGGTCGTGCGACGTGGCTCCCAAACAAAATGGGCGTCCTTTTTTTCCCACAAATAGAGCTTTCTTTTGGTGGTATTTGAATGTATTCATCTACCTATTTTTGGTAATAGTGTGTGTTTACAACTGTAGGGGGGTGTGGCTGTAGGTGACATCATCGATTGTGTCTCCCTATAAAAGGGATCACGCGAGCAATGACGCCGCCACAGTGAAGAACGGGGAAGGCGTGTTTACACATGGCTCTCCCTGTTCTTCAGCTCCGGGGACTGATCACTGCACTCCATCGGCGATCGGGTTCGCGAGTCCCACGGTCCCGGAGTTTCGGACCAGGTTTCGGGAGCGCACTGCGAGCGCGCGCCCGCAACCCACCATTCTGCCGACGTATATGTGCAGGAGGCGGTCCTTAAGTGGTTAAAATAATTTTTAATTTTTTTTAATTTAAAGGGTCACTAAAGGAAAAAAAAAATGGGCTGAAATGACTGTTTACAGGGTATAGAAACATAAAACTGATTCCTTTTAAAAATAGATAAAAATCAATCATATAATCAACCTACAGTTCTAGTTTAGTTTTTGCTGTTATTTCCTGTCTCTCTGATGTACAGATGTGAGAGCCAATAGAGGGCAGTGATGGTTTGTCTAAAACACCTCAGCACCAACCCAGTTTCAGTTTACACACAGTAATCACACCTCCTTGATTAGTGACCACAGTGAGAAAGCTCCCAGCACTGTGGTTATAAGGAAACAGACAACCAGGAAGTGTGGAGATCAGAGCAGAATTACAGCAACATCAAAGCAAAAAAACAAACAATGAGGACATGAAAACAGCACTGCAGTAAGGTAAAGGAAGCTATTTTGCTAAAAAAAAAAATTCATTTAGTGACCCTTTAAGCATCATTCAGAAGCTTCAGAAAAATCGATCATTGATACATGTTCCCTGGGGCAAGACCCGGGTTCTCAAAGACGTTTTACGACAATAACTTGCATAGTAGGCTTTAAAATTAGCACTTTTGAATTTGAAAGTTTGAGTCCCATAGACGTCAATAGGGTTCTAAATGTTCATGTGAACGGTCGGTCCGTTCGAAGGTTCTGGTGCGAACCGAACGGGGGGGTGTTCGGCTCATCCCTAATTACAAGTGAACTGTCTGTTCAATTATGCATAGTTCCAACTTTCTTCATCGATGGGAAAGTACCCCTTGATGCAACCATGTAGAAAAGGAATTAATGATTTAAAACAATAACATAAATGAAGTTATCCACATTTGAAAACATACCAGTAAACACAGTATCCTGGTTACGCTAAAGTGTTTCTGTATGTATTTTGTTTCTATTGATTAATTTTTCCCCCTAAGGAGGACCGAGACCAGTCCTGGTCCCGTCTAGTCTACATCACACCTCTACATCTTCCGACAGCGATTTAATCCAACCAGCCCATATTTTGTGGAATTTTTTTGGGCATCCCCTGAAATGTAAGTCAATTTAATTAGGTCAATCCAATAGTGGAGAGACGGAGGCCTTGGATCCTTCCACTTCAGAGCCAAAGAAGAGTACTCACAAAAGAGTCTTTTGATTCTGACAAGTCCTCATTCCCAAAGTTGCCTAGTATACACCTAGCTGGAGCACAGATGTTTGGGAGAGCTAATTTTTCCTCTATGAATTTCATAATAGCCACCCAGAACTTCTCAACCTGAGGACACCACCATATGTGAAAGTAATCCCCCACCTTGGCCCTGCACCTATGGCATTCTGGTGTTTCCACTCTGCCCATCTTATGGAGATACACCGGAGTGTAATACACACAATGGAGGAAATTAAATTGGATTATGTTATCACTGGCAGAAATCAGAGACGGCACCAATGAGGTGCTGATCTCAACCCAAAATTCTTTTGTAAGGGCTGGAATATCAGTTCTCCAATTGACTTCCACGCTCTCCAACCTTGGTGAAGAAGAGGTTAGCAGGGAGAAGTAATATCTCAAGAATTGAGCTACAACAGCATACCCCACAATGGGTATATCTCTTCACTTGAAACCAGTTGAAACTTCTTGTTTGGTGAGAAAGCTACTATCATTGTTTTCACAAGGTTGTAAACTTTATAGATAGCTAATCCAATTGTTAATGTCTTGGACACTTGGAAAACATGTGTTAAGGTGACCACTCATAGCTCATCTAAGCGAATCTCACATTTCTGCCAGTAAATATTAAATGTATTATTATTATTTGCGTCATAACCCACGGCAATTTTAAAGAGTGACTGAGCATTGTGTCCCCTACTCCATGAGAAAGCGAGGATTATTTATAGTGGACTACCCTCCCTACAAGCAAAAATTGCTATTCATTCTGGTAAGTGTGGATGCTTTACTCTATCCTGATGGATCACTGTACAATCAAGTGCATCGCAGATTGATAAGTGGTGGTCTTTCTTCATAGAAGAGGACATTTGACTTGTTACTGTGGTGTTCACACTTCGAACTTTTCTTTTCTACTATTTTAGTGTATTTTTTCAATATTTATGTACTTACATTTTTTGTCATCCTTTTAAAGCACTACACTATTTCCATGGGCGTCCGCTCATAGGAGTAAGGGGGGGCCAGTGACCCCCCCTGGAATCGGCAAGAGTCTGCCATGCTCGCATCTGTAGCTGTGCTGACTCTCTCTGTGTTTGTGTGAGTTGGCTCCACAGCTGTTGCAAGATCAGTGTCACTGAGTTACAGAGCTCTTTACTGCCACCTCTGGCGGCTTCCTGTATGTGCACCCTAGTGTTTGTTTTGCTGCCTGTAATGTATTTTCAAAGGGACATGTGGAAACAGGACTTGGGAGAAGGAAGACCACCGTGACCTTACAAGTGGGGACTGTGAGTACAAGTTAAGGGGGAAGGCTTTATGGGATAATGACTGAGCCCCTGCCCTTCATGACATTGTCAAAGAAGCGGAGCATAGGTGACTGTAAAATTATGCCCCCCCCTGGAAAAAGTTCAGCGGACGCCCATGACTATTTCTATATAACACCATTACCTATTTTTTTTACCGATCCGATACCGATACTCTTCCTGTAAGGCCGCGTACACACGATCGGTCAAAACCGATGAAAACGGACTGAAGGACCGCTTCATTGGTCCAAACCGATCGTGTGTGGGCCCCATCGGTCAGTTATCCTTCGAAAAAAAAAAAGAAAAGTGGGGGCGTGACCGGAAGATGGTGGAGTAGAGACAGACAAGTTCCACAGCTCCGCTCCTCCACCCGACTCATAATGACAGAGGGATAGTGGTTGCCTTTCCCAGAGAATCGGAGATACCACAGCGCTGCAGAGATTGGTAGGAGAGGCCGTGTTAACTCCACCAGGGGATGAGGAAGAAAAAGGAAGCGAGCACACCACCTGGAGGGGGAGATCACAGTGAGCCGTCACAGCCGCTCCAGCCGCTCCAGCTGACTCACACGCTGCGTCCATCCCAGCCGGAGATCCAACGATACTTCCCTCTGACACGGTCAGCGGTGATCAGGTATCGCGAGAGTGGGTCAAGTGACACAGAGACGCGCGGGGGTGCATTGGAGCGAGTATCCTCTCTCTCCACAATAGCGTCGCTGGTAAAGCTGCGCTCAGCTCCCAAGATGCAGCCCTCTCTATGTGGTGGAGAGCAGGGAGGACAAATAAGAGGGGGTGAGAAACCCCATACAGATCATCTACAGCAAGAAACGGAACTGAGTATATTGAAAGCCATGCTGCAAGCAGTACCTACACGGACTGACATGGAGATGCTGGTAAAACGCATGGAGGAGTCCCACCGCAAAGATATGGAGAGCGTCCGGGAGGAAGTCCTACAGATATCAGATAAGTTGGATAAAGATAAATTGTTGTTGACTAATTTAGACGCTCGGGTCTCTATTATAGAACAGACATATATGGCGAAAGTATCCCAGGTTGATCGCATGCAATTGCGACTAGAAGAGATGGAAGATCGCAGCAGGCGCAGGAACTTAAGATTTAGAGGGGTTCCTGAAACAGTTGAAAACGACGCCCTACAGTCAACTATTAATAGGATTTGTAACCAATTAACCCCCTCCATGCCCTCCCAGGGGTTGGAATTTGAAAGACTACATAGAGCTCTGGGCCCCCGCTCATTAAACATGAATAGGCCCAGGGATATAATTGGCTGCTTCCACCGTTATGCGCATAAGGAGATGATTAGACGAGCAGCATGGGAGAGGGGGGACATTGAGCTGGATGGGGCTCAAATAAAGATTCTACCAGACTTATCCAGGGCCACACTACAGCGGAGAGCCATGTTGTGTCCCTTACTGGAGAGGATAAGGGCCGCTGGGGGGTCATATCGATGGGGGTATACAATCTCCGTTACTATCAGAAAAGGAGCAGACTCCTTCCTGTTACAGCAGCCCACGGAACTCCATGACCTATTTAGATTCCTGGGAATAGAGCCGTTTGAGGTTCCAGACTGGTTACAGCAGCTACCAGGAATAAGAAGATAAGGACAGATAAGAGATTGTGGAACTAAAGGGATGAGGATTCGCCCCCCCCCCCCGGGATGGGGGGCGACGGGTGGATGCGGGAGGTATACTCGTTGTGGGGGGGATGGGTTCGAAGAGGAGGAATTTAGAGCGAGGTTTGCCACCTCGGGCTCCTCAAACCATGGGCAGCTCTGGAGGGATGTCTTGGAGGGCGCTGAGGGTGGTCTGAATGAAGGAACAGGGAAAGCAGCATAAGTAGAGCTGAAAGTTGCCTCCTCTAGAATAGGCTGGTATTTTAGAAAGGGGACTCTGCAGTGGGTGGTTCTAAACTAGTTATACTGTGTGTTTTCTTCTCTCGCTCCTATGAAAGTAGGCCATTTGGACCCTATTTGAATCTTAGATGGATTTTTTCCCTACCCTGTCCCGCCCGGGACTACAGGGACCGAGATAGGGGAATGAGGGGGAGAAAATTAGCTGAGAAGAAGTGAGAGGGAGAAGGGTAGTGAGGGAATAAGGGAATTAAAAAAAAAAGAATGGGGGCTTGAATGGGGGCGTGAATAGGAGAAAGAGAAGACAACAAGTAGTCTCTGGGAGAGGCAGAGATTGAACTGGAGTCGGGGGGGGGGGTAGAAGGAGATGGGGTGGGAGCCACCTGACCGGTCTTGTTACTTCCCCTATAGTAGGTATACACCCACGGTGGTGATTGGAGAAGGATCCAGTCCAGGTGTTGTTTTTCCCGTTAGGGACTCAGAAGGGGGGAGGGGGATAGATTAAGGGAGGGAGGGTTTTTTTTTTTCTTCGGTCTCTCTCTAGCTCTCTCTCTCCGTTTTTCCTACCTACCAGACCCCTACCTGAATCTGGAGATGGAGGCATTAAAAGTAACATCATTGAATGCTAAAGGATTGAATATCCCAGAAAAGCGCAGGATGATGCTGAAAGACCTAAGGAATTGGGGGACAGACGTAGCATACGTGCAAGAGACCCACTTCAGGGCAGGGGACCTACCATTTTTACAGAATAGATTCTTCCCATGCGTATACCATGCAATGAATCAGGAGGCAAAGGGAGTATCTATTTTGATCTCCAACCGAGTGGCCTGGAGGCTACAAGATAAATATCTAGATCCCAATGGTAGGTTCCTTTTCCTGAAAGGGAGTATAGGAGACGTCAAAGTGACTCTGGCTACTATGTATGTACCAAACACTAATCAGGATGTATTTATTAGAAGAGCCCTAACAGAGCTAAGAGATTTTGCAGAGGGTAAATTAATAATGGGGGGCGATTTCAACATCACGCTTGATCCTAGACTAGACACATCCTCGGGGACATCATCAATCCCAGGGGATATTAGAAGGGGGATAATAAGGAAACTACACGAAGTACAGCTAGTAGACGCCTGGAGGATATTACACCCAGATGAAAAAGATTACACCTTTTTTTCAAACCCGCACCAGAGATACTCCCGAATTGATCTTTTCCTGATTCCCCACTATTTGATTACAGCAGTTAAGGATATAACAATTGGAAACATAACGTGGTCAGATCATGCCCCGATTAGTCTGTGTCTCTCCCTCTCCAATGCAGTATTCACTCAAGATAGATACTGGCGGCTGAATGAAAGTTTGCTGCAAAATCCAGAGGTTAAAAAGGATGTGGCAAAGGAGATTGCGGCATACTTTCAGGTCAATGACACGCCAGGGAGTGACCCAGGAATGGTGTGGGAGGCACACAAGACGGTCAGAGATTGGAACTCCAACATAAAAAAATACAACTACCTACAGTAGGAAGGGAATTAGGCCAATTAAGAAGACAGATCTCAGAGATTATGCGATTTAAAGCTAAAGCCACTATACAAAGGTGAATTATGAGCTGGGGGATAAATGCAGTAAATTACTTGCAGGAAAACTGAAGGAAAAGAACAGGGCAACTTATGTACCGCAAATCAAAGGGAAAGGGGGACAGTTAGTAAAAAAAACAAGAGAAATAGCCCAGATATTTGGGGATTTTTATTCCTCATTATATAACCTGCCTCCAGCAGACAATACAAAGGGGGGGATAAAAGAATACCTCTCCGAAGCAGGAATGCCTAGACTGCCACCCCCAGCCCGGGAGTGTTTAGAGAGTCCTATCACCGCTGTGGAGGTTGAGGAAACCCTTAAAAAGGTAAAATCCGGGAAATCCCCAGGTCCTGACGGTTTCCCAATAAGTTACTATAAAGAATTCCCCACGATTCTAACAGGACAGATGTCAAAATTTTACAATGAGTTGGGCTGTGCTGCGGCATTCCCTCCGGATGCACTTTTAGCCCATATCACCGTGATTCCTAAAGATGGGAAGGACCCGGCGGAATGTGGCAGCTATAGGCCAATTTCATTGTTAAATGCAGACTTAAAACTTTTTTCAAAAATTATTGCCTCTAGACTTCAACCATGGATAACACAGTTAGTAGATCTAGACCAGGTAGGGTTTGTCCCTGGACGTGAGGCCAGGGACATCACGATTAAAATTCTTAACCTGGTGCACTGGGCTGGAAAAAAAAAGATCCCCTGTGAATTTCTGAACACCGATCCCGAAAAGGCGTTTGATAGGGTGAATTGGCGGTTTTTGGAAGAAGTACTGAGACAGGTGGGTCTGGGAAACCGGATGGTCAGATGGATCATGAGTGTTTACACGAACCCACGGGCCTCAGTAAGAGTAAATGGTGTAATATCACGTCCCTTCAAGATTACGAACGGAACAAGACAGGGATGTCCCCTGTTGCCACTGCTGTTCGCTCTCTCATTGGAACCCCTATTAAATAAAATTCGGCAAAACCCGGATATTCAGGGGTTACAGATGGGAGAGCGGACACATAAGGTAGCAGCATATGCAGACGACCTGCTCTTTTCAGTGACTAACCCCCACGTTTCATTACCCAACCTAATAAGAGAAATTGAGAGATATGGAAGACTATCTAATCTGAAAATCAATAACACCAAATCAGAAGCAATGAGCATCGAGGTCCCAGGCCCAATGGGAGAGGTACTAAAAAAGAACTATAAGTTTAAATGGGAAAAGGCCTTAAAATATCTGGGGACACATATTGCATCGGATATAAAAAGCACTTATAGATTGAATTTCCCCCCATTATATAACGAAATAAGAGCACTCCTAGACAAATGGGGGCACGGGATGCATTTGTGGTTTGGGAGAGGAAGTATAGTTAAAATGTGTATTCTACCAAAGGTGTTGTACTTGTTCCAGGCCTTGCCAATCTCCATCCCAGCAGTCTTTCTCCGACAGGTGAATGCCTTATTCATGAAGTTTATATGGGCAGGGAAGCGAGCCGGAATCAAAAGAGATCTGCTGAGAATGCCAAAGGCCGTCGGGGGGATGGCAGTCCCAAATATAGTTAAATACTATAGAGCAGCACATTTAACAAGGCTGGTAGACTGGTGCAGACACAGGGAGGGTAAACGTTGGGTTGAAATAGAGCAATATTTGGGTTGTCCCCTTTCTCCCATTATATTTATAATATCTCTGGAACCCATTCTCAGAAAAATCAGATCAAACCCAGACATCAAGGGTATTGAAATCAACAAAAAAACGTATAAAGTGGCTGCATATGCCGACGACATTCTACTCTTTTTGGCAGAACCTCTTATTACAATTCCTAATTTATTAAAAGATTTTTCATCTTTTTCTTTGATTTCTAATTTACAAATTAATTTTAACAAATCCAGAGCCTTGAATATATCTTTGAAAAACGATTTGGTTTCCCTCTGCAAACAAAATTTTCCATTCAAGTGGGAAGAACATACTCTTACGTATCTCGGCATACAAATCCCCCATGATTTAAAAGATTTATATTCTTATAATTTTCTGACCCTTCTTAAATCTATACAGGACGACCTCTTAAAATGGGACAAGGATATATTTTCCTGGTTTGGAAGAATAGCTATAATAAAAATGAATGTCCTCCCTAGAATTCTTTATCTCTTGCAAACCGTTCCTATTAGACTACCCGGTTCTTTTTTTACCTCATATAAGAAATTATGCATGAAATTCATTTGGAACTCCAAACAACCTAGAATAAAATGGACCAAACTGATCAACCCTAAACTGTTAGGAGGTGTTGGTCTACCGGACATACAAAAATATTACTGGTCTTGTCACCTATCCCGCATTATTGACTAGCATGCTCACGAAAATTCTAAAGACTGGGTAAATCTCGAAAAATTATCCTCTAAATTCCCATTACACCAACTTCCTTGGACTAACCCTCGAAAAATACCTCGCGAAAATAAACTTCACCCCCTCACGGGCCCAACTCTACGAATATTCAGGTCAATGAATTCCAAATTTGATATTTCTTCTTCTACAGGCCCCATGTCACCGATCCCTATACACTCAAATATTTTTCCTGATACTTTAGATCCGATCCCCTGTGTTCCTTCCACAATCCCCTCATTAAGAGCAGATTTGTTTTTTGATAATGGTAATTTTATCCCCTATACCACATTCTGTCTTAAATACCCTGACTTCCGAATCTCTAACATGGATTACGAAGTAATTAAAAATTCTTTACTCAACTCTAAATCACCCTCATTATGGCACAGACACAAAACCCCCTTTGAGATGCTGTGTGTCAATCTTGGTCCTCAGAGACATTTAATATCAAAAACACACTCTCTATTATGTTCTGGTGTTGACCTAGGGAAGATAATGCTGCCAAACACTGGATGAGGGAACTTGATCTAGATCTCTCACTTAGTGACTGGACCCACATATTTAGATGCATACATAAAGGCTCAATGAATGTCTTAGCTCAAGAAAATGGATATAAGCTTTACTCAAGGTGGTATAGGACACCTTATATAATCCACAAATTCCACCCTTCAACCCCACCTATATGCTGGCGCTGTAAAAACTCGATAGGAACTCTCCTACACATCTGGTGGGATTGTCCCCTTATACAAGCATTTTGGAAAGAAGTACACCGTATTATCTCCCTTATCACCACTTTTTCCCTGGAGTTTACGGCAGCACAATACCTACTTCATCATACCGCCTTACCTCATTCTACTTACAAAAACACTATATTAATACATTTAATAAATGCAGCCAAACTGTGTATCCCTACCCATTGGAAAGACACATCTCCTCCTAGCTTGTCTGAATGGTTCCAACGGATTGACAGAATAGCTGAAATGGAAGACCTAATTCTACAGGCTAAAGACTCCCCCACAGAGTTTTACGAAAAATGGGCTTGCTGGACACTCTTTACTAAAACTGATGAATTTAAGGCAATGTCTCTTCAGCCTTCCTCGAATCAGACTTGAGGTGATAATTCTTTTTTTTTATTATTTATTTTTTTTATCTTCCCCTACGTCCTCCCCCTCTTACCCTTTGTTTATTAAATTTCTAATTTAATATTGTTATTTTAGATTCATTCCATGATTTCCAATTTTTATTCTCCTGTTTTGTTGCCTCAAAGTTCGAAAACTACTGATGTATAAGTTAACATTTACTTTAATTTTAAACAAAAATATGTACTGATGTTGTTGCTATTCTTGTTTTCTCTTATTTGATATTACAATTCTACTACCTATGATACTTTATTTTATCTACATTTAATTATATGTTTACTATGTTATTTATTCTGAAATACCAATAAAATCTTTTAAACGAAATAGAGCAATATGTCAGCCCGGTTCCTTTGAATAGAGCACCGTGGTGCTATGAAGCACTCCCTGGGGACCTTAGGAGACACCCTATAATAGGGACTACCCTACGAGTTTCAGCAAAAATATGTAAAAACAAGAAACTTTTATCAGGTAAATCACCACTATTACCTATAATAGGAAATCCCAACTTTCCACCAGGGATGGAGAGGGACACAGCTGGGAAGTTTAGAGAGAAAGGCCTTAGTCAGGCCTCAGATTTTGTGATATCGGGTTCGTGGCCTTCCATAGGGGAGCTAATGAGGGTTGGTGGCCCATTTGAGCTTAGGATGTGGCAAGCACTGCAGGTAAGCCATTTCCTGAGATCATTGGGCCATGCAACGGAATTTCAAAGGCAATTGACGGTACTGGAGAGAAGCTGTAGTGGGGTGTAGCCTCTCTCAGGAGTGTTATCCAAAATGTATAGGTTTTTGAACACACCCCCTGAAGAATATGTGATGCCGAGCATTAGTAAGTGGGAGAGGGATCTGGGGAGAAGTTTCAGCCCAGACCAGCACAAGCAAATAATTGCTCTGGCTCTTAACACCTCAAGATGCTCGAAAACCCAAGAAGCTAACTACAAGCTTCTCACCCAATGGTATTATACCCCAGAAAGGCTACATAAATTCGATAACAAAGTAGAGGAAAATTGCTGGAGATGTGAGGAGGAACAAGGAACGCTTTTACATGTGTTTTGGTCATGCCGAAAGGTCAGACAGTATTGGGAAGAAGTACGGAGAATCTCCCAAAAATCTATTGAAGATCGGATCCCAGATGACCCTGCCTTCTTCTTGTTGCACCTATCACAGATTCCGGGGGAGAAGTATAGGAAGTCGGTAGTGTGTCATCTGGTCAATACAGCAAGGGTGGGAATTACTCTGAGGTGGAGGGACCCAAGGCCCCCATCTGTCGCAGGATGGATTAATCGGACCCAGGAGGTAGGAGCAATGGAAGACCTGGTTCTTTCTGCTCATAATAGGAGGACGCAATATAAAGAAACTTGGTCAAGTTGGAATCAATTTATAAGAACAGAGGAAGGGAAGAATGAGGGGAGAGGCTGTAAGGAGAGAACCTAAGATTGTAAGTTTATGTTTGGGGGTGGGGGTGTTGGTTTTTTTTTTTCCTTCTTGTTGTTGGGTGGGGGGCGGGTGGAGAGGGGGGTAATCTAAGAGAATAAGGAAAATAGAAAGGATAAATTTATAGACCAATATTAGGTATATGGTGAAGTATAAGGAATTGGTATTTTGGTTTGTAAGTGTATGTATATCAGCTATAAGATGTTGTATACTATCTTTCTTTCTTGAAAACTAAAATAAAAGATAAGTAAAAAAAAAAGAAAACGGACTGAAGGACCGCTTCATTGGTCCAAACCTGACCGATGGGTCAAAACCGATCGTTAGTATGCAAAAGCATTGGTTAAATGGCCGCGCATGCTCAGAATCAAGTCGATGCATGCTTTGAAGCATTGAACTTTGTTTTTTTCAGCACGTCATTGTGTTAAAACACGTAAACGTCACCGCATTCTAACACAATCGTTTTTTTAACCGATGGTGTGTAGGCACATCAGACCATCAGTCAGCTTCATCGGTTAACCGATGAAAACGGTCCTTTGGACCGTTCTCATCGGATGGACTGATCGTGTGTACGCGGCCTAAGTGAAGTACAGACGTTGGACTTATTAGAAATTTGAGTTCAATTTTGACTGTAAGGTGTTGGTAGGGCTAAAAGAAAGATACATTATTGATTGCTGTGCTAACAACAAACTTTCAGTTGCTTTCTTTTATTTTCAACCCTGCACTTGAGAGTTGGTAACTTATTGGTTGTTACCAGTAACACAGATTGTTGTTTCAGAAAAATGTTATATTTCTTTTAAAGTGTCTCTCTAGTAAGTAAACAATCCAGATGAGGTCAGTTGTTTGTATGTAGTAAACACGTTAAAAGGCAGGGTATTACATGAGCACACTGCTGATGTCGTATAGTGTGCTAGTTAATGACTCAGTCTGTATTTTCACTAAATGTCAGGTTCTTTTTATCATCACTTGAGTGTACTGCAGTTCTTTGTAGTCCCATAGGACATAAATATATGACCCTAACAGGAAGCAACAGTTTAGAAAATGTTTTATACAAATATGTTTATGTTTTATACAAATATTCTTCATTTTATTCAAATATAAATCTGGGAAACAACATTTTCAGAACAAAGTATAAAGATGATCTCTAATGGCTCACCAGCCATAGATGTTGCCTTTATTCAACAATGTTAATCTTTTTTTCTGTTTAAGATTTATATTCAGTGTACGTTTTAGAGATACATCATGTTTTGCTTTATAGGAAATTCATGAATAGAAAAACAGAGGTCTCTCCAATTAAGGAACATCAGCACAAGTGTTCTCTAAACTACTGAAGGTAAACAACAAGATAAAAGATGCCTCACATAGAATTTCAGGCAGTCACATAACTAAAGGGAATATACGCACATTAATAAACTATACAATGTCAAGTTGCTAAAAATGACACAGCAAACACACAGTAGATATTATGTGTATTTAAAGATTTAGTACCTGGACATGAGTTTTGGGTTCAGGTTAAACACAAGTTTGACCTGAACCCAGCCTTCTTGCAATTAAGTGAACAAAAAAATTGCTATATTTGGCCAGTTGGCCCACCTGAGCCCCAGCTATAGTTTGTAGAGTCCCCCCTTAATAATCAATATCCAGGAAGGCAGGAAAGGTGTGTGTGTGGGGGGAGGGGGGGGCTTCCCTTGCAAGGCCCCATGTTGAGGGATTAAGAACCTTATCCCCACATCCTGTCTTCTAAAATGGATGTGGAGATTTAAGGGGGGGGCTTTTGGAACCCCTTGTTACCAATCCCACCCAAAAAATGTAAGTAGTACATTTAAACACCCTCACCGTGAAAAAGTCCTTTATTAAAAAAAAAAAAAAATAGAAAAAGCAATCTCCTCCATGTAGATCCAACATCAATCCTATTTTCCAGAGATGTAGATCCTTGTCAGTCATGATGACCTGCAGACCCACTTTCATATCAACCCTCCATCTGACAATGCTGTTCCTCCACTACTCCTATCACAAATGATTTTTGTAAACAAGCTGGCCAGGGTTTCTCGGTGACGTCATTGACCCAATAGGGTCATGACCCTATTGGATCATTGACATCACCCAACATCCTCAGCTTGTTTGTTTATCACTGGCTAAAATCTGCTGCTAAATGAAAGATTCCCAGATGGTTTATTTACAAGCAGAAGCTTGCCAGTAGTGATGGGTGAGCTGTCCGGGCCCAGCATCAATTTGTAGAACACCCTAATTCGCAGGGCCCTCGGCAGGAGAACATTGCGCTGCACAGTGCATTGTAACAGTCCTGATTGGCTGAAGCAATGCAACTGACAACTGGTCAGGTGCAAGGCTTTTCCCAATCAGGAAACCAAGCACTGTGAAAGCCCTGATTGGACTTTGTCCAATTAAGGCTCAGTTCTCATAGTCCCAGCCCTACACTATAAAAGGTTCCTTCCCACGGATCCTTTTGCAGTGTGAAGTTGGAGATAGGTAGAACAGGGGTCAAAGACAATACATTTTTAGCAAACTAGTTAGTGTCAGTGTAGTGTCAGTGTAATGTTAGTGTAGAGTCAGTGTAGTTATTCTGTCTCTAGGACAGATAGCTAAACCTTCTTATCCTATAAACTTCAGCAAACAAAAGCTATTACAACCCATGGATAAAGGATGCTGCACACCCCTGATAATACTTGAAGACAGAGAAAAATACCCCTAGGGGCTTTGTTTTGCAGCAGTTTGTGAATAATGTACAAAATTTAGTAAAAAAGTATACATTTTATTAGAATAAATATAATGATCAAAAGAGCCCCATGAATAGGACTCAGGATATGAGCTTGACAGACAAATCAATAAAAAAAAAGGAAGATCAATCACAAAATGGTAACAGACACAAATTTGAACAGTACTGTATAAATCTGAGCACTATGGGCGAGAAAGCCCCTACGTGTTTTGACCTTAGTAGTAGCGGTCTTCTTCAGGGAGCAATGATTTTAGCACAGCCATAGGTTCTATAAAAAGAATACATGCAAATAAATAAATAAATAAATAGTGTAACCAAACACAAAGAGGACATGTCTACCCAGACACATGGATGTAAAACATGGGTGCACGTAGTCCTCCTGTATGTATGTATGTAGTAAACAATAATATAAAGAATATATATGCCACTTACCAAGACACATCTCAGAGAGCAGACCGAGATCGGACACCGAGCCACACCATCAGGAAGCAAACTTAAGTTGGGGTACAGGCAGAAAGGGGGGAAAAACCTTAGGGTCAGTTGGAATGAGACTCCAAGGGGGGAACACAAGGGGGCCACTCCTAGGCCTACGAGAAGGTCACAATCTGCGTATAATGACTGCACCAGGGGGGTGGAAAGAGGAGGGACAGGGGCGGGGAGAGGAATAGGAGGAATTCCTATACCAAAAAAGAACACTAGATGGAACCTGCACTCCACATATGATTGTTTTATGTAAATTACAAACCTTACATGTAATTTTAACAAAACATATACAAATAATCAGCACAGACATCTGGTGGACAGAACACTCCTCGCCTGTTGTCAAGAAATGTCACTAACAAAGTCCTCCGTAGGAGGAAACAGAACAAGTTCACTCACTGGTCTTAAGAATACTTTAGCCTCATTCTGTTGAAAGATATTGACCTCGACTTTACGGACACAATTATCCTTGCTTGGGAGTACTTTGGTGGCTAGACCTAAAGGCCACATATTCCTTAGTGTCTGGCAATCTTCCATGAGCACAACATTACCAGGTTTAAGATGAGGCTTTTCGGGGTGCCACTTTATCCTTACTTGTAGAGTAGATATATATTGTTCTCCCCATCTGCTGAAGTAGGTATTGGCAAGGGTTTGTAATTGCCTCCATTGACGTTTGTAAAGGTCTTTCTCACAAAACTCTCCAGCTGGAGCACCGGCAAGACTAGTCTTTTGCGTGAGTAACATGGCAGGGGTGAGGACCACTGGTTCTTCAGAGCCACTTGAAATTGATGTCAAAGGTCTGGGGTTATTGATAGCGTAACCTCTGCCATAAATGTCACTAAACATTGAGTAAGCCTTGCAGTTCCTACTTGTAGGAAGATAGAGTCAAGAATTCTGCGAGCTATGCATTAATGAAACTTGAAGTGTCCATGGTTTTCAGGTAAGCTACAGCAGCAATTGCTTTAACAGAAGCATACGAAAACACACAAAGTCTTTGTATCTGAACGTCTGTAGATGACAGAGGAGCATGTGGGTGTGGAATTTTAAGGTTGGATAAAGCTGTTAGTGAGTCCTTCCACTCCAGCCATAAGTTCTTCCTGTCTGTGGGGAAAGGGTGGTCCCAATCTAACGACTCACAGGTTAAGTCTCTAAGTAGTGCCTTACCCTGAATGGTGACAGGTGCTGCAAAGCCTAAAGGACCATACAGGCTGTTTATGGTAGACAGGACACCTCTAGGGGTAAAGGGTTTTTCTTCTGTGTTTACTTGGAAAGTAAAGGTGTCAGATCTTTAAACCCAAAGCAAACCAAGGCTGTGTTGCATGGGAAGTGGGTCTGTGCCTAGATCTAAGTCCTTTATCTTGTTAGAATGATCTTGGACAGGAAAGGCTTCTAAAACGTGTGGAGTCTTAAGTTGGAACAAGCAAGCAAGCAAGCTTTGCCTGAGTTCTTTTGAGGAGACTGATTGGGGCTTAATTTGTGGGTAGTGATTTCAAGCAATCGTCTACATAAAAATCCTTGTCCACAAATTGTCAGACATCTGACCCAAACTCTGACTATCCCACTCTAGCAGAGTGTCTGAGGTCATATATAGCAACTGCAGGGGAAGGACTGTTGCCAAATATGTGCACCCTCATGCGGTAATGAAAGTTTTGGTGTTCTTCTTTAACAAGCAAACAATAGAACATTTGTTGTATGTCTGCCATAAATGTGGATGAATCTTTGCGAAAGCAGAGAAGTTCTCCAAATAGTCTGTTGTTCAGGTCAGGACCAGAGAGTAGGACATCATTTAGAGAGACACCCTCATGCTTGGCGCTGAAATCGAACACCACCCTAATCTGTCCTGGCTTCTTAGGGTAATAGATCCCAAATATGGGTAAGTACCAACATTCCTCTGGGTCTTTGAGGTTTGGGGCATACATTACAGAAACAACAATCTGCAATATAGGATGAGATAGTAAAAATATAGGGCCAGATTCACAGAGCGATTACGCCGGCGTTACAGGAGATGCGCGGCCTAAGTCTAAATTTGCGCATGCGTTTCGATGCGCCGCATCCCCAAAACGATATACGCAAGAAATCTACTTTTTTTGACCGGCGTAACTTCGATAGACAGGTGCATCCGTCCGCGCAAAACTGCGCTAGACACACCATTGATTTGCTAGTCAAATATGCAAATGAGGGAGTTAGGGGGATCCACAAAAGAACGTTGGTGCAGCGCAGGCTACGCGCTGTGCGCAACAGCTGCACTTCCTGCCTAAAAATAGACCATATAAAAGGTGGTATAAAATGTAATGCCGCGTACACACGATCATTTTTTGTGATGAAAAAAAAACGACGTTTTCTGTGAAGTAAAAACTACGTTTTTGAAACGTCACTTTTCAAAGACGATGTTGCATACACACCATCGTATTTTTCACAAAAAGCGAGGTTACGTTCATCACTCTTTTCCATTGAAGCTCGCTTCATAACTAGCTTCTGGGCATGCGCGGGTTGAAAAACGTCGTTTTAAACAACGTTTTTGCTACACACAGTGACTTTTTGTGAAACAAAAAACGACGTTTTGAAAAACGACACAAAAAATTCAAGCATGTTGGAATTTTTTTTTGGTTGTTTTTTTAAGACAGAAAACAATGTTTTGCCCACACACGATCAATTTAAATGACGTTTTAAAAAACGTCGTTTTTTTTCATCGTAAAAAACGACCGTGTGTACGCGGCATTAGTGAGGAGCTAAGCAGTCACACTTGCTGCACAACAAACTGTATGCCAACATGCCAGTGGCATCCATGCTCATAGCTATACTAATGACTTTAGATGAGCAAAGAAGGAGGAGGGCACGGAGGAGGGCACGGAGGAGGGCACGGAGGAGGGCACGGGAGAGGATTTTTTTTCCCTAAAACCTTTTATTTGCTTTTATAAACATTTAAAAAAACATACATATATACATCATTACATAACATACATACAAATTACAAACACGGTCTCACTATCTTTCAATAGCCCTTTAAAACCTTGATGGATATAATAATCTAAACTGATACAAGCCCCTCATTCTTCACTTGATATATCACACACGCATGGCATGAGTGATTCTGAGGTGTCTCGCATCTTCAGATTCACCCCTCATGCCATCCTGGAATTAATCACAACCCTGCAGGAGGACATCACCAGCCCAACACATGACACCACCCATGACACCCATGACAGCTACAAATACAATCCTAGCCCCATCCCCACAGATTTCGAACAGAACATGTATGGGGACAGCTGGCTGGTTGGTGAGTGACATGGTTGGCAGGCATGACTGTCCCCCCCATGATGCACACATCACAAGGGGCACATGCACTACTAACATCCTCCTGTCTTGTCCCTTCAGGGTGACTCTGCATATGCACAGGGACCCCATCTCTTGACTCCTATCCGGAACCCCCCATGGTACCCTGTTGTATTCCCCCAACTTTGTATGTCAGATCATCGGTGCATGTTGCATGCTGCACAACTTCGCAGTGAGAAAGGGCCTGGAGATTGACATACCTGATGACCTGACCCTCGAACCAGACAATCCCCCCTAACCAAGGCTACCCCGTCTTCTGAGGGAAGAGCAGCCAGGAGACAGCTCACATTAGGCATCTTTGCACATTAACCTCCCTGGCGGTATTCCCGAGCGTGACTCGGGGTTAACATTCAGTGCCAGAAGCGGTAACCCCGAGTCACGCTCGGGGTGCATTTTTTTTTCCCCAAAAAAATCATTGGCGATCCGGCGGGGGATTCCCGCTGGATCGCCGGTCAGACTAGCCTCCCTGGCGTGTGGCACGGCGTGTGGCACGCTGGATGCAGAAAAAGTTTACTTACCTTTTCTCTGCGATCCAGCGATGAATCCCCGCAGTACACGGCGGGCGGATGTCCGCCTGATGCTGTGTGTTCCGCCGATTCCCTTCCCTGCGAGCGTCGCGACGTAGGGGGGGGAACGGCGCCAAATTTAAAAAAGTAAACAAACACTATACATACAGTACACTGTAATCTTATAGATTACAGTACTGTATGTAAAAAAATACACACCCCCATGTCCCTAGTGGTCTGCCCTGTACACTACATGTCATTTTGTATAATAAAAACTTTTCTTTCTCCCTGCAAACTGTAGATTGCCCATAGCAACCAAAAGTGTCCCTTTATGGCAAAAATTGTTTTAGAGCAGCTAAAAAACAGCGATAATAAATCAGAATCACTTGCAGAATTTAGCGATAGCGATTTATGGGGAAATTCGTCATAAAAAAAAAAAAAAATGACAGCAAAAATTCTGCAACTGAGCAAATTTCAGTGATTTTGATTTGATTACATTATTGAATAATTTTTACTATAATTATATTATCATTTGTGATCATTTTTTATAATTATTTATTATATTATAATTTTTAATTAAAAAAAAAAAAAAAATCATACCCGGGATGCCTATTAGACTCTTGTTTGAATAGATTTAAGTGAGTTATTCCTAAGAATTACAAGCCTACAGTATAAAACGCCAAATTCCCTTGCAAATAATGGTACCGCTTTTAGCACCTAAAATCTTAAAGAATCATACCGCCAGGGAGGTTAAACACACACATTAATCATGGCACAATGAGAATGCATGCATGCACACTGTGGTCCCTAGCACAGACACATCACATCCTCATCACATTGGATTGGCACAAGCCCACAATGCAGGACCATGCAGCCCACCATGCAGCAACACCACGCCACGGCTCCAATTATGTCACTGTACATTCATACACCATTCATACGGACCTGGGGATCACTTCTCCACCACAAATGAGGGTGACACCCCTTTTCCGGCAGGAATGTCACCCCCACATTCCAAAATCATTCACAAACAGAACCAAAAAAAAAATGCCCAGCAAAAAAAAAAAATGCCCAGCAAAAATATAATTTAAAAAAAACACAACAAAGAAAACACAGAAAAGACAAAAATCACTCTGCAAAGCAGTCACCAAATATCTCAAAGACACGTCACAAACAAACAAACAAACGCTAATAAACAACAGAACAAAAGCACCGTGCTGTATAGGAAGGGATACAAAGGGATGTACTTTTGCAAAGGAAGTGCGTTTGTGTCTGTCTATTTATGCTGTCTGCGTAGTTCACAAAGTTGCCCGGGTCCACTTCCAATTTCACTGATTGCGCCGTTCCCGAGTTGTGAGCATGCGCACAGAGGTGCTGACCATGGTCTGCTTCAAGCGCGCATGCGCGAGCTGGCCGGCCCTTCATTTGCATGGGGTCATGGCTCATTTCAATGTAACACGCCCACGTCCTTCCCAATTTGAATTACTCCGCCTTACGCCTCTGAAATTACGTTGCACCGGCGCTAATTTCTGCGCAAATCAAATGAGAATACGGTGATTGCGCCGCTACATTGCGCCCGGTCTAACGTAAAGGCGGTGCGCTACGCCGGTCAACAAATGCGCCGATGTACGTGAATCTGGCCCATACTTTTTAAGTTTTCTAAGGGGTTATGGCGATATATTGAGAAATACATGTCTTGCTTCCTGCAGTATCTTCTCAAAGAATGGTGACTTGTTCACTTCCTGTTAAGATTCTACCCAGAATTTCCTGCTTACTAACTACTTCCTTAACTACACATACAGTAAATCAAATAAACAGAACTGTAGCAATACCAAAGAAGAACACTAAATGGAGCCTGCACTCCACATATGATTTTCTTATGTAAATTACAAACCTTACATGTAATTTTAACAACACAGATACAGATAATCAGCATAGACATCTGATGGACAGAACAGTAGTGTCAGTGTGGTGTCAGTGTAGTGCAGTGTATACATTTAGTGCCATATGAAGTGCTGTATACACACTTTTATTTTTTTGTTGCTGCGTCCTTTTTTCTTTGACTTGGTCCCCTGGCCCCTTTTTTTAAATTGTCAGCCGCAATTTGTCTTACTGCGACACCGGTGTTTTAATTAATATGTGTATATATATATCTATATATTTTTTTTTTTCATTTTGTGTCAGCGACAGTCCCCATCTGTACACAGTTTATAATGCACCAAATACTACATTTCATTATTTTATTTTTTTGCTGTGTCAACTTTTACTATTGTTGTTGTTCCCCTGCCCCTTATTTTAAATTGTCAGCCGAACTTTGTCTTACTGTGACGCTGGTGTTCCCTTTTTTTTTTTTTTAACATATAATATATATATATATATATATATATATATATATATATATATGTGTGTGTGTATTTTTTAGTTTTTCAATTTATGTCACTGGCAGTCCTCAATTGTACATAGTTTATAGTGTACCAAGCACCCAATACATTTTTCTTGTTTTTTTTTATGTTGCTGCATCCTTTTTTTTTTTTTTATTACTGTTGTTGTTCCCCTGCCCCTTTTTTTAAATTGTCAGCCACAGTTTGTCCTACTGTGCCGCTGGTGCTCCCCCTTTTTATTAATATATATATGTATATATATTTTTTTTAATCTGTGTTAGCGGCAGTCCCCACATTAAATTGTTTTAGTTTTTTGGTCGCTGGATCCTTCTTTTTACTACTGTTGTTGTTCCCCTGCCCCCCTTTCTTAAATTGTCAGCTGCAGTTTGTCTTACTGCAATGCTGGTGTTCCCCCCTTTTTTTGTTAATACCGGTACGTCTTTTTATTTTTTTTATTTGTGTCAGCGACAGTCTCCAATTGTACTCAGTTTATAATGCACCAAGCACCACCTTTCATTGATTTTTTTGGTGCTGCATCTTTTTTTTATTATTGTTGTTGTTCCCCTACCCCATTCTTTTAATTGTCAGCCGCAGTTTGTTTTACTGAGATGCTGGTGTTCCCCTTTTTTTTTACAATTTTTTTTCCTTTTTTAATTTTTCAATTTGTGTCACTAGCAGTCCTCAAGTGTACACAGTTTATAGTGCACCAAGCACCGCATTATAATTTTTTTTGTCCTTTATTTTTAATATTGTTGTTGTTCCCCTGCCCCCTTTGTTTTAAATTCTTTGCCACAGTTTGTCTTGCTGTGACACTAGTTTCCCCCCTTTTTGATATATATGTATAGTTTTTCAATTTGTGTCACTGGCAGTCCTCAATTGTACACATTTCATTTTTGTTGTTGTCGCTGCGTCCTTTTTTGTTTTTTAAATTTGTCAGCTGCAGTTTATCTTATTCGACGCTGATGTTCACACTTTTTCATAATTATTGTTTTGTTTTATTTAGTTCTTTAATTTGTGTCACTGGCAGTCCTCAGTTATACACAGTTTATAGTGCACCAAATACAAATTTCATTAATTAAAATGCATTCAATAACCCATTTCCTATTATCCAATACATTTGTGTAATAAGCCCCCCATCATGTCTGGAAGGGCAACAAGTAGAGGCAGATGTTTCCATGCCACTATGAGGGGGCCAGCGTCATCTGTGTCCACAATAAAAGGTGGATGTGGTCCATCCTCAGGCAGGGCACATTTCTCTCTTTTTAATGATTTTGGCCATGCCATCCAGCAACAGCATGCAGAGGAGGTGGCAGACTGGCTTACTAAACCATCCTTATCTTCTATCACCCAAGCTGACACTAGTTCGCAGTCCACTACAGCTGCCAGAGAAGCCTATTCTGCCTCCTTGTCCACAGCTACTCCTGCCATAGCCCCACCATCATGCACAGAGGAGTCAGCTGAATTATTTGAACACAGCATCAGCCACTTGCTTCTGGAGGATCCACAGCCATTACTTGATTCTGATGTTGGTTCTGAGGTTGAGGTTGAGGGAGTAACATGAGCCTACAGAGAGGGTATAACACTGATAAACAAATTGGCAGTCATGTTCCCCCGGCCAGTAATGATGAGTAGGGATGGGTGAACGGTTCGGCCCGAGCATAAGTTTGGGTCAAACTTTCGCTGTTCGGTCGTTTGGGAAACAGCCGAACTTTCGGGCAGTTTGGCCGTTTGTTCGCTTCTCCCCCCGAACCGACCACAATGCATTGCAGCGCTGAACAGTGAATTGCAAGCCCTTATTGGCTGAAGCAGTGAAAACTTCAGCCAATCAAGGCACCAGAGCACTGTCAGAGTCATGATTGGACACTGTCATCATGACTTTATCCAATCATGGCTCATTCCCGCCCCACAGTATAAAAGTGTTCTTGCAATTGCAGCCATTATCAGTGTGATTTTCATATGGAGAGATAGAACTGTTCAGTGCTATTAGCTAGTTAGTGTGCTATGGTGTGCTATTTTGCTTCAATTGTCAGTGTAGAATATTAGTTTATTGTCAGTCTAGGGATAGTGTGAGTGTAATGAGGAGGACCATCATTCAGCTTTGCATAGTGTTCAGCTAGAGTAGGGACAGCTCAGATAGTTTCACTGTAGTGTAGTAAGACCGTGTCATTTATACATACATTAGTGTAGAGTAGGGACAGCTCAGATAGTTTCACTGTAGTGTAGCGAGACCGTGTCATTTATACAAACATTAGTGTAGAGTAGGGACAGCTCATATAGTTTCACTGTAGTGTAGCGAGACCGTGTCATTTATACATACATTATTGTAGAGTAGGGACAGCTCAGATAATTTCAATATTAGTGTAGTGTAGTGAGGCCGTGTCAGTAATCTTGACATGTATAGCTAGAGTAGGGACAGTTCAGATAGCGTCAGTGTAGTGATGGTTGAACACCATCTATTTGATTGCGTTACTGCCAGTTTAACGCCATTTACTTCTGTGTGCGTTACTGCCAGTTTAACACCATATAGTTTTGCATGCGTTACTGCCAGTTAAACGCTATATAGTTTTGCACACGTTACTGCTAGTTTAGCGGCATATAGTTCTGCACGTCACTGTATGTTTGACGCATTATATTGCAGTATATTATATTGTATCCGTGGAGTATGTCTGTGTAGTGTGAGTACTCAAATTAAAGGGCGCCAAGCACCTGCATCTACGTACAGATTTCAACTTCTCCTTTACATTTACTTATAAGCACCGCCCTCTCCCTCCCAACAATGTCTGGGAGAACAGCAAGGACAGGCAGACGTTCCCTTGGCACTGTAAGGTGGACAGCAACAAATGTGTTCACAGGCAAATATGGACGTGGTTGTCAAAGACCAATTTTTCAGGACCTGTCTGACAGGTGCATATCATTGACATTTTTTACAGCAAGGCGAATTCTTGCTTTCATCAAGATTATCTCTGTAGGGTTACGGTGGGAAGGCACCACGACACCCAAAGACCAATTTTAGTGACAGCAGAATGTATCCAAAAAATCTTGTTCACAGTGCACTACATTGTGGCCTCATCAAACACACTAGCTCCCCAGGTGTTGCTGAGCAAAATAAAGGCAGCTTGCAGGAAAAACTAAGGGGACCCCCAGGCACTATATTGGAAGATATTTTTCATTTTTAGGCTTTTACTTTAACCCCTTGCCGCCGAGCGTACGCACATATGCAACCTCGGCTTTTGGGGGTTATCATCCCAGGGGGTTTGCAGGCAAGAGGCGAAGAGGAAAGATGCATGCTCTGGAAAAGTAGTCTGGTGAGCCACGCACAGGCAGAGCAATACACAGGTGCTCTCCTTACAATTCTCATTAAGCCATGGGACCTAACAGTATGACCTCTCTGAGCCTGCCCCCCTCCCCCTGACCAATGTAGCTGGAGAGCAGAAAGTAATGAGTGTTGAAGGATTGTGAAAATTACCACTCCGGTGCAGTGCTCACTGAAAGTTGCCCTGACATGAGAGCAGCAGCCTTCCAGTTTGTGCAGTTTTCTTCTCCTTGTGCTCTATGTAAGTGTCCAACAGTTCAGCCTGAGCACTGTGAACAGACTGGTCTCAATGGCTGTACAGTTGTGTGGATCTCAGTGCTGGAATGTACTCCCGCCTGCTGTGCTGCAGCTCCTCTCCGCCAGCCTGAATAAAAGGGGGAGGTGGGGACATGAAAGCGTGGAGCCGCACACACAGGCTCCCGATGAGAGAGAGAGAGAGAGAGAGAGAGAGAGAGATGCAGAGGAGACAGCAAGAGAATGGGGAAGAGATCCAGTTCCAGTGCCCTGTCCCTCTGGTCTGCCCCCAGTGCCCTGTCCCTCTGGTCTGCCCCCAGTGCTCTGTCCCTCTGGTCTGCCTCAGTGCCCTGTCCCATTTTGTTAAAGTTGTTGTTGGAAATATTTAATTTTGTGACTTGATTCTGCATAAAACATTGTCATTCCATGAGATAATCTACAAGGTACAAGTGCAATTAGGCGCAGGGCAGTGTATGAATTAGGTGAGGCAACTGGTGGCGAGTAACTCTTGAGGCCTGGCTAGTAGCTCAGGACTTGAAATTTTGAGCCCTGTATATATAGATATATATATATATATATATATATATATATATATATATATATATATAATTATTTTATATTAGCCCATGTCCCACATGGCAGTGCCTGCCTTCCCATTCCTCATGGCAATAGTTTTCTTATCTTCAAATGGGGAGAATTGAATAACAAGATTTGCTCCCCAATGACTTCAATAGGGTTTTCCACACATTTTACACCAGAGGTCCTCAAACTACGGCCCTCCAGTTGTTCAGGAACTACAATTCCCATCATGCCCAGTCATGTCTGTGAATGTCAGAGTTTTACAATGCCTCATGGGATGTGTAGTTCCACAACAGCTGGAGGGCCATAGTTTGAGGATCCCTGTTTTACACAGTTAAAATCTTGAGAAAAGCTGTTTGCCACCTGAACCCAGGCAGATTAATTTGTCCCTATTAAAAATATGTTATATTACCTTCTAAAATAGTTGAGAGTTCTCTTTAACCACTTGCTTACTGGGCACATAAACCCCCTTCGTGCCCAGGCGAAATTTCAGCTTGCGGCACTGCGTCGCTTTAACTGACAATTGCGCGGTCGTGCGACGTGGCACCCAAACAAAATTGGCGTCCTTTTTTTCCCCACAAATAGAGCTTTCTTTTGGGGGTATTTGATCGCCCGTGCGGTTTTTATTTTTTGCGTTATAAACAAAAAAAGAGTGACAATTTAAAAATATATATATATATTTTTTACTTGTTGCTATAATAAATATCCCATTTTTTTTTTTAAAAATATATATATTTTTTTCTCAGTTAAGGCCGATACGTATTCTTCTACGTATTTTTGTAAAAAAAAAAATATATATATCACAATAAGTGACTGCTTTGCGCAAAAGTTATAGCACCTACAAAATAGGGGACAGAATTATGATTTTTTTTTATATTTTTTTTTTCTAGTAATGGCGGCGATCTGCGATTTTTATTTTGACTGCGATATTGCGGCGAACACATAGGACACTTTTGACACATTTTTGGCGCCATTCACATTTATACAGCGACCAGTGCTATAAATATGCACTAATTACTGTATAAATGTGACTGGCATTGAATGGGTTAACACTAGGGGGTGAGGAAGGGGTAAATGTATTGCCTGGGTGTGTTCTAACTGTGTGGGGGGAGGGGGGTGACTGGGGGAGGTGATCGATGCTGTCTCCCTATGTACAAGAGAAACAGCATCTGTCACCTCTCCCTGACAGGACGTGGAGCTCTGTGTTTACACACAGAGCTCCACGTCCCTGCTCTGTCACCGACGATCGCGTGTACCTGACGGACATCGCGGCTGCCGGGTACACGCATCGAATCCTCGGTGATGCGTCGGGACTGTTTTTCCCCGCCGCGCGCCACCCTGTGGCGCGGGTGGGGAATTACAAGTAAATCACGTCCAAAGACGTGACCCCGGCGCCTCTGGTCCGCGCTGTTGACGTATTCTGTCAATAGCGCGGACCCGAAGTGGTTAAACCACACAGTACTCTGTGGTTACTATATTGTATAAAGTAAGGCCAGTGTTCACAACAGATACACATTAAGAAAACAAAACTTTCCAACTCTACCCAAGAATAACAATAAAAATAACAATAATAAAAAAAAGAAGATTGTCTGTAGTTTTTTCTAAGTCATTATTTTTTAAATTTTTTAGTGATATACTTATCTGGGCTATGCTTAACTAATTTATTTGCCACAGTTCTTTGGTTTCAACTAAAAATTTGAATTTTGTCCACTTTGAAGGACTACTTAGTCTTCTGCTGTAAATCACATAAACGATCCTGTCAGCTACTATCTAAAACTGTTTCAAAGCATAAGAAAAAAAATAAGCCTTAATTTCAATTTCCGCACATCATTTTTCCTTCCATCTCCAGAGAATATATAGCTTGTACAGTATAAATTTGTCTAGGAATATAAAGAGCATAACATGGCTTGTTACCCCTAATAAAGTATTGACTGTAAGTCAATTCAGTAGCCAACTGGAGTTAATATGATTTATTTTATGAAAAGTATTAAATCCCGATTTCCACTTGCATTAATTAAAGTGTGTATTAAAAATAATAATGCTCAACAAAAGAACACAGTTCTCTTATCTCTCCCTTGTAATACGGGACAGATGGCATCGTTTTCAGACCTAGCTGTTTTGTAGTTACAAAGCTCAGAGTAAATTGGCCATATCTAAAGATGTAATGGTATATAATCATCTTACATAATTGGATCCATTGTTACTGGCATTATATCTTCGGAATCTTCCATGCTGCTTCCCCTCACCGTGTGGTCTGTCAGTTATACATTTACTTAGGTAAATGACTGGTGGGTGGTATAGCTAATCGTTATTGTATTCTTTGGTCGCTGTAATCACTTGTTAGTGACTTTATCTACTTGGCTGAAGGGAACCATTAAAAGATTCTTGATTATTTTATCGGTTCTAATTAGGCAGCTCGTAGGTAGTCTGTTTAGTTTATAAGTAATGTATAAAATCTGCAGAAATTTCTAATGGTACCAGTGGCTGCTGATTAAACATGTGTACTCTGCAGCTACCTCTGATAAACTTGCAGGTGACCTCATGACCATCTCACAGTGTTGTAGGAATGCAATATTTATGGGAGAATTTGTAATGCTGGTTATTATTTTCTATTTAAAATGAAATATCTGTTTTGCTGAGGAAAAAAACTGTGACCTACATATATAGCAATGTTTTTTTTCTCCAACTAACTGTATTACAATCTTACTTTTCTCTGCTCCAAAGAAACTGATGTTTGTTTTAGCATGTCCTGTCCCATGATGATTGCTAAATGGAAGGATCTGCTTTCATTATCACCACCAGAGCAATCTTAGTTGGTTTGTATGCCTTTAGCTGTGGAGGAGCCATAGAAAATAGAAACTTAATTTACAGGAATGAATCTAATTTGACCTGGAGCACTTCTTGGATAGGCCGTAAGCCAGCTAACTACACAAGCAGAAGATAATGTTTTTGGGGGAGTTCGCTAAAGAAATTATATTCAAATCAACAGTTTATATTTTTGGCAGCATTAGAAAATTATAGCTGGCTTCAGAATGAAATGGAAGGTGATTGTAATAGCATTAAAATATAAAATAGTTTGTGACCCAAATATATGTGTTTCATTTTGCTATTCAATTTTAAGCACTGCTTGCAGTACACAAAAAAAATAGCAACAGTGGTCTAGCACACAAATCACCTCAGCGTGAACACAGCGTCTCCCCGCAGGGATGTAGTCCAAAGGGAGGGGGTGAGCATGCTGACTTACTCCCAGCCAGAACGGCTCGGATGAGGAGGAACAGGAAGTGAGAAATTCAGATAAAGAAAAAAAAACATTTAGAAGGGAAATCGAAGGAAAAGGTAAGTGAACCAACAATAAACTAGCTTAAAGGAACCTATTTAGAAAAAAAAAAACAAAAAAAAAACTTTTACAACCTCTTTAATTTAGCAGAACCCTGTTTTGAATGTCCTGCATTCCTTTTAACATTACCAACTGTAGATTCTTTCGATTTTTTTAATGCAGTTTGGCCACTCAAAGCTTACAGGGATTCTATTTATCAACTTGGTGACATGTGGCAAGAGGTAGTTTGTGTGCTAGACTACTGTTGCTATTAGTTTTTTCAGTGGCTGTTAGGGTCCTGATCTAGAGATTAAAGGGCATGTTTTTTTTAGGCAGCTCTCATGGCACATATATTATGTAGACTAGCATTTAGTGAAACCTAGATTTTTTTTTAAAGTTATGTTCAGCAAACTGCAACACATTTTGGGGCCCTGGAAGGTTCCTCTTCATTAGGGCTAAGGCCTCGTACACACGATCAAATCTGTCTGCTGGAAATGGTCGGCCCGACCGTCCCAGCAAATAGATTCGACCGTGTGTACGGGCAAGCCGACGGATTTGGCCACCCGACAGATTTCAAAGCATGCTTTGAAATCTGTCGGCTGGGAACCTGTCCGCCCGACATGTCTGCTGGTTAGTATGCTAACCAGCAGACATGTCTTCTCGCACATGCACCGAATGATTTTGACGCATGTGCGGAAGTGTTTTTCTTCCTGGTGCGGTGACGTGGCGGCGTCAACGTCACCGCCACGTCACCGACACGTCAGCGCGCTGTCTGCTGGCGGGGATTTTGGTTTGCTCGTGTGTACACACGAGCAAACCAAAATGCCAGCAGACAGATCTGTTCAAATCGGTCGGTCCGACCGATTTGAACAGATAGATTGCCTCGTGTGTACGAGGCCTTAGAACTATAAGGAAAACAAAATTTCTGTGAAGTGATTTTAAAAGTAGAAGAGAAAGGATCTGCTCCAGACACCGGTTTTAGTAGCCATGGGGCAGGGCAAGTCATAAAATAGTTTCCAATCCATGTATTATTAACTAAGTTGCTGTAAAAAATGTTTTACTTTTGCAATAGTATTGCTATGATTCATTACTCATGTTTTATGTTTCATGTATATCTTTCATTTAATAAGGGCATGACATACAGTATGTGGAATGTTTCTTCTACTGTATTCACCACTGCATCTCGCAAAATTTGTCACCCTAGTACTCTAAATTCTCAATTCGAAAACCTCTAAGTACATGAACATTAGAACGCATGTACTGCTGAGGAACAATAAAAATGCATGATTATTCAGGATGCAGAGAATGATTTTTTTTTATACTAGAAATGCATGTAAGAACCATAACTCAACTGAGCATAACATGAAAAACATTATTAGGACTAAAGTTTAGCTTTGATGTAAGTTGTTAAAATGGAACTGGGCACGTGTTCTGAAAAGCTGAGTAAAAAGTGCAATAAAATAAATAACAATGAAGTATGTACATTTTAAGATGGGTAATCCAATTTGTGTGTTCCTAAAATAAGCTTCAGAAAAAATACAAAAGCATATATTAAAAAGTTCTCACAATATTTCTAGCATTTTAACCTAGTTTTTAAGTTTAGGAAATACAAGTCCCTTTGTACTTATATACTGTAACACTGGTATCACTATGTGCTAGCATATTCTGCGTCTATGTAAAAACATGTGCTTGACCTAAGGCTTGTCACATATGGGGAGACGTCTCCCTGAGAATCACATGTGATGAAAAAAATGCTCATTATCTCTTCAGAATGCTGTTCCACAGAGCCCACTGTGATTTTTCCCAGAGATTGGTCAACAGACAGATGGGGTGCCCATGCAGCGAAGGAAGCATTTCTTGACAGATAGGAGAATGTTGAATGCAGAAATGCTGGACAATTTATGCACACAACAATACCCTTTAGTGTCTCTTGTCACAGTTGTCTAGTTCACCCCTACAGAGCTTGATTATTGCAAGACATGCTCAAATCTGTTGTATAGCTTGCTTTATCAGGCTTTGATATAGCCACACTAAAAGAGAAAGGTTATTGTTGATTTTATTTTTTGTCTCAAATAAATTATACCCAGACTTAGAATACATTAAACAACTGCAAATTAATTGGGAGCATTTTGAACCTAAATGCAGGTGAACCAAAATAGTTATTTTAGCACAATTATACTTACATGCTGTCCTTCAACTGGTCTAAAATGCAAGGTAGAACATTTTTTGAAGTGCAGGAAATTTGTGGTGCATGCCAGTACCTGTGTTAAGGTGACCATAGATAAATCAAAATTCAGCTGGTTCAGGAGGGACCAGATACATATTTTTTTTATATATATCTTTTATTTATCAGAAAGGAGGTGTTAGGAAGCACATTATCGCATTCACAATCCAATAAGTAAATATATACATTATTTTTCATCATTAGTACATTTAAATCAACCTAGCGATCCACATTATTTATACCTATGTATACACATATATCTTTATGCTTTCCTCTTTCGCCATTGCCATGGTCTTAGTGCTAAAAAGTGCTTATCACCAATATCTCTCCTTATCCCTTCTAGTTTCTCTGTTCCTCCTTTTTATTTTATTCTTTACCAAATATCCCCCCCCCAAAAAAAATTCCCCAAAAACCCAAACCCACCCCACCTCCAGAGATGGAGGTGTTCAGTTTCTATTTTGTCCTTTGTATAAGAGAGCACCTCATATTGGGCAGTCCTCACTCCTCAGATGTCCCATCCAGCATTCTTTTCCCCTCCTCCGAATACATGAATATATTCCATGCTGTCCATATTTTATTGTACTGTTCTTTCTCGCTTTGGGCTGAGAGGACTAAGTCCTCTATTGCCCCTATCTCTCTTACTCTATTGAGCCACCCTGCAATGGAAGGTGGCCTAGGGTCTCTTCAGTGCAGGGTAACCCAGGCTTTGGCAGCGTTGATCAAATGACACAACACTGATTTTTTATATGTCTGCACCGGGATTTGTGAGCAGTGAAGCAGGAAGAGAGCAGGGTCATCTGGTATTAACAATTCTATACATTTCTGTGAAATCCTCTGAATCTCTAGCCAATATTGTCTGATCTTAGAACAGAACCAGAATATATGCAACAGAGTCCCTCGCTCCACCCCACATCGCCAGCAGCAATCTGAAGGTTCAATAGAGAATTTGTATAGCCTTACTGGCGTGTGATACCAGTGCGTTAAAAGTTTATAATTAGATTCCCAGGTCAGTGTACAGATCGAGGAATTCAATGCTAAGTCAATAATATTTTTACGTTGGCCTGGGGTAAAGGTCCTGTTAAGGTCCCTTTCCCACTTACTAATGCTCGGCATCACAAAGTCCTCCAAAGGGGTATTTAGAAGCACATACATCTTTGAAACGAGAGAGAGAGTGGTTCCGTGTCTTCACAATATGATTCAAATGCGGTTAATTGACGTTGAAAATTTGTTGGTGTTCCCAGGGATCTTAAAAAAAGGCTTAATTGTAGTGCCTGCCAAAAATGTATTTCAAAGGGCCCCCCTGGATGTGTAAAAGAGTGAATTGTAGGCCAATTCTCTAACTGCAAAAAGTGTGATACCTGAAAACAGCTTTTCTCTTTAAGATTATTGAATGATCCTGCCTCCATGTCTGGTATTAAACTAGGATTATAAAAGGAAAGTGATGAGCGCAATTCTAAACTAAACTAAAAGGCGCAAATAGCGCCCCTAGGCAAACAAGTGTAAATAGTGCACATTCCAACCACAAAATATAATGAAAATAAATAAACAAAAGTCCAGTGATGGTGATAAATCACAACTGTGTAGGATGGACACAAAGACCAGTCCAAAAGGTGAAAAATAGCAATAATCGTGTCAAACAATTCAATAGCTTCTATCACTTTAAGCAATCGGAAATTCCAGAGACGTCTTCCAAGATATCTGTGCTCACAGAGTGCTTACCTCCCAACGGAAAGAAAAGGGCCTCAACTCAATCCTAGATATTGTTGTTGGATTCCGTCTTGGATAGATGAGCTGTCCACATCCAGGCGTAATCCGGGTCCGCTCACTGTGGGTTAGGCAAATGCATAAAATGGAAAAAATGAAGCTCTCATCGTGAATTAAGTAAAAACTGAGAACAGTTTAATGGGTAAATTCACTTACAAAACAAAAACGGGTAAAAACGCCAACAACGGCACTTCTGGTCGGACGGTCAGGGTGTCATGTCACTTCCTGTTAACCTTACGCGTTGCGTCACGTGAACCTCTGATGAAGTCACGTGACGTGACGCAACGCGTAAGGTTAACCGGAAGTGACGTGACACCCTGACCGTCCGACCGGAAGTGCCGTTGTTGGCGTTTTTACACGTTTTTGTTTTGTAAGTGAATTTACCCATTAAAATTGAGATTTTCCTAGCTTGTGACGGAAAATATTAGTTCCATAGTAGGGGGTGCAATCAGCGCAAAATAAACAAAGAAATCAAAATATATAAAATGGTAATATGAAAATGTTAGAATGAAAAACAACTCCCAGAGTGGATTTCATATGGATGCAAGCTGAACACCAAAAAGGACAATCACAAAATCCCAAAAGTACATATATATAAAGAAAGCAGTGCAGCGCAAACCTAAATTCAAAATGATAGTAAATATACTCGTAAAAGTGAAAATGAAGACCAAAAAAAGGGGGGAAAAAAATAGTCCAAGATGGTAAACAACATGTGAAATAAATCCTGCGACCAGATAATAAGAGTATCTTCACCACGTGACTGGAAAACCAATTCAGAGTGTGATCCCTTCACCAATAAAGATGGGTACTCTCACCTCACAGAAAGACCTTTGTTTTACCAAAGGTCTAATAAGCTTAGATCAATGGTGGAAATCCGGATGGCTCAGGGGTCTATACTATTCAGCCGTAGGACCCGGAGATGTGTAAGTATCCTCAGTGGGACCAACGAACAAGTATGTAACCGATAATATGTAAAGAAAAAACGAAATCTAAGAGCTTCCATAAAACCAGGTCAATTTATTACGTTTAAAACGTGCAGGTTACTCACATTTGTGATGAAAAATAAAGGCATGTAACACCATGAGACAGGTAGCTCAGATGAAAATATGGACGACAACGAGTGTCGTGGAGTGGTTCCTGACCCCGGACGCGTATCGTAATACAACTTCCTCAGCAGGGCGGACTTGTGACGGAAAATATTAGTTATATGAAGACAGGAGGCGAGTATCTTATGCATTATTCTTTCTTTTAATAATGCTCATAGCAGAAAAATACAGAAAACCATTTAGTGTATCTAAAAAACTTCAAAACTACAACTCCCAGCAGTCACTGGGCTAAGTAGCCCCTCCCAGACCGTAGCCTGTATATAAGGGACTGTCTCTGGTCTAATTGTCCTCTTTCTTTACGCGGAATAGCATCGCTCAGGACCACGAACTCCATCCAGACATCTCCACTGTCGCCCGAAGCCCACCGGTCGGTCCGCAACTTCTGAATCTGGAGGGAACAACCAAGAACATGGCCAATATGGGCCAACTTCGTCCCAACGGGGACTGTAGAGAATCCAAACATCCGCAACCGATCGGTCAGGACCACCATCGGGGTGTTCAATATCCTGAAAGAAACAAGAATCGTAACAGTGATGGGAAGGGAGGGAAGATACTCGCCTCCTGTCTTCATACTAACTAATATTTTCCGTCACAAGCTAGGAAAATCTCAATTTATATATCAGACAGGAGGCTCATACCTTATGCAAGTTCAAAGCTAACAACAGCAGTGTTAATAATATACAATAATACAGGCAAAACATCATAAAACTGACATGGACACGTGTTCCTCCGGTCTGAAGTAAAAGTGGCGAAAGGTGGTCTCGGAAGACCAATCAGCCGCCAGTAGCAAGTCAGAAAGGGAGCCTCCTGAAGAGACTATTTTAGTAGCCATAGTGCACCCTGGAAGAGTGAGCACCAAACAGGGAGGTGTCTATGCCCGCCATCTCCATGGTGGAACGCACCCATCGCGCTAGTGTGGTGGAAGAGACTGGGAGATGAGGTCTAACGTAAGAGACGAGAAGTTGGGAAAAGTCTGGAGAGCGGAGACCTGTTATGACCCTGCGATTCGTATGCTTGTAGGCAACGTACAACGCAAAGCCGGGGGTGTGTGGGAAAGAACGGGTAAAAGACTGTGTGAATGCCCGTCTTGGTTCTACGGACCACCGGAAATTTGACCCCCTGGGGTGAGATTTGTCGCCTAGAAATGTCCAACGCCCTCACATCCGAGACGCGTTTAACCAAAACTAAACATAGCAAAGCGGTCAATTTATAAGACAACTGTTTTAGGGACCGGTCCTCATTGTCCTTCCATGAAGTAAACATGTCGAGCAACCTGGAGACATACCAGGTTGCCTGATATCTAGGCCTAGGGGGGAATTTGAATCGAATGCCTCGTAGAAGTCTACACACCAGTGGGTGTTTCCCACTGGTAGAGAGTCCACTGGGCAATGGTATGCTGAGATGGCTGAACGGTACACATTGATGGAACTATAAGATTTGCCAGATTCAAAAGAATCTGCCAAATAGTTCACCACTATTGATACAGGTGCGTGTATGGGATCAACCTGCCGTTGATCACACCAACGAACCCAGAGTTGCCAGGCAGATCGATAGGCCGATCTAGTCCCGGGGGCCCAGGCCAGGGTAAGGAGGTCCTTAGCTGATCTTGAAAGGTGGCTATCCGCGTCCGGGACCCCGAAATCAACCATGCTAGGAGATGGAGATTGCCCTCCATGATCAGAGGATGAAGACCTCTGGTCGGGTTGGTCAGCAGGTGAGGAAAGTGGGGAATCAGCCTGGGGTAATCCACGGCCATCCCCAGGAGGAGAGGGAACCAAGGTTGTGTCGGCCACCAGGGTGTGATCAACAACTGTCGCCCGTTGGTTCGCTGTATGAAGGAGAAACCTGGAAACCATCTGGAAGGGTGGAAACGCATAGTGCGTTCCCCTCGGCCAAATGTGGCGGAAAGCGTCCACTGCGGACGCCTCTGGATCTGGCCTCCAGCTGAAGAAGCAAGGTAACTGGTGGTTGAGACGAGAAGCGAAGAGGTCCACGCCTAACGGGCCCCAAAGCTGCCTCAAACGAAGGAACACCGAACGATCCAGACGCCAGTCGCTGGAATCGGAAAGATGGCGTGAATTCCAGACGGCCACCGTGTTGGAGACCCCCGGAATATATTCCGCTATGGGGACGATGTTGTGTGTCAGGCAAAAGTGCCAGAACTCCTTCGCAAGTTCTGCCAGGGTCCTGGATCTGGTGCCTCCCAAACGGTTGACATACTAAACCGCTGCTACGTTGTCCATGCGAAATAACACACAACAATTGGAGGCTTGTGGTATGAAACTCTTGATGACAAAGAATGCTGCCAGAAGTTCCAATGCATTGATATGTAAATCCGCTTTGGAAGCGGACCACGTCCCCCCTGTGGAAGCATCCCCGCAACGAGCGCCCCAGCCGTGACGGCTCGCATCCGACTCTATGATGACGTCCGGGCTGGAGTTGAAGATGGCCTTGCCATTCCATTCGACGGCGTGACAAAGCCACCAATGTAGCTCCTCTACCGCCTCCGGACAGAGTAGGACCTCGTCCGCGTACCTGAGGCCCTGGCGTAGGTGCATGATTTTGAGTCTCTGAAGGGCCCTGTAGTGAAGAGGGGCCAGGAAGATAGCTTGGATGGAGGCCGCTAGAAGCCCCACCAGACGGGCCAGAACCCTTAAGGACAAGGAACCCTTGCGTAGAACCGCCCTGATTTCTTTGCGTATCAGGGATAACTTGGTTTTTGGGAGGCGGAGAATGGCCTGATTGGTGTCTACTAAGAAGCCCAAGAACTCTATCTCTTGGGCTGGGACCAGAACCGACTTTTCTAGGTTGACTCAGAACCCTAGGGATTGTAGTAGTGAGACCGTCCATGACATGTGAAGGGAGGCTAGGTTCTTGGAACGGGCCATGATGAGAAGGTCATCCAGATAAATGATCAGACGTACCCCTCTGCTCCTTAAAGACGCCACCACCGGTTTCATTAGTTTGGTGAAACACCATGGGGCGGACGACAGGCCGAATGGAAGGCAAGTAAATTGCCACATTCGACCCTTCCAAAGAAAACGAAGCAGGTGTTGTGACTCTGGGTGGATTGGGACGGTGAGATAGGCGTCCTTCAGGTCCACCTTCACCAACCAGTCTCCCGGTAGCAAGAGATCTCGGAGGAAGTGAATACCCTCCATTTTGAAATGTCTGTAATTGACATGTTGATTCAGGTCCCGTAGGTTTATCACTGGACGGTAGCCGCCCCCCTTTTTCTTCACTAGAAAGAGGTTGCTTGTGAACCCTGGGGAAGAATTTTCGGCTTCCAGAATCGCATGTTTGGACCTGAGTTCCGTTATCTCGTTGTCTATGAGAATAACGTTTTGTTCTGCAAACCTGATAGGGGGAGGAAGTATGTCTAACACCGGTGGCGAGAGGAGTTCTATTCGAAAACCCGAGACTGTCTGTAATATCCAGGCATCTGCCGTAATCGCAGACCAAGCATGGATAAAATACATCAGGCGTCCCCCCACTGGTATGTGTGATTGTGGTATGTAGAGTACACTCACCTGTAAGGGGACGGGAACGGGGAAAGCCGCGTCCGCCGCGTCCGCGCCAGGATCTGCCTCTGGGTGGGAAGAAAGGTGCTGGTTGCGCCAATGGGACGGTGTACGAAGGAGGAGCCTGTTGATATTGGTATTGGGCAGTTGGCCTGCCCTGTGGCCTATAGGAAGAACCGCGGCCGGCAGATCGGCCTCTACCTCTGCCAGCCCTGGAAAAAACTCTATTTGCACTTGACCTCTTTAGTGAAGTTTGGGCCTTGTCTAGTCCTGTAAACAGGCCAACGAACCTGTTAATATCCTTCATGAGGTTGTCCCCAAATAACATGCCAAGCGCTGCTGGACCGGGTTCGGTTTCGGCCAGGTGAGAGAGTTGGGGGTCTAGTCGCATTAGAATGGAGCGGCGTCTCTCCACCGAGCAGGTGGTGTTGGCGGTGCCTGCTAGGCAAATAGCCCTCTGGATGCTGGGGTTGGCAGACCGAGGAAGGAACTGCCTGAAACATATTGTTTACTTCCCCTGTCGGGGAGTCGGGTGCCGCCAATGAATGTTTCTGTTTATGAGAGACTTTTCCCTTTTTGGTTGCCGTCATGAACTGGGCAGAATCTAGAGTAAAACCTTCCCCCCTGGGGGGAATGGATGTGGGTTCTTCAGCCATGAACAGGGGATTTCTATTTGCTAACAGAAAAATTAACAGAAACTAACTAAATTCCGCCTGCAAAAGGGAAACTAAAGGGTGAGGGGGTAATGGAGGCTAGGCAGGATCTCTGAGGTACCTAACAAGAAGCTGGCATGCCGGGGAGAGTGCACAGGGAACAGGCTCCTATCCCTTCCACCGTTACTGATGCACTGGCAGCGGTGGGAAGGAAGCCCGAGATCCTCTGCGCTCCGGGGACGAAGTCTCGCGAGACTACGTGCTCCAGAGCCCTGTCCGCGCGCGAAACGAGCTGTGAGGGAAGAAGGGAAGGAAGATGGCGGAGCGTGTAACGGCGCCCGTCTAGAAAGAAGGCGGGTGGGGGGGTGAGGAGGGAGACCCAGAGAAACGGCGGAGCGCAGGGGACAACGATCCGTTGTCAAGGAGACGGATTCCCGACTCCAACGATCATATAAAACAGTAAAACACAAGAGGCGGGGTGCACAACATAGCAAATTAATTCCAAATAGAAGGAGAAAACGACATTGGGGAGACAACAAGGAGGAGGAATCCCCCCATTCTCCCACAGACAGAGCCGTACAGAAGATAAATATATATAAGGGGTAAAATACTCATCTGTAATGCTGTCATTAGTGTTGCTTACGAATATTCGCATTGCGAATATTCGTTACGAATATTGCATATTCGAGTATTCGCGAATAAATCGAATATCGCGGTGAATATTCGCTATTGCGAATATTCGTATTTTTTCAAATTTATTTTTAAAACAGATCACATCCTAGTGATCTCCATCGACGTCTAAAAGCATTGCTGGTATGATTAGAGACCCTGGGCCGAGTAGCTGAGGCGATCCTTTTATGTTGCCGAATATTCGCAATGCGAATATTCGTATTACGAATATTCGTGAATACTTTCTCTGCCCTTCTGTGTTTTGTGTATAAAAAAAAAAAGCTTTAGTTTAGTCATATAAGTTTGTGTAAGTAGAGTTAGTGTTTAGTGCATATTAGTTTAGTAATCCAGGAAATGATCTCCGTTTTCGCGTGTTGACGAGAATTTCGCAATCAATTTCGCATTCGCATTAGCGAAATTTCGCATTCGCATTAGCGAAATTCCGCAAAATGTTTTTTTTTTATAAAATATCACGAATATTCGATATTAACGAATATTTCGCGAATATTCTTCTATATATTCGTAAAATATCGCGAAATCGAATATGGCGTATTCCGCTCATCACTAGCTGCCATGAGCAGAAAGAAAGAGGACAATTAGACCAGAGACAGTCCCTTATATACAGGCTACGGTCTGGGAGGGGCTACTTAGCCCAGTGACTGCTGGGAGTTGTAGTTTTGAAGTTTTTTAGATACACTAAATGGTTTTCTGTATTTTTCTGCTATGAGCATTATTAAAAGAAAGAATAATGCATAAGATATGAGCCTCCTGTCTGATATATAACTGTTCTCAGTTTTTACTTAATTCGCGATGAGAGCTTCATTTTTTCCATTTTATGCATTTGCCTAACCCACGGTGAGCGGACCCGGCTTACGCCTGGATGTGGACAGCTCATCTATCCAAGACGGAATCCAACAACAATATCTAGGATTGAGTTGAGGCCCTTTTCTTTCCGTTGGGAGGTAAGTGCTCTGTGAGCACAGATATCTTGGAAGACGTCTCTGGAATTTCCGATTGCTTAAAGTGATAGAAGCTATTGAATTGTTTGACACGATTATTGCTATTTTTCACCTTTTGGACTGGTCTCTGTGTCCATCCTACACAGTTGTGATTTATCACCATCACTGGACTTTTGTTTATTTATTTTTATTATATTTTGTGGTTGGAATGTGCACTATTTACACTTGTTTGCCTAGGGGCGCTATTTGCGCCTTTTAGTTTAGTTTAGAATTGCACTCATCACTTTCCTTTTATATTCATTCATTGTTGTTAGCACATAACAGATTTTAGCTGCATATAATTTAGTTTAGATTTCCACTGTTTACGTTTATTCACTGTTGGTCAGCGCTAAAGTTCTCCTTTTTGTATTTTTATTAAACTAGGTTTCGCCAAAATGGGGAACAGAGGTGATTGTCTCAATGAAAGAGACATATCTTAGCATACCTTAGCATATCTTAGCAGTAATTCGTAAAATCGGGTCTATTGTAGGATGTCTCTTAACGGAAGTTGGTAATACTGCGTAGCACCAAGGTGCTCTGCGCAGAGGTACTGAGCTAAGCTGTTGTTCCATGTCTATCCATCGTTTGAAGTCTGTGTGTTTGCAACAGCGGACCACCCTCCCTAAATGTGCTGGCCGGTAATATTTGACTACATCTGGGACAGCCATCCCGCCAAAGCACTTGGGCATCATCATCAGGCCTCTATTAATCCTTGGCCATTTTGCCGCCCATATAAATTTCATAAAAATGGTATATATTTGGCGAAGAAAGGCTGCCGGAATAGTGATCGGTAGTGCCTGGAACAAAAACAAAATTTTCTTTAAGATACTCATCTTAATGATGTTACAACGGCCAAACCACAAATCTAATCCATGGTACCATTTATCAAGAAGTGATCGTATTAAGTTATATAACGGTCGGAAATTTACCTTAAAAGTATTCTCTACATTTGATGGTATGTATGTACCCAAGTACTTTAGCACAGACTCTCATTTATTTTTGTTGCAACATAGTTTATTGAACAGAAAGGTACGAGTACAGGCAGTACAATGAATTAACAAGTTAACAGATACAACAGTGTTGCGGACGTAGCCGCACTTTCATTATTTTCGTTATTCGTTATTTGTTTTCTTCTTTTTTTTTTTACAGTTCTTCCAGAGTCACAGTAACAATAAACAACTAAGACTATCATGACCATAGACATATTTCTGTAATTTGGTTTTGAAACTTGTTGAACATGGAACTAACCATTCGCAACGGGGACAGCGGGGGTCTCATCCGGGGTAAACGGGCCGCATATATACCCGTAACTGACCAATAGTCAAGTGTCTGGCCCTCATCATTGTGGGGAGCAGGGGAATAACGTTTTCAGGAAGACAGTGAAGATACTTGGCATATCTAGACAGCGGTCATCGGGTAGAGCGTGTGCAGTAGTGTGCGAAGGAACCCGTTTGGGAGAGGTAAGCGTGGTCTAGTAGAGGGACAGGGCTCAGCACGGTATGGGAAAAGAAGCTGGGGGATAGAGTGGGGGGGGGGAGTCTAGATGTAGGGGTGGGGCAAGGGTCGGTTAGGCGTGAGAAGAGTGTGAGTTATTAATGGTCGGAGGTGCCAATTCCAAAGTTCAACTCATCTAAGGTGGAGTAACCCACCACCGCTCTCGGGAATCTACGCAGCCATCATCGTCTTAAACTCATCCATTGAGGTAAAGTGTATCCAGCACGCCCAAGTCTCAGTGTATTTGGAAGAAGTGTCGTGTGCCTGGTGGATCAGGTTCTCCATGTCTGCAATTTGGGTAATACACCTAAACCAGTCGGCGATTGTCGGAGGCTTCTGAGCCTCCCATTTCACAGGGCTGCAAAGCTTTGCCACATTGATCATGTGCATTGCCAAACTGCACAGGTGAGAAGTCTAGCTTGAAAGTGGACCTCTGTTCAAAACGATTCCAGTTTAGGGCAAGTTCACCAGATATGTAGTAGGGAGCCTGTGTCGGTTCCGCATCTCCAACATTGTGGGGATACGGAGGGGAAAATAGTGTGTAGTCTTAGGGGCGTCCTATACCATCTCGTGAATAGTTTAAATGCATTTTCCTGGGTGTGTACATTTACCGTGCCCTTGTGAATACAGGCGAATATCGCTTCCCATTCACAGGCTGACAAGTCTAGTGACAATTCCGTTTCCCATTTGTGGCTGGCCCAATTGCTTTTCGGGTCGGCATCCGGGAATAGAAGTGTGTACGTTGAGGAGATTAGGTGGGTCACGGGGACAGTACTGGAACATAGCGTTTCAAAGGGGGTTGGTTTGCGAGACCAGATGGAATCTGGGCGTGGGTTACCTAAGAAGTGTCTGATTTGGACGTACGTCCAGAATGGGAACGACCCATTCCGCTTCTTGAGTTTCAGTGCATCTAATGAAAGGAGTTGGCCCTTGTCAAAAAAGTGGCCTGCTAGAATGTGAGTGTGTGGCCAGATGTCAGCTAGAAAGGAGGGGGAGAGACCCGGGGAGAAGTCAGCAGACTCCCATTTATATCTAAAGTTTGGTTGTATAATATTATGCAACATGGGGGGCATTGCCACACCCATTGCTTCAGACTTTGTATAGTTTATTTTCAAATTTGATAGAGTTCCATACTTGTCGAACTCCCTCAAATGATTGGGGAGCGAGATGTGTGGATTAGACATGGAAAACAGCAGATCGTCTATGTATGCTGAAACCTTATTCATATTATCTCCTCTCTGTAATCCCTCCGGTTGTTGATGGATTTTGTTCAATAGGGGTTGTATCAAGAGAGCAAAGAGTAAGGGTGAGACATGTGCCGTTTAAAATCTTAAAGAAGTTTGAGAATACTACATTTACTCTCACTGTGGCATGTGGGGTGGTATAAGCACTAGTGATCCACAGGATCATGTGGTCCCCCAAGCCCATATGCCTCAATACTTCAAAAATAAAGTACCAGTTTACTCTATCAAATGCTTTCTCTGTGTCGGTATTTAGGCTGACTCCTGCAGCTCACACACATACGGAATTTCCGACAAAAAAAATGTGAGGGCTGGTTCTCAAATTTTCTGACAACAAAATCCGTTCTCGTAAATTCCGATCTTGTGTGGATAGCTGTCATAACCCAGGTATATTTTGAAATGGCAGACAGTCCTCTTTCTGATAAAAGATGTCTCGTGGCGGATTCACCGCAAGATCACTTTATGGGGGGCGGGAGTGGGGCTGGAGCTGTCGGTAGCGGCGGAGCTAATTGGGTCCTCTCCACTCTGAGACATGGAACCGAGTGAGGGAAAGATGGCCGCTCGGCTCCATAACATTGGATGACAGAAGCAACGTCAAATGTCACTTCCGCCCAATGGTCTTAAAGGTGAATAAAAAATAAAAATAAATGTTATTTTATTTTATTGTTATATTGCATTTAAGTGTAAATGTGAGATCTCAGGTCTTTTTGACCCCAGACCTCACATTTAAGAGGTCCTGTCATTCTTTTTTTTCTATTAAAAGGGATTTTTACATTCCTTGTAATAGGAATAACAGTGACCACGTTTTTTTTTAAAGAACAGTGTAAAAATAAAACAAACAAAGTAAAAAAAAAATAATAATAATAATATTTTTTTATAAAGCACCTCATCCCACCGAGCTTGCGAGCAGAAGCGAACACATATGTAAGTCTTGCCTGCATATGAAAACGGTGTTCAAATCATACATGTGAGGTATATCCACGATCGTTAGAGCGAGAGCAATAATTCTAGCACTAGACCTCCTCTGTAACTTAAAACTGGTAACCTGTAGACATTTTTAAACGCCGCCTATGGAGATTTTTAAGGGTCAAAGTTTGTCGCCATTCCCCGAGCGGGCGCAATTTTGAAGGATGACATGTTGGGTATCAATTTTCTTGGCGTAACATTATCTTTCACTATCGTTCAATCACTATTAATATTAATTAATATAAAAACAATTGGGCTAACTTAACTGTTGCCTTATTTTTCAATTCAATTGTGCAAATACGGTGTGACACAAAGTATTGCAATGACTGCCATTTTATTCTCTAGGGCAGTGGTCATCAACCCTGTCCTCAGGGCCCACTAACAGGCCAGGTTTTGTGTATTACCTTAGGGAGATGCAGACTAGAATACTGCAATCACTGAGCAGAAAATGATATCACCTGTTATCTTGCAAACCTGGCCTGTTAGTGGGCCCTGAGGACAAGGTTGATTACCACTGCTCTAGGGTGTCTTAAAAAAATATATATCATTTTTGGGGGTTCTAAGTAATTTTCTAGCAAATAAATTGATTTTTACTTGTAAACGCCAAGTTTGAAAAATAGGCCTGGTCCTTAAGTAGATAATGAAGGGTTTGGATCAAGCCAGGTAATCCATAACCCCTATGCACTGGAGAAAAAGATCACTGCCAATATTAAAAAATATCACTTTTATCATTTATTATTTATCAGTTAGGTCAGTATTTCAGTATCTGTTGATGAGTAGGGGTAGGTAGGGCAGAGGAGGCTTTGCTTTTCTGCAAGGTGACAACCACCAGAGCTCTCAGGAAATCTTGATGACATCAGGACATTTCTGGCATTTATCATGTAAAAACGTATGTACATATGTATTTATCGGCGTAAAACAATACAGAGTATACTCTACCCACCCCTAGCCATATATTGCCAGCTAAGTGGCCCCACACACTAGCAGCACGTGTGTTTCCTCTCACAGCAAACTGTCCGCCAGGCAGCTTCCATTACTCTCCATTCCCCTTCCCTTCTCTCAGAGCTGACAGGAATGATATAGAGGAAGAATAAAGTGAAAGCACAGAAAGACAACTCTCTCCATTCATTTTCTTACTTTGTTCCAGGCTGCAGCTCAACACAGAAGGCTTGTCTATGGCAACCGTCACACCGAGCCAGGCTTCGCCACTGCTGCTAGATCGCGGCTACAGCAACTTGAGCCCCTGATGTACTCCAGTGCCTGATGTCTCTGGCCAGCAATGGATGCGGGCGGGTGCTCCCCATACACTAGTAACGATATAGCTATAGGTGTCCTGTCTGTCTGTTTACAGTCCGCGCCATCCATTGAAACAAAGCCCCGTCTCCTCCTCATCAAGGTGGGATGGCGTGGAAGGCGCAGACTTCCTATACACAGTCACACAGCCCTAACTGACATGGCAGCGGGAGAGGAAACCTAACCTGACTCGAGTATAAGCCGAGGGGGGCATTTTTGGCCCAAAAAAAAAATGTGCTGAAAAACTTGGCTTATACTTGAGTATATACGGTATTTTGTCTATAGTGGAAAAAAATAAAAACCGCAGAGGTGGTTAAATACCACCAAAAGAAAGCGCTGTTTGTGGGGAAAAACATTCCGGGCTGAAGTGATTAATGATGTAGCATGTGACATGCTCTGTGTTGATTTTCTTTGAACTCAACAGATCCTATTGAAATGGGTTTTCATTATAGTCATAGCCTTTGCAGAGCTGCATTATAATTTAAAAGGGAGCATTTGACAGCAATATTTGTCTATGTGCTTTCTGATACCGTGTTTCCCCGAAAATAAGACGTACTCCTAAAATAAGCCGTAGCAGGATTTCTAAGCATTTCCGAAATATAAGCCATACCCCCGAAAATAAGACGTAGTGATGGGCATGACTATGAGCGGTAAACATGAAGTGAGGAGCAGGACGCTCTGTCCTCAGGGGAAGAAGTAAAGTAAAGTTGCTCCCCAGCACTGACCAGCAACAGTCTCTCAACAGTCTCTCATCCCACACAAACACCAGGGAATAGGGGGAAAAGCTTCAGCAAAAAGAAGACGACTTAACTGTAACTTGCCGGTAATAAAAATAAGACATCCCCTGAAAATAAGCCATAGTGTGTTTTCTGGAGGAAAAATAAATATAAGGCAGTGTCTTATTTTCGGGGAAACACAGTACATTGTGGTCCAGGAGCTAATCAAGTAATTGAGCACTTCACCTTGACTTTCGTTGACAGCTGGCTGTCCCAGCACCATTTTATGTAGTACCTCTCCTCGTCCAGTAGTTTCTGCGAGGTAAGCCCCATACACACGGTCTGACTTTTTGACAATAAACTTCAAAAATCCGACCGTGTGTGCGCTCCATCGGACAAACTTTTTCAGTTTTCATTAGACAAATGTTCACTCTGCAAATATACAAACTTTTCGGGAACAAAAGTCCTACGGTGCAAAGTCCTATTGTGTGTACAGAAGTCCATCGGACTATTGTCCAAAGTACAAACACGTATGCTCCGAACCAATGTTAAAATCAACCAACAATAGCAGAAGTTGACCAAAAGGTGGCGGTAAAGAGCAAAAAATAGCTGAAAAAACACATGATTTTGGGAACGTTTGCTGAAAAAGTCCTGCCGTGTCACATTCACAGCCGACACCCTTCAAACAAAAATCCAGAAAAAAGTTTGTTTGAAGTCTGACCTTGTGTATTAGGCTTAAAGCTGGTGCAGAGGAGGCTGATTTCAATACTGCATCTGCCTTTTGTTGGCCTCTTTGCTCAAGAAATGTTTTTGATGATTGAAGTGTTCTTCACTGTGCTGACACCAGTTAATTGAGAGCAGGTACTGTCTGTATTTGTGGGTGTGCACACTTTATGAAAGTGTGCTTCCGAACCAGGAAGTGAAATACTTCCACGCAAGCGTCGAATCCATTTGGCGCATGCGGGGGATTTATGTCCGCTGGTTAGGCGTACTAACCAGCGGATATGTCGGACAGACGGGTTTCCAGCAGACAAGTTTTAAAGCATGGTTTAAAACTTGTCTGCTGGAAAAACCTGTCTGCTAGCCCGTACACACGGTCGGATATGTCCACTGAAACTGGTCTGCGGACCAGTTTCAGCAGACAAGTTTGATCGTGTGTACACGGCCTTATGGAATTCATGATTCACGATGAAAAAATACAATGGGGCTACACACAATAGTAATATCCGATGGAAAAAGTCTGTTTGACTTTTTCCATTGGAAATTCAAATCATGTGTACGCGGCATAAGGTCTTCTCTTATGTGGTCCCTTTTAAATATCCTTTTGCATTCATATTGAATTCAATAGTCATGTCTGCCAAGATCACTATTTGTAATCACAAATTAGTAACTCATATCCATGCACAGCTATGCCATTTTACAACTTTAGCCAAATTAAAACCTGTCTCTACATACGAGTTTAGGATGCTGCTGTCTAACCCCATTCCCAATTGGATGGGCTGGGGGGTTTGTAAATCTACCTGAAAATTAGATAGTGTATAGCTGAGGTCTAAATTCAACCAGATTTTTCCTTTAGCCCCAGAGCAGAAGGTAATTTTTATAATTAAACTTATTTTTAATAACTATTTTGCTTGTATATCTACTTTTATTTTTTTATTTTTTGAATATCACATTTGGTGGGTATTAAACATATAGGGCCAGATTCAGAAAGACTTGCGCTGGAGTATATCGATATGCGCCGCGTAACTGTAAAGATGCGCCGTTGTATCTACGCTGACTCTGCCTCCCCTGATCCCGGATGGCAGCAGTGTTTGCCTGGATGGCTGCAGTGAGGTGCCTTATATCAGCCTGCACCTCCCCCAGACTGGTCACCACTGCAGCGCAGTTGCAGCTGACATCATGCACTGCATTAGATATCTGGGCCACGGAGCACAGGTTGTCAGCCACTCTGTCCAGGTGCCCAACTATGTCCCCCATTTGCTGGGTCTGCCTGGCGTGGTCCCTCGCCACCTGGTCCTGGACCAGATCAGACACCCCCCTGGTCTTCCGGGTGGCCTTCCTGGGGCCAGTAGATGGTTGTCCCCGGGGGGATGGAGTCGCCCTTGAGGGGCTTACTAGGAGGGGGGAGGGGATTAGAGAGGGCCCTGCCGAAGGGGAGGACTCCTCCAAAAATAAAATAATGTCCTGCTCTGCTGCAACAGGCTCCTCCTCAACCACCTCTGCAGGTGAGGTGTGGGCACTCTCCTCCACCTCGGTCTCTTCACCACCCAGGGGCTCGGGCACAGGATGCCATTGGGGGGATGGGGTGGACTGGCCGCCAACAGATGATGGCCCAGCTCCGTCATCTGTGGATGACACAAAGCCCACCTCCTCCTCCGTGGTCAGGCTGACCGCACATGGGGGTCCACCCCCTGTGCCCCTCTCATGCCTCCTAATGGTGGCCACCTTGCCCCGGACATTGCGCCGTAAATCATTAATCTTCTTGCCGATATCGGCAGCAGTCCGGGTGGAGTACCCCAAAATATTTACTCTGGCAGCAATGCTTGCCAGGATGGCCTGCTTCCTATCCCGGCTGGTCTTTCTGCTTTTCCTGCCATGGAGGACATCGTTGTGGGTCTCCATAGTCGAAATTACAATCGAGACCTCCTGGTGATTGAAATTGAGGTTCCTCCTCTCTTTGGGGGGAGCAGGAGCAGCCATTACAGAGCTAAAGTAACTTCCCTGGGGTGGGGGGAAACGGAAATACTTTTGCGCCGGAATGGCGCTTCCGCTGGCGCTTTTATACGCGCAACGGAACACATTGCGCTGACGTTTCCCGTGAAGTGGTGCCGACAGAAGTTGTGAGCATGCGCACAGGGGGGCGAGTGGAGCCTCACTCATTGCGCATGCTCCGTGGATGATGCGCTGAACGTAAGCCTCTGCGCTGGGCTCCGCCCATCATTTACATATGATCACACCCACTTCCACTTGCGTCGGGTTACGCCAGCGCATTTTCGTTACTCCGGCGCAAATTTAGGATCAAGTGCTATGTGAATAACAGTACTTGCTCCTAAAGTTTCGGCGGAGTAACGTAAATGAGAAACGTTACTCCAAATTAAAGATTCGCCCATCTACCTGAATCTGGCCCACAATGAGTAAACTGAGTGTTAATTGCTTTTAGCTTCGCACCAATCCAAAGAGACATTGACACTATTGTTGTAGGTTTCCACACAATAGGTAAAAGTATTTGGTTCAGCTAAGCACTTCACTTCTAGAAAAAGCAGCGTGTCGTCTGCAAAATTGTTGGCCCACTATGCTACAAAGCAGAGATTGCTGATTATAAGCCATAATAGTGACTAGAAGAGCGTGGGTTCTTCACAAGCTTGTAATTTTTAAGTGGTGAGTTTGCGTGCATTTTGTTTTATGTTTCTTTTACTGTCTGGACAGAAGGATTTTGTGTTGTTTACTGTGTTTATTTTTTTATAGGTCAGGTTTTGAGGTTGCAAAACCTTTTCAATTCATATTTTCTCTCTCGTTCTTTCCTTCTCATTCTCTCTCTCTTTCTCTACCATTCCCTCTCTTTCCTTCTCATGTATCTACTCCCTCTCTCCTTCTTTCTCTTTATCTATCTATCTCTCACTTTCTCTTTCTCTCTATCTCTCATTATTTATCTCCTTCTCTCATTCTTTCTCTCTATCTCCCTTCTCTCTCTCCCCTTCTCTCTCTCTCTCTCCTTATTCTCTGTATATTTCTTTCTCATTCTCTCTCTCTCTCTCTCTCTACCTCTTTCATTCTCTCTCCTTCTCTCTCTCCTTCTCTCTCCCTTCCTCTCTCCCTTTTTTCTCTCTTTCTCTCTCCTTCACCTACTCCTTCTCTCTCTTTTTCTCTCCTCCACCTACTCTCTCTCTCTCTCACATTCTCCTTCTCTCTCTTTCCTTCTCTCTCTTTCTCTCTCCTTCACCTACTCTCTCTCTCTCTCACATTCTCCTTCTCTCTCTTTCCTTCTCTCTCTTTCTCTCTCCTTCACCTGCTCTCTCTCTCTCTCTCTCTCTCTCTCTCCTCTCTTTCTTTCTCTATCCTTCACCTACCTTTTCTCTATCTCTCATTCTCACTCTCTTTCTTTCTCTCTCTTTCCTCCCCTCTTTCTCTCTCTTTCATTCTCTCTCCTTCTCCTACTCTCTCTTCTTCCTCTCTCTCTCTCTCTCTCCTCCTCCTCTTTAGGGATGAGCTGAACACCCCGCGTTTGGTTCGCACCAGAACCGTCGAACGGACCGAACGTTCGCACGAACATTTAGAACCCCATTGAAGTCTATGCGACTCGAACGTTCGAATTCAAAAGTGCTAATTTTAAAGCCTAATATGCAAGTCATTGTCGTAAAACATCTTTGAGAACCCGGGTCTTGCCCCAGGGAACATGTATCAATGGAAAAAAGTTTAGAAAACTGTATTTTTTTCAGGAACAGTGATTTTAATGATGCTTAAATAAAAAATAAAAAAAATTAAAAATTCCTTTAACCACTTGCTAACCGCCCTATAGGGAAAGTACGTCCTATTTTCAAAGATGGATATCTCGGTAACGGCAGCAGCTGCTGCCACAACCGAGGTATCCATCTTTGCAGTGGGCGGTGCTGTACATGATAACGGCGGTCTCCGCGGCGGATTCGCCACAAGATCACCGTTATCGGTGATCACCGCTCTCCCGCGCCCTCCGCCGCTTACCGGAGCCGTCGGTAGCGGCGGAGGCTATCGGGTCCTGTCGGCAGCTGTGTTGGGATACGAGTGAGGGAAAAACCGCCCCCACCCGTCCCCAGAGTCTGCTGGGCGGAAGTGACGTCAAAACGTCAGTCCCGCCCAGCGTCTTAAAGAGAATTTTTTTTTCTGACATTTGAAAAAATGACATTTTCCATTTTTTTTTTTTTTTTGCATTTAAGCCTAAATATGAGATCTGAGGTCTTTTTGACCCCAGATATCATATTTAAGAGGACCTGTCATGCTTTTTTCTATTACAAGGGATGTTTACATTCCTTGTAATAGGAATAAAAGTAATCAATTTTTTTTTAATTTCAGTGTAAAAAATTATAAACTAAATTAAAATAGATAAGAAAACAAATTTTTTTTTTTTTTAAACGCCCTATCCCGATGAGCTCACGCACAGAAGCGAACGCATACGCGAGTAGCGCCCGCATATGAAAACTGTGTTCAAACCACACAAGTGAGGTATCGCCGCGATCGTTAGAGCGATAGCAATAATTCTAGCCCTAGACCTCCTCTGTATCTAAAAAAATGCAACCTGTAGAATTTTTTAAACGTCGCCAATTTTTAAGCGTGACATGTTGGGTATCATTTTACTCGGCGTAACATTATCTTTCACAATATATAAAAAAATTGGGCCAAATGTATTGTTGTCTTATTTTTTAATTCAAAAAAGTGAATTTTTTTCCAAAAAAAGTGCGCTTGTAAGACCGCTGCGCAAATACGGTGTGACAAAAAGTATTGCAATGACTGCCATTTTATTCTCTAGGGTGTTAGAAAAAATATATATAATATTTGGGGGTTTTAAGTAATTTTCTAGCAAAAAAAACTGTTTTAGTCTCGTAAACACAGAATCTGAAAAACAGGCTCGGAGGTCAAGTGGTTAAATATTGTACCTGCTGGGTGTCTATAGTTTGCCTGTGAAAACGTCTTTGAGAACCCGGGTCTTGCCCGAGGGAACATGTATCAATGGAAAAAAAGTTTAAAAAACTGTAGTTTTTTTCAGGAGCAGGACTCCTGAAAAAACAACCGTTTTTAAAACTTTTTTGGCGATGTGATTGGCACTGTGATTGGCCAAGCATGCGGGTCATAGTGCATGCTTGGCCAATCATCAGCGCGCAATGCCGCAGTGAATTATGACGCTTGACGCTTCAATCGAATTTGGCACGAACGACCCGTTGGAATTTCGACGAACGTACGAACAGACGATGTTCAAGTCGAACATACGTTCGTATCGAACGCGGGGCTCATCCCTTCTCCTCTTTCTCTTTTTCTCTCTTGTCTTCTCTTAATTTCCATTACTGTGACAGTCCTAAACAGCCTACCATAATTCTACTTGTTTAATTGGAAAGGGCTACACAATATAAATATAAATTATGATAGGGGTGAATTTGGTAGCGGCTATTTTGTTATGTTTAATAAGACCACCATAATTGCCTGTACATCAGGAGTCAGACTGGAAGAGGGAGCCAGTCAAGACCTGTTTATGGCTTGACAGTGAAAATGCTGACAGAGCGAGAGGGCTGAGTGATAACTTATTAGTAGACTGCTCCTCCCTTGTCCAATCAGCTACTTTTAAGGGTGGTCTGGACCAAGCTGTTTTTGTGTTGTAGACTTTGCTACAGTGTATGGGAGGGATAACAGGATCAAAACGCTGACTGATCAGAACTCAAAATCAATTAGCAGGTAAACTAGTCCCTATATGAATATTTTAGCTGTGTATTAAGCTGCTTGTCAGGAGCTTAGAATTAAAGTGGATGTAAACCCGATTCATGAAATTTGAGCTGGGCACATATATCTGCAGTATTTTGTTAAGTTTTGTTAAGTCTTACAGCTCTCTTCTGAACGGTTCCTCTGTTATCAGCCTGAGAACTCCTGACATTTTTTTTTTTACTTTTTAGACAAAAGCAGCCTGAATCTTTTGTCAAACGAGGTTGCTAAAATAGATTAGCAGAGAGCAGCTCCTATTACAAAACAGCTCTGAGAGTCTCTGCCTATGATGAGAGGGGGTATGTGCCTTTCCTCCAATCAGCAATATTAGCTATCTTATGCCCAGACATCACACTCTGTGTTAACCAGGAAGAGAAAATATACACACAATCTCAACTTTGTAAACAGTATATAAAAGTGAAGACAGCAGCTATACATTTGGTTAATCTCTGTGTATCATCTGAGGCTGTTAACTTTACTGGGTGTATGGAAGGCTTACATCCACTTAAAAGCTTACTATTCATACAGGCATTGCTGATGTTACCTGGTCCTGCCCTCCATGTGTTTTATAGCTATGGGGATCATTTATTAAGGGCATAGTGCAATTAGGTAGTTAAATAAAAAAATTGAATCAAGTAAAGCAAAAATCCAAAACTCCAATGCCCATGACTGGATGTTTTAACACAAAAACAGGTTTTGATGTCCTTCTTCTCCCACTTCAGTGAATTAGCCTTTAATTGTCTATTTTCTTTAAGAACATTTGGACAGAATGTGGTTCCATACCTTTTCAGCAATTTAATAGAATACTTTCTTTCTGATCATAACAATATACAAAAAGCAATCCCATAAAAAGATGAGTCTTATTACTGTATATTTCATATACTGTAGTCAAGCTGGCTGCCATGGGATCCATTTTCAACCCATTGTATTGTGTTTGTAATTTATGTCTTTTTTGAGCAGCTGAGAAAAGCATTCAGAGGGTCCCTGTTATATAATACATTATACACAATCTTTTACACCTTCATTCAGAGCTGAAATAAGATATGTATAATCAAGCCTAGGCTGTAATATTAATCTCATGGAAGGGAAGTGACTCTAGCGTGCCTAGGAGAGAGCCAGTCCTTGAGCATGTTAAAGTAAGAATATTTGAATTGTAAGGATTTGTCAGCACATGAATGATGAACAGATTATTGTTGCCAAAGATCTCTGTGCTGAGAGCATAAAATGAAGCGTATTGCTGAAAATACAACAGTTGCATTTTCATTACCATAAATTACTTTGCCTCTGCTGCCCCTGAAAAGAGATTGCTTGTTCCTGAGAGTTATGATTAATTTTATGTTAGCTGTCGGCTCAAAAGTCTTGAAATAAGAGCTTAACACTTTCTGAAGGAGTCTCTAATAACACAGAATGGAACCGAACTGAATTGACAAATGAAATCTCCTCAGGCACTGTGTAAAATAAATGTAAGGGACATCGCTGGCTCACTAGAGAGCATTAGCCACTAATGGCTTTATCCCTTAGCTATCAAGAGCCACTGTTGTGGCAACGTTTCCTCCCCTCTGCTTATTATACTAGGTTAGAATCCTTCTTTCTTCTGTTGTCTCATGGTACAGTAACATGTATTTACTTTGTATGTGATGTTTCTAAATGTAATTCAGCGTTACAAAATTCTGTACTTACATAATTTCCTTGCTGTTTGCACAAAACATGCATTTTTTGATACATGCTCCAGGTGTCCAAGATTGCTGCTTTTAGCTGTTGCTGGCACAGATCAGCTGAAAACCAAAATGGTTGTAATTCACTAAAGCAGCGCAAATTATCACCCCTCTGCCGTGATCAATCTTTCTTATGAAGCCGCGTACACACGGCAGGGAACCTCGACGGGCAGAACACATCGTTCCGCCCGTCGAGGTTCCCTGCCGGCCGTCGAAATCGGCGACCCGCCCGTCGGGAATGGCAACCAGCCATTCTTCCAGGCGGGCCGTCGAGCAAATAGAGAGCGTGCTCTCTATTTCTGCTCGACGGGCTTCCCGACGGGAAGCTCGCCGAGACCGTACACACGGCTGGTTTTCAGCGAGAACCTCGGTCGTGTGTACACGGCCTAACAGTTCATAAGAGAAAAATGTCAAGGACAGAAGGTGCATCAGAGTTCAGATAAAACCACAGGTGCTTTGAATATGCGTTGTGCTCTTCACTGCAGATTCCTCTCACCATGACACTTACCATATCCCAGTGACCAATAGATTTGAACCCCTATGGAATTATGAAGATAGAAATGTACCCCATTCACCGCATTCTTTTTTATGGAGAACAGGAGGAGAGGACGAGAGTACCCACCACAAAGGGGGACACCTCCATCACAGTTTTCCTCTTATCATCAACCAGGACCTGAATACAGGGAACCACAATGGAGGGACCAACACAATTGGGAGAGGGATCAAGCACAGAAACAAAATCCAAGGAAGGAAGATATCGCGGCTGTAGGGCAGGATCAAGAGTTCAGTAAAAAAAGAAGACTAGAAACAGACTAAATGGAATAAATAACTTAAGTGGAGTAGAACTAACTAATAAGGAAACAAATATTTTACATCTTGGCTTAAAGTGTGGTCTGAAACGACCAATTAATACATTTGATGGGTATGTTGACATCCACAGATATATGAGTAAACTCAGCATTAAAAAATATTTTCTGAACAAAGTTTTCAATCCTGTGGGAGGGAGTACTAATTCATCAGTTGCCATTGACAATGGACTTAAAAACAAATCCAATAGAGGAATTCACCATCTTGAGGTTTTCAAGGGTTTTGTATTAAGAGAGATGAAGAAGATAGTACTTAACCACTTAAGGACCGTCGCACGCACATTTACGTCCACAGAAGGGCACGGCTGGGCACAAGGGCGTATATATACGTCCTCGCCCAGTAGCGGGTCGGGGGTCCGATCGGGACCCCCTCTGCGGCGTGCGGCAGTCCCCGTGTCTCCGGGAGCGATCCGGGACGAGCGGGCGGATGTCTGTCTTTGCCCGCCCCCCCGCGATCGCTCCCAGCCAATCGCTGCGCTCCCCCGCCCTGTCACTTCCTCCTCCTGTGTAAACACAGGAAGGGGGAAGTGATGTAATCTCTCATCGCAGCGGTATTTCCAACCGCTGCGATGAGAGAAACACCTAACAGTAAGTGTGCACTAACACTACACTGACACACACACACATAGTAACATTAACCCCTTGTGATCTGCCCCCCCACCCCCCCTGTCACAGTGTCAGTGAATGCAGTGATCTAATCACTGCATTTAGTGTCAGTGTGACAGGCAGTGTAAAAGTCAGTTAGTGTTAGGTTCAGGATAGCCCCCCCACCCCCCCTAATAAAGTTTTAACCCCCTGATCACCGCCTAGTTAACCCTTTCACTCCCTATTGCCAGCTTCACTAAGCGATCATTTTTCTGATCGCTGTATTAGTGTCGCTGTTCCAGCTAGGTAGCTATTTTTTTTTATTGCAATTTTTTTTGTTACTAAAGACATGTGGCTAAATAAATTTTGGCCTAAATGTTTGACTAAAATTTAGTTTATTTGATTTTTTTTTTTAACAAAAAGTAAAAAATAGTGTTTTTTTTTCAAAAATGTCGCTCTATTTTTGTATATAGCGCAAAAAATAAAAATCGCAGAGGTGATCAAATACCACCAAAAAAAGCTCTATTTGTGGGAAGAAAAGGACGCAAATTTTGTTTGGGAGCCACGTCGCGCGACCGCGCAATTGTCTGTTAAAGCGACGCAGTGCCGAATCGCAAAAACACCTTGGGTCATTTACCAGCGTACTGGTCCGGGTCTTAAGTGGTTAAGAAAGGAGTTAATTTGAGGTTTATACATGATGGCATAGAAATGCTTGAAACCAGAAATGATGTAATAGTCAGACCAGCCGATAAAGGAAGTGGGGTGGTCCTGTCAAAACAATTTTATACTAACCAACTGACAGAAATGCTGTCGGATGCTGAAATTTATTAAAAATTGGATAATGACCCCACACCCCATTATAATCGAGAATTGGTATTTCTTGTGGAACACGGATACAAAATTAATGTATTAACAATGAAAGAAAAAAGGTACCTGACACCAAGCAGCATACGGATCTCCCACAATTTACAATCTCCCTAAAATACATAAGGACTCCCCAAATCCCCCCGCAAGACCGATCGTTAACGGCATAAGATCCGTTACTTCAAGGATGGGCCAATATTTGGGCCAGTTTTTACAAAAGAGTGTAAAAATTGCAAAGGCATACTTGAGAGATACAAAAGACCTATTACAGGCCCTTCAAGATGTTAAATTAGCTGGTCGGGGAGGGATTTTTTTTGGTAACTTCAGATGTATCGTCATTGTATACTGTTATACAACATGGCTATGCCCTACTTGCTCTTAATTGGGCCTAAGGTCAGAGAGAAGATCTACCTCATCACCAAAAAGATTTTTTAAGGGACATTTTAGATTTTTGTCTTTCACATAATTACTTTTGGTTTAACAATAGTTTTTTTACCCAAGGGAAAGGCGTTGCTATGGGCGCAAAATTTGTGCCTAGCATCGCCAATCTATTTATGGGAGAATGGGAGGACAAATATGTGTTTGCAAATAGAAGGGGAGAATTGCTATTTTATAGGTGCTTCATTGATGATTTGATGTTTATATGGGAAGGATCACAATCATTGTTATGTGAGTTTTTAGCCTACCTTAATAAAAATTTCCAACAGCATCAAACTCACTAGTCAATGTTGCCGGGAACAAATAGACTTCCTGGATGTGAGTATATACAGAAACGGTGACCTTTTGGAAACTAAAGTCTACTTCAAGTCAACCGATAGGAACATTTTTTACCTGTGCAAAGTGGTCACCACCCAGCATGGCTTAAAAATATTCCTAAGGGACAGCTGATGCGTGTCAAAAGAAATTGTTCTACAGTTGAAAGCTATGAATCTCAGTCAGAAATATTAAAGGCACGTTTTAGAGAAAAGGGATATAATTCCCAGCAGCTGGACAGAATCTCTGAAGTAATAGAAGTGATTTCCATGAAGAGGTTCTGAAAGATGTGATAAGGAGGGCGTGGCTAACCGTCAAACTGCATGGACGCTTGAATACACAGCTCCTGCACTGACCGGAGAAAACATCACCCGCAGCAAAAACCCAAACTCCAAATATGCACCGTTCTTACCCCCACGCCCTGGGGAATCAGACCGAGACCTCCCGCAAGCTGAAAGAATACCGCCATCCTCGGAAATTAACTGAATACTTTACTTTTCCTCCTGGAGACCAAATCCAAGATGGCGCTCGCGATCGCTCCCCGCGAGGAGACCAGGCCTACACTGACCTGCCTGATGAAGATGATTCTTCCATACAGCTACAGAAATGCTCCTCGGACCCTTCTTCAACTCCTGGGCCATCCTCCACCTCCAACAGCCCGGCAAAAGCGCGAATGCATCTGGATATCAGAGCCCAGGCCTCAGAGGTAAGGCCTGCATTAGACAGTCTCCTCACATTGGCACTTGAATCATCCCCCATAGCGGCCTTCCCCACTAACAACAAGCCGGTTATAGACACAATGCTGAAGGACATGCCGATCTCCCTGCACAGTTCTCTGCATAATGACATTTCCTCCATGTTCTCTGCATTTAGATCTGAGATGATGTACGTGGGGAACAAGATAGGCCACATTGAACAAAAAATTAGCGACATGACAGACACAGTTAATGACTTGGTGGATGCGAATGATCACGCTAGAGAGGAACAGCAGTGGGTGAAAATATGCGGTATACCAGAATCGATTGTGCCAGCAGATCTAGATGCATATGCTAGACAGATGATTTCAACGATTCTGCCGGACATTCCACCAGTGGAAACGATCATCGATCGCATCCACCGCCTACCGAAACGTCTCATCTCCCACCAGAAGTTCCCTGCGACACTCTTATGCAAATCCACTTCTTTAATACTAAGGATATGCTACTATCCAAAACAAAACATCTTGACCAATTACAACCACCATACGCAAAGCTACAGCTCTTTGCCGACATCTCTAAATACACACGTCAACAAAGGAGACAACTCCAAACCATCACTAAACCCCTAAAAAATTATAAGATACCCTATCAATGGGGGTTTCCGACCAAACTTCTGGTCACCAAGAACGAAGTGAAGCACAGCATCCATGCAATGGAAGAAGGCATTCTACTTCTCAAGAAATGGAAGATTATCCCTGACTAGGACGCCTCTCCTCAATTGTACACCTCAAACAATAATCACTCACTCTCCGATGGGCCATGTCCAGTGCTGCCAAGTGATCATGACGTTAGTGTACCTATTGTGCTCAATTTACATATGTACTCCGGTTCAGTGCCTGCTCGTTGCAGATAGTTCATGAACTTATACCCTCCACAGTGTTCAGAAGTTTATCTAGTTTACTATTGACCCTTGTGTTTGCCCACAACCCTTTGTTACTGCTAATACTTAAGTTGACTTTTAACTTCCTTTCTGCTTCCCTCATTACCTGAATCCCTGGAGAGCACCTGACTTCTAAGAGCACATTTCCGTGAACCACAGGATCTAAGGACCACCTTAAGTTTCCCTGCTGAATCAAGAGAACCAACAAGAACTATAAGTACCACTTTTTCCTCACATAACTCACTACACTACCCAAAATGCCGAAATTCCTATTACTCAACGTGAAAGGACTAAACCATCCAGCTAAAAGAGCCTCTGGAAGATGACACAAACCTCTCTCTGCAACGTCTCTGTGTACAAGAGACGCACTTCAATATCACTGCAGAGCCACATTGCACTAACAAGCAATTTACCAACCTCTTTAAAGCCTCAGGACCTGATAAAGAGAACAGAGTCCTAATTGCCATCAAAAACACAATATCTTTCACACTCCACAATAGTCTGATTAATACCAATGGTAGATACTTAGCCCTGGACTACTCCATCAACAACCTCAGATATACCATTGTAACGGTTAATGCCCCCATTATAAAGCAAATCAGCTTCCTATCCAAACTGATGAAAAAAAATTAACCACTTTAAGCAGGGGCATCTCATTATCTGTGGGGACTTCATTATAGTTCCAGACACATCAATTGACGCTTCGTCCCATTCCAGCAGGATCCCATCCCCTATCACATGATCTATATGACATCTGGAGATGCCACCACACAACCGAGAGAGATTATTCCTTCTTCTCCCCTCGCCACAACTCATATACCTGGATTGAATATTTTTTGGTGGATAAATGGTCCCTGCCCAAAGTCTCCACATCTGGAATCTCTACCATTATGTGGTCCGACCACGCTCCTGTTATAATGACACTGTCTGACTCACCTTCTTCTCCACATGCTCAGTTCTGGAGAGCTAACGCTTCCCTCATCCACTCCCCAACATATTCAAAACATATCAAGAAAAGTTTAGAAGAATACTTTGCTCTTAATGCAGGCTTTGTTAATGATAATTTTGTTCTATGGAACTCCCACAAAGCGTTCATAAGGGGAATTTTTGTTCAACTGGGAGCTAGAGAGAGGAGGAGAAGATCACAGCGCCTTGACAAGCTCACTTCTGATATAAAAACGCTAGAAAGCCAAAATCAAGTTAATACTACTCCTGGTACCAAAAATAGACTTGGTCCCCTTAGGCAAGAACTGAGAGCACACCTGTTGAAAGTTGTGATAAGAACTGGATCCACTGGAAATCACGAATGGGGCTTCATTCCATCCTTTCATACGCAATATAAAGAGGTGGAAACTGTCCTCAAGAATAATTGGCATGTATTATGCTTTGATAAAACTCTAAAACCAGTGCTTCCATCAACACCCAAATTGATATACCGCAAGGCACCTAATGTAGGAGATAAGGTGATGAAGAAGGTGTTGGACCCTCCAACTAGACTATCATCTTTCTGGGACAAGAATGGCTTTTATGCCTGTCGAAGGTATAAAGCCTGTAGAGAGGTAGCAGAACCAGTCAGAGGACTGTGAATAATGAGTATGCAATCAAGGAATTCATAATGTGTAATATAACACATGTGGTATATGTCCTATTATGGCCATCTGGGCTGCTGTATGTAGGCCAAACAAAAAGATGTTTGATAGACATGTGCATTCGTTTTCGTCCGAAAATCAGGTTTTTCCGTTATCGTTTTAACAAACGATAACAAATGTGCAAGAAACAAAAACCGAAAGATCCGACATAAAAAATGCTTCGTTTTCGTTGTGGTAAAAATTTGAAATAGAGAGATTCGACATTATAGGGAAAAGATTCAACATCATAGAGAAAAGATTCGACATTATAGAGAAAAGATTTGACACTTCACTTCACTTTAAATTACACCATGGACAGCATCCCACCGGAATCAAATTTTGGGGTGTGGATCACATCAAGCCTGCATGGAGAGGAAGTAATATAGTTAGGGAGTTATCAAAACGCGAAACCCTATGCATTTATTTATTGGACACTCTTACCCCTAGGGGGTTAAATGTCGAGCTCGACATAAATTGCTTCATAAGTGACTACCAACATAAGAAAAATATAATGGTAATTGTAGCATTTGGGTGTGTTATCTTATTAATGAACATTATACAATTATCTAAATTTATATAGCTATAGTTACGGAGCTAAGGGGACGTTTTGATATTTCATTTATTAACTAACTAGTTGATTTTAGTAGTTATATTGACTTTTATTGAATTTATGAATCAGTGAATTAACAATGAATTTCACGCAATAGTGATCCTTTTATCATTTTTTTATAGTGGCTACTTTTTTCAATTTTTTATATAGAATTCCTGCTTCAACGATACCTTTGCATCGTCGCCACTCCAGCCAGAGTGGGTGTAGTGTACCTGGACAGTCTCTCTCACAGAACTGGCAGCCAGGGTATCACTCGGAAACTTGAGAAGGAAAACAAGTTTCAAGGTTGCCATTGGACAAACTCCCAGTGTCCGGTCACTCAGATCCCCAATGGTTTGTCCAGGCCCTATTGGAGTACCTGCCTCCGGGCTCTCCTCAGACTGACTCCCCACCGAACAGCACAACTTGCTTGGGATCTTCTCTTAATATGGTTGGGGACCCAATAAGTTACTGGGTCCCATCACCGCTTCAGTTGCTCCGGGCCAACAGGGTCCCAGAACCAAACATATTGTGTAGCACGTGCACCCACCCTGAAGGTGGGTGCGTACCCGGATCCAATCTAGAACTCTCCCGCCCAAAACACACCTAACTAGAAGCACCCTCCCCCAGCATGCCCCGTGATGGAAAATCCCCCCGACCGGCCGCTGGCAAGAAGGCACCTCCACCTGGACTCCACCGCCGACGCCCCGGGGCGACAAGGCACCCCAGGAACACAGGACAATCCGACAGCACAGCCCAGCTAGGTCAGAGCTGAATTTGAGCAAATTACCTGGATGAGAGCTACATAACTCTCTTATCCCCCCTCTAAATTTGGAATAGCATCTGGACTGAAAGTACACAGGCGCTACACAATCCCCCCACTGAAATAAAAACTGTCCCCAGTGTCCCAACGAGGGCATTCAAGCCTGAATGTCTGGCCTGATTCTGCGTAACAGCAATTGAAAGAAAGTAGGAAAAATATAAATATAAAACTTTGAGATATACAATATTTTACTTTCTTTAATACTACAGTAAGGACCACGAAATTACACAATCCTATCTATCTAAACTGCCCCATTCTCCGACAGCGTTGATAGGAGGTCAACAAATCTGCAAAATAAAATAAGAGAACATACACAAAAAAACATATACACAGTACACATATTTACATGCGGGTATACACAGTCGTGTATACCTGCTAGCTCAATGGGTAGAACTTTTTATAGCAGTTTTTATAGTAGTTAATACCTCTTTCTTATATGAATTATCCGTTATTTATCATTATTCAGTGATCTTAAAAAGTTTTTTTTTTTAAAGTTTAATTTAATTTGCATATCACTGATGCTATACAGTGATGATTTATAAAATTAATACAATTTATTATATAGCAACTTAGAACTTATATGTTGCAACATTGACATAGAAAGTATATTGGACGCCGTAAATGCTAATTTACTAATTATGGACCGGATTCAGATACATCGGCGCATATTTATGCCAGCGTATCTTTTTTACACTACGCTGGCACAGCGCGGAGAGGCAAGCATGGTATTCAGAAAGCAAATGCTCCCAACGATGCGCCGGCATAGCGTAAAATTGTAGGTGTTAGCCGGCGTAATTCAAAGTAGGAAGGAAGTGGGCGTGATCCATGTTAATGAAGCGTGACCCCATGCAAATGAAGGGCCGAACGAATGGCGCATACGCCGTGACGTGAAAGTATGTCCCGTGCCCCTCTGCGCATGTTCACAACTACGCCTGGCGTAACCCCTAAGATACATAAAAACCCAGTGCATAAATACGCCCAGACATGCGCCCGTCAAGTGCAAAAGTACACCAGCACAATTTTTGGTGTTAGTACTTTTGTATTTGGAGCCATGTCGGAGGAAGAACATTTTTAGCCCTGAGGAGAAGGCAATTATTATCAATGCCATCTCCAAGTACGGCGCATGCCTCCATGGGGCACAGAGTGGCCAGACCAGCAAGGTCCATAAGGATGAGATCCTGGAGGAGATTACAACACAGGTGAATTCCCTTGGCCATGAGGTTCGGAGCCGCAAGGACATATCTAAAAAAATCAATGATATGCGGCGTCTGCTTAAAGACAAGTTGGCCACGATGAGGAAGCACGCCAGGGGCACAAGAGGTGGACCAGCCACTAAGATCACCCTCACTCCTGATGAGCAGGTCATTGCCCAGTGCCTGTAAAGGGAGCAGGTGGAGGGCCTGGAGGGGTATGACTCCGTGGATCAGGCCTTGAGGGCAGGTAAGTGTGTTTTATCTCCTATCCGGGGTGTAGCATGTGAGGGGGTGCAAGAGAACATGTGACAAGTGTGTGGGTCCACCAACATGTGAATGTTTTGTGTCATCCACAGATATGCTGGAGGGAGCTGGGCCGTCGTCGGCTGCTGGGCGACCCACGCCACCCCCAGAGGAGAGTGCCCACACCTCTCCTCTAGAGGAAGTAGAGGAGGAGCACGGTACTTTTGAGGAAGGTTTCTAGTTCGTGGAGGAGACCCCCATCCCAGGATCCTCTCCAGCCTCCTCCCCATCAGGGATATCCCCTCAAGGATCTCCTCCCCCATCAGGGATAGCCCCTCAAGGGCCTCCTCCCCCATCAGGGCTAGCTTCACAAGGGCCTCCCCTTACAGCCATCCTTTTCTTTTTTGCTCACGTGATTAGTTTATTTATTTTCTTTTTGATACTCAGGTTATGAGTTTATTTATTTTCTTTTTGATACTCAGGTTATGAGTTTAATTATTTTGTAGTGTATGCACACGGTGAGTGCAGGCTACAGTGTGACTGGTGTATGACTGGTGTGTGAATGTGGGGGTGATGCTCCTGCCAGTAAGGTGTGTCACCCTGGGTCGTCGGGGAGAATTTATCCCCACGGCCGTCTGAATGTGGTATGAATGGACAGCGACATCATTGGTGCTTTGGCGCGGCGTTGCTGCTCCCAAGTCCTGCATGGTGGACTTGGGCTAATCCAATGTGATGTGGATGTAGTGTGTGTGAGCTAGGGACCACAGTGGTGTGCATGCATGCATTGTCCGTGTGCCATAATGAATGTGTGTGTTTAACGTGCAAAGATGCCTACCACGAGGACCCTCCTGACTGCTCTTTCCTCAGCAGACGGGGTAGTCTCGGGCAGGGGGGGACTGTGTGGTTCGGGGGTCAGGTCATCACATATGTCAATCTGCAGGCCCTTTCTCATGACGTAGTTGTGCACTGATGATCTGGCACACAAAGTTTGGGGAATACAACAGGGCCCCCCTGGACTTATCCAGGCATCGGAAACGGGACTTCAGGATGCCAAATGTGCGCTCCACCACTGCATGGGTGCGTATGTGTGCTTCATTGTATTTTCTCTCTCAACTGGTTTAGGGATTCCGGAATGGAGATATGAGATGGGGCCCAAGTGCATATGCCGAGTCACCTGGAAGGGAAAAGACAGGAGGATGTTAGCTGTGCATGTGCCACTTGTGATGTCTGTATCATGGGGTCAGACAGTCATGCCTGACTCCCATGTCACTCACCAACCAGCCAGCTGTTCCTGTACACGTTCTGTTCAAATTCTGTTGAGATGGTGTTTTGGCGGCATATGTAGCTGCCGTGGCTGGCCCCTGGGTGTTTGGCACGGACATGCCATATGAGGCATTGTGCATCGGCTATCACCTGTACGTTGATGGAATGCCAATGCTTACAATTGCGGTATATGTGCTCTGTGGCACGGGGGGGGGGGGGCTGTAGTGCCACATGTGTGCAATCAATGGCCTCGATGGTGCGTGGGAATCCAGCAATTCTGTGCTCATTGGTGGGACTGATGATGTGGTGGGAAATGCGTGTGAGGATTGCGGGGACAACCTGGTGCACACATCTACTCATGGTGGATTGTGACATCCCAGACAAGACTCCACTTGTACGTTGGAAAGATTCACTGGCAAGGAAATGCAGTGTTGCCAGTACCTTGACCAGTGGCTGCAGTGCATGTGAGCGGTGTGTCTGGCTGGTGAGGCCATCTTGCAGGGCTGTGGCTATTTCCAGGATGGCATTAGGGCTGAATCTGAAGATGCGATACACCTCTGAATCACCCATGCCAAATACGTTAATGCACGTTCAATATATCCTCTCCCGTGCCCTCCTACGTGCCCGTAGACGCAGTAGTGCTATGACCACGGCTGCCCCTGGCATGTTGGCTTACAGATGTGTTGTCCTGCAAGTGTGGTTGCTCAGCTTGTCCGTTACGGTGCTGCTGTAGCTGCTCTCCAGCTGACCTGTGCAAGTCTGGTGCAAAGTTACCCCTGCTTTTGAGGGGTAACTTTAGGCTGGACGTACAGCTTGCGCGCACTGCGCGTAGCCTGCGCCGGCCAAACGTACATTTCTGAATCGCCGTATCTCCCTCATTTGCATATTTGAATGCTAAATCAATGGGTGCGCCAGATGCGCTCAGCGTAAATATGCACCCACGATACGCCGGCGTAGGAAAGTTACGTCGGTTGGAAGAAGCCTATTTTCAGGTGTATCTAGTTTTCTGGGTACGGTGCATAGATACGAAGGCGCAAATATACACTTACGCCGCGCATCTCGAGATACGTTGGCGTAAGTTCTTTCTGAATCTGGCCCTATAACTGTAATAGGTGATAACTCCAGAGACCTATGATGAGGTTAGGCACCATACCTTTAATGATGATTGGATATATATATATATATACAATGTATATAGATGCAGCTGTAATATAGAACGCTGTGTCCCCAGTGAAACGTTTGGACACACCTTCTCATTCCAAGAGTTTTCTTTATTTTCATGACTATGAAAATTGTAGAGTCACACTGAAGACATCAAAACTATGAATTAACACATGTGGAATTATATACATAACAAAAAAGTGTGAAACAACTGATTGTGAATTAACACATGTGGAATTATATACATAACAAAAAAGTGTGAAACAACTGATATTCTAGGTTCTTTAAAGTAGCCACCTTTTGCAGCAGACACATCTCTAGAATAACTGATAGGAGGAGACTGTGTGAATCAGGCCTACATGGTAGAATATCTGCTAGGAAAACCACTGCTAAAGAAAGGCAACAAGCAGAAGAGACTTGTTTGGGCTAAAGAACACAAGGAATGGACATTAGACCAGTGGAAATCTGTGCTTTGGTCTGATGAGTCCAAATTTGAGATCTTTGGTACCAACCACCGTGTCTTTGTGCAATGCAGAAAAGGTGAACGAGTGGACTCTACATGCCTGGTTCCAACCGTGAAGCATGGAGGAGGAGGTGTGATGGTGTGGGGGTGCTTTGCTGGTGACACTGTTGGGAATTTATTCAAAATTGAAGGCATACTATTCCATCCGGTTTGCGTTTAGTTGGACCATCATTTATTTTTCAACAGGACAATGACCCCAAACACACCTCCAGGCTGTGTAAGGGCTATTTGACCAAGAAGGAGAGTGATGGGGTGCTGCGCCAGGTGACCTGGCCTCCACAGTCACCGGTCCTGAGCCCAATCGAGGTGGGCCAACAAGTGCTAAGCATCTCTGGGAAATCCTTCAAGACTGTTGGAAGACCATTTCAGGTGACTACCTCTTGAAGCTCATCAAGAGAATGCCAAGAGTGTGCAAATCAGTAATCAAAGCAAAATGTGGCTACTTTGAAGAACCTAGAATATGACATATTTTCAGTTGTTTCACACTTTTTTGTTATGTATATAATTCAACATGTGTTAATTTATAGTTTTGATGCCTTCAGTGTGAATCTACAATTTTCATAGTCATGAAAATAAAGAAAACTCTTGGAATGAGAAGGTGTGTCCAAACTTTTGGTCTGCACACTATATATATATATATATATATATATATATATATATACAGTATATTAATTCCAAGCAGGCACGGTAACACAGCACAACAGATTACAGTAAAGTGCAAAGAAATAAGACAACCGCACCAGTCATATATAGAAAAATTCCAATCAGGGATTGCTGCACTTAAAATAATCAAAAGTCCAAAATAGACAGAAGTTACATATTATGTTACTAAAAGCATATATATATATATATATATATATATATATATATATATATATATAATGCTTTTTGTAACATAATATGTAACTTCTGTCTATTTTGGACTTTTGATTATACACATATATATATATATATATATATATATATAGATATATCGATCTATATAGATATATACTTATATATATATATATATACATCTATATATACATCTATATATACATCTATGTGTATATATATATATATATATATATATATACACACACACATATATATATCTATATATAGATATATAGATATATCTAGATAGATAGACAGATTTATTTGTGTTAGGCCGCGTACACACGATCAAATCTATCTGCTGAAAACGGTCTAACAGACCGTCTTAGCAGAAAGATTCGATCATGTGTACGGGCGAGCCGACAGATTTGGCCAGCAGACAGATTTTAAAGCCTGCTGGGAACCCGTCGGACCGATATGTCTGCTGGTTAGTTCACTAACCAGCAGACAAGTGTTTTACTTTCCGGTGCGGAGACGTGGCGGGGGCAGCGTTTTTGGTTTGATTGTATGTACAGCGATCAAACCAAAACAGCCAGCAGACAAATCTGTTCAAATCGGTCTGTCAGACCGATTTGAACAGATTCATTTGCTCGTGTGTACGGGGCCTTAGGCCGCGTACACATGATCAAATCTGTCTGCTGGAAATGGTCTGCTAGACCGTCCCAGCAGACAGATTCGATCGTGTGTACGGGCGAGCCGACGGATTTGGCCACCCGACAGATTTCAAAGCATGCTTTGAAATCTATCGGGTGGGAACCCGTCCGCCCGACATGTCTGCTGGTTAGTACACTTACCAGCAGACATGTCGTCTCGCACCGGCGCCGAATGGATTCGGCGCATGCGCGGAAGTGTTTTACTTCCTGGTGCGGTCACCGACATGTCAGCGCGCCGTCTGCTGGCGGGGATTTTGGTTTGCTTGTGTGTACACGCGAGCAAACCAAAATCCAAACAGACAGATTTGTTCAAATCGGTCGGACAGACCGTTTTGAACAAATCTATTGCCTCGTGTGTACGAGGCCTTAGAGTTCTTATGTGCTGCTATGTGCAAAAAAATAAATACAATTTTTCCTATTTGCCTTAAAATAAACAGCTGCAACCATTAAATAGTGAACTCAAACACTACAAACCAAATTATCATAATATATAAATGGTGCACTTGTTTAAAAACTCTTGTATAATAATAAAAAATATATTGATATACCATAAAACTAATACAAAATAAATGAGTAATCACACAAAGTTATATTGCTACAAAGTGTCCATTTAAGTGAAAGTTAATGTTTATAAAAAAAAAGGAGTAAAAAAAAATGTTAAAAAATACACGTGTAAATTGATAGTCCGATAAGAAGATGCAGGTGCTTCATCCACAGTAGACTTGCCCCTGTTATCAAACATGCCTAAATAGTTATGTATTGGTGAATGAGTAACCTCCACCAGCCACCTTCAAGTGAATTGGCCGGCTCACCTTGGGGGGTAATGACCAAACGGCCAAGCAGCGCTTTTTGACATTCTGTATTTAATTCAGGTTCTGTAAACTTCCCCCTAATATGATCCGTGTCAATTCACACCTCTCTCCAGCGGCACCCCTGCTGGGGTTATCTAGATCCTTTCCTCATGCTTCCCGTTTGATACATAAAGTAAAGTTCATAGCGCAATATTGCTAAAAACATCCACTCACATTTAAAACATCTTTAAACATTGCATAAAGACAAGATAAGGCTCAATAGGCTGCCTCCTCACCACACTTCTGAATATCGTAGAGACCAGAAATTACGTCACTGAAATTACATTTTTATATATATCAATTAAATAAATAATTACCGTATTACCTCAGGAGCTGCTGGATAGATTTGGGACGGCGTGTTACCTTTGTGATGCGTCTAGGAGTATGATGATGATGAGATGATGTGCGCAATGACGGAATGTCCATGCAGCAAAGTGTCGTTTTCTGTGCTTTTATTTTCTTTCCAAACACGGCAAACAATTAACTTGAAGTAGACAGGGAAAGTTTTCTGAAAAGAAGAATTGCAGATTCAGGCCTTAACCATAAAGAAGCAGTCCTGCTTCAACGATACCTTTGCTTCGTCCCCACTCCAGCCGGAGTGGGTATAGTGTACCTGGACAGTCTCTCTCACAGAACTGGCAGCCAGGATATCACTCGGAACCTTGAGAATGAAAACAAGTCTCTGCCACAGACTTGGCTCAAATGTAAATAGGAGTGGAACCTCTGCCACAGGCCCTTGCTCTGGAACGCGGTTTAGTGGAGCGATTCCTTCTCAATGAAAGTAGTTGCCTGAATCTCCCTAGGTAGTTCTTGATTACAGTCACCGACTGATAGGTTGCCATTGGACAAACTCCCAGTATCCAGTCACTCAGATCCACGATGGTTTGTCCAGGCCCTATTGGATCGCCTGCCTCCGGGCTCTCCTCAGACTGACTCCCCACCAAACAGCACAACTCGCTTGGGATCTTCTCTCAAGATGGTTGGGGACCCAATAAGTCACTGGGTCCCATCACCGCTTCAGTTGCTCTCAGCCAACAGGGTCCCGGAACCAAAGATAATGGGTAGCACGGGCACCCCGGCCTGGTAGGCCATATCGCCGGGGCCCGTTATGTGCGCACAACCAGAAGGTGGGTGCCGCACCCGGATCCAACCTCGAACTCTCCCACCCAAAATGGCACCTAACATTAAGCACCCTCCCCCAGCATGCCCCGCAAGGGAAAATCCCCCCAACCGGCCGCTGGCAAGAAGGCGCCTCCACCTGGACTCCACCGCTGCCACCCGACGCCCTGGGTCGACAAGGCACCCCAGGAACACAGGACGAACCGACAGCACAGCCCAGCTAGATTTTGGCAAATTACCTGGATGAGAGCTACATAACTCTCTCATCCCCCCTCTAAATTTAGAATAGCACCTGGACTGAAAGTACACAGGTGCTACATGTATAACACGCACCCTAACTTTAAGAAGAAAGTTTCAGGAAAAAAACTTTCCACAGCCCCCTGCGTATAACACACAGGCACAGTTTACCCTCTAGTTTCAGGGTAAAAAAGTGAGTGTTATACGCCAATAAATACAGTACATACATTTAAATCAAAACAAAACCCTCTACAATACTGCAGAGCTCAACAACAGTATATAGATGTAAGCAAATAAAAAATGAAAACAGAATACCATCAAAGTTACATTGTATGAATATATACATAAAACAACTTTTGTTAATATGAAAAAACATGTAATGTAAAACTGTACTATACCCCTATACCCTAATGTGAAACCATATTATACCCTATACTAATGCAACAGAGCAGATTCTCATGCCACTCGAGTCCAGGTGTTCCAGGTAAGTAGTGTTAGGTGACAGAAGAGCAACAGGGTAGCATGTGTGGCATTTAGACCTTCATATAACAGGTCAAGAACTTGGAAGCAGCAGTGTCCCAGTGTCAGCAGGGAGACAAGTGCAGAGTCAGGAACACAGGTGGGCATAAACAGTATGTGTGAGGCAAGAAACAAAAGCAGGCTGCAGCAGTATTAAGCATGGGTCAGTATGGTATTTCCATCTATCATATGACAGTAAAAAAGCCCCCATACAACTGAACATATAAAAGTGTCCTAGTAAGTTTGGTATTGAATATAGGGGGGGGGGATCAATATAACACAAGAGACATTGAAGGTGAACTCCAGGAAAGCAAATGCTGTCTAAATCGAAAGGTATAGCTATTCTTACTTAAAACATTGTTTGTTTTGTGTATATATTCCAGATATGTGCAGTAATCCAGTGTGTAATTTTTCCTTTGTGTAGCATCTTCTGTAATATAGTCTCTTCTCTCTTGTGTTGGGTGACTACTCTTGTCCCCACCCCTTCTGTAGTTTTCTACAGGCAACCTGTATTGAGTGGGGCTGCTGGGTCCCTCCCACATCTCTGAATGAATGAATGAATGAAAACTTGTATAGCGCGGCACATGCAAACTGAATCGCCTCTGGGCGCTTGTTGTTCCTGTCTCCTTTGATATCAAAAGAGAAAAGTCTTGACCTTTTTCCTAAATGCTAGGTGGTTCTCCTCCAACCGAATGCTGGTTGGTAAAGCGTTCCATAGTCTGGGACCTTGGATCGCGAATCTTCTTTCTCCTTTGGACTTGAAGTTTGCTTTTGGAACCTGGAGTAGGTTCTGATTCGTGGATCGCAAAACGCGATTGGGATTATGCGCTTTTATTATTTCGCATAAATAAAGGGGGGCATTCCCATGGACACATCTATGCGTAAGACAGAGAGCTTTAAAAGCAATTCTGTCTTTGACTGGCAGCCAATGAAGGGCTCTCAGTGAAGGTGAGATGGATTCCCAGGGTTTTTTCCCAGTCACAAGTCTGGCGGCCGTATTCTGAACGACTTGCAGACGAGCGATTTGGTACTTGGGAAGGCCGAGGTAAAGGGCATTTGCATAATCCAGCCTGGAGTTTACAATTGTTCCCACCACGACCGCTAAATCTTCTTTAGGGTCGTGGTGGGAACACAGGCTATGTACAGCATAGTTATGATGTTACTGCTATTTTTACAATGTAACTGGGTTTAAAAAAAGTATAGTGTGCACACAAAGTAAAGGTATATCCTCTGTGGTTATTGAGCACATTTACCAGATTTTTTTTTCCAGGGGTCCAGTTTCAAATACTATATGAAGTCATCAACCACAAAATAATTTTGAATATGTTTAATTTTTATTTATTTTTTAAATCTGCAATGCATGACAATATAGCAACAGGGTACTACTCACCTGCTAGCTGCTCGTACGTCCGTCCACTCCGTCAAACAGAAATAGTTATAAAAAATAGTCCTGGCTATTTCCATCTTAGTTGTGGGCATTTTGAATCCCACAAGCAAACACTTCCTGGATTCAGTGAGGCATTGCCCCCATCATGCACCGCAGGATCTCGATCGTGCACCGTGTTGACAGTGAGCAGCGTGAGCCTCACCGTCAACACTTCCTGATTCCCAGGAGACCTTGCGTGAACCTCCCATTACGCATAGAGTCGTCGGGGAAAAGGAGCGACACGCCCACTCCCCGCAGGGAAGAAGACCCGGAAGTCCTGTAGAATCCAGGTAAGGGTAACGATTTAAAAAAAAAATGATGCTGTATTGTGCCTTAAGATAAGATTCATAGAAACTTCAATTTGAGGGTGAACCTCTGCTTTAAATCTCTACGCTGGTGTAGAGATCTATACAAATATGTAAAATATTTATTTTCGAAAGTTGTTTGTAGATTGCATTTTAGCTATCCTACAGAGTATTGCACAAGTGCATTTAGGACAATGTAAAAGAAAAGTAGCACTAAAAAAACCCTAGTGGGTGTTCATTATTAGAGTTGAGCGGACACCTGGATGTTCGGGTTCGGACCCGAACTTTAAAAAAAAAGTTTGGGTTCGGGGCCCGAACTTGACCCCGAACCCAAACCCCATTGAAGTCAACGGGGACCCGGACTTTTGACTACTAAAATGTCTCTAAAAAACGAAGGGAAAGGGCTGGAGGGCTGCAAATGGCAGCAAATGTCGGAAAGAGCATGGCAAGTACTCTGAAAATAGATGTGGATAGGGAAATAACTTAAAATAACATAAACAAATAAAAATAAAAAATAAAATCATTTTGACCTAGGAGGACGAGGTCCATATGTAGTAGGAGGTTGAGGTGGATGTGGCGGTGTAGGTGGAAGCGGCAGTGGAGGGGGAGAAGGTAGCCAACACAGCAGGTTTTGGTTTTTAATTGATTTCTTTTTTTAAATTAGGGTAAACCCCAAAAGACTGAGAAAGATCTAGGGTTGCTACCTCATCCCTTTAAACCTGAACACAGAGTAATTACACAGGTTCTGGGGCTAATTTACTGTCGATAAGGCACCAAGTGAGTTTAATTAGCAGCACCTTAATCAGCCAGAGAACCTGTGTAATTAATATGTTTTTGCTTTTAAAGGGATGAGATGGCAACCCTAGAAAGATCAGAAAAAAAACAATGACTGGGTAAGGCCAGCCCGGTGTCTATTCTGCACAAGGTACGGACAAGTCCTCTGGGATCCATGACTGGTTCATTTTAATCAAAGTGAGCTTGTCCACATTGGCTCTGGACAGGCGGCTGCGCTTGTCTGTGATAACACCCCCTGCCGTGCTAAATACACGTTCCGACAATACACTGGCTGCAGGGCAGGCCAGCACCTCCACGGCGTAAAGGGCAAGCTCAGGCCATGTGCCCAATTTGGAGAACCAGAAGTTTAAGGGGGCATAGCCATCATTCAGTATGTGTAGGCGTGTGCACACATACTGCTCCACCATGTTGCTGAAATGCTGCCTCCTGCTAAAACGTTTCATATCAGCTGGTGGTGCTGTTTGTTGTGGCGTGCTGACAAAGCTTTTCCACATTTTGGCCATGCTAACCCTGCCTTCTGAGGTGCTGGCGGTGCCCCTGCTCCGTTGGCGACCTCTTCCTCCTCCTCTGCCTTCGCCTTGTACTTCCATTGTGCCCCCGCTGCCAGGTGGGAATTGCACCAGCAGCGTGTCTACCAGCGTGTGCTTATACTCGCGCATCTTGCGATCACGCTCCAGTGAGGGAATTAAGGATGGTACATTGTCCTTGTAACGGGGATCCAGCAGCGTGGCCACCCAGTAATCAGCACCTGTTAAAATGTGCAAAGCACGCCGGTCGTTGCGGAGACACTGCAGCATGTAATCGCTCATGTGTGCCAGGCTGCTCAGAGGCAACGAAAAGCTGTCCTCTGTGGGAGGTGTATCATCTGTGTCCTCTGTATACCCCCAGCCACGCACCAGTGATGGCCATGAGCTGGTCTGGATGCCATCCTGCTGTGAACATGGTTCCTCCTCCTCCTCCATGTCTTCCTCCTCCTCATCCTCCACCGCGTCATCCTCCAGAACTGTGCCCTTTCTGGAGAATTGTGTACCTGGCCTTTGTTGGTGCACAAACCCGCCCTTGGAGCCAATTGTGAATGACTGTCCTAAAAGCCTTGGAAATGATCACGATATATATATACAGAAATATACAGATAGTCATATATATATTTCTGTCCCTATAGCAAATAGCAGGAACCTGTCCCTAAACAATGTACTGGACACACACAGTATATCACAGGTGACAGGTGCAGTGATGGTGAAATATACAGAGAGTCACATATATATTTCTGTCCCTATAGCAAATAGCAGGAACCTGTCCCTAAACAATGTACTGGACACACACAGTATATCACAGGTTACAGGTGCAGTGCTGGTGAAATATGCAGAGAGTCACCTATATATTTCTGTCCCTATAGCAAATAGCAGGAACCTGTCCCTAAACAATGTACTGGACACACACAGTATATCACAGGTGACAGGTGCAGTGCTGGTGAAATATGCAGAGAGTCACCTATATATTTCTGTCCCTATAGCAAATAGCAGGAACCTGTACCTAAACAATGTACTGAACACACACAGTATATCACAGGTGACAGGTGCAGTGCTGGTGAAATATACAGATAGTCACCTATATTTTTCTGTCCCTATAGCAAATAGCTATACAGTTCGGGTTCGCTCAACCCTATTCATTATTATGTTTAATCAGTGATGAATCAGTGATGAACTCTATGATAGAGTGGTGTGACAGAAAGGTGTCTTTTGTGCTAAAAGGTGTCCCCATTTCCATTTCAGAAGGTTGTAACATAAGTGGACGTGTATCATCTCAAATCATTGCATCGGAATATTGCTTATGTGAGTAAGATTAAATGGAATAAAACAGACTGCAGATAAACTCCTCTGTAAGGCCGCGTACACACGATCGAATTTGTCCGCTGAAAACGGTCCGATGGACCGTTTCAGCAGACAAATCCGATTGTGTGTACGGGCTAGCGGACAGGTTTGTCCATCGGACAAATTTCAAAGCATGCTTTGAAATTTGTCCGCTACAAACCTGTCCGTCGGATATGTCCGCTGGTTAGTACGGGAAACCAGCGGACATATCCTCCCGCACATGCGTCGTATCCTGTGAATGGATCCGACGCATGCGCGCGGAAGTGTTTACTTCCTGGTGCGTGACGTAGCGGCGTCAACGTCACCGCCGCGTCACCACGCTGTCTGCCGGCGGGGACTTTGATCCGATGGTGTGTACACGCCATCGGACCGAAATCCGGTGAGACATGTCCGCTCTAAACTGTCCGTCGGACAAGTTTGAGCGGACATATCTCATCGTGTGTACGAGGCCTAAGATTTTGCAGGGCAAGGCTTTTTAATAATAAAAGTGTAAACAAGAATGTGTCTTTCAAAGTTAAAATACATTGGGATTAATTTACTAGAGAATTACGTTTTTTTCCCGTCAAACCTTAATTGAACAAGCTGAAGTTACTATAGAAGCTGACTGGCTATCATTCACAGATGCACCAGATTTTGCACTCTCCAGTTTTAGTAAATCAATCCAATTGTCTGTATGTTTATAAATAATAATAGTAACAATAATAATAATTATAGTAACAATCAGCAACAGAAAATGTGTTTTAGCTTAACTGATTATAGGGTCTGTGGTGTATTGTGGTGGCTTGCTGCCGGTGCCATTGATTGAATTGGAACAAGATTTTTGTAAACTGCGAGTATAAAATGTGTGTGGGAGAGTGTTGGATGATATATATATTTCTGCCAGGTTTTGTGTCTGAATGGTTGCTAATCTAAGAAGACAGGCTAGAAATTTGAAAACACAGGTATTCATTCAGGTGTTTTCTAGTAAAAGCCCAGATTATGGGATTAGTGGCAGAAGGGGCTGCTCCTGTGATGGCAGTGCTAAATTCTGAAAAGCATCTATGAATATGAATTTGTCACACTAGTTTTCTGGAGTCTGAAGAACTAGCCTTTAACCACTTAAGGACCGCCTACTGCACATTTACGTCGGCAGAATGGCACGGCTGGGCACATCAACGTATATATACGTTGGTTTTAGTACCCAGCCGCGGGTCGCGGGCGCGCACCCGCGGGCGCGCGCCCGCGACCCGGTCCGAAGCTCCAGGACCGGGACCGCGGGATTCGCGGACCTGATCGCCGCTGTACACACGGCTTCCCCGTGCTTCTCTGTGGCCGGAGCATCGATCGCGTCATCCCTGTAATTGGGGGACGCGATCGATGACGTCACACCTACAGCCACACCCCCCTACAGTTGTAAACACACACATTAGGGCACACATTCCCTACAGCGCCACCTGTGGTTAACTCCCAAACTGCAACTGTCATTTCCACAGTAAACAATGCAATTTAAATGCATTTTTTGCTGTGAAAATGACAATTGTCCCAAAAATGTGTCAAAATTGTCCGAAGTGTCCGCCATATTGTCGCAGTCACGAAAAAAAATCGCTGATTGCCGCTATTAGTAGTAAAAAAAAAAAAAAATTAATAAAAATGCAATAAAACTATCCCTTATTTTGTAAACGCTATAAATTTTGCGAAAACCAACCGATAAACGCTTATTGCGTTTTTTTTTTACCAAAAATATGTAGAAGAATACGTATCGGCCTAAACTGAGGAAAAAAAAATGTTTTTTTATATATTTTTGGGGGATATTTATTATAGTAAAAAGTAAAAAAATATTGCATTTTTTTTTAAATTGTCGCTCTATTTTTGTTTATAGCGCAAAAAATAAAAACCGCAGAGGTGATCAAATACCACCAAAAGAAAGCTCTATTTGTGGGAAAAAAAGGACGCAAATTTTGTTTGGGAGCCACGTCGCACGACCGCGCAATTGTCTGTTAAAGCGACGCAGTGCCGAATCGCAAAAACCCCTTGGGTCATTTGCCAGTGTATTGGTCCGGGTCTTAAGTGGTTAACCTGTGCACAGATAAAGTATATCTTTAGCCAAAACATGTTTTATTTTTTCTTAGCCTACAATAGATGTGGGAGTCTATAAGGTTTTTAGGTTGGCTTTACACCTAAACGTTGTGGTTGTAGAAAAATGCCTTTTACTGTGCAAGGTATGGTAATTCACGGTCCACTATGCTGTGCCCTTCATTTTAAATGTCACCCTAATGCTGTATGGGGTGCTGCATTAAAAAGGTTTCTATCTGATTTTGCATGTGTTCACAGCCCATTCTAAATGTCAGCTTATTCCTTTTATGTCTCTAGTACAAGAAGTAAAGGGACATCCTCCCATTAGGAAGCAGACGGTAAACAAAACCTGTATTAATATATGTGGAGCGCTTTACTGTTTAAATGTGAAATGGTGAAACAGCTGCTACTCAGGACCAGGAATAAAGTAAAAAAAATGTATTAATATATATGGAGCGCTATTTCCTGTTTTAATCCATATAAAATGTGACAATGTATAATTTATAAAGTGATCATTGTGCATGAGATGAAAACCTGCTTCAATATAATGAAAGTTAATAAAGTGACTGATGCATAAACCACAATATAAAAACCGTGCTCAAAAAAGTTCAAAACGAATAAACATTTAGCATTTAGCATTTTTCATTATTAATTTTGCACTTTTTTGAGCATGGTTTTTATATTGTGGTTTATGCATCAGACACTTAATTAATTTTCATTATATTGACATCACTTAATAAATGATATATTGTCACATTTTATATGGTTTAATACAGGAAATAGCTCTCCATATTTATTAATACATTTTTTTACTTTATTCCTGGTCTTGAGTATCAGCGCAGCGATTTCACATTTAAACAGTAAACAAAACCTGACAGGGTTTTCTAATCACTACCTACTCTAACTTAAATTAAGTAAATACTTTTGGGCAGAGAATGGGGCCCTTTCACACGGGGCGGATCAGTAATGATCCGCCCTATGAACCTCCGCTTGCTCAGCGGGGATTGCGCTGTTGTTCCCCACTAAGCCGGCGGATGACAGGGCGGTCCCCGCACAGGGACCGCCCTGTCTTTTCTCCACTCTCCCCTATGGGGGGGATCGGATGAACACGGACCATCTGTCCATGTTCACCCGATCCGCAGAATTGAAAGAATGTGGTGCCGGGCGAGATCGGGTATCAGCGGATGTTCATCCGCTGACACTCGCGATCTCATAGGGACCAATGTATGTCCCTTTTTCATCCGTACACTACACACATTAATATTTTTGTCACAGAAATATTAGGGCTCTAAGATTAATCGTGGTGGCATCATTTTAGTAAAACAATAAATAGATGAGGTATAGGTTTTTAAGGAATGTACAGTTTTGTATATCTTCATTTTTTTTTTTATTTGCTAGGCCATGTAGGTGTCGTGTCAGGGCCCGAGTCCGAATCTGCAATTTATGCTGTGTCTTGCAGTATCTCTTTTAGCTGAACCACCTGAGATGCATGACAGCACCCTGTCGGATCCATTGGACAACCCTGCCTTGTGCCTTGTTTCTGATGAGCCTTGAACTCCTTGCTCCTCAAATCAGCTTTCTATGCCTTTGCACTTCCAGTTTGCCATATTATTGTTCCAGCCAGTATCTCATTCTTGTCACCCCTGCTGTCATCTGTATCACTGCTACAACTTGTTACTTTTGGTTTCTTCCCATACTACTCTTCTGCTTAATGCCAACCTGCAACCACTTGTGACCGACCTACCTACTACAACTGAAAAGTGACAGTGGTTGTAAAGGCAGAAGTTTTTTTATCTTAATGCATTCTGCGCATTAAGATAAAAAGCCTTCTGTGTGCAGCAGCTCCCCTCAGCCACCCTAATACGTACTCTGCCTTCTCATTGGCTGAGAGAGCAGTGAAGTGCCATTGGCTCCCGCTGCTGTCAATAGAAGTTAGTGAGTCAATGAGGAGAGAGAGGTGGTGGGGCCGGGCCACTGCTCCTTGTCTGAATGGACACAGGAAGCTGCGTCTCGGCTCGGGTGCTCCCATAGCAAGCTGCTTGCTGTGGGGGCACTCAACAGGAGAGGAGCATCGGACTGCTCTGTGCAAAACCACTGCACAGAGCAGGTAGGTATGAAATGTTTTTAATTAAAAAAAACAAGACTTTAGTATCATTTTAAGGCGCTATTGATACAACTGACCAGCTAGTTGCTCTGAGAATCTAAGTCAGATAGGACCTGACCCAGGGGTAGAAACGGCAGCCTCCTCGGCATCCCTAGGATATCCTCCCACCTCCTTCACAGATGTGGAAAAGCTGGTATAGAGTTTTGTGAAACCCCCTTTGCCTTTTATCCATGGTTTTATGGTTTTATTCAGGATGGATACCTATCCCATCTGGAGAAGAGAACTCTTATATTAGTGGGATATCCCTGAGGCACAGAAGAAATAAAGAATTAAACTGAATTTGAGAGGAGAGAAATTATTGACACCTAAATGCCTTCCACTTTAACAGGCACTATGTGACAGTAACCTATCAGCAATTTGTTAGAAGGAGCTGTAACTGCAGATATGTCTGACTGAGATTGTAATCCTCTCTTTCCCAGGTGGTACCTCAGGGTTAATCAAACTCGTGTTTCAGTGGATAGTGAGTATTTTTTTTCCATGATAGGGAACCCAATAGCAATGAGGGGGCAGTCTGTCTGCACTTCTGGGTTGCACAGTGAGGCGCCTTCTTTTTGGTATGTAGTTGGTCACCTGATTGGCTCTTTTATACGGACATGCAGCCTGGCAGGTCAGGAAAGAGGGGGGGTGAGCGAGTGCCCCCCTCCTGAACCATACTAGACCACACGAGACCGTTTTTGCCAAATCTTTTATTAAAACAAAGCAATGTCCCTTGATGTAAATTTATCGTCAATAACGCCGCTGCCGCCGCCTAGATAAAAAAAAAAAACGCTTCTGCCTCTGCGCTTTGACATTTGTTATATAGGTAAGGAGGGCCACCTAGCTTCATCACCTGGTGGCACCGCCCCCTTCTGACATCACGGACTGATGGATGCTGGGCATGTGACGTCACATTACCTATATCAGAAATATCAAAACGCAGAGGAAGCATTCGGGAGGAGGCCTCCCAGGAGGCAGAGCGGTTTTATATATTTTTTCAAGTTTAATGGCGGTGAGATTGATAATGGATTTACATCAAGGGACAACATTTTTTTATTTTTTAATAAAGAATTTGTCAAAAATATTTTTTTTGGTGAATGGGTAGGGGTACTGTGTACCAAATACTCATTCACATGGGGGAGCGGGATCTGAGGGCCCCCTTGTTAAAGGGGGCTTCTAGATTCCATTAAGCTCCCTGCCCACAGACTCAAACAACCACAGCCCAAAATAATCCACCTTCCCATGTTGAGGGCATGTTGCCTGGTATTGGTTCAGGCCTGCTCGTCACCCCCCCTTTCCTTCACCTGCCAGGCTGCATGCCTAGATAAGGGACTGATATGGATTTTGGGGGGAGCCCCATAGTGTTTTTTTTTTTACATTGTGGCATGGGGTTCTCAAAGTCGATATCAGACCCAAAGGGCCTGGTATAGACTGGGGCGGGGGAGCTGTTTTTTTTTAAACATTTTTCTATTGCTGGGGATGGTATTGAATTGCAGGCAATTTAAATGTAATTTCATGCATTTTTTTCAATTTTCAATTGCAACCACGAGTCAATTTAAATGTGATTTGACACATTTTTGACAGATGGATGTGGACAAGGCTCAGCATTTTCCACCTAAATGCAAATTACAGAGAAGGTGTACATTGTCACGGGGGGAACCGCGAGTTAACTGGAGAACAGTTGCAGTGCAAGTATGCATGGTGCATGTTCCTTTCTAAGAGTAGAGACCCACTTTAGGGTTGAGTATTCCCCCATGGCAGCCTCAGCCTTGTCCCAGGGCATTGATGAAAATGGCACAAAGCAAAGGTACTCAACGTCTAATAAAGTAACCCAGTGCAAGGTGCCTAGTGTAGCCTAAAAGTACCTATCCCTGGATAGGCCCCTCAAGTTGTCCCACTAAAGAGGAGTTTCCCTTTAAGGGATCCTCTAAACATGGTTTTCAAAGGATTTTTGTATTTTTATTGCTGCCCTTAAAGCAGCATGACATTTGTGGAAGCTGGAAATCACTGTACTAAACACCACTACCACAGTGATTGCCTATAGGTTCTGGGTCTCGTGGTGAGTGGCCACCTTGCTAAATTGTAAGACGAACTGCTCCCTTAGCATGGGTTTCATTCAGCGAACACTGCATTTTCTCAAAAAATGCAAAGCATTCTCTGATTGGACTAGGTGGAGAGGCAGGGTGGTGAGGTCGCAATCTCCACCTTGTCCAATCAGAGAAAATCCTGGCAGCTGTCTGGTGCCTCCTCTGGTTTCTAGCATATTGGAGAATGTTCTGGAACTAGTGGGTGAAGCTGAGGAGGATCTGCCTTGAATATTTATGGGCTCTCAGCCAAATCCCCAGGAGTGGGTCTGGCAGGGAACTGAGAACTCATAAATAGACCTGGGCCATTCCAGCAAGGGAGTTTGGGTTAAAGATGGAGAAGCAGTGCTAAGGGAGGTTGTCGGTCACCCTTGAGGGATTTAGCTCAGGCTGGAACTCAAGAGGCTGGTCTGAAAGGATCCCATCACAGGAGACAGTTGGAGGTATTCAAGCCCGAGATTCAGTGGAGACAGCAAGGAGAGACAGTGAGTAAATCAGCACGGTGCAGGGGCAGACAAGGGGAGAAACTGCCATTTGTAGCAGGTCTCTCTTGAAGACAGCAAGTCTTCATCCAACCTTTCACTGGGGAATATTAATATGTGTGTGTGAGTTGGGCAAGACTGTGGCAGAGAGCCAATCGGGAGGCCTGGGAAGGAAAGCATCCAGGTGCAGCTGGTGGTAGATAGGTGGGCTAACATTCTGGAAACAAGTGGAACTGGGATCTGTGGCCACAGGAAGGCAGAAAGAGATGTGTTATTCTGTTCTCTCTATTTGTGCTACTTTGTCAAAAGGGACTGCGAGTTCCTGCTTGTAATGGGTCTTTGAGCTAATGATATACTCTTAGTTCCCTCAAGAGTCAACCAACAGGAATAGGAACTCTACATGAAGGAATCAAGTGAGTGAAGGAGGAAGTGAGAAGAGGAATCTGTAAATAGGGAGGAAGTTGTCCCTGAAGTTTGTTGTCACACTGGGCATCCCATAATTCCCTACTCCTACCAAGTTTTCATCCCCTATTAAAACAACAAAATAAGCCAAAGACTGTTTTCTGCTTTGAGTGAATGAAGGAAATGCTCTATGACTGGCTGTGCAGCAGTGGGGAACTCTAACTTCAGCAACTCTTATGGTCGCAGTGCTACATTTGCAAACCTTCTGTAATATATGTGTCATAAATTGCAAAAGCAATCTAAGGTTAAAATGGGAGTCAGAGCCAAGCAGTTAAAGGAATAAACTGAAAGTTACAGGATGGATAGACTAATTCTGTGCTAGCTTTCTTTGTTAATCAACGAATGCCAACTAGTTCTGAACACATCTCCTTCCAGTCGTGTATTCAGCAGGGGACCAGGCTGCAGGGTTGCCAACCGTCAGTAAATTTACAAACAGTTTGTAAAATCTGTAATTTTTGCATCTGTCCATAAATTTACGGACATACAGACTACACGTCCATGATGGACATTCATGGACAGATGCAAAAATTACAGATTTTACAAACTGTTTGTAAATATACTGAAAGTTGCCAATCCTGCCAGGCTGGTGTTATGCACCTCAAGAAGGGTTATTCAGGGCTTTCTGATGTCTTTTCTTTTTGCCCGCCATACTATACCCTTAGTGGGTGCTCTCTGTCAATTTTCTTTACTTTGAAAATGGTCAGATATCTTTAAATGGTCAAGAAATGAAGGGTAGGAGTAAATGGGATGTTTTCGGCAAGTTCACTTTAAGCAAATTTCCTTTGTTGAAGGTTCAAAGGGATTCAACACTGAAGCATGAAGCACATTATTGTACCTAACAGTGAACACAGGCAGTGTAGCTAGACTTCAGAGCAGGTCAAAGCACTTACCGTATGTACTTTTATAAGGCGGGGTGTTCTGTAGTCTCTGTATTTCTCATCAGGGGATATGCTATTCCCATTTTTCCTTTTAGAGAATAGAAACCGCTAAATTAAATATCCTTAAAGATTGCCTATGGCTAGTTTTTTTTTTTTTTTTGCTATTCAATATTTTATTTTAAGACAGATATTTAACAAAGAATAAATGTAAGCACATTGTTCAGAATACAGTGAATACTGACAACTCATATTCCATAGGAAAATAACTCATAATTTCAAACCTAAAGTGATATTAAAGGCTTGGCTTTAAAAAAAAAACAATTAAAACAAAAGCAAACATGTCATTTTTATCTGCTCTGTGCAGTGGTTTTGCTCCTCTTCTCGGTTCCCCTGCCAATGCTCTTGGCTCCTCCCTCCTGTTGAGTGCCCCGAGAACAGGCAGCTTGCTCTGGGGACACCCGAGCAGACTCGCTCTCGAGCCACTGTTCTGTGTGTTCATCACACACAGAGCCACACTAAACCTCACCCACCTATTTGCTTATTGGCTGAATGACTGTGATTGATAACAGCGGAAGCCAATGGTGCCCGCTGCTGTCTCATCCAATGAGGAGGAAGACTTTACTTTACTGAAGTGTTAGAAGCATTTGATTCCAGCAACATGAACTTAGCCCTTAATACATTTTTACTATGGCAAGTGATACAAAAAATATAAAGCATTAGAACATAAATGGTAACTGGTTGCAGGATATATAGATTATTCACACAATACTTCATTTAGTTAAAAACCTATGTGAACAGGCAGAAGAAGGGCAGAGGAATGACCTTTCTAATGTCAAACCCCTCCCTTCTGTACCTCTACACCACTCAGCGGGGATCAACGGAGTGATCCCCGCTGAGCAAGCGGATGAGACATGTTCGGATCCTTAAGGGATCCGTACATGTAAAAGGGGCCTAAGCCTGTAGGACCTGGGGCTACACTTAACAGAACCAGACAATGGTGTCTTCATGCAGTGTCTCTTGTTGTATGAGAATGGGCAAGTGCCCGCTCATTCGTCCCGATGACTCTCAGTATAGGAAGTGGTGATGGGCTTCTGTAGAGCCCGATTTAAGGGATAATGTGGCCCTGTGACACACCGTGCTGCAGCTTGGCTGGATCTGGCATGGATGTGTGAAGAGCGGCCTCCAGGCTGCCGCTGTACAGTTAGAAGCTGGCAGTGGATGCTTCTGCACCCGCACACATTGACTCTCTCTCTCCCTCTGGACGTGACCTGTCACATCACACACTGATACAGAGTCACCTGCTTGCGATTCCTGGTCATGGTCCTAAGAGAGCGATCCCACCCTCACACAGGCTTTTTATCACCTCTCCCAGCATCCTGTTCTCCTTCCCCAGCTAGCTGGTATTTGTAGTCCAAAACAGTTCAGCTGAATGCAAATCTTGGCTCCCTGAACTACATGTCCCAAGATGCTCTGCTTCACTCTTAGCGCTTAGCCACACTCTCTTCAGGATGTGATGACAGAGAGTCTGGACTGAACACCAGGAGAGAACAGCTTCACAGTAACAATGCTGCTTAGTGTCTCCTGACAATGCAGGTAATATTAGACAGCTCCTGGCTACATCAGCATACTACAAAATAATGATACCCTCATACAGAAAACAGGATATTCAGTTTCAGGATGTTGTTTCTCCTGAACCACATACTATACAAAATGTCAGCCTGAGACCTTACCATATTGGTTTTAAGCAGGATGGGAAGTTGACACCCTTGGGAGCAATATTGACACCCAGTTCAGTTCTCAATTTTTCCTGTTGCATTTTAAAAAGGAAAGTTTAAGGTAATGGAATCATATCACTGGGAGGGGATGCTTATGTTGAGCATTTCTAATTTAGAAAGGCTGATTTTATAGTTGATTTTATTTATAGTTTTATAGTTAACCACTTAACCCCTGGACCATATTGCTGCCCAATGACCAGAGCACTTTTTGTGATTCGGCACTGCGTTGCTTTAACTGACAATTGTGCGGTCGTGCGACGTGGCTCCCAAAAAAAATTGGCGTCCTTTTTTTCCCACAAATAGAGCTTTCTTTTGGTGGTATTTGATCATCTTTGCGGTTTTTATTTTTTGCGCTATATACAAAGATAGAGCGTCTATTTTGAAAAAAATGCAATTTTTTTTACTTTTTGCTATAATAAATATCCCCCAAAAATATATAAAAAAACTTTTTTTTTCCTCAGGTTAGACTGATAAGTATTCTTCTACATATTTTCCGTAAATTTTTTTTTGCAATAAGCGTTTATTGATTGTTTTTTTGCAAAAGTTATAGCGTTTACAAAATAGGGGGTAGTTTTATGGCATTTTTATGTTTTTTTTATTTTTTACTAGTAATGTCGGCGATCAGCGTTTTTCTTCAGTACTGTGACATTATGGTGGACACTTCGGACACTTTTGACACATTTTTGGGACCATTGGCATTTTTTTAGTGATCAGTGCTATAAAAATGCATTGGATTACTATAAAAATGCCATTGGCAGTGAAGGGGTTAACACTAGGGGGCAGGGAAGGGGTTAAGTATGTTCCTGGGTGTGTTCTAACTGTATGGGGGGGTGGACTCACTAGGGGAAATCACTGATCTTCTGTTCATACATTGTATGAACAGAAGATCAGCATTTCCCCCGCTGACAGGACCGGAGCTATGTGTTTACACACATAGCTCCTGGTCCTCGCTCTGTACCGAGCGATCGCGTGTGTCCGGCAGCGATCGGCCCCGCCGGGCACGGGACTCAGGGGTGCACGCGCCCCCTAGTGGCCGCTAAACTGCCGACGTAGAGCTACGGGCTTTCGCCTGTAAACCGACGGCGCGCGGTCGGCAAGCAGTTAAAGTTTGCAATTGGCATACAATTATTGTAGTAGGTTGGATTGAGATTTCTGGCTTTGTTAGAAAGAATGAGAGGTCACATGCATACAGTGCGGAAAATAAGTATTTGAACACCCTGCTATTTTGCAAGTTCTCCCACTTGGAAATCATGGAGGGGTCTGAAATTGTCATCGTAGGTGCATGTCCACTGTGAGAGACATAATCCAAAAAAAAAATTCCAGAAATCACAATTTATGATTTTTTAACTATTTATTTGTATGATACAGCTGCAAAGATGTATTTGAACACCTGTCTATCAGCTAGAATTCTGACCCTCAAAGACCTGTTAGTCTGCTATTAAAATGTCCACCTCCACTCCATTTATTATTCTATAATAGATGCACCTGTTTGAGGTCATTAGCTGCATAAAGACACCTGTCTACCCCATACAATCAGTAAGAATCCAACTACTAACATGGCCAAGACCAAAGAGCTGTCCAAAGACACTAGGGACAAAATTGTACACCTCCACAAGGCTGGAAAGGGCTACAGGGAAATTGCCAAGCAGCTTGGTGAAAAAAGGTCCACTGTTGGAGCAATCATTAGAAAATGGAAGAAGCTAAACATGACTGTCAATCTCCCTCGGACTGGGGCTCCATGCAAAATCTCACCTCGTGGGGTCTCAATGATCCTAAGAAAGGTGAGAAATCAGCCCAGGACTACACGGGAGGAGCTGGTCAATGACCTGAAAAGAGCTGGGACCCCCGTTTCCAAGGTTACTGTTGGTAATACACGAAGACGTCATGGTTTGAAATCATGCATGGCACGGAAGGTTCCCCTGCTTAAACCAGCACATGTCAAGGCCCGTCTTAAGTTTGCCAATGACCATTTGGATGATCCAGAGGAGTCATGGGAGAAAGTCATGTGGTCAGATGAGACCAAAATATAACTTTTTGGTCATAATTCCACTAACCGTGTTTGGAAGAAGAATGATGAGTACCATCCCAAGAACACCATCCCTACTGTGAAGCATGGGGGTGGTAGCATCATGCTTTGGAGGTGTTTTTCTGCACATGGGACAGGGCGACTGCACTGTATTAAGGAGAGGATGACCGGGGCCATGTATTGAAAGATTTTGGGCAACAACCTCCTTCCCTCAGTTAGAGCTTTGAAGATGGGTCGAGGCTGGGTCTTCCAACATGACAATGACCCGAAGCACACAGCCAGGATAACCAAGGAGTGGCTCTGTAAGAAGCATATCAAGGTTCTGGCATGGCCTAGCCAGTCTCCAGACCTAAACCCAATAGAGAATCTTTGGAGGGAGCTCAAACTCTGTGTTTCTCAGCGACAGCCCAGCAACCTGACTGATCTAGAGAAGATCTGTGTGGAGGAGTGGGCCAAAATCCCTCCTCCAGTGTGTGCAAACCTGGTGAAAAACTACAAGAAACGTTTGACCTCTGTAATTGCAAACAAAGGCTACTGTACCAAATATTAACATTGATTTTCTCAGGTGTTCAAATACTTATTTGCAGCTGTATCATACAAATAAATAGTTAAAAAAAATCATACATTGTGATTTCTGGAATTTTTTTTTTTGATTATGTCTCTCACAGTGGACATGCACCTACGATAACAATTTCAGACCCCTCCATGATTTCCAAGTGGGAGAACTTGCAAAATAGCGGGGTGTTCAAATACTTTTTTTCCGCACTGTATATGTATGTGTATTTTGCGGCGGCCCTGTATACCTTTTCTTTTATTAGTGATATGTTTTTATTAGTCGTAATATGTCTTAGATGAGGTTCTAATGTCAAAATGAAAATTAGAGCATCCCTGTGGCATGCTGTTTGTTTAATAAAAAAATTATGAGTGCTATATTTTCAGTCAGTCAGAATGGAAATGAATTTGATCGATCTGAGCATGTGGTCACCAAACCTGTGTTGAAGTATGAACTTAAGGTACTACCAGTATACCCAGTCAACTGCTTTTTTTCTAGGTCCACTAGGGATATTGGTCTGTAACTTTGGCATTGTGTTGCAGTGTGGCGGCTGGTGCACACTATTTGGGGGGGGGGGGGGTGGCACAACCAACACTCACAATCCACCCCACCTGTGGGAGATGGATGGCTCGTCATCTAAAACAGCAACCCCCTACGGAAGACACAGACGACGGCTATCATGTAAACCCCCCACCCCCAGTGGTGGTCAACCAAGAGGCTGCCTTACCTTAACTACTTGCCGACCGCCCGCCGTCATATTACTGCGGGACGGTGGCACTGCTACGCGGGAGCACGTAGCTCTACGTCCTCCCTTTAGCAGCTTGTAGGGCGCGCGCGTGCACCGCCGGCGTCCCCCGAGCCCCGCGCGCGTGCCCGGCGGGTACGTGCCCGGCGGGTAAACACATACCTCTCCTTCCTGTCAGCGGGGGAAACGCTGAGCTTCTGTTCATACAATGTATGAACAGAAGATCAGTGATTTCCCCTAGTGAGGCCACCCCCCATACAGTTAGAACACACCAGGAACACACTTAACCCCTTCCCTGCCCCCTAGTGTTAACCCCTTCACTGCCAATGGCATTTTTATAGTAATACAATGCATTTTTATAGCATTGATCGCTATAAAAATGCCAATGGTCCCAAAAATGTGTCAAAAGTGTCCGATGTGTCCGCCATAATATCGCAGTACCGAAAAAAACACGCTGATCGCCACCATTACTAGTAAAAAATAATAATAATAAAAATGCCATAAAACTACCCCCTTTTTTGTAAACGCTATAGATTTTGCGCAAACCAATTAATAAACGCTAATTGCGATTTTTTTAACGAAAAATATGTAGAAGAATACGTATCAGCCTAAACTGAGGAAAAAAAATGTTTTTTTTATATCTTTTTTGGGGATATTTATTATAGCAAAATGTAAAAAATATTGCATTTTTTTCAAAATAGTCGCACTATTTTTGTTTATAGCGCAAAAAATAAAAACCGCAGAGATGATCAAATACCACCAAAAGAAAGCTCTATTTGTGGGAAAAAAAGGACGCCAATTTTGTTTGGGAGCCACGTTGCACGACCGCGCAATTGTCAGTTAAAGCGACGCAGTGCCGAATCACAAAAAGTGCTCTGGTCTTTGGACAGCAATATGGTCCGGGACTAAAGTGGTTAAAGAGACATCTCTTCAAGGCCAAATAGATACAGGAAGTGTGTCCTGAGACAGGATTGGCCAGGGAGTCCTAAGGCTTCCTGATTGGCCGTGAGGAGAATGAGTAAGAATAGTGAATATTCATTCACTAGAATCACAGACCTGGGTGGGCTTCTAGCGCAATGCTCTACGCCCTGCGCCTATTGGAGCCTCTGTCTCTAATCAGGTGCTTAAAGAAAAACACCCACCCAGCATTGGAATCCACGCACCCAGCATCCTAAAAGGGGTCAGATGCATGTATAGGGGGTGGCAATGCATAGGGGAGGCCATGTTGTGTTTGATCTTTCCCGTTCCTTTGGAGTCATTGAGAAACATGTATAAATGGTGGCCATGGATATCAGGTTAACCTGTAAGATCAAATTAAATGCTTTGATAAACCAGAGTATGAGATGATGCGGAAATGTTCTGTAGTAGGAAAGTAGTAAGTTGCCCATTCCCGGGGCTTTGGTGATTCTATAGAATCTTGTGCCTATTTAGGAAGGATTAGGATACCTGATTGAGTTATATCATTTGTAATTGAATGGTCTGTGTTTGTTAAATTTGCTGCTGATTGCGTTGTCGAGAAACTTTAGAGACTGTTGTTCCAATGTTTTCAAAGACAAATGCTCGGAATGCAGAATATCTGCATTGTGGAAATTTGCCCAAGAACCCATGGGGCCCAAACACGCATACTACTTGACAAAGCATTCATTCCCATCCAGCTGTACCATATTTCACTCTGCCATAGACTTTGGCAGGCTGCAAGCAGCAGTGCTGAACACTGCATCTGTACCTCCTTGGTGCACCAAAAGGCCGGTATTGAAAGCATGGAGATAGATGCACCATGTGCAAGGGGGGAGATAACCCATTGTATTCTGGTTTACCATAACAAGAAAATGTCAACAGAATTGACTGTAAACTTTGTTCTGGATGGTTAGGCTCTGGCCCTGGAAAAAGACCTTGCATAAAGCCAGCACATGGTTCAGTTTAAAGGGTGTGGATGGCACTTCTGTGACCCTGTGCTGCTCCCAGTTAACTCCTTCATGTATGACCTAAAATTCTATTAGTGTATTAAACCAAAGGGTGGGGAGGGGTGTTTTATTATATGTTATTAGGCCGATTGCAGGTGATTATGTAACATATTTTACGGTTGAGAGTTCTCCATGTATTGCTGTCGCCCCAATTTTTATGGACAGTTATGGGCAGCAAGAAAGCTATCACTTAGGAGAAGGTACTATTGTGTACAAGTGCTGAGTTTGTGGTTACTGTCCCCTTGTTATGCATGGGGAAACCCCTGGTTCCATCTTACAGAAAACTATAATATGAACAGCCTAGTTAGACACAAGCAGGGGCGGACTGACCATTGAGGCACTTGTGCACTGCCCGAGGGCCCCATGTCACTAGGGGGCCCCATCAGGTTGCCAGGCTGAGTAAAACCAGGGACAGTATGTAAAAATCAGTGTTTTTTTTTACACCTGTCCCTGAAATGTCCAAAACCGACATGCTTTTGATGTGAAAATCCCGAGATTTTAGCTGCCCCGCCTCTGCACTACCTCCTGGCATGGTGGCCATCTGTAAGCCCGGGGGCCCCATAATCTTCTATTGTCAGGGGGCCCCATGAGTTGTCAGTCCGCCCCTGGACACAAGATAGTCCTTGAACTAAGAAGACAGATACACAAATGATGTATAGCCTGGCCTGCTGCCCTGCAGAATGTTCTTCCTTGTTGCATCTTGTTATTCTCTCTCCATGATTGGTGGGCAGTGCTGGAAGGAAGGAAGTGTTTTGAGTAGTGACCATTTTGGGTGGAAAAATGCCGAAGGAGTAAAATTAGCTGTATTGTACACATCTCGGAAATAAAAAAATGGTCTGGGCAAGAATAGGTAAAAGAGAAAAATACACAGGTCAAATATAAAAAAACTATTGTACATGGCAAATGTGTTTGCAATTATGCTTAGCTAGTCTTGTGATCCAGATACTCCCACCAGGCTGTATACTATTGTGTCCTTACTTTTCTCTTCTGTATTTAAAGTGTATCTAAATCCAAGAACAAAAATGTAATACGTTGCAACTTACTAGTAATTTTTTCCTTTGAGAAAAAAACCCCTCAAAACCATGGACCTCTGTAGGCTGAAAATCCTCAAAGACACTTAAAAAACTGCTTTGCCACTTTAAACCAGGGAATGGTTTTAAAATTGTGAAAGGTGAAACGTTTATGAAAAATATTCATATTCACGAGTAGGGATGAGCCGAACATACCCGCGTTCGGTTCGCACCAGAACGTTCGACCAGACCGCGGGTTTGCGCGAACATTTAGAACCCCATTGAAGTCTATGGTACTCGAACGTTCAAATTCAAATATGATCATTTTAAAGACCAATATTCAATTTAATGTTGGAAAACGTCTTTCAGAACCCGGGTCTTGCCCCAGGGAACATGTATCAATGGAAAAAAAAACTGTTGTTTTTTCTGGAGCAGCGATTTTAATGATGCTTAAAGCGGAGCTTCCACCCTTAAAATCACTTTACTTTAATAATAATCCCGCTGCTAAAGAATCCCTAATTGGCTATTTAAAAAAAAATCGGCGTTAGAATACCTTATAAACACAGAGGCTTCCGGTTTTGCTGGTGGGCGGGTTTTCGTCTGGTTTTTGCTTCTTCCTCTCTCTCTCGCTATGCATGTTGGGGGCTTTTTGTCTGACCTCCCTAATTACAATAATTTGCTGTATCAGCCGAGACATCGCGCGACTTCTTTTACAGGAAGTGACGCAGTAGTAAACAAAGGAAAGGAAAGGGCGGGTGTTTAAAATTTCTCCATTACAGCGCAGAGAGACTCTCACGCGGCCGGACACCTTTGCGCGTGCGCGAGATCGAGCGGTGGATGCTGGGACAGCATCCACCGCTAGCAGGAAATTACATGCTGGGTTCTTCTTCCTGCCCAAAGCCAAGATGGCAATGGGAGGAGATGGAGAATATAAGTTTAGCACAAGATTGCGATTAATAATTTAAAGAGCCCCTAACGAAAAAATTCGATTTTTCGGCGGAGATCCGCTTTAAAGTGAAAAAAAAAAAAAATCCTTTAAATATCACACCTGCTGGGTGTCTATAGTAGTGGCACATGTTCAGGGCTGGTGCAAGGATTTTTGACACCCTAGGCGAAACCTTATTTTGCCGCCCCCTTGGCTCCTCCCCTGACCCCACCCCCTTTGTGCTTGCCCTGACCTTTTTAATGGCTGCTCAAAAACAAAATAAAAATACCTTCAAAGTTGCTGCTTTCTCCACAAACCAAACTTCTCCTGCAATCCTCACTCCCAGCACCCTGCCATCCTGCTCCCAGCAATCCACACTTCCAGCACCATGCCATCCTGCTCCCAGCAATCCTCACTTCCAGCACCCTGCCATTCCTGCTCCCAGCAATCCTCACTTCCAGCACCCTGCCATTCCTTCTCCCAGCAATCCTCACTTCCAGCAGCATGCCATCCAGCTCCCAGCAATCCTCACTTCCAGCACCCTGCCATTCCTACTCCCAGCAATCCTCACTTCCAGCACCCTGCCATTCCTGCTCCCAGCAATCCTCACTTCCATCACCATGCCATCCTGCTCCCAGCAATCCTCACTTCCAGCACCATGCCATCCTGCTCCCAGCAATCCTCATTTACAGCACCCTGCCATTCCTGCTCCCAGCAATCCTCATTTACAGCACCCTGCCATTCCTGCTCCCAGCAATCCTCACTTCCAGCACCCTGCCATTCCTGCTCCCAGCAATCCTCACTTCCAGCACCCTGCCATTCCTGCTCACAGCAATCCTCACTCCCAGCACCCTGCCATCCCACCTCCCAATATCCTGCCATCACTTAGCCCAGCCTGCCACCTCTGTGACATGTGACAGCTAATGCGTTTAGGTGCTATTAAACAGCACACGCGCAGTTACAGCGACTGCGTTTATGTGCAATTTAATAGCCCACGTGCATTAACAGTGACTGCGTTTAGGTGCAAATAAATAGCACACGTGCAGTTACAGCAAATGCATTTAGTTGCTATTAAACAGCACAGAGATCCGCTTTAAAGTGAAAAAAAAAAAAATCCTTTAAATATCACACCTGCTGGGTGTCTATAGTAGTGGCACATGTTCAGGGCTGATGCAAGGATTTTTGACACCCTAGGCGAAACCTTATTTTGCCGCCCCCTTGGCTCCTCCCCTGACCCCACCCCCTTTGTGCTTGCCCTGACCTTTTTAATGGCTGCTCAAAAACAAAATAAAAATACCTTCAAAGTTGCTGCTTTCTCCACAAACCAAACTTCTCCTGCAATCCTCACTCCCAGCACCCTGCCATCCTGCTCCCAGCAATCCTCACTTCCAGCACCATGCCATCCTGCTCCCAGCAATACTCACTTCCAGCACCCTGCCATTCCTGCTCCCAGCAATCCTCACTTCCAGCACCCTGCCATTCCTGCTCACAGCAATCCTCACTTCCAGCAGCATGCCATCCAGCTCCCAGCAATCCTCACTTCCAGCACCCTGCCATTCCTGCTCCCAGCAATCCTCACTTGCAGCACCCTGCCATTCCTGCTCCCAGCAATCCTCACTTCCATCACCATGCCATCCTGCTCCCAGCAATCCTCACTTCCAGCACCATGCCATCCTGCTCCCAGCAATCCTCATTTACAGCACCCTGCCATTCCTGCTCCCAGCAATCCTCACTTCCAGCACCCTGCCATTCCTGCTCCCAGCAATCCTCACTTCCAGCACCCTGCCATTCCTGCTCACAGCAATCCTCACTCCCAGCACCCTGCCATCCCACCTCCCAATATCCTGCCATCACTGTGACATGTGACAGCTAATGCGTTTAGGTGCTATTAAACAGCACCCGCGCAGTTCACAGCGACTGCGTTTATGTGCAATTTAATAGCCCACGTGCATTAACAGTGACTGCGTTTAGGTGCAAATAAATAGCACACGTGCAGTTACAGCAAATGCATTTAGTTGCTATTAAACAGCACACGCGCAGTTACAGCGACTGCGTTTATATGCAATTAAATAGCCCACGCGCATTAACAGTGACTGCGTTTAGGTGCAAATAAATAGCACACGTGCAGTTACAGCGAATGCATTTAGTTGCTATTAAACAGCACACGCGCAGTTACAGCGACTGCGTTTATGTGCAATTAAATAGCCCACGTGCATTAACAGCAACTGCGTTTAGGTGCAAATAAATAGGACACGTGCAGTTACAGCAAATGCATTTAGTTGCTATTAAACAGCACACGCGCAGTTACAGCGACTGTTTTTATGTGCAATTAAATAGCCCACGCGCATTAACAGCGACTGCGTTTAGGTGCAAATAAATAGCACACGTGCAGTAACAGCTATGCAGTAAACACTATGCAGGCAATACAACACGTTAGAGCACTGCATCAAGCACACTCACCTGCCTGACAAATACTAATAGCAGACCTAGCTAAGCTATACAGTGTATAAATATATGTACAACTCCTAAGGATGTATATATATTTTCTACACACTGTAAATTTAACTAAACTGACTAGCCTTCCTGCTCTATATATCCATCTATCTATTTTTCTATAGCCGCGTACACACGGCAGAGAACCTCGACGGGCAGAACACATCGTTCCGCCCGTCGAGGTTCTCTGCCGGCCGTCAGATTCGGCGACCCGCCCGTCGGGAATGGCAACCAGCCATTCATCCAGGCGGGCCGTCGAGCAAATAGAGAACATGCTCTCTATTTCTGCTCGACGGCATTCCCGACGGGATGCTCGCTGAGAGCGTACACATGGCCGAGGTTCTCGCTGGAATGCAGCTTCCAGCGAGGTTCTCGCTGGTTTCTAGCGAGAACCTCGGTCGTGTGTACGCCGCCTATCTATCTGGTAGAAAAGACACTGTGGCCCAGATTCACAGAGCGATTACGCCTGCGCAACAGGAGATGCGCGTGCGTAAGTCGAAATGTGCGCGTGCGTTTCGATGCACGGCATCCCCAGAACGAGATACGCAAAAAATCTACTTTTTTTTGTCCCGCGTAATTTCGTTAGACTGGCGCATCCGTCCGCGCAAAAGTGCGCTAGACAGACCATTGATTTGCTAGTCAAATATGCTAATGAGGGACTTACGGGTATCCACAAAAGAACGTGTGCGCAACAGCAAAATGTCCTGTCTAAAATTAGACCATATAAAAGCTGGTCTAAAAAGAGAAAAAAAGTCTACTTGTTAGATAAAGCAACACTGTTAGTGAGGAGCTCAGCAGTCACACGTGTTGCACAACAATCTGTATGTCAACATGCCAGGGGCATCGTCGCACATAGCTATACTACTGACTTTAGATGAACAAAGAAGGATGAGGGCACGGAGGATGGCACGGAGGATGGCACGGGAGAGGATATACCGCACCCGCATAGACCTCTTTGGCATGAGTGATTCTGAGGTGTATCGCATCTTCAGATTCACCCCTAATGTCATCCTGGAATTAACCACAACCCTGCAGGAGGACATCACCAGCCCAACACAACGCTCACATGCAGTGCAGCCACTGGTCAAGGTCATGGCAACACTTCATTTCCTTGCCAGTGGCTCTTTTCAGCGTACAAGTGGAGTGGTGGCTGGGATGTCACAATCCTCCATGAGCAGATGTGTGCACCAGGTTGTCCCTGCAATCCTCAGATGCATGGCCAACCAAATCATCAAACCCACCACTGAGGACCTGCGGCTGAAGGCAATGACAGATTTCTACAGAATTGCCAGATTCCCACGCACTGTGGGGGCCATTGATTGCACACATGTGGCACTCCAGCCCCCCCAGGAGACAGAGCACATGTAACGCAATCGGAAGCATTGGCATTCCATCAACGTACAGGTGATAGTCGATGCCCAAGGCCTCATATGGCACGTCCGTGCCAAACACCCCGGATCCAGCCATGACAGCTACATATACAATCAATGCCACATCCGAATGGAATTCGATCAGAAAGTGTATGGGGACACCTGGCTGGTTGGTGAGTGACATGGGAGTCAGGCATGACTATCCCCTCCCATGATGCACAAATCACAAGGGGCACATGCATGACTAACATCCTCCTGTCTTTTCCCTTACAGGTGACTCTGCATATCCACTGGGACCCCATCTCATGACTCCTATCCGGAACCCCCAAACCCCAGGAGAGGTAAGATACAATCAAGCACATGCCCAAACACGAGCAGTGGTGGAGCGCACCTTTGGCCTCCTAAAGTCACGTTTCCGATGCCTGGATAAGTCTAGGGAACCCTCTTGTATTCCCCAAACTTCGTGTGCCAGATCATCGGTGCATGTTGCATGCTGCACAACTTCGCAGAAAGAAAGGGCCTGCAGATTGACCTACGTGATGACCTGACCCCTCAACCAGACAATCCCCCCCTAACCGAGGGTCCCCCGTCTTCTGAGGGAAGAGCAGCCAGGAGACAGCTCACATTGGGCATCTTTGCACGTTAAACACACACATTAATCATGGCACAATGAGAATGCATGCATGCACACCACTGTGGTCCCTAGCACACACACCCCACATCCACATCAAATTGGATTGGCACCAGTCCACCATGCTGGACTTGTGAGCAGCAGCGCCACGCCAAGGCTCCAATTATGTCACTGTACATTCATACACCATTCACACGGACCTGGGGATCACTTCTCCCTGGTCCTGGGGAACCCTTCTCCACCAAAATTGAGGGTGACACCCCTTTTCCGGCAGGAATGTCACCCCCACATTCAAACACCATTCACAACCCAAAAAAAAATAAAAAAAATTACCAGCAAAATCAAAAAATTTCCAGCAAAAAAAAAGAGGGGAAAAAAAAATTATTGCCCTTGACATGAGCCACGCCTGGGGCGCCCCCGGCCACGGCCTCGGCTCCTCAGGGGAGACTCATGGGGAGGGGGAAAACCGGGGAAGGAGGAGCAGCCCCTGATCTCTGCCCACCTGGCGGCCTGCCCTCCAAGGCCACGGCTATTCTGTCCAGGGCAGCACCAAGTGTTGCCGTGTTGGCCTGGATAGCCTGGGTAAGGGCCCTCACATCCTGCCCAATGCCTGCTGATGTAGTCTGCAGGTCATTTAGGCAGGTTGTGAAAGCCCGGGAGTGGGAGTCCAGGTTCCCCAGCGTATCCTTGATGGAGGACAGGCTCTCCTCCATCCGCACCAATGTCTGGCTGACCTGTCCCAGATGGTGGGTCTGAAGGGCCTGGTCCCTTCTCAGAGTGGCGGGCAGGAGATCGGCCAACCCCCTGGTGTTCTGGGACGAAATCCTGCCTCCAGCTGATGCTTGTGGCCGGGGAGAAGGGGAGGCCCTTGGGAGGGGAGCCATGTTGGGGGAGGAGGGGGGGGGGGCTCCCCCTTAGGGAGTGCTGCCTGCTGCCAGCCAGAGGGGAAGAGTCCTCGAAAACCAAATGTCCAGTGCCTGACATAGACTCCTCCTTCTCATGATTCTCCTCCTCCTCTTGAACCTCCTCCACGGACTCCGGCCTTGTTGGGGGGGCCTCATTAGGCTGCTGTCCTGGGGATGGTGCGGTCAGGCCAGATGGCCCTGCACCCTCCTGCACATCTGTGGATGACACAAAACATTCACAGGTTGGAGGATCCACACACTTGCCACATATTCCCTTTCACCCCCTCCCCCACACATGCTACACACCTGATATTAAAAAAATACTTACCTGGCACCACGGGCTCCGGACTTGAGTCAAAGCCGGGCAGGCCCTCAACTTAATGCCGATGAAAGGTCAGGGCCACCGCACGCTCCTCCGCTGTCAGCCTAATACGGCATGGTGGGCCCCCTCCTGTGCCCCTGGCATGGGCATGCATTCTGGTCAGCTTCTGTTTGACCAGACGCCGGAGGTCATTAATTTTTTTGTCAATCCCAGACCGGGTCCGTGTCTCCCCCTCCCCCGCTGAATTGACCTGCTCAGTGATCATGTCCAAAATCTCCCTCCTCCTGGCCGGGGTGGTGTTGGCACTGTCTGGGCCGTGGAGGAAACGCCCATAATCGCTAATGGCCCAGGCAAGAATTATTTTTTCCCCCACAGTAAAATTGAGCTTTCGCTTTCTCTCTGTCATACTTCCAAAAAAACTCACTCCCAGTCAACAAAAATCACTCACAAAAACAAACAGCAAAAAATCAGCAAAAAAACAAACGAACAGAAATATATCAAACAAACAGTCTCTCAAACACTTATCAAAAAACACTTTCAAAGATCTACTAACAAACACTTGATCACACAGAACACTAATCTGACAAATACAAAACACACCGCAACGAACAACAGGACAAAAGCACTTGGTTAAATGGGAAGGGACAAAGGGATGTACTTTTGCAATGCAAGTGCGTTTGTGTCTGTCTATTTATGCTGTTTGCGTAGTTCACAACGTTGCCCTAGTCCATTTCCAATTTCACTGATTGCGCCGCTCCCGAGTTGTGAGCATGCGCACAGCGGAGCTGACCATGGTCTCCTTCAAGCTATTTGCATGGGGTCACGGCTCATTTCAATGTAACACGCCCACATCCTTCCCAATTTGTATTACTCCGCCTTACGCCTCTGATAAAACGTTACGCATGCGCAATTTTCTGCGCAAAAGCTACGAGAATAGGGTGATTACGCGGCAAAATTGCGCAAGTCTAACGTAAAGGCGGTGCGCTACGCCGGTCCAATAATGCGCAGATGTACGGGAATCTGGGCCTGTGTCTCTATCTATCTCTCTCTCTCTCTCTCTAACTGTCTGACTGATCTCTTTAACAAAGCCGGAACACACTACACAAGGCCGCCTTGCAGACTGCCTTTTATAGTGTGGGGCGTGTACTAAACCCCCTGAGCCATAATTGGCCAAAGCCACCCTGTCTTTGGCCTATTATTGTTCTTCATTTTTTGCGCGTTGTGATTGGCCAAGCATGCAGGGTCATGGTGCATGCTTGACCAATCATCAGCTCGCAATGTCGCAGTGAATTATGGGCCGTTTCGTTTCACTCGAACTTTGCCGCGAACGAACGTTTTTGTTCTAATTCGTCGAACGCGCGAACGGACGATGTTAGAGTCGAACATACGTTAGTTTCGAACGCGAAAGCTCATCCCTATTCACGAGTAAAAATAGGATGACAAGTACAGTAAAGTACTTTTCCTATAGAAGAATAGATGAGGGGGATTCTAGTTTGATAAAACTTTTCAAATACGTCTCTTGTTGTTTTTAATAATACATAACTGATTTTTTTTTAAAATAAGGACCTTACTGTCAGCTTTAATCCCAAAAAATGGAATGACAGCTAAATACATTTTCCCAAATTGTTTCCATTTGGTGAGAAATGCTACTACTAGTCAGCAGTCTGGGTTCCATCTTGCCTGCAAGGTCAGGTCCTCCCTAATTTGTCTGTATTGTGCTAAACTGAAAAGTGTATGGTGCAGTCTAGCCCAAATACATAACCATCTGTGTTAGGTACAACCCTTATTGCTTATGCAGGCAGCATGCTGAGAATAGTCTAGATCACTTCTTGCTTACATAGGTAAATATACAAATAAGTACAATAAATTCTGTACAAAGCAACAAGTTGCTCGGTAATGAATCATGCCATGCGTTTAAGCTTAAGTTGTAAAATATTCAGGCTTTATAGAGCTAATGTCAGCACAATCAAATTTCCTATTCCCAGCAACAAGATGTGAAAAGTGTTAGCACAATGAAGGCAGAAAAATGTTGTGTGATGAATATGTTAGTCACTGCCAGCACTGACGACTAAGAAAAATTAAGGCTTAAACCAATTAACCAGAAGGAGCTTCAAGACATGCATTGAAACACTGTAACAGCTGGCAAGTCTGAAAGATCTATCTATCAAGGTCATAACTGGGTAATGTGCAGATGGAGACTTTTTATGAGAATTTGGACTCTTACTATCCTTTTTTAAATGACAGCTATTATTAAGAATATTACTTTATTTTTAGGTGTCTGAACAATTATCTGTATAAAATAAAGTCATTAAAATCAGCTCAGATATTTTCAAAACGAGACGCTAAAATGACTAATTCTAGATTTTCCCCAAATCCTAGGGTGGTCTACTACGAAATTACAGCAACATCTTTAACCACTTCCATACAGGGCACTTATACACCTTCCCGCCCAGACCAATTTTTAGCTTTCAGCGCTGTTGCACTTTGAATGACAATTGCGCGGTCGTGACCGAAAATTTAGAAAAAAAAAAGTATTTTTTTGTTTCGGTTATAAAACGTAAAAAAGGTTTCTCCTTCACTGATGGGCACTGATGGTAGTGCACTGATGGGCACTGATGGGCACCGATGAGGTGGCACTGATGTGGTGGCATTGATGGGCACTGATGATGGGCACTAATATGCAGCACTGATGGGCAGCACAGATGGGCACTGATAGGCGGCACGGATAGGTGGCCTGGATGGGCTCGGATAGGCAGCGCGGATGGGCATGGATAGGCAGCACAGATAGGCACGAATAGGTGACACAGATGGGCATGGATAGGCAGCACAGATGGGCATGGATAGGCGGCACAGATGGGCACGGATAGGCAGCAAGGATGGGCATGGATAGGTGGCACAGATGGGCACGGATAGGCGGCACAGATGGGCACGGATAGGCAGCATGGATGGGCACGGATAGGCGACATGGATGGGCACTGATAGGTGGCACAGATGGGCATAGATGGGCACTGATAGGTGGCACTAACGTATGTGTTGTACTAATGGATGCCAATCAGTGCCAAACAATGCCTGCCAATCAGTGATGCCCATTGTGGGCACTGATTGGCATCCATTGCGGGCACTGATTGGCATCCATAATTTGTGTCATTGTCATCCCTGGTGGTCTAGGGTGGCATACCTGTGTTTTGCATCCCTGGTGGTCTAGTGGCATCCCTGGTGGTCCAGTGGGAATCCCTGGTGGTCCAGTGGGCATTCTCGGGGGGCTGTGCTGATAATCAATCAGCAAAACCCCCCTGTCAGAGGAGCAGCTGATCGGCTCTCCTCTACTCGCATCTGACAGACGCGAGTAAGGAAAAGCCGATTACCGGCTTTTCCTGTTTACATCGTGATCAGCCGTGATTGGACACAGCTGATCACGTGGTAAAGAGTCTCCGTGAGAGAATCTTTACCTAGATCGGTGTTGCGGGGTGTCAGACTGACACCCTGCAACAACGATCGCCGCGATGCGCGCCCCCGGGGGTGCGCGCCCCCGGGGGTGCGCAGCGGCTCAATAACCTGAGGACGCCATATGACATCCACTCAGGATATTGAAACCACTTTGCCGACGACTTTTTGCTTAAGACGGGCGGCAAGTGGTTAAAGCAGAAGTCTGTTTTTCCCAGGGCACTCTAGAAGAAAGTGGAATGTATATTGTGTTTGTTGGTACATAAATGCAACATATTCACTTTATATAATTTTATTCCATTTCGGTATGTCGTATCACTGATGTGGAACAAATATGAAATATGGGAACTTTGACTTCACAGGCTGCATACTTATTCTGAGCCAACAACCAATAATAGCAAAGTCAGGGGACGAATGGTTCTAGAATGAATTGGTAATGGTAGTTGCCATATGCAGCACTCCTCCACCTGTTGTGATCACATTTTCAATTGTATTTATTTTAAAAATAGTAGTAGTAAGCAGACTCTTGGTAATTGCTGGTCCTGTGAGAGCAGCCAGACAGATCTATGACTCTTTTAGAGCCTTGGCAGACTTTAATGAGTAGCAGTGGGTCTCTCTCTAATAAATCTGTCTCTTGACCCTCTGATAACAGTCAAACAATCCTTGACTGCTGAGTGATGAATTCTTCCTACAGTGGTCAGATGACAGTTTTTACCCAGTTTCTCTGTGACACCATTCAGCAAGAAGATTCCTTTTAATCTAATTACCTTAAGATATATACTCTAGCAGGGAGGTTACATTGTTGAGTGGAGCTTAAGCAAGGCCAATGTTGGGAGACACCCAAAACAAAAAGGTAAAAAACACATTGAAATGTGACCCAAATGTTTTTCATCTTCCAAACTATTCCTCTAGAACAAGGTAACCTGATGTTAAAGCTAGTTACAGTGAAGAAGCATACACATGAAATTTAATTAGGGACACAACAGCATAGGGCAGGGTAGATAAACACATATATGGTTGGTTCTACTTACCTCCTCTGTGCAGTGTTTTTTCACAGATCAGCCAGGCTCCTACTTACAGTATCTCGGGTCCCTCTTCGCTGCTCCTGGCCCCTCCCTCCTGTTGAAAAATGTGGGGGAGAAATATTGGCACTTTAAATGGGACATGAGGGAAGGTTCACGTCCCCATCCCTATCCTGTATGCAAAGAGGGGGAGGTTGGGACTTTAAATGAGGTGTGCGTGGTGGAACCAAACAAATTCACATAGGTATAAAAATATGTATGTTAATTAGTAAACCAATGATTGACATGAAATAAAACAGTATAACATGCATGTAAGCATAGGAGGTATCAATATACACAGTAAAAAATATATATCTAACAGCATGGTACAAGGAAATAAAATTGTACATCATAATCCCCTTTGTGCAGGGTAAGCCATATCATAAAATGGGATCTAGAAGTGGGTAAAACCATCTAAAATTCTCGATGTATATTGAATGCATCAGAATTGGCTCGACACGTTTCATGGACTTCTATACACTCGACAGGAGAAAATGCATTAATGTTCTGTAAAGGGATAGAGATACCAATATAATCTGGTGTAAATACCCACATGGGGAGAAGAGAGTAAATTGGAGATGACTGGCCATGCCGGGAGCTGAGAAGGGACCCAACAGGAAAACCGGGAGCATACACACCAACCCCCATGGAATGTCATATGTGAGAGAGATCTTCATGTCGTGATGAATGGCACTTCTATAATATATGAAATGAAATAAGTCAATAGACCTTAGGCATGGTGAGGAAATTATATGAAACATATGACCAAAATGAAAAGGAGAGCAGTGACCAGATCGGGGATACGAGAAATGAAGGAAAATAACTCTTAAAAAGGGGAATAAAAATAATAGAAAAGAAAACAGGAGTGAGGGAATGTTACAAATACTGGCTCAAAAGAAATGCAGAAGTGAAAATAATATGCACAAAATGCTCACTGTGGGTTTATCTTAGTGAGTCCAAGTAGATTAGGGAACCAGGCTGAGAAAGCAGTGGTCTGAAGGAGCATGGGATGTGTAATGGTCACCACCGTTTACGACCTTCCATCCACCAACGACAAGCTTATCAGACACACTCCGACAATCCTGCATACACGATCCATTCCCCAGAATCACGAGACTGACAGCTCTGTGTTCTGAGTCAAATGTATGAACACTTTAATGGTATCCTTAGCTTGCTTATATATCCAGTACAGCATATTAAAGTTAATCACAGGAACAATGAAATCTCCACCCCCCTCATCACACACTATGGCTAATTACTAATTAGTATCCAGACATTTCGACACCAATCTTGACGAGACACATTCCTTTAGATAATGACATTTAGTTGAGTTAATTACTAATTGTAACAAATGTGTTGCCCAGACAGCCTGGCCCCGCATAGCTTGTCAAGTTCCCTTGAACATAATTGACATGCTAATTCAATACACCTGACAGGAGACTGCTAACTACAACACACATACAATGAACTTCAATCACATTCTAAAAGACATTTAGTTGAGGTAATTATCTCCCAGAGACGCCCCGTCTCTGACAACAGCTATTCACCTGCAGAACACAATAAAAAGGTATTTTACAAGCCGGTTCCACTTAGCATTTCAATAGCCTGAGGTAAGCATTGAAGGGTCATTGTCCTATTGACCTATTTAGGACAAAATAAACCACTTGTAATATGTCCAGTATCTCCTGCAATGAACTGTCAGTAATGTCCCATCTTCTGCAATACATAAATTATGATTTCTTAGCCACCCTGTGCCCTTTTGGGCACAGGGTGAACTTAGACCCACGAGTTCTTAGTGCCGCTGGCACAGGAGTATCTCTCATCCTTCCAAAGTCTCTGGTTGTCACGGGTCATTTCTTAACAGGATGTGTTGCCTCAACAATAGAATACCAGTAAATGGGGACTAAGATATGAATCCAGCATAACCATCAGTTCCCCTCCAGCATCACGATGGCAAAGCACAAAAGAAGAGACATCCCGGGAGAATGCCAGAGTGACTCTCCACGTGTCTGCCAAGCTGATATACCAAATGCATGTACGGAAGGACGCCCCGCAGGACGTCACATGCACAGCGCCTGGGGTGTGGCATGGTGGGAAAGCCCGCCCAATTCCCCACATCCAACTGGTGTGGAGGAGAGGGGGAGAGGGAGGGTGCCCAGTGAAAATCGCAGCTTCCGCACAGCTTCCGCACAGCCAGACACACACCGGCCCACCGGCCACAGATCACACGGACACAGATCAGCTAAAAAGAGTGGAAGCAGTGAACGTCAACAATGTATCTATAAATGTAAACTATATTCTGTATATATATAAAAAAAAAGCCCTATAAGGCCGATGCAGCACTAAAATAAAAATATATTTTTTTTATTGTTTATCGTGTGTTGAATAAAAAAAGAATAATATATAGTGAAAAAAATGTATAAATGAAGCAGCTAGCACTAAAGTTCAGCACTAAAAAATGTAAAAGCAATATATAATTCGAAAGAGTGCAGCGCTACAATACCAACTCATATAAAGGAAAATGAGGTGAAAAAGTGAAGAGAAAATGAATAAAAATAAGAACCCCAAAAAGGTATATAAATCCGTGGAAAATTCATAAGTGAAATCAAATCAGAAAAAACTTGTGCAGAGTCCCATCTAAATAGTAACAAAGAAAGTCCATATGAAGGTAATCTTTCAAAATGTTGCAAAAAGGAAATTCCACAAAATTGAAGAAGTGTCACCAATCTCCCAAGTACTTCCTGTTTAAACATAAACACCCAGTGATGTGGTAGTCTGCTTACCAGAGAGCCATGACTGCAGATCACAGTCTCACCAAGCCTAGGAATATAGGTCTCCCTACAAACCAATCAGGATGTAACCGCCAATGTTCCAAGGATGACTCAGAATTAAAAGACAGAAACCTGCAGGCGTTGATATAGTCCTTCCTGTGCTCCAGGAGAAAACCCTTCAGTTTCCCAATGTTATTGATCACATCCCGGGCTCTGGCACTGAAGGTCCCCCGGGGCCGGCTCTTTCTCAGTATGTCTGTCTCTGGCAGTGACACCCCGAGCGCCTTATTGCGGGTTTTCACAGCCTTCACACTGGCTCTGAACATTTTGAAAGATTACCTTCATATGGACTTTCTTTGTTACTATTTAAATAGGACTCTGCACAAGTTTTTTTCTGATTTGATTTCACTTATGAATTTTCCATGGATTTATATACATTTTTCGGGTTCTTATTTTTATTAATTTGCTCTTCACTTTTTAACCTAATTTTCCTTTATATGAGTTGGTATTGTAGCGCTGCACTCTTTTGAATTATATGTTCTGTATATGACATAAAAACATTATGGTCTGACCCATAAGGGTCAGCCATAAGAAAATTGTGGGTCACATAACACACCTCCAATCCTATTCTGTATGAAAAAAGTGGTGGAGAAACATTGGGACTTTAAATGGGGGGATGAGGGAAGGTTCACGATGTTCACGCCCCCATCCCTATACTGTAATCACCGGTGGGCCGGTGTGTGTCTGGCTGTCCAGAAGCTGCGATGCACAGTGGGTGCCCTTTCTCTCCACCTCCCTTACCCTCCACACCAGTTGGATGTGGGGGATTGGGCTGGCGTTCCTACTGTGCATCAATGCCACATCCCTGGTGCTGTGTGTGTGACGTCCTGTCAGTATTTGTAACATTCACTCACTCCTGTTTTCTTTTCTCTTCTTTTTATTCCCCTTTTTAAGAGATCTTTTCCCTAATTTCTCATATCCCTGATCTGGTTACTGCTCTCCTTTTCACTTTGGTTATATTTTTCATATAATTTCCTTACTGTGGCTATGGGCTTCATCCTATTCTTATCCCATTGACTTACATTGTCATCATGGATACATACCACTTATTTCATTTCATATATTATAGAAGTCCCAATCATCCCAACATGAAGAACTCTCTCACATATGACATTACATTGGGATGGTCTGTATGCTCACAGTTTTCCTATTGGGTCCCCGTTCCAGCTCCTGGGCCAGGCTCATTTGGCTGACCCCTGGCATGTGTTATCGCATTGTTTTTGCTCCGGATGAGTGGATAGAAGTACATGAAACGCATCAAGTCCATTCTGATGCATCCAACATACATCTATAATTTTAGATGGTTTTACCCTCTCCTAGATCCCATTTTATGATATGGCTTACCCTGCACAAAGGGGGACTATGATGTACAATTTTTTTTCCTTGTGCCATGCTGTTAGATATATATTTGTTACTATGTATATTGATACCTCCTATGCTTACATGCATGTCATACTGTTTTATGTCATGTCAATCATTGGTTTACTAATAAACATAGAGATGTTTATACCTATGTGAATTTGTTTGGTTCCACCACGCGCACCTCATTCAAATTCCCAACCTCCCCCCTCTTTGCCTCCCTCCTGTTGAGTGCCCCCACAGCAAGCAGCTTGTTATGGAGGCACCTGAGCTGAGTTGCAGCACTGTGTGTCCATTCAGACACAGAGCTGCCGTTCGTCCCCACCCCCTCTATCTCCTTATTGGCTAACTTACTTTGATTGCCAGCAGCAGGAGTCAATGGTGCCACTGCAATGTCTCAGTCAATCAGGAGGGAGAGACAGCCAAGGGACTTGTGGACATCGCTGGAGAGAGATGGGGCTCAGGTAGGTATTTGGGGTGCTGGGGAGGCTGCTGCATACAGAAGTCTTTTTATCTTAATGTATAGAGTGCATTAAGATAAAAAAACATTTTGACTTTACAACTCTTTTAACTGCTAATAGCTGTGTAGCAAGGTGTTACTTTGCAATGTGGCCAATAGACTACAGTTTGTGAGTAAGAAGGAACTCAGCTCCCTCCGGTGTTCAATTGTGATACTTCTACAACTTGTTTGGTTTAATTATAATAAAACAATGCATTACGGATCTTGAAGTACAGGGAGATAAAGACTCCATTTCCTTGGGTACTGTGACGATAGTCGAACATATCTCCGTCATCCATTCCCTTCTTCTCCCATAAAAGAAATCACCCAATATTCCACGAGTAGGAATATCCCTGGAATCACCGAATAATCCACACATGAGCCAAGGCTTAATGCTGGATGTAACAGGACACACCTTATTGAAAGTACACAGCACACTTTTATACAGAATTTGGAACATCCCGCCCCCAAAAACCGCTTTTCTATTGGTCAATTGTAAAGTACATTTGTGGTTTCACTCAGGTCTTCTTCCATGCAAATGAGGACTTCAAAATGTCTCAGCAGAGATTGGTCCCAAAGCTTGAATAGCCTGAATATGTGTGTTGAGACAGAAGCCCCAGAGGGGGTAATTATTACAATGAAGCAATCAGAACAACAATTAACACCTCTACACACTGGACAATAAAATGTCTCTCACAAGCCCGACTCCACTTAATTCACTAGTCGGAGCCAAGCATTGAAGGGTCATTGTCATAGTGACCTAGTCAGGACAAATTAAGCCACTCACAGAACAATGGGATCGTCTGGACAGTTGAGTCAGCTTCAAGACAGAGAGCTGGCCGGTGGTGGACATTAGCATTCACATTAGACAATGACATTCTAATTGAATTCACACAATAAGGTCTTTCAAAAGCCTGTCCCACTTAGCACATCAACAGCCCTTTACACAAAGGAATGAGCCCTCTTATTGACCGGTTGTGGTTTAGAATAAACCAACAACTTTTAATATTTCAAGATATCCTGCCATACATGATTTATCAGTAATGTCCCATCTCAGAGAATTTGATATAATTTCTTAGTCACCCTATGCCCCTATTGGACATAAGGTGACCCTAGACATAGGAGGATCTAAGTCTGTCACATTTCTCCCCCATCAGAAGATGACTAACAGGGTCCCAGACCTCCACCTGGTCTGGACATGCGTTAGTCGGACAAAGTGAATTCACATAGTCTGTCCGCATGACATCCAATCTTGGTTGCAAGGTGTAGTTGATACCAGTAGAGGGAACCCCAAACGGGTTGACTCCGAAGTCAGTCAGTAGTTCCAGTCCTCCGATGCTGGTATCCATACAGTACCCCAAATCACTTGCTCCAAACCGAGCATTACTCACCCCGCCATCCTCTGCCTCTCTCAGGGAATACGTCTGCCGCTGGGGAGAGGCCTGGACTAGCCCTTCTCCCTGGAGTCCTTTCAGCCGCTGGAGAGATGACAGGGTGGCTGGGCTCAGTCCATCATGCTGTTGGGGATCTGGGCCAACTGGCCATCATGTATGGGGTATACCAGTGGAGACTGAAGTCCCACCCACTGGTGTGAGGTGAAAATCCCCCAGTGCTTGCAAAGCAAAGCCGACATCCTCCTATTTCAGTCCTGTACCATTTTCTGGGGTTGTGCCAGTGGAGACTGAAGTCCCATCCACTACCCCAGGAACCCCTTCTTCTGTTAGGTGAAAGCAGAGGCCCGGGGCACTCTGCTCTGTTGCCAGCTCTTCAGCTGGGTTGCTGTGAGTGGAGACCACAGTCCCATCCACCGATATCCGCTCAAGCTGTTGTGGGGTGCAGCCGCCAGTAGCATCCTGTCCTGCTGCCAGTGATTCCGCTGGGAGTAAGAGCTTTACCACCTCAGCTGGTTGCTGGGGAGGGGGGCCAACCACCCCGGCTCCCTGGAAACCCACAGTTGGTCCCGGTGCTGGGCAGAGATGGCTGGCACTCTGACCTGTTGCCAGCACTTCTGCTGGGGGTGCATAATCCATAACATCCTCTGAACAGTCCATACATTCTGTAATATGTGGCTGGGGAGTGATCGCCATCTTCTCACCCTGAGCCTCCGAAACTGCCACAGGGGTGGGGCAGAGGTCTTGAACCCTCTGTCCGGTGACCAGCGCTTCAGCTGGGGAAGTTCCTTGTAACTCCACAAATACTGCTCTTGGTGCTGGGCAGAGCACAGTGAAGTTTGGCCCTGATACCAGCTCTTCTGCTGGAGGCTCATCAGGTTGTTTTTCCTCAGCAGAAAAATCTATTAAATCCCCTGTCTCTGGTGTCTGGGGATAGGGGTTCACCATCTCCTGTCCATGGAACCCAGAAGATGCTATAGGTACTGAGCAGAGGTTAGCAGAGCTCGGCCCTGCGGTCAGAACTTCAGCTTTGGGAATGGCAATCTCCAGGTTTTCCACTGCCGATTCACTGGCATACTGCTGGACAGGCACATTCCTCCATTCAAGATCGTCCCATGCAGAAACGGGATCATCAAGGTCAGTCGGCACTTGCTGCATCCGCCATATAACCTCCAGGTCCATAGCGGCAGGGGCAGGTTGGAAAAGCACACTGTTACCCTGCCACATGGACGATTCTTCAGCCAGGATTTCTGCATTGTCCACTGGTAGTTCCTGATAGTCCCAGGCAAAGGGAGCCCGGCCCTGGCGCTGAGCAGAGTCTAGCAGCTGTTTGTAGGCGATCTCCAGGTCCCATTCCCGAGCGGCCAGAAATGTCAAATCTTCCTGTAGCCAGTGCGCTTCCGAGATATTCAATTTTTTCTCTCTGTGCTCCATTATGTCCTCCAAGCGCCACTCCCGATCATCCCCAAAGTCGGGATCACTGGACATCCTCCAATACAACAATCCCAGGTCATCATAGTCATAGCCTTCTGTGGGGCTGTCATCCGCTGACCACGGGCACTCTTGGGCTACATACCACTGGAGGGCTCTGTAGCTCTCATCCAGCCGCATCTCTGCCCGGATCAGCCTGTTTAATTCCGCTATCCACTCCTGCTTCGGTTGTTCCCCCAACAACGGTATTCGTACGTCATACTGCGGCCAGTACCTTGCATAGATGTAGGGCAGGACCTCTCCTTGGTGTTGCTGCTCCAGAGCTAGCGCTTCCTTCCAGAGTTGGCACCGAATCACATCCGCCCATCCCAGCAGGACCTCCTCTGATTCTGGTCCTGTGTGCTGTATCCGCATCTCTTGTAACCTTCTTCTGAATTTCTCTTCCATGGTTGCTGGTATCTGTACCTCTCCTCGTCTTTCATTTGGTGCTGCTTCTTTAGGCGTTGTCACCGATCGTCGTATTTCTGCAGCTCTCAGCTCATGTTGCCGCTCTCGTTCTTTCTCATCAAAAGCTTTAAAAGCGCTAAACGGAATCTTCCTTGTGTCTGCTGTGCTGTACTCACTGTTTGGAGAATGTGCGGCTGCTTGTTGGACTGCTGCCAGTTTTAACTGTAGCTCTGCGTCTCTTATTTGTTTAGCCTCCTCCGCTAACAGGGTCATCACTTTCAGCACCACATCCGCCGTTGGGTTCGGACCGAACCATGCTAATTTCTCTCTTATTAGCTTGTTGGCTGGTGATTCCTCCTCCTGAATCACTGGTGTCTCCATTTCTTGTACTGCTGGCCTTGCTGCAACCAAGTTCTCCTGGTCTAGCTCCATTAATTCTGCTATGATGACACGCTCGGTTTTGTTGCTAGCAATCCTTCCACGAACTTCCAGTAGTTCTTTCAGTGTATTTCTTTTAAGCCGGGTGTACCGGTCTTCCATTCACTGTTCCCAGTGTCTGCTTGGAATCCTGGTATAAAGGAAAGTAGAAGGGAAAATCCCGCTGCTGCCAACCAGTTGTGACGGTAGTCGAACATATCTCCGTTATCCATTCCCTTCTTCTCCCATAAAAGAAATCACCCAATATTCCACGAGTAGGAATATCCCTGGAATCACCGAATAATCCACACATGAGCCAAGGCTTAATGCTGGATGTAACAGGACACACCTTATTGAAAGTACACAGCACACTTTTATACAGAATTTGGAACATCCCGCCCTCAAAAACCGCTTTTCTATTGGTCAATTGTAAAGTACATTTGTGGTTTCACTCAGGTCCTCTTCCATGCAAATGAGGACTTCAAAATGTCTCAGCAGAGATTGGTCCCAAAGCTTGAATAGCCTGAATATGTGTGTTAAGACAGAAGCCCCCAGGAGGTAATTACTACAATAAAGCAATCAGAACAACAATTAACACCTCTACACACTGGACAATAAAATGTCTCTCACAAGCCCGACTCCACTTATTTCACTAGTCGGAGCCAAGCATTGAAGGGTCATTGTCATAGTGACCTTGTCAGGACAAATTAAGCCACTCACAGAACAATGGGATCGTCTGGACAGTTGAGTCAGCTTCAAGACAGAGAGCTGGCCGGTGGTGGACATTAGCATTCACATTAGACAATGACATTCTAATTGAATTCACACAATAAGGTCTTTCAAAAGCCTGTCCCACTTAGCACATCAACAGCCCTTTACACAGAGGAATGAGCCCTCTTATTGACCGGTTGTGGTTTAGAATAAACCAACAACTTTTAATATTTCAAGATATCCTGCCATACATGATTTATCAGTAATGTCCCATCTCAGAGAATTTGATATAATTTTTTAGTCACCCTATGGCCCTATTGGACATAAGGTGACCCTAGACATAGGAGGATCTAAGTCTGTCACAGGTACTTAACAGACTAAAATACCCACAGCGCTACTGTGCTACCAGAGCTTATTGCAACACGCACAGCCTTCTGGGAGGAACTACTTAAAGGAAGGGAAGGCTTGCATCTGGCCTCTTGGGACAGCATCTTCAAGCAAGCAGGAAGCCTGTGTTGGGGCCTGCTGCGAGGGCGCTGAGGCCTAAGAAGCCTGGGCCTACAGTCGCCAGAGCAGATCGCCTATCCTAAGTGGGGATCCTTGACGCAGTGTGTGGCCTATGCTCCACAGCAATCAAAGTTGCCTATCCATGGCCCCTTTGTGATGGCTCCGCGGAGGACCAGAGACTGTCAGTTGTGGGGCCAGCACTATTATTGTTCGGAGGTTAACATGCCACATGCAGGGATACATTGCATTACGGCAGTGACTGTGCATTGAAAAAATTGGTGCCTGTGTCGCCAGCACGCTACATTTACTTTGAATGTTTGCGTCTTCTTTTTCTTCACACCTATTAGATTACAAATTGTTAACGTGCACCAACTAAAGCTAGCGAAGACTTCAGTTAACTGAAAGGAACAGTTATTGGGATTCAGTCTGACTAACTGAGCTAATATAGTAGGACATGTGTCTGGGAAATACCCACTAGGGGGAGCCAAAAATATATATAGACTCATATACATAGTATAATTATTCTATACTCATTTGTACAGTATTGTTGTTCCTGAGAGCTGGATGAGGCCTAGTGGAGAGGTACTCCAGTGCTGATAGTACTACATTGGGGAGATCCCTCCACTGCGTTCTTACAAGGGTCTGACTTTGATTTATATTGGTTAAACTTGTTACTTATGGCCCATACACACGAACCGAATATCGGCCGATGGATCGTACGACTTTTTTCGCTTAATAATCGCAAGTAAAATAAAATAGGTTATTAAACTCACGAAAATTCTCGTACGACAGAAAAAAAAGATCGGAAGTGATGTCACGTGTTGTAATGTATTTGTATTGTATGGTCGGACGACGGCTGTACTGACTAAACGAAAATCGTACGATCTGACATCGTACGAGGAAAATGTTTGCGCTTGTCCGATCGAAAAATATCGGATGAACGGTCGTGATCGGCTCTCGAAAGTAGTGTACACACGATCCGAAAATCGTACGATCCGTCATCGGGCGATCGTTTTCGTCCGATATTCGGATCGTGTGTATGGGCCATTAATCTCTTACCATTGACTCTTGCAGGGCCCTGTAAGAAGTGAACTGCTGTTTGTTTAACCCTGTTTTATCTTTTCTTTACCAAGTAAGCACTTCTTGGTTGAACTGCATTTTGTGTGAATCCTTTACCATTTGGACAGGTGGCCAGTACGAGGTAATAACACTTAACTGTATTTTTATAACTGTATGATATCATTGTAGTTCCCAACTGCCAGTGGGTTCCACAATCGTTGTGTTGTCCAGTCGTTCCAAGGGAGGGTACAAAACAGCCTTGTTTTTTTTTTTTTTCACAAAAAGGTTTTATTAGGTGGAAAGTAGTACATATTACATCGTATACTCACAAAAGTACAATAGCGGTAGAGAATTGTATACAACCAAAGATATACAATGAAGTATTTCCATGGAGAGGAAAAACTAAACAAAACAATCGTATAGATAATCCAAACATAAACATTTATGTAAGCATACATGTATCAACACTTATGTAATTTTTGAAATAGAGGGGAGGGATAATGTCGGTGCTTGAACAGTTCTAAATGGATGGGGAGAGATGGGGAGGGGAGAGGAGAGGGGGAGGAAGGAAAAAAAAAGGGGGGTGGGGGATGCCAGGGACTCTGAGCGAAAGTCGAATAGTGAATCCTATTTTCAGGTTCATTTTATAATAGATTTGTATTGCTGAGATTCTTTAAATGTTGTCCAATCGTACAACCTAGCATAGAACTTAGTGATCCTTTCTTGGGAAATACTAATCAGTTCCTCGACTCTTTCCATGCAATTTATTCTTCTGAACCATTCTGCTTTCGTTGGGGTATTTGTAGACTGCCAGTGAGAGGGGATACAATGCCTTGCTGCGTTAACCATTATCATGGGAAGTGACTTCAAGTATTGACTTTTGGGCAGATCATTAAAATGCAGTAAGTATTGTGCCGGGGTGAAACTCAGATTTGATGATGCCACTGTTTGGATAGTTTCGTGTACCGATGTCCAGAAGGGCTGAAGTAAGGGGCAGGACCACCAAATGTGTAGCATAGAGCCCTCCTCCCTTTTACATCTCCAACATCTGTTAGAGGCATTCAATGAGATTTTGTGCAGAGTTGTGGGGGTCCTATACCATCTGGTTATGATCTTGTAGCCACTTTCTTGCGTGGCTACATTTAACGATCCTTTGTGTGCATAGAGATATATGGTTTCCCAGTCATCCTCAGACAGATCTACACCTAGGTCTCTTTCCCAGGCTTTACAAGAAGAGCTGGAAAAGTCGGTATCGTCTTCAAAGAGCGAATTGTATACTGTCGAGATAATATGTCTGCGTGGGGAAGTTTTTGTACATATAGTTTCTAGTGTGGTAAGGGGTCTTGTCCAGTGGTGGGCCTTGTCTTTGTTGGATAGAAAGTGTCTGATCTGAATGTAGTTCCAATGAGACAGTAGAGACGGTTCTATGTCCTTCAGTATGTCCTCCCTAGGTAAGAATTTGCCATTCTTAAAGAATTGTTTTGAGAGCATGTCTTTGGATGGCCAATGATGTGCCGGGAACGATTTATCCATACCTGGAGGGAAGTCAGGGTTATTTTGCAGTGGGGTGAGAGGGCTAAGCCATGGAGAAGGATGCTTTCGTCTAAAAGTGTTACGGAGGCTTTCAAGTGTAGGTCCAATAAGGGGGTGCGTTTTAATGAAGTTGGGATGAAATTTAGGATTGATCCACGGCAAATTTTTTAGTTCGTGAGGATATTGCGCTTTTTCAAGGGTTACCCAGTCTTTCACTGATTGGTGAATATTCCAATCCACAATTCTCGTTAGAAGAGTGGCTTGGTGGTATTTTCTGAGATCAGGTAAGGCTATACCTCCTCTACTCTTGGGTAACGTTAGTCTAGAAAATTTGATTCTGGGGGATTTACCTCTCCAGATAAATGAGGAGCAAGCCTTTCTGAATGCGGCAAAGAACGATAAGGGAATTTTGATTGGGAAGGTCAGCATGATGTAGAGGAACCTTGGCAAGATGGTCATTTTAATTAGAGCGGCACGACCGAACCAAGACACATTTAAGGTGTTCCATCTCTTCAGGTCGTCCAGTGTTTCTCTCATAACGGGTTTGAAGTTGAGATGAAAAAGATCACCCAGGTTGGCTGAGATTTCAATACCCAAATAAGTGATACTGTGGGTAGCCCACCTGAAAGAGAAATTTTTCTTGCACAACTCCACCGTATCAGTGGGTAGGGAGACATTGAGGGCATTGGATTTGGAGTGGTTAATTTTCAGGTTGGATAGTAAATGGAAGTGGTCTAAGTCTTTAAGGAGGTTAGGGATTGAGATCAGGGGGTTCGACAGGAAGAGGAGCATGTCATCAGCAAAGGCTGCTATTTTGTATGTTTTGTCATGGATCTCGATTCCAACAATATCTTTATTTGATCTGATTTTATTGAGTAGGGGTTCCAATGTAAGGACGAATAAGAGCGGAGATAAGGGGCATCCCTGTCTTGTACCGTTACGAAGGTTAAAGGCGCTCGATAGGTGGCCGTTGACCCTAACTCTTGCTGTTGGGTTGGAATATAGGACTTTGATATATGATCTCATTTGAGATAGGAGGCCAATGTGCTTCAGAACCGCATCAATGAAGTCCCAGGCCACTCTATCGAACGCCTTTTCAGCATCCAGGGACAAGAAGAAACCCTGTTTTTGTTTAGAGGTCAGCCAATGGTTTATGTTGAGAGCTTTTATTGTGTTGTCTCGCCCTTCTCTTCCCGGGATGAAGCCAACTTGATCCAAGGAAACCAAGGACGTCAACAAGGGGAGGATCCTATTTGCCAGGATTTTAGCGTAAATTTTTACATCTACGTTTATTAGGGAAATAGGTCTGTAATTGGTAACTTGGGTCAAATCCTTCCCCTCTTTGGGTATTACTGTTATGTGTGCTTCTAAAAGCTGTTTGGGGGGGTGTTGTTCTGAATGAAGCGACTGGAAAGTTTTTAGGAATCTCGGTTTTAGTAAATCTGTGAAAGTCTTATAGTATTGTAAGGGTAGACCGTCTGGGCCTGGGGCCTTTCCTATCTTCATCTCCTTGAGGGCTCTATCGAATCCTGCACCTGAGATGGGTTTTTCTAGCTCTTTGGCAGCATTCTCTGATATTCGGGGTGGGCCATGTTGTTCTAGGAATTCCTGTATAAGTTTCGCTCTCTCACTTGAATTCTGCGGGCATTTAGGGTTGGAGGGAATATTATAGAGATTTTGGTAGTATAGCTCAAATTGTTTTGCAATCTCGTCATTTGAGGAACACATACCACCTTGTTTGTTGCCTATCTGATGAATGGTGTGAGCGGTTTTCTTGGTTTGGACTGCTTTCGCAAGTAGCCTGCCACATTTATTCCCCTGTTCATAGTATATTTTGTGTCTTAATATATATTGTCGTTTGATTTTCATGTTTAACTCGTCAGATAGGAGTGTTCTGGTGCGTGTTAGCTCCTCAAGTGTTGAGGCCGCAAACGTTCGCTTGTGAGTGCGTTCTAGCTGGTGGATGCGTTCTAGCAGGGATCTTATTTTGGATTGTTGTTCCTTTTTAATTCTAGCCAATTTTTTGATAAACTCGCCTCTTATGACACATTTGTGAGTCTCCCATTGTGTAGTCAGCGAGGTTTCGTCATTTTCATTGCGCAGAAAATAGTCGTTTAATACTTCTTTAAACTCAAGAATGTCAGAGGGGTTTTTCAGTACCGTGGTGTTGAGTCTCCATGTCTTAGTTATGTTATTTTTTTCTGGGAGTGTCAGAGTCATGGTTATTGAATGATGATCAGAGAAAGTCATGGACCCAATTTTGGAGTCTGTCAGAAGTGGAAGGTCGGGCTGTGAGAGGAGGAGATAGTCAATCCTCGAATACTTTTGGTGGATTTTAGAAAAATAAGTGTAATCTCTGGTCTGAGGATTTAAGATTCTCCAGGTGTCATGTAACATAAGGTCTTGTAGTTGGATCTTGATTTGTTTCAGGGCCTTAAACGGAAGAGTCGATGAACCATTGGAGGTATCTAATAGGGGATTAAGAGGAGTGTTAAAGTCCCCCCCAAAGATGAGGGTGCCTGAGGTGAAAGTCGTCAAAAGGTCTTTGATTTTGCGGAAGAAGGCGACCTGTCTCACATTTGGGGCATAGACATTTGCGATAGTAATGGGGTGCTGTTTTAGCTTCCCTTTCAGGAAAATATAGCGACCTTCGGGGTCTATTAAGGTGTCGTCAATCTGGAGTGGGGTCCCCCTGGACATCAGTACCGAAACACCTTTCGTTTTGCCAGCTGGGTTGGTGGCGTGGAATGAAGTTGGATATCTATTGTCTCTTAATTTTGGAATTTTATCTGACCTAAAATGTGTTTCTTGTATAAGAACAATATTCGCGTGTTGCTTGGATGCTTCGTTAATAAGTTTAGTTCTCTTTTCAGGGATATTGAGTCCTTTTGCATTTATGGAAAGAATTTTTAATGATAAAGGCACGGAGCGTGTCTTGTCTGGGGACATCTTGTCCACTTATGTGTAACTGGCTCGGTTGTCTTGAGTGAAGGGGAAAAGAAAAAAAAGAAAAAAAAAGAAAAATTGGGCTCGGGCAAGGGGGAGGGGTTAGAAGTGAAGGGGTAGAATGTGAGGGGAAGAACCGGGGATAGATATAGATACACTAACCTATCCTATTTGTCTAGGGACCGGTATGTTCAAGGGGTGATGAGTCGGACACACCTTGTGTGGGTGCGGGGCTCGTACAGAACTCGATGGGGTTATACGAAGGAGTGAAACAGATTCAGTTTTACCCTATCTATCCCTCCCTCACTTCAACTTCTATCTAAATTGACTGTGTGTACCAGCACAGCGGAGCTGTAAATATAAAATGAACGCAATTGGCCATGAGTTAAATGACTGAGGTGTATATTTAAACATTGCATCAGTAGATATTCTCGCTATCCATCCTTTTACTAAGTAACAGCCTTGTTTTTTATACTGATATGAAAATAACCCTTTCCATTTTGGAAAATCTTACAAAATATTAAATACTTGGCTTACAAACACTGTACAAGTGAAAAATACCCGCTATCTTGAATCTCCTGCCCTTAACTTTAGAACATATAGGCTGGTATCAGCACGTGTCTGCTAATGGCAGACTATATATTATTGGTATTTTTCAAATGAAGGTGGTTTCAGATTTGTTTCCTTTTTAAAAAAGAAAAATAAATCAAACCAACTAGTCCAAACAAGTTTAACAGGACATGTGCAGAAAGTGTGATTTTATGTTTTTTTTTTTTAAAGAAAGTTGTTATTTTTTTGTATTATACGTTATATCTAAAATGAAATGACCCTGACTCACCAACTGACTTGAAGTGCATCAGCTTGAATTCGATATATTTCAAGTTTCCCAGTTTACTTGATGTCCTAAACAATCCCCCAGATAACATGGAGCAAACACGTGAATTCAGTCAGAACTAACACTGAGATCCACTTTGTCAGCACGGGACTTGTTAACTGAAGTGGAAATGATGTTCTAAATTATTGCAGGCCTTGGGGCAGCCGTTCTGTGATGAAGACGGAATGGACTGCAATAAAGACTGTGCAGGCAGTGAAGCAGATTTGTGTAAAATATTCACTCTCCCAGCTCATTATTAGCTATCTGTGACTACACCTTTCAGTGTGTTATAGCAATGCATCAGCAATGGAGACACATGGAATTTATGTTTTCTATCCTTACTGACATTAAGGCACAGCAAAGGCAAAACATATACTAGTTAGTGGAAGAGATAAGAAATGTTCATTTGTTGGTTTTTATCTCTATTGAATTCTGCAATGTATAAGAGTATTAGAGGGTATTTTGTTTATTTCGCTCTTGCAATTACTTGACCTTGCGTAAAGAGCTGTCCACTCATTTACAATTCCAGAAAGGGGAGATGGTTGTACAACAGGGGTGTAAAGGTTCATTTTTTATTTTCTAAATAGGTTCCTTTAAGCAAGTGCATTGTTGGTTCACTTACCTTTTCCTTCCATTTCCCTTCTAAATGTTTTTTTTCTTTGTCTGAATTTCTCACTTCCTGTTCCTCCTCAGTAAGCTGTTCTGGCTGACTAACCCCCAGCCAGAACGTCTCGGATGATGGGGGCAAGCTTACTGAGGAGAAACAGGAAATTAGAAATTCAGACAAAAAAAACATTTAGAAGGGAAATCAACAATGTACTAGCTTAACCACTTCCTTACTGGGCACTTATACCCCTTCCTGACCAGGTGAAATTTCAGCTTCTGGCACTGCGTTGCTTTAAATGACAATTGCGCGGTCGTGCGACGTGGCTCCCAAACAAAATTGGCGTCCTTTTTTCCCCACAAATAGAGCTTTCTTTTGGTGGTATTTGATCATCTCTGCGGTTTTTATTTTTTGCTCTATAAACAAAAAAAGAACGACAATTTTGAAAAAAAGTCAATATTTTTTACTTGTTACTAAAATAAATAGCCCATTTTTTTTTTTTTAAAAAAAACATTTTTTTTTTCAGTTTAGGTCGATACGTATTTTTCTACATATTTTTGGTAAAAAAAATAAAAAATCGCAATAAGCGACTGGTTTGCGCCAAAGTTATAGCGCATACAAAATAGGGGACAGAATTATTATTAATTTTTATAATTATTTTTTTTACTAGTAATGGCGGCGATCTGCGATTTTTATTGGGACTGCGACGTTATGGTGGACACACCGGATACTTTTGACACATTTTTGGCGCCATTCACATTTATTTTGCGATCATTGCTATAAAAATGCACCGATTACTGTATAATGTGACTGGCAGTGAAGGGGTTAACACTAGGGGGTGAGGAAGGGTTAAATATGTATCCTGGGTGTGTTCTAACTGTGTGGGGGGAGGGGGGTGACTGGGGGAGGTGACCGATGCTGTGTCCTTATGTACAAGAGACACAGATCGGTCTCCTCTCTCCTTGACAGGACATGGATCTCTGTGTTTACACACAGAGATCCATGTCTTGTCCCTGTAACCGCCGATTGCGAGTGCCTGGTGGACATCGCGGCCGCCAGGCACGCGCATCGGTATCTCAGGAATGCAGCGCGCTCCCTCTAGTGGCCATTAAGAGCACAGGACGCCTATTTGCGTCCTGTCAGAGATTCAGGACCGCCTGACGGCCGCATATATTCGTGGTTAAAGAAACCTAATTAGAAAATAAAAAACAAACCTTTACAACCCTTTAAGGTCACAGAGATGGTAAAGAAAGTGACGTGTTTAAATAAAATAGCTGACATTATGTTCTGATCACAAAAGCATTGTAATGTATATGCAACTTGAAATATTTAAAATTTTACTTTGCAGATTCGCCTAGTGGTGCGCCGCACAAACACCCAGGAGATTCCCCTAAAGCCGCCCAGAAACCCCCTCTTACTATAGGAGGACCTCCATCCTCTCCCTGATCCCCCACCAGCCTTCCCTAGGGACCGATCCACCAAGCTGACAGCCCCCAGCTTAGGTCCTTCTTCCTGAATTGTGGCCATCTTGGTACATCTCCCCCTATTCTGCCCCACCACATATCCACCACCTCTGTGGCACTTGATCCAGGGTTTCAGCTGATCGCCCTTGAGAGGTCAGGAAGGAATTTTTTTCCTTTGCTGCAGCACATTGGATAGCGCGACCAGGTTTTTTTTGCCTTCCTCTGAATCAACCTGGGAGTGAGGATTTAAAGAATCTTCCCCCCACATTCCATTAAAAACCTCACTGGCACCCCCGATGCTTGGCGACAATGGCTAATCTGCGATACTCTGCAGACACCATTTGGAGTCTGAGGCGATTCGCCACAGTATTACCAGCCATCACCAAAAAGGCCTTAAGAACTAAGCAACTATTGAGAATCGATCGACTGTCAAAAATTTCAGTCATCCATCCCAACCTGAGCACATATCTTGTGCTTTGATCCACACAAGATCGGCAGTAAAACACTGACTAGAAATCTATGATTTAATACTACAATACGACTTAGACTGCCTCTTTATTACAGAGAGCTGGCTCACAGCCGATTGTAACACCATTCTAGGAGAATTGGTGCCAGAAAACTACCGTATTATCACGGAAAATAGAATAGGACAAAGGGGAGGAGGCCTGGCGGTGATCCACAAGACTCACCTTGCGATCACTAAACCAGTCCTTCAAAACCCTCTTCCATTCATGGAAACCCTTACTCTACAGCTGCAAACAAATCCCCAGGAGACCGTCCGGATTCTACTCTGTTATAGGCCACCCGGCCCAAAATCGCAGCTTCTACCATCGCTGACGGAGTTTATCACCACTTATACCCTAAACAGCAAACACCTTTTGCTGCTCGGGGACTTCAATCTCTGGGCCAATTCCTCACAGGATCCCGTTGCCGACGCCTGTATTGACCACCTGGAAGGTTTAGGGCTACAGCAACTAGTCTGTGGGCCCACACATGCCTCAGACCACACACTCGATCTTATTTTCAGACAAAATCTGAAAATAAATACTTTGTAAAATAAACCATTGCCATGGACAGATCACCATGCAATTAAATTCATAATTTCCAAAACTCCCCCATTGATAAAAACACCCAAGCCGGTGACAACACACTGGGCTAGATCTCAGAAGAAGCTCCATTCGGAACTCTTCAAATCTACTTTGGAAAATAAAATGAAAACACTCCAACCATTCCGAACAGCCTCAGAAACACTGGATGCCTTAAATGCAGCCCTACTACAGTCAGCCGACTTAGTAGCGCCGAAACGCAAAGCCCACATCCGGAAAAACAAGTCCGGCTGGTTTAATAACCAGCTGGTAAGGGAGCTGTGGTGGCTCAACGCGATTGGCACTGAGCTGACAAGCCATTCACCTCTGCAGCCAAGGGTTCGGATCCGGCCTCGGCTACATGTGAATTGAGTTTGGTGGTCTCAGCCCGGCTCCCGGTGGGTGTGCTATGCAAGGTACGCCTGTGCTTAGTACGCCCACCCTCCCCCCCACAAAAAAAATAACTACCACCACACTTGCATGCACACAAAATTGATTTAACACGCACATTTAAAAAAAAATAAAAAAAAATAACCAGCTGGTGCTACTGAAGCAAGAGCGCAGAAAGGGCGGAAGCCGCCTGGAAGAGAAGCACTTCAGTGGAGAACCTCATCACCTACAAGGAAATAACAAGAAAATACCATAAAGAAATCTTCAAAGCCAAGAAAAATTATTTTTCTGAGGCTATCAACAGCGCCCTAAACCGCCCCCGGGAACTCTTCAAGCTGGTCACTCAGACCATGAATCCAGGCTGTCTTGAAGCCCCCAATTCAGATACCCAAGAATTTTGCAATGAACTATCGGATTTCTTCATCAATAAAATTGAGGGAATCCGGGAAAGCATTCAGCAAAACAACACCCCCCTCAACGCCACCCTCAACCAGGCCCACAACACCCATAGAAACATTCTACATTTAACAAAGTTTACTCTGGAACCCATCACCATCGATGCCACAAAAAATATTATCGGTACTTTGCGAAACAGCACAGCGCCCAATGATATTATCCCCACTAAACTGCTGAAGGAATGTGCCGACATCTTGGCACCACCTATCATGCAGCTTATAAATCAGTCATTTAAGGAAGGCATAGTGCCCTCCCTGCTGAAAGAGGGCACAATCAAGCCCATCTTGAAAAAGCCTACCCTGGATCCCAAGGACCCAACCCACCGCCATCCCTTAACAGGCCTCAACGTTCTCTCCAAGGTAATGGAAAAAGTAGTGGTACAACAGCTGCAACAGCATCTAGATACCCATAATCTACTTGATCCATACCAATCGGGTTTCCGTCCCGGACACGGGACAGAAACAGCATTACTCAAAATATGGGACGACGCTCTCGAGGCCGCAGACGAAGTCTCCTGGTTCTGTTGGACCTAAGCGCAGCCTTTGACACGGTAGACCACAAACTATTACTGACTAGGCTAGCTGAAGTAGCCAGAGTCGCAGTAGGTGATTTACCATGGTTTTCCTCCTTTTTGAAAAACCGATCACAAACAGTGAAATTGGGACCTTTCACTTCTGAAAAACGCACGGTGTCATGTGGAGTCCCTCAAGGATCCCCCCTGTCACCGGTGCTCTTCAACATCTACCTTCGCCCTCTCTTTGAAATCATTAGTAGTCAACAACTACTTTATCACTCATACGCAGACGACACGCAACTGTATTTTCGCATCTGCAACAAAAAGGATCATCATTTCAGTTTAGAGAATTGTCTCTCTTTGATAGAAAACTGGATGACCAAGAGTTATCTTAAACTCAACAGTTCCAAAACAGAACTTCTCCTGTTTCATGCCAGTCGCAAGAGTCAACTGGCAACAACCTGGACACCCCCGCCTATTCTGGGCCAAATTATCACCCCTAGCTCCAAAGTCAAAAGTCTCGGAGTCATCTTTGACACCTACATGACAATGGACGCACAAATATGGTCAGTAGTCAGCGGATCTCACCATCTGCTGCGCCTACTACGCAGACTTATTCCCTTTATCCCCAAAGAAGACGTAGCAGTCGTGGTGGGAACAATTGTGAACTCCAGACTGGACTATGCAAACGCCCTTTACCTCGGACTTCCCAAGTACCAAATCGCTCGTCTGCAAGTCGTTCAGAATACGGCCGCCAGACTTGTGACTGGGAAAAAACCCTGGGAATCAATCTCCCCTTCATTGAGAGCCCTTCATTGGTTGCTAGTAAAAGACAGAATTTCTTTTAAAGCCCTCTGTCTGACACATAAGTGCATTCATTGGAAGGCCCCACAATATCTATGCGAAAAGATAGAAGCCCACAATTCCAATCGCGTTCTGCGATCCACCGACCAAAATTTGGTCAAGGTACCCAAAGCCAGATACAAGTCCAAAGGAGAAAGAAGGTTTGCTTTCCAAGGTCCCAGACTATGGAACGCTTTACCAACCAGCATTCGGTTGGAGGAAAACCACCTGAGCTTCAGAAGACAGATAAAAACTCTGCTCTTTTGAGGCCCTGAGAGACATAAACAACAAGCGCCCAGAGGCGATTGAGTTCGCATTCATTCATTCAACCATTAAGATCAAGGAGACAAAAAAAAAAAACATTCTTCAACTATACCTTTAACCCTAACCATAGTTAGAATAAACCAGATTTCCAGCATGGACTATGGAGTAATGTCCTTTAGCTATTGAACACAGAATTAATTTTCTTTCTTTAACTTCTGGCAGCAAATTACTAAATTGTATGTGTACCACATTTCGATTACATGCCTTATATCTTTGGAATGACATCATTTTAAAATCACTTACAATAATAACTTGAAGTTTAACCACTTAAGACCCGGACCAAAATGCAGGTAAATGACCAGGCCCCTTTTTGCGATTCGGCACTGCGTCGCTTTAACTGACAATTGCGCGGTCTTGCGACGTGGCTCCCAAACAAAATTTGCGTCCTTTTCCTCCCACAAATAGAGCTTTCTTTTGGTGGTATTTGATCGCCTCTGCGATTTTTATTTTTTGCGCTATATACAAAAATAGAGCGAGATTTTTTTTAAAAAAACAATATTTTTTACTTTTTGTTATAAGAAAAATAAAATAAACTAAATTTTAGTCAAACATTTAGGCCAAAATGTATTTAGCCACATGTCTTTAGTAAAAAATTTTTTAGCTACCTAGCGGGAACAGCGACACTAATACAGCGATCAGAAAAATGATCGCTTAGTGATGCTGGCAATAGCAGGGCTCAAAATTTCAAGTCTTGAGCCACTAGCCAGGCCTCAAGGTTTACTCGCCACTAGTTGCCCAACCCAACCCCTACCCCGCCCCCAATTCTCCAGCTATTTACGCACTCATAAATTATCTTGTAAAATGTTTTATGCAGAAATAAGTTGCAAAAATAAATATTAACAACAACTTTATCTGTTCCCCTCAGCACAGCCTCACCTGTACCCACCATTGCAGCCTCACTGTGCCCACCATTGCAGCCTCACCGTGCCCACCATTGCAGCCTCACCGTGCCCACCATTGCAGCCTCACCATGCCCACAATTGCAGCCTCACCGTGCCCACCATTACAGCCTCACCGTGCCCACCATTACAGCCTCACCGTGCCCACCATTACAGATTCACTTTGCCCCCTTTGCCAATTCACTTTGCCCCCTTTGCCAATTCACTTTGCCCCCATTGCCAATTCACTGTGCCCCCATTGCCGGAGAGGAGGAGATTAGAGGGAGAGGAGGGTGACACCGGGAGAGGAGGGTGACACACACACAGCTATACACACCGGGGGGGATTACAAGTACCAGGGAGGAGAAAAACAGCTATACACACGGGGGGGGGGACTACAGGTTCCAGGGAGGAGAGACACAGCTATACACAGGGGGGGACTACAAGTACCAGAGAGGAGACACAGCTATACACACCGGGGGGGGGGGGACTACAGGTACCAGGGAGGAGAGACACAGCTATACACAGCGGGGGGGGGGGGACTACTACAGGTACCAGGGAGGAGACACACAGCGGGGGGAACTACAAGTACCAGGGAGGATACACAGCTATATACACAGGGGGGGGTGGACTACAGGTACCAGGGAGAAGAGACACAGCTATACACAGCGAGGGGACTACAAGTACCAGAGAGGAGACACAGCTATACACACAGGGGTGGGGGGGGGGCTACAAGTACCAGGGAGGAGACACAGCTATACACACAGGGGTGGGGGGGGGACTACAAGTCCCAGGGAGGAGACAGCTATACACACAGGGGTGGGGGGGACTACAAGTACCAGGGAGGATACAGCTATACACACAGGGGTGGGGGGACTACAAGTACCAGGGAGGAGACAGCTATACACACATGGGTGGGGGGGACTACAAGTACCAGGGAGGAGACAGCTATACACACAGGGTTGGGGGGGGGACTACAAGTACCAGGGAGGAGACAGCTATACACACAGGGGTGAGGGGGGGACTACAAGTACAAGGGAGGAGACAGCTATACACACAGGGGTGGGGGGGACTACAAGTACCAGGGAGGAGACAGCTATACACACAGGGGTGAGGGGGGACTACAAGTACCAGGGAGGAGACAGCTATACACACAGGGGTGGGGGGGACTACAAGTACCAGGGAGGAGACAGCTATACACACAGGGGTGGGGGGGACTACAAGTACCAGGGAGGAGACAGCTATACACACATGGGTGGGGGGGGGACTACAAGTACCAGGGAGGAGACAGCTATACACACAGGGGTGGGGGGACTACAAGTACCAGGGAGGAGACAGCTATACACACAGGGGTGGGGGGGGACTACAAGTACCAGGGAGGAGACAGCTATACACACAGGGGTGGGGGGGACTACAAGTACCAGGGAGGAGACAGCTATACACACAGGGGTGGGGGGGGAGACTACAAGTACCAGGGAGGAGACAGCTATACACACAGGGGTGGGGGGACTACAAGTACCAGGGAGGAGACAGCTATACGCACAGGGGTGGGGGGGACTACAAGTACCAGGGAGGAGACAGCTATACACAAAGGGGTGGGGGGACTACAAGTACCAGGGAGGAGACAGCTATACACACAGGGGTGGGGGGACTACAAGTACCAGGGAGGAGACAGCTATACACACAGGGGTGGGGGGGACTACAAGTACCAGGGAGGAGACAGCTATGCACAAAGGGGTGGGGGGACTACAAGTACCAGAGAGGAGACAGCTATACACACAGGGGTGGGGGGGACTACAAGTACCAGGGTGATGCTGGTTGGTGGCTGCACTTTTTCTATTGCATTACTAATTCAATGCTTACTGTGAACTGTGAAGAGGAGAGCCGTTCTTCCAGTGATCTCCCCGATGGCAGGGAGCATAGAGGAAAAGGAGATCCACGGATCGCAGAGCGGTACAGCACGCTGTTTCAACTTACATTGAAATTTCCTCCACTCTGCCCACAGCCCCGCCTCTTCCTGACCCCGCGCCTGTAATAGACAGAAAGCGTGTCCAATGCTGAGATGTGTTGTCTATTACAGGTGCGGGGTGAGGAGGAGGCGGGGCTGTGGGCAGAGTGGAGGAAATTTCAATGTAAGTTGAAACAGCGTTCTGTACCGCTCTGCGATCCCATGGCTCTCTACTTCCTCTATGCCATCGGGGAGATCACTGCGTGAACGGCTCGTGATTAACCCCGATCTCCAGCGGTGCTCGCTCCCCCACTCCCAGGCAGCCCAGCTCCTCGCCAGACCCAATTTTCCACTCGTAAAATGCGAGTAGGCGAGTGGAAAATCTGAGGTCTGCAATAGGGAGTGAAAGGGTTAACTAGGGCGGTGCTCAAGGGGTTAAAACTTTATTAGGGGGGGTACGGGGGCTACCCTAAACCTAACACTAACTGACTGTCACACTGACACTAAATACAGTAATCATACATGTTTACACAGGAGGAGAAAGTGCAGGGCAGGGGAGTGCGCGGATTGGCTGGGAGCGATCCAGAGGGGGCGGACAAAAACGAATAGCCGCCCCCTTGTCCCGGATCGCTCGGCCAGCCACGGGGGCCGCCGCATGTACCGGGGGGGTTCCCGATCGGACCCCTGACCCACCTCAAGGCACCAACGTATATATACGTTGATGTGCCTGTCGGTGCCATTCTGCCGACGTAAATGTACATGCGGCGGTCCATAAGAGGTTAAAAAAATGGCCATGTTAACCCTCTGTGTGCCTGCTAATCTTTATCTCACCTAGTAGCCCACCTATTTTTTCCTGTCAGAACCCTAATCCTGATACACATGTTTGCTCACTTACAGGAGGGGTTTCAGATACCTGATTATTTGCAAATACATTAAGCCAACAGGAAGAGGGTTTATAGAAATAGGAGCTCCTTAAGATCACAAACCCCTTTTTTGTCCCATGGCTGGGTTTCAGGCCTGCTTAGATTCTAGCCTCCTGTGACAACTTCAAGTAACAGGTATTTGCTACCCTCAGTTTAATCAGTTAAGCACATCCTGTATCTGACAAACAGGGAGTGGCACAGCCTTAGAACCTAAAAATAGTATCTATCATCTTAAGGTGAAGAGAGCCTGGTAACCCAAGTACCAAGTAAAAATGTCAATATAAATGAAAATATTTCACTGCAAACATTCTTTTCCTTTCACAACATCTTTCTTTTGATTTCTTATCCCACTAAATCATGTTCATGAACATTATTTTCCTTCTGACTTGGAGACATAGCTTCCTTAGAGGTAGACCAAAGCTTATTGTTACATACTGTTGTTATGGTAGAACTCTGGCCCAATTCCAGAGAATAAACCCGCTTGATTCAAATTATATGGTGAAATATGCAGCGAGCTGAGAAACATACTGCAACCTCACCTTTCAGCGTCTCAGCCAGCAAAGTCCTTTTTAAAAACAACATGACATCACAAAACATATGCATTCAGATTGGTTAGCTTATACATTTCACTCCCATTTACACGCCCCCCTGTGACGTCTGTACTGCACACTTTTACAGCACATGCAATCCACGTGTAAGTCCTTTGTGCACTGTTCTTGGCCAGCTTCTGCAAAGGTTTCTTCAAACCCATGTAAGCTCATATGGAGAGAGAGAAGGAGGAGGGGGAGGGTGACTTCCTCTTGCAACTGAATCCATACTTGTTTCTCTCCACAGAAGGGGCTTTGAAGTCAAGTCATTTAGGAATGCAGTAGAAAGGAGGGGCCAGGGGACAAGGAGCGGGTGGGGGGATGACACATCTGTTCTTGATAATAGTCCTTTGTATCTCCATTTCAAGTTTAAGATTTACGTGTAACTCTATTATCTGTTTCTTCATTTTTAAGGATAATATCTGCATTGCAACTCATACCCATACATGCATATGCATATATATCGTATATAGATAATGAATATAAAAACAAATAAACAATATAAGGAATATATTAAAAAAAAAAGAAAACATTTCAATGATTCTAATAAAATAATTAGGTTAACACAAAATAGCATAGAATATTTTATTGGTACTGTCCTCAGGTAACATTCCAAATGCACCCCCTTGTTCGCTAGAATCATGTCTAGGGCCATATGTTTTACAAAATCATTTGTCAAGTGGCCTCTAGGTGTTCAGTTAAACCTTGGAGTGCATCCCTGTTAATAGTTAACCAACCTCTGTTGATCATGGCAAACATAATTAATCCAATCTATAATCCCATTACTAAATTAAATTTCATAAAAGCATCAGTTTCACCAAATTACTGCATTTTTCCTTATTGGGCTTTCCTAAATATTTTGTTTCCTAAAGAAACTTAATTATATTAAATTACACTAGTTTTCAGAACCAACCATGCAGCATGATCAACTGAACCACATGTGCTCCGTCACATGACTGTTTAAACAAACATAAGTCTTAAGGTAATTTTTCAATGTAGGCAAACATACAGAACGTTTCATTGTGCCCATATAGGGATCCATCTACAAAGCACAATATTCCTTCCTGATTAATGCATCCGTCAATCCAAAGCCTAGAAAGTGACTTTTTGGTTCACTGTGGTTCTATCACACTGCATCATCTGTTCATATTGTATCTATAATTTTTACTATTTTAACCAACCTTTCTTAAGCTATGCAGATTAACACCATATTTCATTAAAATATAAGAGAGAGAGAGAGAGAGAAAGAGAAAAGGAAAGAGAGAGAGAGAGAAAGAGAAATTGAAAGAAAGAAAGAAGGAAAGAGATCTCTATATTAAACAAAACTACTAAATTGATAAGGGCTTTCTTTTAGATCTTCAAATGATTGTGTACAAATTACCTCTTATTAAAGAAAGCTTTGCCCTATAATAAACCTTTATAGTTCACTTAATATTCACTCAGACAGATCCAAAAAAATCTCAATGAACTCCCTCCTAGGTTTCCGGTTTCAACACTTGTATTCAGCGTGTCAGGCTGTGTAACCTGATCTCTAACAGCTAAGAGTACATTTCCTTAATGGTCTCTGAAGAGAGAAACATCTGCTGGCTATTTAAACCGAATCTTACTGCTTCGAACAGATTGAACAAGCTTTATAACATACACCATACAATGCGACTACAATCGAATTGTATAGTTTTTCTATTTTTTAACCCTTTTTAAACATTTTTAAACATATTTGGTTTGTACATCTGTCAAAAATCATGTACATTACATTATAATATGACATTTCCCAACTACAGCAGCGACAGAAAATCATTTAGAAGACAAACTTGTGAAATTCACAGACTAGCTCCAGCCTAATGAACTGTGAAGTAGCCATTTTCACGAGAAACGCCTCCTTCCAACCAGAATCTCCACTCTGTCAAAAAACATCACATTACAAAAACTTTTAACACTTGTTTGTTTTTTGTTTTGTTTTTACTATTTTATAATTTTTAGATTTAACTTTCATATTTTAATATTTTTCCTGGGGAACCTTAAGCAAATGAAAACAATCTGCCACCCTAATTTAACAACCAAACCCAAGTTTAGAATCTGTTGTAAACATTGCTTGCAACCAGATCTGTAGGATTTTCTGTTAAATACAAAATACCATGCTGTTTACCATCATCTGAGTTTTAAACAATTCTTTACACAATCTTAATCAATAATGTTTGTGCTTTGAATGACATATAATAACACATTTTCAGTTGTTTAGGCTAACATATTCATAAACATTTACAGGCAATATTAAACTTAATTTTCTCATTAAAGAACTTCTTTACACTCTGGCAATAATTAACTAATTACCCTATGACAGTGGTTCTCAACCTGCCAGGGGTCACCAAATCCTGTGCTGTTCCTAAAGCCCGCACTGCTCTCCCAGGCTTTTTGCGGCTGTCCAGCATGGCTGTCCCTGGAGCCTGCGGCCACCCAGCTGGGCTGTTCCTGGAGCCCGTGGCTACCCACTCAGCTTCTTCATTGCCGCCCATTCAGTTCACGGCATGGCTGGGGGGGCAGAGACTAAAGGTCAGCTGACTGGTGAGGAATGTGAAGGGGGAGGGGCTGTAGAAGAACCTATCTCCAGATTTCGGTATAGGTTTCACTGCTACAAGACACCACCAAGTCGGACAGACAATGAGTAACACTACCTGTGATTATAGTGGGGACTTCTAATGGCAACTACAGTTCTCAGATCAGCAGATGACCTTGATCAAGAGCACCTAAGTTGGCTGATCAGAATTCCCCCAAGCATTGCCACTCATCCCAACTCTACCGACCCCCCCCCAACCAAGGAGTAAGAGAAGGAATAAAAATAGATAATACATGGAAGGAAGAGGAAAAGAGAGGGAAGAACAAAGAAAAGGGTAAGAAAGAATAAGATAACAAGAAAGACAGCTAGAGAGAGGGATGGGGGGAAAAAACAAGAAATAAGGATAGAGAGAGATAAAGGATAAAGAAAGGAGAACAAAGAGAAAGAGTAGTACATCCCAAAATGTACCATAAGGTGTTTTAATACTGAACGAGTGTAAGGTACTCAGGGAGCGCTAAATGTCCGTAGGTTAGGGAGTGCAAATTACTTGTCTTGCCTTGGGTGCTGACAACCAACCCTATGAAAATAATTTTACTGTTAGGGGTCCCCACAACTTGGGAAATTTTATCAAGGGGTCACAGCACTAGAAAGGTTGAGAACCACTGCCCTATGGAATATATCACAGTGATTATGGGACTCAAAACCTGTAGTTACTTTGTCTCTTGATTTAAACTTGTATGGGACCCCCCTTGGGACCCCTCTATATATCAGGGCCTATATCACACATATATCAACTATATTCCAACCCACAAATTCCCAGTGGTCACAATCACCACATATATGAAAAAAGATATATAGGTTAATTCTGATGCAGGTGGCACAGTCCATCATATCTCATCTCCAGAGAATGTTTTTCGAAGGAACTTCTTATCCATCACCCAGGGAGTATACAGTGAATATCTCTAACTATCGGTACCTACATCAGAAATGCGAGAAAAACTCGTACACGGATATTAGTTAATTATTTTCCAAGAGCGGTCATATAATTTCTCAAAGTATCAGACTGTAATTGCAACTGTCATAGCTTATAACAACCTAATCTAGAGACTGTCTCAAACAAGATTTCAAAAGGGGATAATAAATGCCCTTGGGGAATACCGTACACTATGCCTGGGGCTGGTATGGTATGGTATGTGAAAAAAAAATAAGTTTAAATGTGATACCCAGAACCTTCATAAGTTCTTTTGTAACTGTAGCAGTGAACGCAATGCCTTACTCACTCTCTACCACCTCAGCTACCACTGCTGGAAGTCTATTATTAGCATTAAATACCCTTTCAGTAAAGTAATATGTTCTAAGCTTAATTTTAAACTTTCATCCAGTTAGTTTGAGGTCATGTCCCTGTGTTCTTGATCTATGTTTCATATTGAAAATTCCATTACAGTGTTACTAAACCATTAACAGTAAAATAAGTCTATATATTCAATAAAGCATGCTTGTTATACTCACTGTGGACCCTTAAGGGTTAATAATGAACATTGCGTAAAAGGGCTGTTTGATCGTGTTTCCTCTAATCCTTCCCTTCTTCCAGAGTCCCCATACCATCTCCTGATAATACAGAGGCTAGGGGACAAACTGTACATGCTTAGTTTGGTGTGTATTGTGTTTTCTGGGAAGAGTGCATGTGATCAGCACAGGGCCAACCAGCACTGTCCAGACAAAGGGTCGGTCCCTGATAAGGACTGAGCTTCTGTCTGGACAGTGATAAGGACTGAGGGTCAGAGAAAGAGAGGACAAAGGGTCAGAGGAGAATGAAAACTCCTCCTACAAGCTTTAACCAGATAGAAGTCACAGGACTTCTATATACTGGTGATGAGAAAAGTTATTTAGCAGTTTATATTTACTAAAAAAATTGCATTTCCTTGTTCTGTGTACTGTGGGAGACCAGATATAGTGAATGTAGGGTCCTGGGTTTAGTAACACTTTAACTGCTACCAGCTTGTATAAGAGATTATTAACTCCGGACATTTGTATACCTCTTCATATACTACCACTCCTTCAATGAGTCCAGGGTGCTTCATAGGATTTACTACTAGTCACTCAACAACACCTTTCCTGTAAAGGCTCTGGAAATGTCTGAGATTTTATGCTAACTGGAAACTATGCATGGGTCCTTTCAGAAACATACTAGTCAATTACAAAAACATGACCATAATTGCATTACAAAATATTATTCTCAAATTTAGCCTAACCCAAGATGCCAGTCCTTAACAACGCCTGTGACATATTTTACCAAGTGTTTCTTGACTAGATATCTGTATGCATGACACCTGCCAAATAATATAATGCACACATTTACAACATGTTACAGACACGTAAAACACAATTACAACTGTATTTCTTATGTATACAAATGTAAGTTAGGCACTAATCAAAATAAGATGGAAACGCTGTGTATAATTGTAAATATTAAATTGTTCAAAAGCATCTGTAGCGCCTGTGTACTTTCAGTCCAGGTGCTATCTTAAATCTAGAGGGGGATGAGAGAGTTATGTAGCTCTCATCCATGTGATTTGGGCAAATTTAGTTTCTGTGCTGTGCTGTCGGTTTATTCTGTGTTTCTAAGGTGCCTTTCCACCTTGGGCGACAGGTGGCGGCAGTGGAGTCCAGGCCAGAGCGCCTTCTTGCCAGCTGCCAATCAGAGGTTTTTTTTCCCTCGCGGGGCATGCTGGGGGAGGGTACTTCTAGTAAGGCGCCATGTTGGGCGGGGGAGTTCGAGGTTGGATCCGGGTGCGCCACCCACCTTCAGGGTGTGCGTACATCACAGGCCCCGGCGATATGGCCTACCAGGCCGGGGCGCACGTGCTACCCGTTGTCTTTGGTTTTGGGACCATGTTGGCCCGGAGCAACTGAAGCGGTGATGGGACCCAGTGACTTTTTGGGTCCCCCATCTTTTGAGAGAAGATCCCAAGCGAGTTGTGCTGTTTGGTGGGGAGTCAGTCTGAGGAAATCCCGGAGGCAGGCAATCCAATAGGGCCTAGACAAGCCATCGGGGATCAAGGTGACCGGACACTGGGAGTTTGTCTTATGGCAACCTGTCAGTCGGTGACCGAAAACCAAGAACTACCTGGGGGAGATTCAGGCAACTATTTCCATTGAGAAGGAATCGCTCCATTAAACTGCGTTCCAGAGCAAGGGCCTGTGGCAGAGGTTCCACTCCTATTTCAATTTGAGCCTAGTTTGTGGCAGAGTCGTGTTCTCCTTATCAAGGGTTCTGGGTGATACTCTGGCTGCCAGTTCTGTGAGAGAGACTGTCCAGGTACACTACACTCACTCCGGCTGGAGTGGCGACGAAGCAAAAGTATCGTTGAAGCAGGACTGCTTCTACATGGTTAAGTACAACATAGAAATAGTGCAGCGCAAACAATACAGTGTGATGTCTCAAATGGTGTTTCTCATACACCATATAACAAAACCTGTGTAAATAAAAACAAAGTAAAAGGTGATATATTACACCAAATAATACGTGCATAAAATATCTTAATAAGTGTCCATATAATATTCTGTGCTGTAGATCAAATAATCCAATTGATCTAATAGGAATCCACCAGAGTGCAAATGTGATGAGAATTGATCCAATAGTTGTGATCTAATTAAGATCCACCAGGGTGCAAACTGAATGAGAAGGTATACAGTGCTCCCACCACCAAATGGGTATTCTACTATTACCTCCAAGAACGACCACTGTTTTACCAGATGGTCATACTGCGCATGAATATCCAACAGGAAGCCCGGGACAGGGATGTTATGTGGAGTCCTCACATGTCAGGCATGATATTGTCAAAACAAAGAGAGAAGACAAACATCTAAGAGCTTCCATAAAAACCAGGGATTTATTGCAGCATAAAGAGTACAGCTTACTCACATTTGGTGAGGAAATAACAGGCATCAACGAAATCAAAGGGACCGGACGGGAAGGTTACTTCAGGATGAGGTTCAGACCATGAACGAGCGACTGTGCAGGTAATTGCTGTCCCCTTTGGGAATTTTGTGAAAGTTTCTTTGTGTTCAGCTAGCATTCATAGGAAATTTAACCTTGGAGTTATTTTTCACTAATAATTTTATATATAATTTTTTTTTTCTTTTTCCTCATCATTTTGCGCTGATTGCACCCCCCCTTTTTTTCTCTACATGGTTAAGGCCTGAATCTGCAATTCTCCTTTCACCAATCTTTCTCTGTCTACTTCAAGTTAATTGTTGCCGTGTTTGGCAAGAGAATAAAAGCACAAAAAAACGACACCCTGCTGTTTGGACATTCCGTCATTGCTCACATCACCTCATCATCATCATCATACCCCTAGACGCATTACAAAAGGTAACACGCCATCCCAAATCTATCCAGCAGCTCCTGAGGGGGTAGGGCTACACATCCTTATCAGGGACGTGCAGTGAGGTCCGTGGCTGGTGAGGCACTGGCTAGTATCAGAGCGAGACACACACATTTTACATACGCCGCAAACATTAGAGCCATAATTCCATAATGTAACCTGTAACAATTTTTTAAGCGTCGCCTATAGAGATTTTTAAGTACTGAAGTTTGGCGCCATTCAGCGAGTGTGAGCAATTTTAAAGCAGGACATGCTAGGTATATATTTACTCTGCGTAACATCATATTTCATAGTATACAGAAACAAAAAAAAAAGTTTATTATTTTTTTTTTTTATTCATGAAAATTTTTGAAAAATTACTGCACAAATACTGTGTAACATAAAAAATTGCAATGACCACCATTTTATTCCCTAGGGTGTCTGCTAAAAGAATATATATATAATGTTTGGGAGTTCTGAGTAATTTTCTTGCAGCAAAAATTATGATTTTTCATGTAGGAGAGAAGTGTCAGAAGTGGCCTGGATGGCAAGGGGTTAATTACAATAAGTAAGTAATATACAAATAATTATTATATATTATTTTTTAGGTAATTTACTATATTTTCAAAATATGTACTCAAGTAGGTGGCTTAACAGACAACTTACTGAAGTTTGAAGTTATAACTTCAAACCAGTAGTTTCACAGTAAATAGATAAATAATAAATTATTAGGTTATAACAATGTATAATTTAGCTTGATTAAAACAGTACCTTTTTAGCAGTAGAAGATTCTCATTCTCCCTATTAACTGTGTAAGAAAAACACGGAATTATGGGTAAATCTTTTACCCCTAAGCCCATGTTTTTTCTGTCAGGTCACCTGAAGCCAGGTGACAAATGCACCCTATTGGGTTCGGGAGTGCACCGCTAAGGTAGTGGACCCTACGGCTGACTGCTGCAGATGGAGCTCTAGGTGGTTCAGGAAAGCAGGTCCTCTGGAGCACAAATAAAGATCACATGGGAGCTAGAGCATGAGATTTTCCAGATTTTGGAATCCAGCAGGTGTTCACCAGAGCCCCTGATGTTGGGGATCTTCACTTCACTGCAAGTGGCTCCAGGTTGCGGTCCCCAGTGTCTCCTAGCCCATGCTCACCGTATGCTACTGGATGATAGAGAGGAAGCACCGGGACAACAAGGGATAGTCAGGCGATAAGTTTAAGTTTGGCTTTATTTTGAAACGCTCTACACATCGAACCTGATTGTAAGTGATTTTATTTGCTTTACGCTATTAAATGAAGATTTTACACTATGTGAGCTCCTTGTCTCTTACATACCCTCGGATTAACCATTTGGGAGTGCCATTCACATATTAAGGACACTGACCGTCCCGGCTATCTTCGATCCCAGGCTCTTACCACGCTGTATATGATCTCCTTTAACCAGGGATCATTCCGATCTGGTAAGAGTATATATACCATATTGGTGGAGGTTCTCATCTTTCTGGCACTGGTTAGTGTGAAACGGTCACCTGGTGAAGATTACCCATGATTTTTCCTTTGGTGGACTGTGCTTTTCTGTGATCAACTTTACCTGAATACATTGCCCACAAACTTTACCCAATCAATGTTCATCTGAAGTTTTAAGGACCATTTATTATTTTTTTAGCGCGACCTTTTTTCCTTTTATATGATAAGTTTAAAGGTCTGGGCAACAAGCAGGCAGGGATAGTCAAAGAACAAGCCAAAGGTTAGGATATGAAGCAGACAGAGACATTCAAGAACAAGCCAAGGACGGTAAACAGGATCAGACGTATCGCACACGACAAGAAGCACACAGGAAGCCAAACATACAATATTGATCAGCGAGGCTAGTTTGCAGTGCACAGGTTAATATAGTGTTCCCAGTTAGGGGCTGGGGTGGAGCCATGCTTGAGGGAAGATTACTTAAGCAGACAGGTATACAGACGGACGGTCTTTTAAGCTTAACACAGAGGTAAGCAGACAGACATGAACATTACTGCAGATCTATGACATTTTCCTTCTAGTTAAGAGGGCTGGGCTGGAAGGGAGTATTTGTCTTTTAGACACATGCCCCTTTCTATTACACTGCATTGTGAGGAGAGCCTCCACTGCAGCATTTTTATTGGACAGCTTGTTTCAATGGTACTTTACCATTGGTCCAAGGCTGCAAGTTGTCCATTGAGCTCAGTGCTTCTGACAAGAAGTGAGAAGCACTGTGAGCTCAACCTCTTAGTCTGCTGCAAAGTGTGCCAGCTTGTATTTAAACTGGCGGCTTGGTATGTAGCTTTTGACAGGTCCCAGGAGCCCTGTTACAGAGCTACGACCCTCAAAGTTTTTTTTTTTTTTTTTCATGTTCATGGCAGGTGACGCTCTGCCTCACGTGCTTCCCCTGACTGCATGTCCTTGATTATATAAATATATTTTCCTTTATAAGGTATGCATGCATTCATAAATGTATAAGCTGGTATCTCATTTTGAATAACTCAATAAGAGAGAGTTACCTTTTTACACTTTACTGTGCTCTAATTTGTACTGCTCTGCCGAATGTGTTATACCACAAAGCTGCTATTTTCCTGTGTCTTCAGTATATTCTAACAGGAATTGATTTGAAAAGCACAAAACCTGTGCACTCAGAAAATGTGTGGGTGGTGTAAAAGCTGAACATTTATGTTATGATGTGTCAAATTAAATGAAGATGATCACTGTGGGTTAAAGTACAGAGCTGTGAGATCAGCCTGGGGCTAGACATTTAACATCAATAGATCTGGGACCTTGAGGAATAGCATGTGACGCAGTGAGCACATGATTTACACATCACGTATCTGTCATTGATATGCCTTATGTGAGTAATATTGAATTTGTCACCTGGATATTGAATTGATGCATCAGAAATATTAAGGACATTTGATTTGGCTTTCAATGGGACTGACAGAGTAATTGAATGAGCATGAGAAGCATTCATGAAATGAAAAGATCTAGATTTAGGGTATCAGACACAAATCAAATCGTAACTGACATTCTGTCAACATAAAAATAAATGAATTGCCTGACTTGGTAGTTTTTTTTTCACTGACACTGTATTGTATTCACTTTATATACAGTAGGAACTGTGTTTTCTCATTTGTTTTTCCCTTATGGTACCACATTGGAAGGATAGAGTATAAAGTGGGCTTAACAAAAAAAAATAGTTTTTCAGGTAGAGTTTTTTATTTTATTTCAACCAATATTTTCATTATTTTATAATCTGTTTGCCATTGGGTTTTTAAAATGTACCTACCCTTTTTCACTTCCTTTTATTTTATAGTTCTTACATTTTTGGGTTCTTATTGTCCTACCAACTTTACCCAATTTTGCTGGGTGTCATAGGTTACCTATAAACCTGCTGTGCCTTATATATTAAAGTGTTAATACAAAGATTTGAAAGTTTTGTTTCACAACCACTTATCAGATTCAAACTTTCAGGCCCCGTACACACGGCAGAGAACCTCGACGGGCGGAACACATAGTTCCGCCTGTCGAGGTTCTCTCCTGGCCGTCAGAATCGGCCACCCGCCCGTCGGGAAAGGCAACCAGCCATTCATCCCGACGGGCTATCGAGCAAATAGAGAACCTGTTCTCTATTTGCTCGACGGGTTTCCCGACGGGCGGGGCTCGCCGAGAGTGTACACACGGCCAAGGTTCTCTGCAGAATGCGGCTCCCAGCGAGGTTCTCGCTGGTTTCTGCCAAGAACCACGGCCGTGTGTACTGGGCTTGAGAGAGCCACTGCCATTTGTCAGTACTTACATAAATATAATTGGTGAAAATGATCTTTAGTGCTGGTATACCTCCCAAATTTGGAACATGTGAAAGAGGAAACCTAGTCATAGGAAAGATGTGATGTATGTAGTATGGCACTACAAAAATTGATATACTTACATTGCTGAAAATTATGCATGGCTTAACCACTTGGCGTCCGCGCTATAGCCGAATGACGGCTACAGTGTGGACCTGAATTGCCGGGAGGCCGTCAATAGATGCCCTCCCTTTCGCACGCTCCCCACAGGGCATGTGCGGCGCGCGCTGTTATCAGAGTCACTGCGACTCGGGTGATCACAGATCCGAGTAAGGGGCCAATCCCGACCCTTACCACGTGATCAGCTGTCAGCCAATGACAGCTTACCACGTGATCAGCTGTCAGCGAATGACAGCTGATCACGTGATGTAAACAAAACTTCTGTAATCGTTTTGTTTCTCCTCACGCTAACAGCGTGAGAGAAAAAAAAAGCCGATCACAGGCTCTTGTGCAATGGACATCAGTCCCAAAGAGGAAGAGGCACATCTGCTTAATGTATGCCTACCATTACTGCCTGCCAGTGCCACCTGCCAATGCCCACAGTGTGCACCAGTGCAAAAAAGTGCCACCTATCAATGCCCACGAGTGCCACCTACCAATGCCCACCAGTGATGCCAATCAGTGCATCATCAGTGCCACCTAGAAGTGATGCCTATCAGTGTCACCTACCTGTACCCATCACTTCCACCCATCATTGCCCATCACTGCCAGCTATCAGTGCCACTTCTCAGTGCCCACCAGTGCCACCTATTATTGCCCTTCAGTGTCACCTCTCAGTGCCCACCAGTGCCACTTATCAGTGCCCACCAGTGCCCCTATCAGTGCCCATCAATGCAGCCCATCGGTGCCAATCAGTGCCCATCAGTGCAGCTTCATCAGTGTACATCAATGAAGGACAAAAATTACCTGTTTGCAAAATTTTATAACAAAATATAAACAGGTTTTGTATTATTTTTTTATTATTATTTGACTTTTGCCTTTTAACTGCAGAGGTGTTGTATGACTGCGCAATTGTCATTCAAAGAGTGTGGGTGCTGAAAGCTGACAATTGGTCTGGGCAGGAGGGGGGTTTAAGTGCCCAGTAAGCAAGTGGTCAAAGGTGAATGGCTAAATAGTGTACGAGCATACCTATTGTAATATAGAGATGTCCCGAACTATTCGCCAGCGATTAGTTCCCCGGCGAACATAGCTTGTTCCCGTTAGCCGCAGCGGGCGAACATATGCGATGTTCGGTCCGCCCCTATTCGTCATCATTGAGCAAACTTTGACCCTGTACCTCACAGTCTTAGTTAGAGGAGGGACAGTGTAGCTGCTGCTGATTTAATAGGGAAATCGATAGCAAGGCCAGTGTATTCAGTATCCACTCCAGTCCTGAAAGACTCATCTGATCTCTGCTGTAAGGACAGCATCCTGACAGCTCCCCAAAAAGCCCTTTTTAGGGCTAGTACATCAGTCTTTCTTTTTCTCTGTAGTCGAATTGCAGTTGCCTGCCTCACAGTAGATTACATTTAAAAAAAAAAATTTTGACTGTAATAGAATAGCAGTCAGTTGCCTGCCAGCATGTGTGTCAGGCTCACAGCGTATACTGTGCCCACTTGCCCAGTGCCACCACTCATATCTGGTGTCACAGTAGATTACATAAAAAAAAAAATGACTGTAATAGAATAGCAGTCAGTTGCCTGCCAGCGTGTGTGTCAGGCTCACAGCGCATACTGTGCCCACTTGCCCAGTGCCAACACTCATATCTGGTGTCACAGTAGATTACATTTAAAAAAAACAAAAACAATTTTGACTGTAATAGAATAGCAGTCAGTTGCCTGCCAGCGTGTGTGTCAGACTCACAGCGTACACTGTGCCCACTTGCCCAGTGCCAACACTCATATCTGGTGTCACAGTAGATTACATTTAAAAAAACAAAAACAATTTTGACTGTAATAGGATAGCAGTCAGTTGCCTGCCAGTGTGTGTGTCAGACTCACAGCTTATATGGTGCCCACTTGCCCAGTGCCAACACTCATATCTGGTGTCACAGTAGATTACATTTAAAAAAACAAAAACAATTTTGACTGTAATAGAATAGCAGTCAGTTACCACCACTCATATCTGGTGTCACAGTAGATTACATTTAAAAAAATGTTTTTTTTTTACTGTAATAGAATAGCAGTTAGTTGTCTGCAAGAGTGTGTGTCAGGCCTACAGCATCTACTCTGCCAACCTCTGCCAGTGTCACCAGTGCCACTCATATCTGGTGTCATAATAGTTTACATTTAAAAAAATAAATACAATTTTGACTGTAATGCCACGTACACACGATCATTTTTCGGCATGAAAAAAACGTTGTTTTTGAAAAACGTCATTTAAAATGATCGTGTGTGGGCTACACATCATTTTTCAGGTTCTTAAAAAACGAAAAATAAATAAATTCGAACATGCTGCATTTTTTAACATCGTTTTAAACAATGTCGTTTTTCGGGTTGTAAAAAATTATTGTGTGTGGGCTAAAACGACGTTTTAAACCCGCGCATGCCCAGAAGCAAGTTATGAGACTGGAGCGCTCGTTCTGGTAAAACTACCGTTCATAATAGAGTAAGCACATTCATCACGCTGTAACAGACAGAAAAGCGCGAATCGTCTTTTACTAACAAGGAATCAGCTAAAGCAGCCCAAAGGCGAATAGAACTTCCCCTTTAGAGTGCCGTCGTACGTGTTGTACGTCACTACGCTTTGTTCATCATTTTTTTTAAATGATGATGTGTGGGCAACATCGTTTTTAATGATGAAGTTGTAAAAACTTTGTTTTTTGGACATGCTGAAAACAACGTATTTTTTCATGCTGAAAAAAATGATCGCGTGCACGCGGCATAATAGAATAGCAGTCAGTTGCCTGCCAGCGTGTGTGTCAGGCTCACAGTGTATACTGTGCCCACTTGCCCATTGTCACCACTCATATCTGGTGTCACAGTAGATTACATTTAAAAAAACAACAACAATTTTGACTGTAATAGAATAGCAGTTAGTTGTCTGCAAGCGTGTGTGTCAGGCCTACAGCGTCTACTCTGCCAACCTCTGCCAGTGTCACCAGTGCTAAAAAAATATTTGACTGTAAGGCCCTGTACACACGATCAGACATGTCTGATGAGACTTGTCTGACGGACCGTTTTCATCAGACAACTTTGAACTTGTTTGATGGTCTGATGTGCATACACACCATCGGACCAAAATCTGATCAGACCAGAATGCGGTGACGTAGAGCACAACGATGTGATGAAAAAACAAAGTTCAATGCTTCCAAGAATGCGTCGACTTGATCCTGAGCATGCGCGGGTTTTTGGTCTGATGCTTTTGTGTACTAACCATCGAATCTGTCCGACGGACAGGTTCCATCAGACAGGTTTTAAAGCATGTTTTAAAACTTTGGTCTGACGGACAACGGTCTGATGGGCCGTACACACCATCAAACTGGTCCGATGAAACAAGTCCGCAGACCAGTTTCATCAGACATGTCTGATCGTGTGTACAGGGCCTTATAGAATAGCAGTTAGTTGTCTGCAAGCGTGTGTGTCAGGCTTCCAGCGTCTACTAGGAATGTTAGGTGATTTATGCCCTTTATGGATTAAAACCTGATTCTGCGTCAACTACGTAATTTTCCATGGGTTTTGCCATGGATCCCCCTCTGGCATGCCACAGTCCAGGTGTTAGTCCCCTTGACACAACTTTTCCATCACTATTGTGGCCAGAAAGAGTCCCTGTGGGTATTAAAATTTGCCTGCCTATTGAAGTCTATGGCGGTTCGCCCGTTCGCAAACTTTTGCAGAAATTAGCGTTCGCCGTTCGCAAACGGAAAATTTTATGTTTGCAACATCACTATTGTAATACACTGTACACAGCCTGTAGATTGTACTCACAAAACACTCCTTAGTAAAAATAACCAAATGTAACGTTATCCCCTCAGGAGCTTTTGATCGATGGGTCCTTCTGTCTTCCCCAAGCCATCTCACATCCTGAACTGACCCAGAACTTACAAACACACCAGTAGCAAAAGGTAATAGATGGTACATTTCGCTTTTCAACTGAAAGTCCTTGCCAGAGACAAGCTCCTCACGAGGTATGCAGAGAGATGGGGTGTGTCAGCTAAAATATTCCAGGCAGTCAGACAAATGCTTAGAGATGGAGAAAAGTATAATCTAATAAAACAACCATCTCCTTGCTACTGTAGCTGGGTCCCAAACTCAGGGCTATAGCTCCAATAGCCACCCCTTAGTGGCACCACTGCTATCAGGTCCTCTCTGAGGTGGGTGCACCCAGCAACCAGTCTTCACAGCTTAAGTTCCAAGGCATGGGAACTGTCTATGCTCAGTCTTTCACTTGGGTCCTCACAGCTCTGTTCTCATGTAGGCAAGCACAGCACAGATCCGCTTATACTGGCCTCCCAACACTGTCTGTATGGGGTCCTGAGCAGACCCCAGCAATAAGTCTTCACTCTCTCATGCTCTACGCTGTTCTCCCTAAGCTCTCGTAATTTGCCTGGAAAAACACTGTATGTCTCCTCCATTGGTGAGCAGGGGATCCTTCTTATTGAAGTCCACAGCCAAATAGCTTTCATTCAATTGTATTGTACCGTGCTGCACAAGGACTGTATATCCTATGATCCTAAGTAGCTCCTGTGTTCTTCCCCACAGATTGGCTTTCTGCCACTGCAGGTCAGTACTCACAGTCACCAAGTCTCGACCAGGCTGCAAGCCATAGCAGACTCTTCTCCTCATATGCCGCTTTTCTTCACAGGGGAGTCACCAGGCTCAGACTTGGCCCCACTTTTCTGGGATGACTCAGGCCCGCTCCGGCCTTCTGGGATGTCCGCGGCTGTAATATGCAGAGTCCTAAATGCAGGTCCACTTGGTAGTATTGTGGATCCTGCTGGCTGTATGTAAACCGGCTGAGTTGTTCCCCACAATATATGCACCAGATCCAGGGACTCAACACCACTGTTGGTATCTGGCACTCTGGGCTAGACACAGCCGTGTCATCGGTCATCCCCAGGGTGAATTCCCCGCTATGCTCCAATCAGACAACTGTGTCAACCAGCGTCCGTTCCTGCAAATCAGGCAACTATGTTAGTGTGGGCAAAATGCATTCCCCCTTCCGTCATCTTCTCCTTTGCCTCAGGAGAGCAACAATTAAAAAAAAAAAAGACTAATTTAAATTTTTTGCTATAATAAATATCCCCAAAAACGTTCTTGTACATATTTTTCGTAAAAAAAAAAACCCCGCAATAAATGTTTATTGATTGGTTTGCGCAGAAGTTATAGTGTTTACAAAATAGGGGATAGTTTTATGCCATTTTTATTAATATTTTTTTTTTTTACTAGTAACGGCTGTGATCAGCGATTTTTATCGGTACTGAGACCTTATGGCGGACACTTCGGACACTTTTGACACATTTTTGGGACCATTGGCATTTTTATAGCGATCAGTGCTATAAAAATGCATTGATTACTATAATAATGCCACTGGCAGGGAAGGGGTTAACACTAGGGGGCGAGGGGGGGTTAATTATGTTCCCTGTGTGTGTTCTAACTGAAGGGGGGGTGGGACTGACTGTGGGAAATGACTGATCGCTGTTCATACATTGTATGAACAGACGATCAGGCATTTCTTCAACTGACAGGACTTCAACTGTTTACACACACAGCTCCCGATTCTCGCTCTGTAACGAGCGATCGTGGGTGCGCGGTGGTGATCGTGCCCGCCGGGCATGCGCGTAAGCACCAGGGGCGAGGGGGCGCATGCGTCCCTATTGGCTGAAACGCGAGATGACATATAACTACGTGATCTCGCACTGCCGAGCCGACTTGCCACCGTATAACTGTGGCGGCTGGTCGGCAAGTAGTTAAGCTTAGATGGGTATTAGGGAATTATTGGATGCCCAGGATTTCAGAACAAACAATTGTGAATTGTAGATCATGAATTGCAGGTTGTAGAACAATCAATTTTAAATTTTAAATTGTAGATCATCAATTGGGACTACTATGTACACTCCCTGTACATACACCTCAATCTTCTCTCCAGCACTTAACTTGCTGCACACTGTTCCTCCTCCAGCACTTTCCTTGTTGCAAACTATCACTCCTCTGGATTAGCTAGCACCACATGGGTAGGCCTGGCACTACTTCAATGAATTGCCTTTTGCGGGCAGGGGCCTGGGCCCCTGTGGTGTAGAATAGCTCAGGTGCTAGCTGTCCTCTGCTCAGCTACCACTCCCAGATAGCTCTCTGCAGGCCCTGCCAACCAGCCTGGCTGCAAAGACCTATTTCCACTGTCATTCTCCACAGTCCTCTCTCCACTGGTTTTGCACCCATCTTTTAAACTGCAATCTCCCAGTACTTTCATACATGCCTCTCTAGTCCTCCAGACTGTGTCCACTCACCAGCCCTCTTGGCTGCGACCTGCAGTCCTCCTGGAGACTCTTAGGCCACGTACACATGATCGGATATGTCCGCTGAAACTGGTCCGCCGACAAGTTTCAGCGGACATATCTGATCGTGTGTACGACCTAGCGACAGGTTTTTCCAGCGGACAAATTTCAAAGCATGCTTTGAAATTTGTCCGCTGCAAACCTGTCCATCGGACATGTCCGCTGGTTAGTACGCCTAACCAACGGACATAAATCTCCCGCATGCGTCGAATGGATTCGACGCATGCGTGGAAGTATTTTACTTCCTGGAGTGGTGACGTGGCGGCGTCAACGCCACCGCGTCCTCAGTCCAAATAGATTTTCGTGCGATGGTGTGTACACGCCATCGGACCAAAATCCGAGGAGACATGTCCGCTGGAAATGGTTCGTCTGTACGCGGCCTTAGAGTGTTCTCTCCTGCTGTTTTCTCTCCTGCTCTCTCATGTGCCTCTGGTTCTGGGGTATCTTGACTCCTTCCGGATGCACCTGAACCCCACCCTAGGGTAAACCCCCCAGACTGGGGAGCTCCCAGAGGGCCCGACAGCCTCTACACCCTCTTACTCCAGCTCTTCCATCCGACAGCTCCTCCCCAGCTGGGCTGACCACAAGCTTTTAAGGTGGCCTGCACCCTGCCAATCCATGTTTGGGATTGGTCAAGGCTCCCCAGATACCTCAGGCAGCTTCACCTCTCCTCCCCTCCTCTCCTTCCATGACCATCTAGAAGGAAGGGGGAAGTGATGGTGATGCCACCTGTCAGTCACCCATCTCTCCCCGAGCAACTCCCAGCCCAGCATGAAAATAAACAGGCCTAGCCACCAGCTAGGCCTGCCTAAATTTTCCTACCCTGTCAAAAATCCTTACGTCTAGCACTCACTAACTAGAAGGTGCTACATACGTGTAAAGGCAGGTTCCCCAATACTTCTGGCAATATAGTGTATACCTGCTGGTCTCCTTGCACTATTTTTTCGTATCTTGGACGCATCCCAATACGCATTCTCACAGTCATGTCAAAATAACTGCCTAATATACGTCGAAACACTGCCTACGACGTGAACGTAACCTATGCCCAGCCCTATTCACGAACTACGTAAACGGCGTACACGACGTAAAATTCAAAGGCGTCCATTCCCTGGTCCATACCTTTGCATGGGTTGCGCCTCCTGCAGTATATGAGGAATAACTTTACGCCGGACGTAACCCTTACATAAATCGCTTAAAAAAATGCGCCGGGCACAAGTACGTTCGTGAATCGGCATATTTTACTCATTTGCATAATTAAAATGAGAACGCCAGATGCGTCCAGCGTAACTATGCGCCCAAGATACGCCGGTGTAGGCACGTTATGTCAGGCTGCTTAAGCATATTTTTCTACGTATCTAGCTTTGGGAATCGGTGCATAGATACGTCGGCGCACATTTGTACTTATGATGGCGTATCTCGAGATACGTCGGCGTAAGGCTTTGTGAATCCAGGCCATACTTTCCAGTAACCCACAGGAGACAGGCAGCATGGACCACAGTTGTTCCAAACACTTACCTTATGTGTGTGCACACAATAGCTATCTACTCAGCTTGGTAAGGGTATAGCAGCATTGGAGGTAGTGTGCAGAACAGTGTGCCTGTGAAGCTGCCACTGCTGTTAAAAAATAAAAATAAAACGTAATTAAACTTGAAAACTTCCTGAACTTTAGCAACCCTGTTTACTTGCAATCTATGACCTCCATAAACAGTTTAAAGATTTGTTTCTGTTTATACAAATAAATGGCACAATAGCAACTTTCTTTAGATGTGCAATCTGCAGAAAGTCATTGAGTTCATCAATCTGAACAACCTGGTTACCCTTGCTGTTCTCTACTTGTGAAAAAAGGTGATAAAAGTTACAGAGACATTTACGTCAGACTCTAACACTTTGTTAAGGTCACCTGCCATCAGCAATATTTGTTTCAACTTTCCACTAAGTTTTGTGTAATTACTTTTTTTAACTGATTTCCCCAGATAACATTATATATACAGTATGATGTAAGCATTTACTGTAGTTTCTCAATTTTTGAAGAACACAACTTATCAATTTAATATACCTGCACTCATCTAGTGTGTAACTCAGTTCTACTCTATGTTTACTTATTGTCTTAATTTCAATGTTAACATTCTGTTGATTCACCAGATTTCTAGATTTAACCTGTGTTATACCAATTTTCTTCAGAAAACTTTGACAGTCCATGCTAAAAAAGTGTATGGTATAATGCTTTGGTCACATTCAAAGGGCTTTCCCATGTAACCTTGCATGCCCTTCCATGTTCCTTTGTGCATTCCGTCTCTTTCGCACAGTCTGTTTGCATTTATCAGCATCTAACTATATGTGCACTGGAGCTGAACACTCCTCAATGCTACTTCTGGTCTTTGTCAGTCACTGTGCTTATTACAGTGTACATTGGGACTATTTCTTCTCATCTATCATCACATTAGTTACACATTGTGCATCACAGTGTTCTCCTATAGCTGCTGCCACTAATTCTTGCACCAGTGACATACTGTCACACTGAGTATTTGCTCGCTGGCTGTATTTACTGCAGATATCACTAATTCATTTCACTTCTTTAAATTTTTTCTCAATGGTTTATAGTAGGTGACACAGGTGGAAAGTGTCATGCAGAGTCAGTTTCACGCTCTGTTAGTGACCAAGAGTCAGAGTTGGGAAGCAACAATAATAAACTGTATACCAAAACTTTGTTTTATATTTTGGATATAGAGGAAAGTGAACCCCCTTGGTTTTTATGCTGTCTTTTCCCTTGTTAGGAGATAACCTTTTTATATTTGTCCCGGTGAAATTTTCACTGGGACTGAAAGTGAGAAATGATTACAAATTTTGGATTGTTTGTCACCAGAACTTGAGGTGAGAATAGATATTCTAATGGGAACACTTGTTCCAATAACAGTTGTCTATGAGGGGAATTATTTATTCAAACAACCTGTTTTGTCTACAAAATAGGAAGTCAAAAAAAGTCCCCCCAATGGAACACAGATGACGCAAAATAAACTATAGGGGCCAAATTCTCAAAAGAGATACGACCGGGCCCGGACTGGGGCAAAAAATAGGCCCGGGCATTTTAGACTGAGCAGCCCAGGGGGGGGGGGGGCATGGCGGGGGGTTAATGACGGGATGTGGGGTGAGATAAAGAAATATAGATAGACAGAGAGAGAAAGAAAGAAAGACAGATACATACAAAGATAGATAGATAGATAGATAGATAGATAGATAGATAGATAGATAGATAGATAGATAGATAGATAGATAGATAGATAGATAGATAGATAGATAGATAGAGAAAGATAGATAAAGATAGAAAGCAACAAGGAAAGATAGATATAGAAAGAAAGAAGGGAAGGAAGTAATATAGATAGATAGATATAGATAGAAAGGGAGGAAGATGGATAAAGAAACAATGAATAATATAGAAAGAAAGAAGGGAAGGGGGATAGGTGGATATATGGATAGATAGACAGAGAAAGATAGATACAGATAGAAAACAAGAAGGGAAGATAGATAGATAGGAAGGAAGATATATAAAGAAATATAGATAAAGACAGAAAGAAAGAAGGAAAGAAAGAAAGAAAGAAAGAAAGAAAGAAAGAAAGAAAGAAAGAAAGAAAGAAAGAAAGAAAGAAAGAAAGAAAGAAAGAGAAAGAAAAAGAAAGAAAGATGGACAGTGGCGGTGCATCTATAGAGGGTGCCGGAGCGCCGCCCCCTCTGGCTCAGCCGCGACAATGGGCACAGTGGCAACAATTAAATTTGTTGGGCAATGGGCACAGTGACGCTGCAATATTTTTTATTTTTTTGGGCACAGTGACGCTGCAATATATTTTTTTTTGTGCCCCCCCAAAAATGTATTATCTATCTAGCTATCTATCTACAGTGGAGGCTGGTGCTCAAATTTTTTGGGGGGCGCAAACGAAAAACAGAAAAGAGAGAGAGAACGGAATGAAGGGCACCCCTACATCAGTGTACAGTACTCACTCAGAGGTAGGAGGGACTGAATGGATGGATGGATATCAGACTCCATTATTCCTTTCTGTTTGCTGGGCTTGAATATTCCCGCCCACATCCCTTAGGCATGCAGCAGAACAGTGTCTGTCGGGAGAGTGGGGGGCAGACACAGGAGGAGCAGAAGAGAGGAGGGGGAGGAGTAGAATCAGCAGCTCCTCTCCTCTAACTGGTCTGGGGGCAGCAAGGGGAGGGGAGAAGTGTCAGAGCTGGATTTGATACCCCAGCTGATCTCTCTCTATCTGGGCTGTGTTGATGGTGTACACCCCTGGGGAGACGTGGCATACGGCCCGCTGGCCACCAAGGGCATTTGCCCGGTATGCCCTATGGCCAGTCCGTGCCTGGATACGACGGTGTATCGCAGGAAACACCGTTGTATCTCTGTTTCTTTTACTGGGTATCTATGCGTCTGTTTCATAGAATCATTTACGCATAGATACAGTGACGATCCGACATGTGTAAAACACTTACACCGTCGGATCGTAGATGTAATGACTTCGCTGGCCGCTAGATGGCCTTTACGTTGATTTCTCATTTGCCTATGCAAATGAGCCTAATACGTCGATTCCCATGTTAAGTATGGCGTCGGGACAGCGTCGTCTTTTTCCGTCGTTTACTTCGTTTTACTAAGTCGTTCGCGAATAGGGATTTACGTAAACGACGCTCACGTCGGTTTCATTCACGTTTTCCAACATGAGCTGGAGCATGCGCACTGGGCTATTTTTGCAACCGGCACATGCGCAGTTCGATCGACGCGGGGGCACGCTTAATTTAAATACAAGCCGCCCCCTTTGAATTACGCAGCCTTACGCCGGGCCATTTACACTACGCAGCCGCAACTTATGGAGAAAGTGCTTTGGGAATACTGCACTTGCTCTGTTAAGTTGCGGCGGCGTAGTGTAAATGGCCAATCTATGTGAATCTGGCCCTAGGAGTTTTAGAAATTCCCACAAATGAGAAAAAAACGTTATATATGTTGGGCAGAGCGAGGTTCTGTCCCTATGGAAAGGGATTGAAAATGTGCACAGAGTTTGCATGTCTGCTGACTGCAAAACTACAGAGAGTAGATTCTAAATGGAGAAAACTACTCTGGCAGTTTACTCCAGATTTTGCTATTGTCGGATGGGTCTCTGTAGTTTAGAGATCCCTTAGGCCTTGTACACACGAGGGAATTTAGCCGAAAAATACACTCGTCTGTAGGGGCAAACGGACAGTTTTGGACGGATTCCTCCGGCGGAAAAGTTTCAAAGCATGCTTTGAAATTTTTCCGCCGGAGAGCTGCCCGTCGGATATGTCCGCTGGTTAGTACGCCTAACCTGCGGACATATCTGCCCGCACATGCGTCGTATCCTGTGAATGGATCCGACGCATGCGCGCGGAAGTGTTTTACTTCCTGGTGCGGTGACGTGGCGGCGTCAACGTCACCGCTGCGTCACCGCGATGTCCGCCGCCGGGGAATTTGATCCGATGGTGTGTACAGCCACCGGATCAAACAGCCCAGCGGACATATCCGATGGAAACGGTCCGTCGGACCGTTTCCATCGGATAAATTACATCGTGTGTACAAGGCCTAAGAGTCTTTGGTGGGATGGGACATCCAACCCTGTGTCCCAGTCTTGTGGACAGCCAAAGTTTATGTACCAAGGTGCACACAGCCTATTTAACGATGGGCTGGTGAGAACAGGAAGTGGTGGAAGGTGGAGTTGGAGCAGTGGCTGCTAGTGAGAGAGGCTCTGTTTGAAGACAAATGCTGCATGCGTTAAAAAGCTCAAAGCTGTGTGCATTGAAGGGCTTGAAGCTGTGTGCATCCAAGGAGCCCTAAGCTGTGTGGTGTGCGTTGAAAGGCTTGAAGCTGTGTGCGGCCAAGGAGTCCTAAGCTGTGTGCATTGAAGGGCTTGAATCTGTGTGCGGCCAATGAGCCCAAGACTGTGTGCATCAAAGCAGCTCATTTGAGGGACCAGTACCTATAGCAGCAGTGCTGCTGAACAGTAGCCTGGTGGGCTAGCATTTTCATTTGTATTTTGTGTATTTAACTGAAACTTGAACCTCTGTGAGGAAAATCCTGAATGGACTTGTGTTTTGTTGTTTCATTTAATAAACGTGGGCTAGCAGGCCCTTAACTACAAAGCCTGTCTAATGTGGTTTTACTGCACAAAAATGCATCTATCCACTTGAGCTAAGGAGCCCACATGTCACTATATATATATATATATATATATATATATATATATACATACATACAGTATCTCACAAAAGTGAGTACACCCCTCCCATTTTTGAAAATATTTTATATTTCCTTTTGACAACACTGAAGAAATTACACTTTGCTACAATGTAAAGTAGTGAGTGTACAGCTTGTATAACATTGTAAACGTGCTCTCCCCTTTAACCACTTTGCAACCGCCCTATACCGAAAGTACGGCTAGAGGGCGGTTGCTTGATTCTAAGTGGCCGTTAATTAACGGCCTTTTAGAATCGCGCTCCCGCGCGCCCCCTGAGGCACGCACACGGGAACATCCGTGACCGCCGGGTCCAGAGGACCCGGCGCATCACGGATCACGGTAAATCGCCGCTGATAGCGGCGGTTTACCACGTGATCGCGCCGTCCAATGACGGCGCGATCAGATGTAAACAGACCGGCGTCATTTGATGACGCCGGTTCCTCCCTCCTCTCTCTGTACCGATCGGTACAGTGTGAGAGGAGAGGGGAGGGAGCGGATGGCAGCGGCAGTGCTGCGGGCTGGATCTGTGACAAATGTAGTCACAGATCCATCCATCCATCCCTCCCTGCTCAGCCATCCCTGCTGCAATACTCTGCAATACTCGGCAATACCTCAGCTGGGCATACTCTGCAATACTCGGGCAATACTCTGGGCATACTCTGGCAATACTCTGGCAATACTCTGGGCATACTCTGGCAATACTCTGGCAATACTCTGGCAATACTCTGGGCATACTCTGGCAATACTCTGGGCATACTCTGGCAATACTCTGGGCATACTCTGGCAATACTCTGGGCATACTCTGCAATACTCTGGGCATACTCTGCAATACTCTGGGCATACTCTGCAATACTCTGGCAATACTCTGGGCATACTCTGCAATACTCTGGGCATTACTCTGCAATACTCTGGGCATACTCTGCAATACTCTGGGCATACTCTGGGCATACTCTGGGCATACTCTGCAATACTCTGGGCATACTCTGCAATACTCTGGGCATACTCTGGGCATACTCTGGGCATACTCTGCAATACTCTGGGCATTACTCTGCAATACTCTGGGCATACTCTGCAATACTCTGGGCATACTCTGGGCATACTCTGGGCATACTCTGCAATAATCTGGGCATACTCTGCAATACTCTGGGCATACTCTGGGCCAGGGGTGTATTTAGGTTTTGTGCTGCCCTAGGCCTGGTGAAACTTGCGCACCCCCTACTTTATATGACGCACCCCTTCCTTTTTAAGACCCGTCCTGTCATTTTCATGGGATGAGGACAGAGGGACGCAGTGGGATGAAGACAGAGGGACGGGGTGGGATGAGCACAGGGGTGGGATGAGACAGGGCGACTGGGTGGGATGAGCACAGGGTGGGTGGGATGAGCACAGGGCGACTGGGTGGGATGAGCACAGGGCGACTGGGTGGGATGAGCACAGGGATGGTGGGATGAGCACAGGGCGACTGGGTGGGATGAGCACAGGGCGACTGGGTGGGATGAGCACAGGGCGACACAGGGTGGGATGAGCACAGGTGGGTGGGATGAGCACAGGGTGGGATGAGCACAGGGTGGGATGAGCACAGGGCGACAGGGTGGGATGAGCACACAGGGCGACAGGGTGGGATGAGCATGAGCACAGGGTGGGATGAGCACAGGGCCACAGGGTGGGATGAGCACAGGGCGACAGGGTGGGATGAGCACAGGGATGAGCACAGGGGGCAGAGCATCTTTTAATTTGGGGGGAGAGGGTGGTATGGGGATATTTGGTGGGGAGTAATTTGAGAAGAAAGGTGATATGTGCTAGTGGGGGGGGGGGGAATCAGACCCCCCACTAGCACATATCTTCTTCCCTCTCAAATCACTCCCCAGCACATATCCCATACCACCCTCTCCTCTCCCATCACTTCATTCGTTTACCTCGTATCTGCCTGCCCCCCTCCTTCCCTCCTGGTTACTGTGTCCTCTCTCTCTCTCTCTCTCTCACTGAAGTTGTCCCACATACCAGCAGAATGCCTCTCTCGGTTGTGTCTCTCCTCGACTCCTCCTCCTGGCTGTGTACACAGGAACATTGAGCCGCCCCCCACAAAGTGCCGCCCTAGGCCTGGGCCTTGTTGGCCTAGGCCATAATACATCTCTGCTCTGGGCAATACTCTGGGCAATACTCCGCAATACTCTGGGCATACTCTGCAATACTCTGGGCATACTCTGCAATACTCTGGGCATACTCTGCAATACTCTGGGCATACTCTGGGCAATACTCTGGGCAATACTCCGCAATACTCTGGGCATACTCTGCAATACTCTGGGCATATTCTGCAATACTCTGCAATACTCTGGGCATACTCTGCAATACTCTGCAATACTCTGGGCATACTCTGCAATACTCTGGGCATACTCTGCAATACTCTGGGCATACTCTGGGCATACTCTGCAATACTCTGGGCATACTCTGCAATACTCTGGGCATACTCTGCAATACTCTGGGCATACTCTGGCAATACTCTGGCAATACTCTGGGCATACTCTGCAATACTCTGGGCAATACTCTGGGCATACTCTGGGCATACTCTGGGCATACTCCGCAATACTCTGGGCATACTCCGCAATACTCTGGGCATACTCTGCAATACTCTGGGCATACAGCGCCCCTGTCCCCGTGAGCTTGCATGCAGAAGCGAACGCATACGCAAGTCCCGCCCACATATAAAAACGGTGTTCAAACCACACATGTGAGGTATCTTTATATAATGTTTTGGGGTTTTATGTAATTTTTAGGCATGTGCATTTCGTTTCGTTCCGAATCGAAATTCGGACGAATTTTCCATTATTCGGACATTCGGATGCATACGAATTTCCGAATTGCTATAATAACGAAAAATTTCGACCGTTTTCCGAATTCGTTCATTTTCGACAGAATTTCGAAAAAAAAAAAAAAAAAAGGTCGAAATCGAATTTTTTTTCGAATTCCGAATCGAATACCCGCGGACTAAATTCGATCGGAATTCGAAAAAAAAAAAAAAAAAAAAAAAAAAAAAATATTTTCGAATTTAATTCGAAAAAAATTATATTAGAAAAGAGACTATTTGTTTTCTAATCTGGTTGAAATATTTTCGATTTCGACCGATTTTTTCGAAATTCGGTCGAAAACGAACAAATTCGAAAAACGGTCGAAATATTTTCGACTTCGACCGTATTTTCGAAATTCTCGAAAACGAACGAATTCCGAAAACGAATTCAACACATGTAACGAACCTAACTTAACGAAATTTATTAAATGACGAATTGAAACGAAACGAAACGAAACGAATTTTTCACTTTTGCACATGCCTAGTAATTTTCTAGCAAATAAATGATGATTTTTACATGTAGGAGAGAAATGTCAGAATTGGCCTGGGTGCTCCCTGCATGTTGGGCCTCTGTATGTGGCCTCACTGTGTAAAAGTCTCACACATGGGGTATCGCCATACTCGGGAGGAATAGCAGAATGTGTTTTGGGGTGTAATTTGTGGTATGCATATGCTGTGTGTGAGAAATAACCTAATAATATGAAAATTTGATGAAAAAAAAAAAATCTTGATTTTGCATAGAATTGTGGGAAAAAAATACAACTTTAAAAAACTCACCAGGCCTCTTTCTAAATACCTTGGAATGTCTTCTTTCCAAATAGGGGTAATTTGGGGGGTAGTTGTACTTTTCTGGCATGTTGGGGTCTCAAGAAATGAGAGAGGCTGTCAGTACATTAGGTGTGATGAAATTCATCAATTTTCAGTAATTGGTACCATAGTTTGTAGACCCCATAACTTTCACCCAGACTAAATAATATCCAACATTTTTTATTTTTTTTACCAAAGATATGTAGCAGTATACATTTTAGGCCAAATTTATGAAGAAAAATTACTTTTTTGCAAAATTGTATAATAGAAATGAAGAAAAATTATTATTTTTTGCAAAATTTTCGTTCTTTTTTCATTTATAGCAAAAAAACAAAAAAACGCAGAGGTGATCAAATACCACCAAAAGAAATCTCTATTTGTGGGAAAAAAAGGACAAAAATTTCATTTGGTTACAGTGTTGTATGACCGAGTTATTGTCATTCAAACTGTGAAAGCACCGAAAGCTGAAAATTGGTCTGGTTATTAAGGGTGTTTAAGTGCCCAGTGGTCAAGTGGTTAAAATAACTCAACACGCAGTCAATAATATCTAGAATGATGGCAACAAAAGGGAGTACACCCCAAAGGGTCAATATTTTGTGTGACCACCATTATTTTCCAGCACTGCCTTAGCCCTCTTGGGCATGGAATTCACCAGAGCGTCACAGGTTGCCACTGGAGTCCTCTTCCACTCCTCCATGACGGCATCTCAGAGCTGGTGGATGTTAGAGACTTTCTCTCTTCCATTTTACTTTTGAGGATGCCCCACAGATGCTCAATAGGGTTTAGGTCTGGAGATATGCTTGGCCAGTCCAACACCTTTACCGTCAGCTTCTTTAGCAAGGCAGTGGTCGTCTTTGAGGTGTGTTTGGGGTCGTTATCATGTTGGAATACCGCCCTGCGGCCCAGTCTCTGAAGGGAGGGGATCAAGCTTTCTTGTGCATCATCTTAAGAACAGGCTTCCTTCTGGGATGATAGCCATGTGGATCAATACAGGGCATAGTCTAAGCACTGACAGGCTGACCCCCCACATCTTCAACCTTTGCAGCCATGCTGGCAGCACTCATATGTCTATTTCCCAAAGACAACCTCTGGATATGATGCTGAGCATGTGCACTCAACTTCTTTGGTCGACCATGGCAAAGCCTGATCTGAGTGGAACCTGTTCTGTTAAACCGCTGTATGGTCTTAGCCACTGTGCTGCAGCTCAGTTTCAAGGTCTTGGCAATCTTCTTATAAGCTAAGCCATATTTACGTATAGCAACAATTATTTTTTTCAGATCCTCAGAGAGTTCTTTGCCATGAGGTGCCATGTTGAATTTCCATTGACCAGTATTATTATTATTTAGGTACTTATATATCGCTGTTAATGTACGCATCGCTTTACATACACATTGTACATTCACATTGGTCCCTACCCTCAATGAGCTTACAATCTAAGGTGTGGCAAGGCGGCCCAGCTGCACGAAACAATTTACCCGTGCGCTGTTTCGTCTTACAGGGTCTGGGGCACGTGCGCGCTGCCAGGGACCAATTCTTCTGTGTTTGCCAATCAGTGGGTCTGGCGGCTGCGATGGCTGCCAGCCACCCTTGAACAATTGTAGGAGAGGCAGAACAGTGGTCTACCCATGAAAACAAGGAAGACCGTCATTCTATCACAGAAGAAGAAAGAGCTCTGTGATCCCTGCTAATCAGCAACACAGATGTCTCTCTTCCTCCAGTCAGTCCATCCCCCCACAGTTAGAAAGCATTCCCTATGAGCACACTTAACCCTTTGAATGCCCCTGATGTTAACCCCTTTCCTGTCAGTGTCATTTATACAGTAAGGCCTTGTACACACGAGGGAATAAATCCGCTGAAGATGGTCCGACGGACCATTTCAGCGGAAAAATCCCCTCGTGTGTAGGGGCAAACGGACGCTTTTTGCTGATTCATCCGGCGGAAAAATTCCAAAGCATGCTTTGAAATATTTCCGGGATAGCTGGCTGGCAGATATGTCCGCTGGTTAGTACGGCAAACCAGCGGACATATCTTGCCGCACATGCGTGTATCCTGTGAATGGATCCGACGCATGCGCGCGGAAGTGTTTACTTCCTGTGCGGTGACGTGTCACGTGGCGGCGTCAACGTCACCGCCGCGTCACCGCGCTATCCGCCGGCGGGGAATTTGATCCGATGGTGTGTACAGCCATCGGATCAAAACATCCCGGCGCAAATATACGCTGTAAACGGTCCGGGGACCGTTTACAGCGGATATTTCCCGTCGTGTGTACAAGGCCTAACAGTGCATTTTTTTTAGTACTGATCACTGTATTGGTATCACTGGTCCCCAAAAATTGTCACTCAGTGTCTGATGTCCACCGCAATGTCGCAGTCCCGCTAAAAATCGCTGATTGCTGCCATTACTAGTAAAAATAAAAATGGCATATATAGATCTCATAGTTTGTAGACATGATAACTTTTGCACAAACCAATCAATATACGCTAATTGGGATTTATTTTACCAAAAATATGAAGCAGAATACATATTGTCCTAAATTGATGAAGAAATTTGACTTTTTACATATTTTTATTGTATATAATATTGGGCCAGATTCAGGTACATCTGCGCATTATTGGACTGGCGTAGCGCACCGCCTGTACGTTAGACTTGCGCAATTTTGCCGCGTAATCACCCTATTCTCGTAGCTTTTGCGCAGGAAATTGCGCATGCGTAACATTTTTTCAGAGGCGTAAGGCGGAGTAATACAAATTGGGAAGGACGTGGGCGTGTTACATTGAAATGAGCCGTGACCCCATGCAAATGAAGGGCCGGCCGGCTCGCGCATGCGCGCTTGAAGGAGACCATGGTCAGCTCCGCTGTGCGCATGCTCACAACTCGGGAACGGCGCAATCAGTAAAATTGGAAGTGGACCCGGGCAACTTAGTGAACTACGCAAACAGCATAAATAGACAGACACAAATGCACTTCCTTTGCAAAAGCACATCCCTTTGGGATCTTCCTATACAGCAAGGTGCTTTTGTTTATTAGCGTTTGTTTGTTTGTTTGTGATGTGTCTTTGAGATATTTGGGCACTGTTTTGCAGAGTGATTTTTGTCTTTTATGTGTTTTCTTTGTTGTTATTTTGTTTAAAATATATTTTTGCTGGGCATTTTTTTTTTTTTGCTGGGCATTTTTTTAATTTTTTTGGTTCTGTTTGTGTATGATTTTGGAATGTGGGGGTGATATTCCTGCCGGAAAAGGGGTGTCACCCTCATTTGTGGTGGAGAAGTGATCCCCAGGTCCGTGTGAATGGTGTATGAATGTGACAGTGACATAATTGGAGCCGTGGCGTGGCGTTGCAGCTCACAAGTCCTGCATGGTGGACTGGTGCCAATCCCATGGATGAGGATGTGGGGTGTGTGTGCTAGGGACCACAGTGGTGTGCATGCATGCATTCTCATTGTGCCATGATTAATGTGTGTGTTTAACGTGCAAAGATACATATGTGAGCTGGCATGAGATGGGGTCATGAGATGGGGTCCCAGTGCATATGCAGAGTCACCTTGAAGGGAAAAGACAGGAGGATGTTAGTCATGCATGTGCCCCTTGTGATGTGTGCATCATGGGGGGGGACAGTCATGCCTGCCACCCATGTCACTCACCAACCAGCCAGCTGTCCCCATACATGTTCTGTTTGAAATCTGTGGGGATGGGGCTCTGATTGTATATGTAGCTGTCATGGGTGTCATGGGTGGTGTCATGTGTTGGGCTGGTGATGTCCTCCTGCAGAGTTGTGGTTAATTCCATGATGGCATGAGGGGTGAATCTGAAGATGCGAGACACCTCAGAATCACTCATGCCAAAGATGTCTATGCGTGTGTGATATATCCTCTCCCGTGAAGAGTGAAGAGTGATGGGCTTGTATCAGATAAGAATATTGTATTAGATTAGATTAAATTAAATTAGATTAAATTGTAAAGTTTAGATAAGCAAAAAAAAATAAAAATCTCCCGTGCCCTCCTTAGTGCCCTCCCCAGTGCCCTCATCCTTCTTTGTTCATCTAAAGTCAGTAGTATAGCTATGTGCGACGATGCCCCTGGCATGTTGGCATACAGATTGTTGTGCAACACGTGTGACTGCTGAGCTCCTCACTAACAGTGTTGCTTTATCTAACAAGTAGACTTTTTTTCTCTTTTTAGACCACCTTTTATATGGTCTAATTTTAGACAGGACATTTTGCTGTTGCGCACACTGCGTCGCCTGCGCTGCCCCAACGTTCTTTTGTGGATCCCCGTAAGTCCCTCATTAGCATATTTGACTAGCAAATCAATGGTCTGTCTAGCGCACTTTTGCGCGGACGGATGCGCCAGTCTAACGAAATTACGCGGGACAAAAAAAAGTAGATTTTTTGCGTATCTCGTTCTGGGGATGCCGTGCATCGAAACGCACGCGCACATTTCGACTTACGCACGCGCATCTCCTGTTGCGCAGGCGTAATCGCTTTGTGAATCTGGCCCATTGTTTTGTTTTTTTTAAATTGTCACACTTTTTTCAACAACCACCAAAATAAAGCTCTATTTTTGGAAAAAAGAACATACATTTTAATTGGGTACAGCGCTGCACGACCTCGCAATTGTCATTTAAAATAACGCAGTGTCGTATTGCAAAAAAATGGCCTGGTTATTAAGGGGGTAAATCCTTCCAGGGCTAAAGTGGTTAAACACAAAAACTCAATTGCTTTTTCTTTTTTTTTTTCAGAAAAGCTTTAAAATGATAATTCCATGATTACTGACTTTGATGGCTGAGAAATATTACCACTCATATTGTGTGCTATGTTTTCTAAAGATGTACCCCAAAACTAAATTGATGTGTGTAACAATTATATTTTGTGTCTTTAGAATTACAGTGACAATTTTTTTTTATTATCCTACTAGTACCTTAGTCAGACACCTAATTATGCAGGTTGCCAAGTAACGTACACAAATGTTGATTTGCAACACTAATTAATATAATTACAAAAATGCTTCATTATCTAAGAAAATCTTTACATTACTGTGCTTCCTCATTTCCCAACAATATCAGGAATGGCACAGAAAGTAGCACCTAATAGAAGAGAAACATTGGCCACTCCTTGAGTAACAATGTAACCCCCAAACCACTCAAAAAATAATGTAAGTGGCTTTTATGGTAGGTATATGGAATTCAGATAAATAAGGAAGCATGTAAGTTCTATGTATTACATCAACCCTGAGAAATATGTCTTAGTCTAATTTAAAATGCAGGACTGAGACTCTGACGTACATGGCTTTAAGGCATTTTCACAGTGGACCTCTTCCGTAAGTTATTTCCTTTTATCGTGATGATTTACTTTTATGAAAACATTGTCTATTAATACCAGTACTTTACTGCTGAGTACAGATCTCAGGGCAGAGCCATTAGTTGCAGAGTCAAGAAATATAGGATACTTTTACAAATGGCACAACGTTATATTTTCTCTAAATAACACTTGTAAAGGCCACATAATTATATTCATAATGTTGTCCATAATTCAGGAGTGGGACTTTGCAAGCAATACAGAATGGCTTTAACTATATAGCGGCAAGTCATACGAAGTAATGCGTTCTTTTTTAAAGGTTGTATTTTAACAACAAATGAAGCAGCAAAATGGCTATCTACCAGTATATTTGAAAACTGGCATTTACTTATTGCTTTCATAAGTAGGTTGTATTACAATAATTGTTGGAATTTCAGTAAGCAATGGGATAAAAAAAGCTCCCAGACAGTCTGCTTGTCCTCCATCTCAAAAGAAAAACTGAGTATTGTGTTCTATGTGGTAGAGGATGAAGGAAGATAAATTGCATTAGCTGTAGTCAAGAAATTAGGTCCCAAAGTTGGCATAGGAAATACATTTTTATAAACGACATCAAATCTAAAAATATTAGATCCTTAAAGACTAAGCTTATAAAGAACACTCAAGCCCTATACACGCGGCCGAAAATCCTGTCGTAAAAAAAAAAAACGTTGTTTTTCTTGACAGGATTCTTGTCAAGCTTCACGGGAGTCTTTTCTAGCTTTCCTTGCATACACACTGTCAAGCCAAAATCTTGTCGTTCTCAAACGAGGTAACGTACAACACGTACGACGGCACTATAAAGGGGAACTTCGATTCCACTGGAGCCACCCTTGGGGCTGCTTTTACTAACCTCATGTTACCACGTCTTAGTAAAAGTTTGGTGAGAGACGATTTGCGCTTTTCAGTCTTCGTGCTTTTCAGTCTGTTACAGCATGACGAATGTGCTGTCTCCATTACGAACACTAGTTTTACCGAAAGTGCGCTCCCGTCTCATACTTGATTCTGACCATGCACAGGTTTTAAAGACTCAGAAAAGCGCACACACGAATGTTTTTTTTAGTCGTAAACCAGCCCGACGAGAATCACAATGAGAAAATTGAGACTCCCGACGAGAAAATAAAGAGCAGGTTCTCTTTTTTTCTCGTCGAGATTCACGTCAGTTTTCTCGACGAGAAACCATACACACAAACAGTTTTCTCTGGAAAAAGCTCTGCCAGCAGTTTTCTTGCCGTAAAAAATGAGCGTGTGTACAAGGCTTAAGATTAAGGGATATTGTACTTGAAAGGTAAGCATGAAAAAAGTTTTATGTACACTGGCCAAGAGACAGGCAGGACCCACAACATGAAAGGAAATTATTTAAGTGAGCTTATATTGGATTGCCAATATATCTAATTGTTTGCATTGTTATTAGAATGCTAATACTATAAAAATAATGGGTATGCTGTGACCAAGGAACTCTTTTCACTAGTTAAGAGTAGATGTACAAGTCATGGTCTTGTTTTTTTTTAAGAGCTTTGTATTTGTATCACTGCTACATGGTAAAAAAAAAAAAAAACAGTAATGCATCACCTTATTAGAAAAGAAAACTATATTCTATTTTATTAAAAACAGCCTAAAGCAGCAATTGGATCTCTTGACTGCTGAATAAGATATGAAAGGACCCTGAGGCCGTGTACACACGATCAAATTTGTTCGCTCAAACTGGTCCGACGGACCATTTCAGCGGACAAATTCGATCGTGTGTATGGGCTAGTGGACAGATTTGTCCATCGGACAAATTTTAAAGCATGCTTTAAAATTTGTCCGCCCGAGACATGTCCGTCGGACAAGTTCGATGGTTGGTACACAAAAGCATCGGACCAAAAACCCGCGCATGCTCAGTCAAAATGAAGGGACGGGATGCTCGTTCAGGTAAAACTCACGTTTGTTTGGGACATGGCACATTCGTCTTTTAAAAGATCTAGGGCCAGATTCACAGAGCGATTACGCCGGCATTACAGGAGATGCGCGGCGTAAGTCTAAATTTGCGCATGCGTTTCGATGCGCCGCATCCCCAAAACGAGATACGCAAGAAATCTACTTTTTTTTGACCGACGTAATTTCGATAGACAGGCGCATCCGTCCGCGCAAAACTGCGCTAGACACACCATTGATTTGCTATTCAAATATGCTAATGAGGGAGCTATGGGGATCCACAAAAGAACGTTGGTGCAGCGCAGGCTACGCGCTGTGTGCAACAGCTGCACGTCCTGTCTAAAATTAGACCATATAAAAGGTGGTATAAAATTAGACAATCCGTCTACATGTCAGCTAAAGCAACACTGTTAGTGAGGAGCTGTTCAGTCACACTTGCTGTCCAACAAACTGTATGCCAACATGCCAGTGGCATCCATGCTCATAGCTATACTACTGACTTTAGATGAGAAAAGAAGGAGGAGGGCACGGAGGAGGCACGGAGGAGGGCACGGGAGAGGTTTTTTTTTTTCCAAAAAAAATTTCTTTGCTTTTATAAACATTTTTACAAAAAAATACATACATATATACATCAATACATAACATACATACAAATTACAAACACGGTCTCACTATCTTTCAATAGCCCTTTAAAACCTTGATGGATATAATAATCTAATCTGATACAAGCCCCTCACTCTTCACTTGATATATCACACACGCATAGACTTTTGGCATGAGTGATTCTGAGGTGTCTCGCATCTTCAGATTCACCCCTCATGCCATCCTGGAATTAACCACAAACTTGCAGGAGGACATCACCAGCCCAACACATGACACCACCCATGACACCCATGACAGCTACATATACAATCCTAGTAGATACGGATGAGCAGCATAACGAACGACCGCAAATACGAACGAACGATCCGACGGGAAAAAACGACAAAACGAAAATGGCAAAATAACGAAAATGAAATCTGTATCAAGAGGTTTGCATTGTGTATTTTGTTTGAATCCGTTTTGTGTTCGTTTTCAGTTGTATGTTCATTGTTCAATGACATCTATAACAAAAGAATTTCATTATGTATATTGAACGAATTCCTTTTTCTGTTTTCTGTGTATTCAAAATACTGAAGGCAAATTTTTTGTTATAGGTGTCATATCAACATACGAAAATAACAAAAGAAACGTGTTCAAATGCAAATCTTTTGTTTATGTTTTTTTTAATGGCCAGAGAGTTAGGCTGGCCATTCATGATACAATTTTCTGTGCAATTTTCTTTAGATTTACCTTCAACTATGTAGTGCAAGGGCCTGCCTGATTGCATACAATTGAAAGTGTTGTTTAGTTTGACCTCATATATGGTTTTTGGTAAATCTAAAAGAAAATTGTACAAGAAAATTGAACATGTATGGCCAGCCTCAGTGACTGAAAGCAGCTTTTCTTTTGTGCAGAATAGTGAGTACACTTGTACAGTAAAGCCTAATAAACTTTTCTGTGGATTTTCATCTGAAGGGAGATCAGTTGGCCAGACTTCTGAACCCAAAAATGGTTTTCTGATGCAGTTTAAAAACGAACGAATTTTCTGAGAACGATCGGAAAACGATCGTTTTTATGTTTGTTGTTAAAATAGTCTGACCAAGTGTATGGGGCTTAACAATAGTATTGTAGCACATGTCTAAATCCTAGCTCCATCCCCACAGATTTCGAACAGAACATGTATGGGGACAGCTGGCTGGTTGGTGAGTGACATGGGTGGCAGGCATGACTGCCCCCCCCCATGATGCTGAAAGGGGCACAGGCACTACTACCATCCTCCTGTCTTATCCCTTCAGTGTGAATCTGCATATGCACTGGGACCTAATCTCATGACTCCTATCCGGAACCCCCCACGGTACCCTGTTGTATTCCCCAAACTTTGTATGCCAGATCATCGGTGCATGTTGCATGCTGCACAACTTCGCAGTGAGAAAGGGCCTGGAGATTGACATACGTGATAACCTGACCCCTGAACCAGACAATCCCCCCCTAACCAAGGCTACCCCGTCTTCTGAGGGAAGAGCAGCCAGGAGACAGCTCACATTAGGCATCTTTGCATGTTAAAAACACACATTAATCATGGCACAATGAGAATGCATGCATGCACACCACTGTGGTCCCTAGCACAGACACATCACATCCTCATCACATTGGATTGGCACAAGCCCACCATGCAGGACTTGTGAGCAGCAACGCCATGCCACGTCTCCAATTATGTCTGAATGAATGAATGAATGAATGAATGAATGAATGAAAAACTTATATAGCGCAGCACATGCGAACTGAATCGCCTCTGGGCGCTTGTTGTTCCTGTCTCCTTTGATATCAAAAGAGATGTGTCTTGATCTTTCTCCTAAAAGCTAGGTGATTCTCCTCCAACCGAATGCTGGCTGGTAAAGCGTTCCATAGTCTGGGACCTTGGACCGCAAATCTTCGCTCTCCTTTGGCCTTGTAGTTGGCTTTCGGAACCTGGAGCAGGTTCTGATTGGTGGATCGCAAAACACGATTGGGGTTATGAGCTTTTATTTTTTCGCATAGATATTGGGGAGCATCCCCATGGACACATCTATGCGTAAGACAGAGAGCTTTAAAAGCAATTCTGTCTTTGACTGGTAACCAGTGAAGGGATCTCAGTGAAGGTGAGATGGATTCCCAGGGTTTTTTCCCAGTCACAAGTCTGGCGGCCGTATTCTGAACGACTTGCAGACGAGCAATTTGGTACTTGGGGAGTCCGAGGTAAAGGGCATTTGCATAATCCAGTCTGGAGTTAACAATTGCTCCCACCACGACTGCTAAATCTTCTTTGGGGATGAACGGAGTAAGTCTGCGTAGTAGGCGCAGCAGATGGTGGGATCCGCTGACTACTGACCCTATTTGTGCGTCCATTGTCATAAAGGAGTCAAAAATGACCCCAAGACTTTTGACTTTGGCGCTAGGGGTGATAATTTTGCCCAGAATAGGCGGGGGTGTCCATGCTGTTGAAGGTTGATTCCTGCGCTTGGCGTGAAACAGGAGAAGTTCTGTTTTGCTCCGTTGAGTTTAAGATAACTCTTTGTCATCCAGTCCTCTATCAAAGAGAGGCAGGTCTCTAAATTGAGGTGGTGATCCTTTATGTTGCAGATGCGGAAATAAAGTTGCGTGTCGTCTGCATATGAGTGATAGAGCAGTTTTTGGCTGCTGATAATCTCAAAAAGAGGACGAAGGTAGATGTTAAACAGCACCGGTGACAGAGGCGATCCTTGAGGGACTCCGCATGTTACTGTGCGTTTCTCAGATGTGAAATGTCCTAGCTTCACTGTTTGCGATCGGTTTTCCAGAAAAGAGGAGAACCAAGATAAATCGCCTTCTGCGACTCTGGCTACTTCAGCAAGCCGCGTCAGTAACAGTTTGTGGTCTACAGTGTCGAAAGCTGCGCTTAGGTCCAACAGAACCAAAAGACAAGATTCTCCTTCGTCTGCGGCCTCGAGAACATCGTCCCATATTTTGAGCAATGCGGTTTCAGTCCCGTGTCCGGGACGGAACCCTGATTGTAATGGGTCAAGTAGCTTGTGGGTATCCAGATGCTGTTGCAGCTGTTGTACCACTACTTTTTCCATTACCTTTGAGAGTACATTGAGGCTTGTTATGGGCCGGCGGTGGAGTGGGTCCTTGGGGTCCAGGGAGGATTTCTTCAGGATGGGTTGGATTATACCCTCTTTCAACTGTGAGGGTACTATGCCCTCCACGAAAGACTGGTTGATAAGCTGCGTGATGGGAGGAGCCAGGATGTAGGCGCATTCCTTCAGCAGTTTTGTGGGGATAATGTCATTTGGCGCTGTGCCATTACGCAGAGTACAAATGACATTCTTAGTGGTCTCAATGGAGATGGGTGCCAAGGTGAACTTACCTGATATAGGAGAATTACTATGGGTGTTGTGTGAGAGGCTGCAGGGGGGACTGGGGGGGGGATTATTTTGCTGAATGCTTTCACGGATCGCCTCGATTTTATTAATGAAGCAATCCGATAGTTCATTGCAAAATTCTTGTGTGTCTTCATTGGGGGCTTCAATACATCCTGGGTTCATGGTCTGAGTGACCAGCTTGAAGAGTTCGCGGGGGCGGTTTAAGGCACCGTTGATAGCCTCAGAAAAGTATTTTTTCTTGGCTTGGAAAATTTCTTTGTGGTATTTACTTGTCGCCGCTTTGTAGATGGATAGGTTTAGCTCTGAAGAGCTTCTTTTCCAGGCAGATTCGGCCCTTCTGCGTTCTTGCTTCAGTAACGACAGCTGGTTGTTAAACCAGCTGCGGTTGTTTTTCCGGATGCGGGTTCGTCGTTTCGGCGCTACCAAGTCGGCTGACTGTAGCATGGCCGAGTTTATGGCTTCCAATGTTTCAACGGCCGTTTGATGCGGCTGAGTTGTTTCTATTTTTTTCCTTAAAGTGGTTTTGAAGAGTTCCGAGTGGAGCTTCTTCTGACATCTAGTCCAGTGTGTTGTCACTGGATTTGATGTTTTTGTTGTGGGGGGGATTGTGGAAATGAATTTAATTGCATGGTGGTCTGTCCATGGCAACTTTTCATTTTCCAAAATTTTTATTTCCAGATCTTGTCTGAAAATAAGATCAAGTGTGTGGCCTGAAGCATGCGTGGGCCCACATACTAGTTGCTGTAACCCTAAATCTTCCAGGTGGTCGATACAGGCATCAGCAACGGTGTCTTGTGAGGAATTGGCCCAGAGGTTGAAATCCCCGAGCAGCAACAGGTGTTTGCTGTTGAGGGTGTAAGTGGAGAAGAAATCCGTCCATGGTGATAGCAGCTGCGATTTTGGGCCCGGTGGCCTATAGCAGAGCAGAATGTGGACGGTCTCCTTTGAATTTGTCTGTAGTTGCAGAGTAAGGGTTTCCATGAATGGAAGAGGGTTTTGAAGGGCTGGTTTTGTGATTGCAAGATGAGTCTTGTGGATCACCGCCAGGCCTCCCCCTCTTTGCCCTATTCTGTTTTCCGTGATAATACGGTAGTTTTCTGGCACCAGTTCTCCTAGAATGGTGTTACAGTCGGCTGCTAACCAGCTCTCTGTAATAAAGAGGCAGTCTAAATCGTGTTGTAGAATGAAATCATGGATTTCAAGTCTGTGTTTTACTGCCGATCTTGTGTTGATCAAAGCACATGAAATGTGCTTAGGCTGGGGTAAACGGCTAAAATTTTTGATGGTCGATCGTCGATCGATCTTCAAAAGTTGCTCCATTCTTAGGGTCTTTTTGGTGATGGCTGGCAGTATTGCGGCGCAACTCCTTAGATCCCAAATGGTTTCTGCAGAGTACCGCAGATTAGCCATGGTAGCCATTCACCGGGGGCAAAGTAGTTATTTTTTTTGGTGACGATGGGGGGAGGATTCAGTGAATCCTCCCAGCTTGATCCAGAGGAAGGCAAAAAACCCCTAGCCGTGCTGTGCCAATTTGCTTTGGTAGGGGAAAAAATTCCTTCCTGATCCCTGAACGGCGATCGGGCGAAACCCCTGGATCAAGTGTTATTAAGTTATGAAACAGGGGGGTGAGAGCTGTCACTGCTGCTGGGGTGGCCACCGACCGGGAGCAGGACAAGGGACCCAGGCTGGTGTGTAGTCAGCTGGATGGACTGGGGTGGGGGTGGACTGGTTGTTGAGGGGTGGATGAGTCCTGCAGGGGGCTGGGGGCGAACTCCTGGGAGGTTTCTGGTGACTTGGAGGGGATTCTGTGTGTGAAATGCGGCGCGGTGTTAGGCCGCAGGTGAAGCCGCGGACTTTCCTGGATCGCGGCCCCGCGTTTGAGAGAGGCCTGGCGCGGAGGTCCCGAAAAAAGTCCTGGAATGGCGAAAATTGACGTGGAGAGGTGGCAGGAGGGTGCCTCTCATGGTGATGTCTGTATGGGGGGCGTATAGAACAGAGTAAAGGAGCGGGGGAGCGGCTGGTTGTTGGGGGGGCCGGAGCTGGAGGAAGCGGATCGCGGGGGAGTTGTTTCTCCGCTGGGGGAGATTAGGCTGCCGCCGTGGCTGTCCTAACAAGGACGGCCACCTACGGGTCCTGGGGAGGCGTAGATCGCCCTGAGTAGCAGGGGCTTACCTGGAGGGTGAGAAGCGGCCAGGGGAGGCGGATGAGAAGGCCTGCTGAGGCGGGGGGGTGGAAAACCCTGCCTGTCTGGAGCCCAGGAGCCACACGCCCTACTGGTAGGTACGTGCGCCGATTACTACTGGGACAGTTCTCGCCCTGGGGGAGGGTCACTCTTTCAGACCCAACAGGAAGAGCTCCTGGAACAGGAGGAGTGTCACTGTACATTCATACACCATTCACACAGACCTGGGGATCACTTCTCCCCACAAATGAGGGTGACACCCCTTTTCCGGCAGGAATGTCACCCCCACATTCCAAAATCATTCACAAACAGAACCAAAAACAAAAACAAATTGACCAGCAAAAATAAAAAATGCCCAGCAAAAATATAATAAAAAAAAAATAACAACAAAGAAAACACATAAAAGACAAAAATCACTCTGCAAAACAGTCCCCAAATATCTCAAAGACACGTCACAAACAAACAAACAAACGCTAATAAACAACAGAACAAAAGCACCTTGCTGTATAGGAAGGGATACAAAGGGATGTACTTTGGCAAAGGAAGTGCATTTGTGTCTGTCTATTTATGCTGTCTGCGTAGTTCACAAAGTTGCCCGGGTCCACTTCCAATTTCACTGATTGCGCCGTTCCCGAGTTGTGAGCATGCGCACAGAGGTGCTGACCATTGTCTGCTTCATGCGCGCATGCGCGAGCCGGCCGGCCCTTTATTTGCATGGGGTCACGGCTCATTTCAATGTAACACGCCCACGTCCTTCCCAATTTGAATTACTCCGCCTTACGCCTCTGAAATTACGTTGCACCAGTGCTAATTTCTGCACAAATCAAACGAGAATACGGTGATTGCGCCGCTACATTGCGGCAGTCTAACGTAAAGGAGGTGCGCTACGCCAGTCAAAAAATGCGCCGATGTACGTGAATCTGGCCCCTAGTGTCTCGTTTCTTGCGTCTTTTTTGTTCTTTGTTCTCTTGCTAGAATAAACCCGTTCTTTTGCTGATGCTATTTAGACTGATGTCCCACACTGAAAGGTTTCATTTTGTGCTTGTTTATTTTGTATTTGACAATGTTTGCTAGCCAGATGTCCCAACTTTTTTTGGTCCACCACAAATGCATTTTTTTTGCAACTTATGTCCACATTTTTTTTTTTTGTAATTGCATTTTTTTTTTTTTGCAACTTATGTCCACATTTTTTTTTGTAATTGCATTTTTTTGTGGTTTTTTTTGCAACTTATCACCAAATCCCCCCCCCCCCCCAATGAGTTGGTGTCCTTTCTAAATGACACATTCTATTTTTCAAATGTTTGATGCCTACTCACCAGAGTATAAAACACAATAGACAATGTTTTAAAGTAAATAAACAAGCCATTTATTTCAGCAAAAAAATAAATTATAAATAACCAGAACGGCAGCACTTGATCAGATAGCAACATACATGCAGACTTAGGAATTCCAACATGATCAGGGATAAAATTAATAACCTCAGGAGCCCAGAATAAAAAATCAGAATCAGCAGCACATAACCAAACGAACCCAAGCTTTGCTAATCCAACAAGCTCACTTAATTGGATAATCAACTGGAAGGCAGGGTATCACTTTCTTATCTTCCTTCCAAACTTCCTTACAGGCTGCCTTGCAGCGGAACTTCCACGGCCCCCTGCAGGTGGGGATGATGTGGCAGCAGGAGGATCATGATGATGGGAAGCAGGCCGGGCCGGGTCACACAGGTCTGTGTCCCTGGTCAGCTGGTCCCTCCGCTTCCACACCAGGACCTTATTTATCAGGTCCTTAGCAAGACCACATTGCTCCTCCCCCCCTTGACTCAGTTTATGTGCCACGAATGCACTGAAGCATTCAGTGGGGTTGAGGGGGTCCCTCATTATTTCGGATGCCTCCCTTATCATTTCCAGGATCTCGTCCTCCACCTGCCTCCTGCGCCTCCTTGCGCCTGGTCGCCTCACCTCTAGGGGAGGCACCTGGGATGTGGTGCTGAGCCTGGGCCTGGGGACCTGCTGCACTCCACTGGGCCCGGCCTCCTCCTGGCTGCCACTCACCCCTTCCGCCTGGCTGACATGGTCCTCAGGAGCTGCCACCTCCTGGCTGGTCTCTTCTTCCTGTGTATAAAAAAGGGACATGTTGTAATATTTTGCACAATTAATCACACACCTTTTCTTGCTCATTAAAATGAACAGACTGTGCTTCTGACCCCTGCAGTTGGCATCCCTGACACATATATTTATGCCCACGACTTGTGTTTTTCTTTCTAAGCTTGTTTTTTGGTTTACAATATCAACTCACTAATCAAACAAAAAATAGCAGCCCAAAAATAATTATGAAACTACTATACCTCACTGAAGATAGCCAGATCTGGGTCCATGTGAGCCAGACCCTCCGCTGACTCTGCAGGGGTGTGGGGATCCGTGGAAGTTCCGCTGGAAGTAAGCGTGGAAGGAAGGCTGGAAGGAAGACTCGAAAGTGACTCCCGGCTTTCCAGTTCATCATTCAAAAAAGTGAAATATTCCTTGAAATACCACAGCTTTATGCTGCTGAATCAACATAGTTTTCTGTAAGATTAGTTGTCAATACCAAAAGAATATGTTGCTATCTCATAGATCATAAAAGTATGAAGAATGATAAAAGATCTATAATGTCGAATATGCTCAGCTGTAAGAGAGCTGCGGGGAAACATAAAAGCAGTAACATAAATAATTGAGAAAAAACAGCGCAGAAAGGGTGTCATATATGTAGATGGATACATCAATATCTTTCAATATTGGGTTCTTAGTTGCTTTTGGGGAGAGTCCTTGTCGCTGTAAGTTATATGACTCTGTGTTTTTTTTTTTAAAAACTGTTTTTGTTTATGTATTTTTTTCTTTTATTCATGGATAGTTCTTTTTTCAGATGTATGAAATTAGCAATTATATACTATCAGCCCTCTCTCAAACTCGCCCTGAAGAAGCCGCTAGGCGAAACGCGTAGGCGAGATGAAAGCTAATATTGCTCATGTATACTCTGTATACCCTGTTTTTGTATATTTTATTCTTTGTTTTTGGATTTTATGATATGTAATTAAACTTAAAATATTTTTTCTTAACCTTTACGTCCTTGTGATTGCCTGAAAAAGTCCGCCTCTCTACTACCCTATACAAACACATTGTCTCCTGCTGCTACAATGCTGGCCAGCTCTGCCCCGTTTTTTGACAAAATAACTGATTTACATGCAGAGCCATTGGTTACAATTGACTAAATACATGGCATCTATAATAACCCATCCACCAATATTATTAATGCTAGCAATCATCACGGCACTATTTCATGTGTAGCTATCATGCCCCTCAGCATGGATGACATAATACACTACCTAATTCCCTCTGTCCAACCAACACACAACAATACTTGCATGATCTGACTCAATACAGAAGACTACAAATCAAGAGGGTAGAGAATTCTCACATATATCTCTATTTTGTGATGTGTCCAAGCACTTGAGATCAAAATAGCATGGTGGGCCCCAAGATACATAACTAATTAGCGCAAAGGGTGCAAACAACATACAAAACCCCCATCCCATGGCTATGCAATTTCTAGGCCTCTGCTGATCCCATGTTGTCATTTATCTTCGTCTCTGTAGCTCGTCAGTTACGCTCGATTAATCTCCGCGTAACCTACGTAATCACGTTGTCCTTATTATATACCCCGTGCAAGCAGGAAACGCCGCCCACTTCGTCCGCATATTCGACGCCCGCTTTTAACCCCCCCATGCCATGCCTCAACTTCCTAGGCCTCATATGTTTGAATTAGCTTCCTCTGTATTTCCTCGCTTACGCTAGATTAATCTCCGCGTAACCTACGTAATCACGTCATTCTCATTATCCACTCCGCGCAAGCATGAAACGCCGCCCTCGTCGCCGCCCATGACGGACCGTTTCCTCTTTTCCATGCCCCCAATCACTGTGAATAGAAAATATGGCGATGTCACACGAGTGTGCATTACCCTCTCATCGGGATCAGGAAGGGACAGAGGCAGGAACATCCCAATCCAGGGGAAAACGCTACAAGGCAACAAATATGTCTCTAGAAGAGATGGTGGAGATGGTGGCCATCCTGCGTCGTAAGGATTATGATGGGGATCATGGGCCATACAGCACCCCTAACCGGAGGAAGGAAAAAATTATGGAGAAGGTTGCAGGGAAACTTTATGACATGTTTGGAGTCACCAGGTCAAAGGAGCAGCTCCGTAAATGCTGGTCGGACTTGAAACTGCGTAAGCTAGACCAGTATCGGAAGATAAATAAAATAAAAGAGAAAAGTAAGTAATTTTTACATTCTTTTGATTGGCAATCGTCTTTATTAATTAGTTGGCATGTATATTTCTACATCTGCCTCGTTGGCCTGGTTGGACTTTTGTTGAACACATGTATTAAGTTGTTAATATGTTTTTAGTAAATCTGATGATTTCTTACGATCGTAGTTAACATCGTTCCATCACATCGTTTCGATGTAATCCGATGTTGTTCCAGGAACATTACATCTGGACATGGCTATATGGCGTAAAACAACGTTTATAAGCAATGGGAAAAAGATGATGTATTTGTTCCAATTTACTAAAATGTGAAAGGCAAACAGGATTCATTCACACAGTGAAAATAAAAGCAGCTGTTTTCACATCTGTGTCTCCCCCATAAAATAAGAATTATAACTTTTTTAGAATGGGCTCCGCCAACTAATTTTTCTGGGGGCCATCCATGTGTTTCACTTCGCTAAAAAGGGGCAGTATCACAGCTTGGGAGAAGTCATCTAAATAAATAATAATTATGTTTGTGGTGGAATATGCACAAACATACAATTGTAACGCCACTTTCTAAGCAATGTTTGCGAATTCTGCACTCCAAAAATATCTGTGTGCTCATGAGTATCTTTTTTTTTCCATGTTTTTTTAGGGGAAAGAAGAGGACATCATTTGGTGGAGGCAGGGAGGCCCAGACTGGCTCCTACAAACTTAAAAATTGTGGAGGTGGATGATGAAGAAGGAGAGGAGGAAGGAAGAGAGAAGGAAGGAGGATTGTCTGAAGAAGCAGGATTGTCTGCAGAAGGAGGATTGTTTGAAGGAGGATTGTTTAAAGAAGGAGGATTGTTTAAAGAAGGAGGATTGGTAGAAGGAGGATTGGTAAAAGGAGGATTGTTTGAAGAAGGAGGATTGTTTGAAGAAGGAGGATTGGTAAAAAAAGGAGTGGAAGAAGGAGAAGTTGTAGAAGATGTGTAGATTATCAGTCCACCAGGTCAGTGACACCCCAGCTTCACAGGGAAAATACAGATGTAGATAGGCCTGCACCTTACACATTTTTTTTTTGGTTTTATTTTTAGGGGATGACGATGGGTTTAGCACATCTGCTAATCCACATTTTTCACGTGCAAGTGCACAAATTGTAATCCAGCAGATCATGGAGTGCAGCACCGAAATGGCCAATATGAGGGAAAGGATGATGGTGATAGAACAAAACTACAAAAATATCATAGACATGATGGGCCAGATCGAAGACTGAACACCCCTGCCCCCACTCCCGCCCCCCCGCCCCGCCACCCCCTCCCAACCTTTTTTTTCATTTCACATACAAAATACGCCAAAATTTGAAGATGCACACACTATCTTCCATCACAGGATATCGATTGGCTGTGCTTTGTGGGTACAACCCTTTCCTCGATTCTCAAGTAGGTGAGAGGAAGGGGTTTCACCCACAAAACACATCCATTGATCACCCATGATGGCAGATAGCACATGTGGACATTTGACATGGATTCTCAGGAGAGAATGACCCATTTGGTGCCTCACCCAGAATGTGTGCATCTTCAAATTTTGGCGTGTTCCAGGGTGACATCAGACCATTGCAAATTGTTTTTTGAATATTCAAAAAGTTTGAACGTTGTAAGTTCTATTGTTTCCAAATTTTGGAAGTTGTATTAAAATATTTTTTGGTATAATCCCTAACTAAAAACAAAATAATTTGGAGGAAAAAAATATAGAAAAAAATAAAAACACGTTTTGCACAAAGTAATAAGTGAAACTCCTGCGCTGTAATGGGTGCAAGGGGATTGGCCCGAGGGAAAGGGGCAAGGGAAGTGTACTGCAGCAAACAAAGGATAAGTCTATCCAAATGGACAAAAAAACAAGGTATACAACAAGTGATATTGTTTGCGCTGTGGTAGTGATGCCTAAAGGGTGATGAGAAATGGGTGGAAAGGTGAGTGGGGTGATACACTAAGTGGGTACAGTGAGTGACAAAAATATAAAGATATATATATATAAATGCATAAATATCAATAAAAACACAATGTGAACAAAGTAACAGTAAATATCAGTGACCGTGTCATAAATATAATACTATGTGATGGACATGATAGAACACATGGTCAAACTCAGTCCTACAGACAAGACCAAATATAAAAGAAGAAAGTCCAACTTTAACATGCAACTGAGTGCAGCAAGTGAAATCTGATGTGAAGTCAGAAGAAGATGTTCCAGCAGCCAAATGGGTGAAGATGCAATGGAGGATTCCAAATTGCAGCCCACACCTAGTGAGCTTACCTCAAGGCTATCCCAAACAGATAGGACATCAAGCTCACCTCAAATCCGATGGTGCATAGGATAGAGTAGTCCTGTCACCACTGGGGGGATTTCTGCTTGAAATCAAAGATGTGCACTTACACAGAGTGGTGAAAGGGGGTGCCTATCTCCACGAGCAGCGAGCTCGTCAGGTGCTGCTCTGCTGTCACTGCTTCTCTAAGTGCTGGTCCGCCGATGCTCAGACGAGGGTGTTAAAAAGAAAAATAGGAGGGCACATCGCATAATACCGCAACAAAAAGATTTATTAAACAAAGCACAAAATAAAAACTCACATAAGGCAAACTGAGGCGGTCATACATCCACGAGCAGCGAGCTCGTCTACCGTCCGTCAGGTGTTATGCAGAGGGTCCAGTGCTCCAATCCCGACGCGTATTCGTCACACCACGTGACTTCATGAGGGGATAGCACTTGGATACTGTTCTGTGTTTAAATAAGGTCTACGGAATAGGACGCCCGGCGGCCATTTTCCCGAAGTCCACATGCAATCCAGCTTAGGACAGCAAGCACTACCTCTCGTGCCGTCCCACCCAGGTGGCATCTACATCAGAGATGGCACTAGGTCTCACAATAAGAGGCGTCCTGGTCTAGGCAGACCTGAATACAAACCAGACTCAGAATTGACATGTATATAAAAATTGTTAACCGGAATGAAAGGGTATGGATAGTTTAAACCGCAAACACGTTCAGACACCCTCCATTGGGTCCCAGCATGTCTAAATGGTAAACAGAGCCAAACTGAAAAATAAATAAAAAAATTGCCTCTTATAGAGGGTCGTGGGAGAAATCCCCAATAGACTTCCTCATTAGATAAAATGGATGGCAGGGATGGTTAAAATACAAATGAAATAAGGATAAAATATAAAAGTATAAAAAGGTACATGGGTATATGGGTATACCTGTATATATATGTATTTTAATCTGTTTTCAAACAGAGTTTTACCCATGTACCTTTTTATACTTTTATATTTTATCCTTATTTCATTTGTATTTTAACCATCCCTGCCATCCATTTTATCTAATGAGGAAGTCTATTGGGGATTTCTCCCACGACCCTCTATAAGAGGCAATTTTTTTATTTATTTTTCAGTTTGGCTCTGTTTACCATTTAGACATGCTGGGACCCCATGGAGGGTGTCTGAACGTGTTTGCGGTTTAAACTATCCATACCCTTTCATTCCGGTTAACAATTTTTATATACATGTCAATTCTGAGTCTGGTTTGTATTCAGGTCTGCCTAGACCAGGACGCCTCTTATAGTGAGACCTAGTGCCATCTCTGATGTAGATGCCACCTGGGTGGGACGGCACGAGAGGTAGTGCTTGCTGTCCTAAGCTGGATTGCATGTGGACTTCGGGAAAATGGCCGCCGGGCGTCCTATTCCGCAGACCTTATTTAAACACAGAACAGTATCCAAGTGCTATCCCCTGATGAAGTCACGTGGTGTGACGAATACGCGTCGGGATTGGAGCACTGGACCCTCTGCATAACACCTGACGGACGGTAGACGAGCTCGCTGCTCGTGGATGTATGACCGCCTCAGTTTGCCTTATGTGAGTTCTTTTTTTGTGCTTTGTTTAATAAATCTTTTTGTTGCGGTATTATGCGATGTGCCCTCCTATTTTTCTTTTTAACACCCTCGTCTGAGCATCGGCGGACCAGCACTTAGAGAAGCAGTGACAGCAGAGCAGCACCTGACGAGCTTGCTGCTCGTGGAGATAGGCACCCCCTTTCACCACTCTGTGTAAGTGCACATCTTTGATTTCAAGCAGAAATCCCCCCAGTGGTGACAGGACTACTCTATGTTTTTTTCTTTCTGTGCTTTCCCCTCCTATGCACCATCGGATTTGAGGCTTCCATTCGCCAAGAGCTTGATGTCCTATCTGTCTGGCTATATCAGATAGCCTTGAGGTAAGCTGATAGGATCACTAGAGGTGTGGGCTGCACGATTTGGAATCCTCCATTGCATCTTCACCCATTTGGCTGCTGGAATATCTTCTTCTGACTTCACATCAGATTTCACTTGCTGCACTCAGTTGCATGTTAAAGTTGGACTTTCTTCTTTTATATTTGGTCTTGTCTGTAGGACTGAGTTTGACCATGTGTTCTATCATGTCCATCACATAGTATTATATTTATGACACGGTCACTGATATTTACTGTTACTTTGTTCACATTGTGTTTTTATTGATATTTATGCATTTATATATATATATCTTTATATTTTTGTCACTCACTGTACCCACTTAGTGTATCACCCCACTCACCTTTCCACCCATTTCTCATCACCCTTTAGGCATCACTACCACAGCGCAAACAATATCACTTGTTGTATACGTTTTGCACAAAAATCGCCCAAATTTTGGGCAAATTAAAACCTTGAAAATAAAAATTGTAAAACCAAAAACAGTAAAAAGAGTGGCTTCTTATTTCTCTGCTCAATACACAGTTTGTAGATGAGTGACTAGAAAATGTGCAATTGAGGCTATTTACTAAAACATGGCAAAAAAATTGGGCACTAGAAGTGCACTAGTTGGAGAACCAGGAAGACAGATCAAAGAAAAGAAAGTAATAATGACCAACAACTGTATAGAGTCCAATGGTCGAATTATTTATTATTTATTGTAATATTTCTTTCTTTTGTGGGCCGAATTAGAAAGAAATATGATCTGGCATAGCAATGGCCCCCCGACCCATGAAGTACTCAACATATTTGTCGTGTACCTCACGAGCAGATTGGGTGGTCAAGCCAGCGCGACCAGTGTCCAGCCCAGGAAGGGTATCTGAGTGTAGTCCTGCCTCAGCACCGATGTTGGGTAGGTAGGTCTGGGAATGCCTGCGTAAAAAATTATGCAATATGCAACAGGCAAAAACAACATGGTTCAATATATATTCCGCCAGGTGTATCGCTGTCTGGAACAGGCGGAACCGGCTGGCGAGTATCCCAAAGGCATCCGGGCCCTGGCCAGCCTAAAATTGAACACCCTCCTCTCCGGGGTGAGGGTCCTCTGGGGAAAAGGCCGCATGAGGAGAGGTCCAAGCCTGAAAGCTTTGTCCGCTAAAAAAGCAAACGGAAGTCCTTTCACATTGTCTTCATCCGGAGGCAGTTCCAGACCACCAGTTTGTAGACGGGTGTACAATTCGGTCCACGCGAACACTCCCCCATCAGACAGCCGGCCGTTCTTCCCCACGTCCACATACAAAAATTCGTACTGTGCCGACACCACCGTCATCAACACGATACTATGAAAACCTTTGTAGTTATAATAGTACAACCCCGAACGAGGTGGCGGCACTATGCGGACGTGCTTCCCATCTATTGCCCCTCCGCAGTTAGGAAAATCACACCGCTGGGCAAAGTGGGCAGCCACAGTCTGCCATTCCTGTGGCGTGGAGGGAAACTGTGGGGACAAACAAATAAAAAAAAATAGTACTTTGGAACATTATAAACATTGCTAACACAATACAAAAACCATCCTTGTGCAACATCACAGTATTACCAATTCTGAATATTATTGTGGAGTGAGTATTTATGGCCACAAAAATAGGCCCACATATTATCAGACTCCACATCCCTCTGAGATGGGGCACTAAACATTTTTTTGGGGGGGGCAGAACTACAATGGAGCAGACCAAAAAATATGGATGGAAAAAAATATACTAGGTGTGTTGGTCCCTAGGAGAGCATGCTGGACAATTTATTAGTGGTGAAGGTAAAAATATGCAGGTAGGCCAAAAAAAATAAAAAACATGGAAAGCTTAACAATATGCATGGGGAGAAAAGGGAACATTCAACACACAGCATATTACAATCATGTTAATTAGTGAAAAATCCTAGAAAAAAAAAAACATTAGCAGACATTATTAAAGACATAGATTGTGATGTTAAAGGAGGAAACTTACCTTAAGATACTCCTCCTGCTTGACTTGTATGATGGCAGAACACGTCTTCGGTATGATGATCCCAAGCGCTTGGGAGAGATGCCTGTGGAGAACTTGAGGTCCTGCAGGCTCCTCCCAGTCGCCAGGTACCGCAATGTGGCAATAAGCCTCTGCTCGGCCGTGATCGCTTGGCGCATCACAGTGTCCTGCCTCGTGATATAGGGGGACAGAAGATCCAGCAGACGGGTGAAAACGGGGTCCGTCATATGGAGAAAGTTCCTGTAGTCATCAGGATTATTCTCCTGGATTTCCCTAAGCAGAGGCATATGAGAGAATCGGTCACGCTGGCGCAACCAATTCTTGGTCCAGGAACTCCTCCTCCCCCTGTTCCTGGCCAAAGCCCTGGAATGCTGATAGAATCCAGAAGCAAGCCCATAACCAGCACAAACTTGTGTAAAGTCACGCTGATGTTCCATCATGGCTTCAAACCGGCCGGCTGGTCAGTCAAGAACACACTCAAACAGAAAGCACCCCCAAATCCAGCAATACCTGCAAAGATCGCACGTCAAACAGATACGACCGTACAGGACGCCACTGCAAAGCAGAAACGATGCGCACGCCAACACTGAATGACAAATACGAACCCACAAGCACACACTGAACTCGAAAATACGACCTGTAAAAGCACAGAGACTGAAAAGCGCGAATCGGCTCTAACCAAACCTTCGCTAACACGCGGGACCACGTAACTAGCAAAAGCGGAACAGAGGGCAACGCCATAGGCTTTGGCATTCCCCTTTATAGTGACGTCGTACGTGGTTTACGTGCCCGCGTTCTGGTCCGCTGGGATTTCTGTCCGATGGTGTGTACGCACATCAGGCCAACGGACCATTTTGCCTTGTCCGCTGGAAACGGTCCGTTGGACATGTCCGCTCGGATTTGTCTCCTCGTGTGTACGCGGCCTTAGAGATTTTGCCCTGAAGTCTGTGGTTTCAGTTAGATCCATGTAAACGTTTTGATTTTGCGCAAAAGGAAAAAATACATGCTTACCTATTTCATAGTCCTGAAATGTAAAGGTTGTCCAATTTATTTTAATATAGAATATGACACGTCTCATAATAGGAAGCCTATACTGCATTAAAACACAATTTACAACACTCTTTCCATAGGTATTTCACCTAGAAAAAATAAATAAACTATACATGTATAAAGGGTTAAACATGTAATTAAATATCTACAAAAACTTTGATTCACTAGTCCTAAGGCTATGCCTAACCTACATTCATATCCAGTTGATGCAAATTTGAATCTCAAGGACAAAACTTCAGCAGCCTTTTCATAAATCTAAGCCTATGCATTTCATAATATTGTAATTACTTTTTTTTTTATTATTCTCAGGCAACTTAAGGAGAGGCTGAATCAATCAATCACCTTTCTGAATTTAAAAAAACGAATAAGGAAGCCAAGAAAAAAAAAAAAAGGAAAAGAAAAAATTATTTTTATCAAGTAAGTGGAAATGTTCTTGTGACTGTTGGGTCTAAATATAATATGGATTAAAAGCCTATGATAAACTTGTTCTTTTCATTTGCCAATTTCCATTTGATTTCTAAGCAGGGGTAAAGCGGTTTTGCATAGACCATCGCAGATGCTGCCAAAGAGAAAGCCAAAAGAAAAATCTTCAGAAGCAGAAATAAAGAAATGACTTCTGTTCTGGAGCAGTGGGATTGTGGGGTGATGAACTGCATATAACCAAAGCATAAGGAAAATATATTTGTTTTTGATCAAACAGCAAATCCGCCTCTAATGTTCCATTATATAGCCTTGAAACAATATATAGCGGCAACATGTTTTCTGTATTTATGCTTTCATTTTCTCTGTTCCTTTTTTTCTGTTACTTGAAGGAATATTATTTTGAACACTCTTTTTAGCTCAAGGCAAATTATCCGTGGCTACAGCAAATTATTATTGTATCTGTCTGTCTTCATCAGTTTTTCTAGTAAGTTTGTGAATCTTTTTTTCTATAATAAGTGCATATTGTATCTGAGGCAAAACAATAGTTCTATATAAAGTAGTTGAAACATGTGCAGCTTAGTTCAGGAGTTAAAATGGTTCTAAAGGTTTGAGTTTTTTTACCTTTATGCATTCTATGCATAATGTTTAATAACTTTTTATATGCAGCAGTCCCCCCCCCCCCCCCCTAAATCCTCATGCACACTGGACGTTATAAAAATGCCAGTAACGTTAGCTGTAGAAATCTGTAGCTATAGAAAGAGTTTTTCAGTGTTTTTGCATGAACTTTTTTTTGTATTTTTTAGTTATAGTGTTTTTTTTTTTTAGGAAAAGTATACTCCCACAAGAGCTTATGGCTGAAAAACTCTGATTAATGCCAAATAGCGTGGTTTTTAAGCTTTTATCAGAGTTAGAGTGTTTTTACAGCTGAAAAACTCCTCTCAAAACCCACTAGTAATATACAGTATATACTCTGCATATAGTATAGATGAGATATTCAGGGTACATTTTTTATTCAGGCAGTATAGTATACCCTGTGTATAATATAGTGTATTAAAGTGGGTAAGGGGAACCCTGTGCCAAAACCCTTCAGGTCTGTAATGGATTTTAAGGGGAACCCAGCATCATAATAATAAAAAAAATGCAGTGGGGTCCCCCCAAAATCCATTAAAAAGTGTTAGCTGGAGTTTGACTTAAAGGGGTCGTGAAAAAAGGGGGGAGGTTGGGACTTTAAATGAGATGCATTTTAAGCAGTATGCAATTAAATATAAATATGGAATATAAAAAATGTTTCCATATTGGCTTGCAACTAAAAATCTGTTTTTACCTACATCAGTTAGACAGATTAATTTAGTTTAGTGCTTTTTTTGGTTGACAACTTTGACAACTTTGAGCCTGGCCAATATGGAAACATTTTTTATATTCCATATTTATTTTTGAATGCATACTGCTTAAAATGCATCTCATTTAAAGTCCCAATCTCCCCCCTTTTTTCATCTATTTACTGGGAAGGAGGCCTATGGTAGTATCTATCATATGCCTCATCTAAAGTCCCACCCCTATCCCACCGTTTTTTTAAACTATTTAGGGATGGAGATACGTTTTAGGAGTGGAATGGAGTGACTCTACAGATCTACCACTGACCAGTTTAATTATGCATTGTCTTTTTTTGACTGGCAGACCCAGTTTTAGTTGGTCCGCTTTTAGTTTGGTGGTATTTTGGTTTGGCAGGCATGTTTTTTGTTCCACTTCTACATTTCTTTTGTTTTCCAGTCCTCTCTTTTGCCATACCAACTATAGGTAGGGGTGGGTTTAGGTTATCACCTGTCCTCTGCCTATTGATTAGCACACCTGTGCTCCTTTCCAGGAGACCTTAAAATTCATAGGTAGGACTGCAGTTAGTGCCTTGTCGCTGGCTCTGCAGCTTCCCAGGTATTTGCAAATGCTTGCAACTAAACCCTGTTTTTACTTACATCAGTTAGACAGATTAATTTGGTTTAGTGCTTTTTTGGGTTGAGCCTGGCCAATATGGAAACATTTTTTATATTCCATATTTATATTTAATTGCATACGGCTAAAAACGCATCTCATTTAAAGTCCCAACCTCCCCCCTTTTTTCATCTATTTACTGGGATGGAGGCCTATGGTAGTATCTATCATATGCCTCATCTAAAGTCCCACCCCTATCCCCCTGTTTTTTGCATTTAAAGGGGTCGTAAACCCTCATAATTCTATGCATTAAGGGGAAAAACCTTCTGTGGTGCTGCAGCCCCCCAGAGCCCCCGTTTTACTTACCCAATCCTGATCTTTCTCCAGACAGGAATGAGCACACCAGCACTAGCTGGTGTCTTGTGTCCTGATTGGATAGATTGGAAGGTCGCAGGAAAAGGGGGGAAGGAAAAAGAGAGTTCCCCCCTCCCGAACTGTACCAGGCCACATGCCTTGAACATGGGGAGGGTGACCCCCCACGACATTTTATTTTTAATTTGGTGTGGGCTTCCCCTTAAAGTTCATACCAGACCTGAAGGGCATGGATTTTGGGGCGACCCCCATGCCTTTTGTTCATAAAATTTTGGTACAGGGTTTTTCAATAATTTTTTTTTGTATATTGCCGGGATCTGACAATACATTACAGCAGCAAGCAATTTTAAATTATTTGTTTTCCTTTATTAAATAGTAATTTTGCTATGGGACTGTTATGAACACGGGAAACATGTGCTACTTTACAGGCAGACTAAGGGACCCCCCCATGCACAATATTTAAAGGAATATTTAATTTTTCTTGTTTCACTGTAAACATTATTAAAATCACTGCTCCTGAAAAAAATTTTTTTTAGCTTCTGGGAGTTATTATGCAAATTTTTAAAGTGCCTTGATGAGTGGATGTCAGTCTGGAGGAGTAGGTGTTCCAAGGCAAGCTGGATTTGCATTTGGACTGCCCTAGGTAATGCCCACATATGCTTCTGAGTAAGGCTGGTGGGGAAAGAGCTAAATGATCTAGATGAGACTCTATCTGACTTGCTGCAGCTCCTAATGCACACTGTAAGTAGCTCACAGTGTTCAATGAAATCAGAGTAAACTGTTTTAAAAAAAGAACCTTGTACAAATATGCAAAACTGAAAGTAAGGCTTAAGCCCAGATCTAACTACATTTACTTCTTATTGATGGATTGTGTGTCAGGTTTAGCATTTAGAAGTTTGTAAAGATGGCACTGCTTCAGGTTGATCCACTTATCACTGCATCTCACACTGTATCGGGAGGGTGCCAGCCAACATGCCAACTGTACATGACATGAATGAATGAATGAATGAATGAATGAATGAATGAAAACGTATATAGCGCAGCACATGCAAAGTAAATCGCCTCTGGGCGCTTGTTGTTCCTGTCTCCTTTGAAATCAAAAGAGGTGGGTCTTGATCTTTCTCCTGAATGCTAAGTGATTCTCCTCCAACCGAATGCTGGTTGGTAAAGCGTTCCATAGTCTGGGACCTTGGACAGCAAATATTCTATCTCCTTTGGACTTGTAATTGGCTTTCGGTATCTGGAGTAGATTTTGATTGGTGGATCGCAGAACGCGATTGGGGTTATGGGCTTTTATTTTTTCGCATAGATAATGGGGAGCATTCCCATGAATACATCTATGCGTTAGACAGAGGGCTTTAAAGGTGATTCTGTCTTTTACTGGTAACCAGTGAAGGGATCTCAGTGAAGGTGAGATTGATTCCCAGGGTTTTTTCCCAGTCACAAGTCTAGCGGCCGTATTTTGAACGACTTGAAGACGAGCCAGCACAGTTCTTAGTCCCCTCCCCAAGCTGAGTGAACTGTCACTATTATAAATGAACAATCAGTGCGGCTTGTTCATAGAGCATGAGGTCTGTGTAACATATATGTTGATGTCCTGTATGTGTGTGCAAGCAGCCGCAGATTCATGATACAGAGATGCAGTGATTGTTTACTATTATGATATTATGCTGATCGTTCATTCATAATAGTGACAGATCAGTCAGTTCTATGGCTCTCTGTGTGTCTATCAGGGCTGCTTTTACACATGCACAGCCACTGCTCTACTCCAGCCAATCATGAGGAGTGTCTTGGATATCTAAGGGTGATTGTGGCCATCAGTAGAGAGAGAAGGAGCTCAGGTAGGTAATTAGGAGGTAATTTTATTGAGAATATAACATGGATAATACACAAAGCTGATATTGAACAAAATTCAACTTTGAAAACAGTTGTAGCAGTTGAGCTCCACAGAGCAGCATGTAAAGAAAAAACATACTACATGAAATTCCAAGGTGATATAGCCATAAACAACAACGACATCAGAAATTCTAATGAAAAAAACCCTCCAAAGGTAAGGTCCCGGATCCCTACCGCCCCTACAGGGAACAGACTGTGCCAGGGGATCCGGACCCCACTCTATATAACAGTACAAGTCTAACAAAGAGGCTATCTCCGTCTATAATTAACTCAACATATAGTCGAACATTGGGTCAGAGCTTAGATTGAAGCAAAAATAAGGAGAGAAAAAAATTAACAAAGAGAAATTAAAAGAGAAATAAATTAAAAGAGAAATAAATTAAAGGAGAAATTGAATGCAGCTGTAACACTGTATGATAACACTATAATTTGGCTAGGTTGATTCTATACCAGTCCTCACATGGCTCCCAGGTACGTTTTCCACCATCATATCTGTTTTGAGAGGCCTCGAACATGGTTTCGTAGGTGATATGGAGATTGGTAGTCCTCACCACATCCAAAAGCGTAGGAGGTTCCACCTTCCTCCAACGGTTCACCAGTTCCAGTCTTGCACTCAACAGAATGTGGGTTACGACATTCCTAAAGGGATAGGGAATTGCGTCTATGCCTAAAGACAGAATTGTCATGCCCGTATCACAAGGGATACAGGATTTGGTGACTTGCTCCAAGAGGTTAAATATGCCTGCCCAAAAAACCTTCAGCGAGGGACAGTTCCCTTGAATATGTATCAGAGAGCCCCTTTGGCCACAATTTCTCCAGCATAGAGGAGAAGCTGACTTGTCAAAGTCGGCTATCCGAGTGGGGGTCATATACCACCTTAGTAGAATCTTCTGGGACAATTCCCACAAGTTAGCACATCTAGTACCTTTATAAACAGATGTGATTGCAGATCTCCATTGATCTGACGTATAATTATTACCTATGTCCAATTCCCAGGTTCTCGAGGAAGGGGATTTAATAAAATCAAGTTTTTGGCCCAAGATGCTATAAAACAGGGAAATATCCTTAATGGCAGTATTGGCGTTGGTTAAATATAGAAATACCCGCCACGGGATATCAGTACATATCTCTGGTTGAGTTTTTAGCAAGTGTGACACTCGGGTGTAAGTATAGTACTCTTTGGGGTCTAGGCCATATTCAATCTGAAGTGACCGGAAGGATTTAATAGCCGGTCCTACATGTAGATCTCCAATAGTAGACACACGGATTCCCAGTGTTTGATATGTAGATCTTGTGTTAATAGGTGCAAACTACGGTGATGTACTGTATGGTTTTGGCGTTAACATTTACCAAAGGTTCATTCCTTAGTCTTTTCCAGGCCTGTAGAGAAGCAAGTATAGTAGGCGACAGACCAGATGGAATCTCCTCTAAGGATCTGCTAGAAAGTAGTAGGCCATAGCAATCAAATTGGGGGCATTGGAAAGATTCCAATTCCTGCCATCTAGCGGCTAACCCACCTGGGAACCAGTATTTCAGTTGGGCCAATAGAGACGCTGTGTAGTAATCTTTGAGAAGAACATGGCCCACCCCGCCTGCTCCTTTGGATTTCAGTAATTTTGGAAGGCACATCGAGCTTTACGCCCCTGCCAAAGATACCTATTCACCATGGATTGAGCTCTATGGAAGAACCTATCAGGGACTGGTATAGGAACACTCCTAAATAGGTATATAAAATGAGGCAATGCTATAATTTTCAGGGCCGCTAATCGACCGGACCAATTTGACTCCCTCCAGGACAAGTCCTGCAGCATCTTGCTAAGGTTATTGAGGAAGGAGTCATAATTGGCCGCCACTTAATCATCGACACAAGCAGTTAATATAACACCTAGGTACTTTATCCCCTCTGAGCTCCAGGCATAGGGGTAAAGTGCCTTAAGTTGCGCACAAGTAGAAGCATCAAGTCCAAGACCTAAAATGAACGATTTGTTGTTAACTTTATAATACGAGACCCTATTAAACAGATGAAATGCATCATGTGCCGCTGCCAGGGAAGAACCCACATCCGTCAGAATTAAAATGACATCATCCGCGAAAAGACTAATCAAGTGACTTCCCACTTAGAAGCCCTGTATATTAGGGTGTGTCCTAACCTAAGTGGCGAAAGGTTCCACCAATAGATTAAATATCAAAGGAGACAAGGGGCAGGAAAGAATGCTCGACATGTAAACCTTGGCAGAGGGTTTGGAGTATAGGGCCAATATTGCTGACAGGATGCTATCAGAGAATCCAAAGGACTCCAACACTTTGGCCAGATATTGCCAATAGATTTGATCGAAGGTCTTCTCCGCATCCGGTGATAGAAGCAGAAAAGGCCTCCGCTGCACCTGTGCCAAGTGAATGATATTGATCATCCGACGAGTAGCATCCGAGGTTTGTCTATGTTTTGTAAATCCTGTTTGGTCTGAATGAATAATCGTTGGCAGAACATCCACCATACGTAGGGCTATCAATTTGGCGTAGATTTTGAGATCGATATTCAATAAAGAAATCGGACAGAAATTTTAAGATGAGGTAGGTTCTTTTCCTGGTTTAGGCAGGGCGACAATCATAGCTTCCAACATTTCTGGCGGAAAAGAAGCGGAGGCAGCAGCTAATTGGAACACCTGTAGTAAAAATGGAGATAACTCATGTTTAAATTCTTTATAATATTCTCCACTAAAGCCATTAGGGCCTGGTGACTTGTTTGCGGGAAGTGAATTGACCACTGCCAGAATTTCTGCTTCATTAAATGGTGAATTCAAAAATTGAAGTTGGTCTGGTGTCAATTTAGGCAAAGACAATTTCCCCAAAAATTGGTCAATGTCCTCGGACGTGGGTTGTACGACAGACGGGTCGTCTTTCAGGTTGTATAAAGACTCATAGTAACAACTAAAAGCGTTGGCAATTTTCTGAGGGTGATAATCTTTTTGATTTGATTTAGGATGGATCACATAAGGAATTTTAAGTTTATATCTATGCTCTCTAAGGCTGCGTACACACGATCAAATCTATCTGCTGGAAACGGTCGGCCCGACCGTCCCAGCAGACAGATTCGACCGCGTGTACGGGCGAGCCGACAGATTTGGCCACCCGACAGATTTCAAAGCATGCTTTGAAATCTGTCGGCTGGGAACCCGTCCGCCCGACATGTCTGCTGGTTAGTACGCTAACCAGCAGACATGTCTTCTCGCACACGCGCCGAATGGTTTCGACGCATGCGCGGAAGTGTTTTACTTCCTGGTGTGGTGACGTGGCAGCGTCAACGTCATCGCCACGTCACCGCGCCGTCTGGCAGCGGGGATTTTGGTTTGATCGTGTGTACACGATCAAACCAATATGTCCCCAGCAGACAGATTTGTTCAAATCGGTCGGCCCGACCGATTTGAACAAATCTGTCTGCTCGTGTGTACACGGCCTAAGGGTTTGTGCTAACAATTTCCCCGCTTTGTTTCCTGATGTATAATAATTCATTCTAAGTTTTTTTAGTAGCTTTCTCAAAATTGTCAAGAAGGAGTAATCTAAGATCATATCTAAGTTTGGTCAGTTGAGCAGAAGCAGTTGGGGATGTGGTTTGCTTGTTTGAGCACTCTAATACAGAAATTTGGTCTATCAGGTCAGTTACTTGCTGATGCCTCCGCTTGTTAAAGCGGAGCTCCACCCAATTTTTAAGTTAATTGTAATAATACTAATGCTAAAAAACATTGCCGAAATGGATATTTATGTTTAATAAAAATGTACAGTACCTGAGTTCTTCATTTGCCTTTCGGTCTGGAGCCTTCGGGTTTTCCTCTGGTTATTCTTATTTCCTGTGCCGCGCAGTGTCTTCTGGGAGCTTCTGTCATAGCTCCCTTGTGATCCTGTTCTGGCTTAGACGAAACATTGCGCGATTTCGGGGACCATTGCTATGGCAACACAGACACCGCTCGTCCGCGCTGCGCGAGATTGAGTGGTGGATGCTGGGAACACAGCATCACCGCAACCAGGAAGTCCCTGCCCGATTGTAATGCCCACACTAGAAATGGCATCGGAAGGAATATAAGTGTTTTTACATCACACAAAGAGAGCGGAGCGGACGTTAGAGCGGAGAGAAGTAAGTTTATTTAAGCCCTGCAATTAGCTAATGTAACTAGACTAAAAAAAAACTACGTAATTGCATGGGAGATCCGCTTTAAGTCTCGCCCCCTCCTGTATGCACATTCCCCTCATGTATGCCTTGTGGGCATTCCAAAACACAAATGGACTTTGTACAGAGTCCCTATTTTCACAAAAAAAATTAGTGAGATGTGATCCCAGCTTATCTGTTATCGCCTTTTGTTGTAACAAGAAAGTATTGAGTCTCCACACAAAGCTACGTTGGGTGGGAGCAGAGTCTGCAATAGTTAAAACAATAGATGCGTGGTCAGACCACGTTATGTCATTGATAACCACTGATTTGGTCTTGAGCCAAGTCTGTTAATCCACCAGAAAAAGGTCAATGCGGGTATACACACGGTGAGGCGAGGAAAAAAAGGTAAAGTCTTTCTCATCCGCATGAAAACAGCGCCAAGCATCAAAAACATTCTGTTTGTGGAGAGACGGGAGTAAGGCTTGGTGGTGCCGGCTGGTTGTGGATAAAGAGTCAACTGTCTGGTCAGGTGTAATATTGAAATCTCCACATAGCACTAACAGGCCCTACCGGTGTGTGCAGATACTTTTTTCATCAGTTTGTTAAAGAAGTGGACCTGGCGCTTGTTTGGTGAGTATACATTAACAATAGTATAAGTAACTGAATCCAGGTCACATGTTAAAATAAGGTATCTGCCCATCGGATTGGTAATGCTAGCGTGCAGGGTAAATGCCACTGAGTCTCGAATCGCAATTAATACACCTTTAGTCTTGGAATCGGCATTAGCCATAAACACATGGGGATAGTTTTTGTGAGAACATCTTGGCAGTGCCTTGGCACTGAAATGTGTCTCTTGGGCGCAGAGAACATCGCTGTTATGCGATAGAGCCTCTTTCCATAGGGATTTCCTCTTAAGGGGGAGGTTAAGCCCTTTAGTATTTATAGATAAAAAATGAAGCGGCATAACAAAAAAAAAAGTGTGCGCACGTGCGAGGAAACAAATCCTCCATAAACTTTCCATATTGCAACAGTAGAGGTGGACTTAAAGCAAAACTTCAAGACAAGAACGTAGGTGAAGTACTCACAATCAGCCGATCGGGCCTTCGGTTTCCAAACGGGAGCTTCAGCGAGTGGTGCAGTGTCTTGTATAGCAGGTAGGGAGCCTAGAAAGTGGATCAGGGTATAGCAGGAATAAAGCAAAAATAAAACTTTGCAGCAAGCCACGAAATTGAAGAAAAAAAGACAAAAGTAAAAAAAAAAATCAAAACGAGTCTATGACAACATACATGGAGGGCACGGGCCCTCTGGTGACAGCAAACAGCTGCAATTTGTACAGGGGGAATAAGTTCAATAGTGTCAGGTCAACAGCGAACCTAGGGACCCAAGTAGGGAAAAGAAAAACAAAAAGAAGAGAAAAAGGACCATCCTTATCCTTTCACACATGTGATTTAGCATTTTTGGCGCTAACCTGCTTCCACTCCTGTTCCACTCGATGTGGCGTGCTGGCCATAACTTGACCCTTGTCTAGGTCAGGGAGGATTCCCCAGTCTCTGAGGAGGTCAAGACCCTTCTCCAAAGACGTCACTGTATAGCTACGGTTATCTCTAGTGATAGACAGTTTCGTTGGGTACCCCCAGCGGTAGATAATCCTATGATTACGTAATACCTTGGTAATAGAGTGCAAGTTCTTCCTCTTTTGTAATGTTAACTGAGACAGATCCGCAAAGAATTGCAAATTTTGGTACTGCGCAGAAATCTGTTCCTGTTTTCTCATGGTTGTTATTAGACATGTGCACAGAATTTTTTTTCGTTTTTTTTTGTTCCGTTTCGTATGGTCCCGTCTGTTCGTTTCCGTTCGTTTTTCGTAAGACGCCCGTTTTCCCGTTCGTTTGTCTTACGACGCGATTTTTTTGTATTCCGATCGTTTTGTATTTCCGTTACCCTTTTATTTTCGTACATGCGGGATGGTTCGTTATTCTGTTTAATTCATGTTCGTTTCTTGTTAGACAATAATTATCGTGAATTTTCGTCAATTTGCATTCTGTGTATCTTGAATGCTTTTCTTTTGTTAGTGTCAGTTGTATGTTCATTGTTCAATGACATCTATAACAAAAGAATTTCATTATGTATATTGAATTAATTCCTTTTTCTGTTTGTATTGTGTATTCAAAATACTGAAGGCAAATCTTTTGTTATAGGTGTCATATCAACATACGAAAATAACAAAAGAAACGGGTTCAAATGCAAATCTTTTGTTTATCGTTTTTTGAATGGCCAGAGAGTTAGGCTGGCCATACATGAAACAATTTTCTGTGCAATTTTCTGTACAATTTTCTTTAGATTTACCTTCAACTATGTAGTGCAAAGGCCTGCCTGATTGCATACAATTGAAAGTGTTGTTTAGTTTGACCTCATATTATATGGTTTTTGGTAAATCTACAAGAAATTGTACAAGAAAATTGAACATGTATGGCCAACCTCAGTGACTGAAAGCAGCTTTTCTTTTGTGCTGAGTAGTGAGTACACTAGTACAGTAAAGCCAAATAAACTTTTCTGTGGATTTTCATCTGAAGGGAGTTCAGTTGGCCAGACTTTTGAACCCAAAAATGGTTTTCTGATGCAGTTTAAAAATGAACGAACAATAGTATTGTTAAGCCCCATACACTTGGTCAGACTGTTTTAACAACAAACATGAAAACGATCGTTATCCGATCATTCACAGAAAATTTGTTTGTTTTTAAACTGCATCAGAAAACCATTTTTGGGTTCAAAAGTCTGGCCAACTGAACTCCCTTCAGATGAAAATCCACAGAAAAGTTTATTTGGCCTTACTGTACAAGTGTACTCACTACTCAGCACAAAAGAGAAGCTGCTTTCAGTCACTGAGGCTGGCCATACATGTTAAATTTTCTTGTACAATTTTCTTTTAGATTTACCAAAAACCATATAATATGAGGTCAAACTAAACAACACTTTCAATTGTATGCAATCAGGCAGGCCCTTGCACTACATAGTTGAAGGTAAATCTAAAGAAAATTGCACAGAAAATTGTATCATGTATGGCCAGCCTAACTCTCTGGCCATTCCAAAAAAACGATAAACAAAAGATTTGCATTTGAACGCGTTTCTTTTGTTATTTTCGTATGTTGATATGACACCTATAACAAAAGGTTTGCCTTCAGTATTTTGAATACACAATACAAACATAAAAAATAACTCATTCAATATACATAGTGAAATTCTTTTGTTATAGATGTCATTGAACAATGAACATACAACTGAAAACGAACACAAAACGGATTCAAACAAAATACACAATGCAAATCTCTTGATACAGATTTCATTTTCGTTATTTTGCCGTTTTCGTTTTGTCGTTTTTTCCCGTCGGATCGCTCGTTCGTATTTGCGGTCGTTCGTTATGCGGCTCGTCCGTTATCCCATCGTTTTCGTATTTTGGTGCTTTACCGTTTTCGTATGTACACATTATCCCGCGGGTACAAAAATGAACATTTTCGTACGAAAATAACATTCGTACGAACGGGAATGCACATATCTAGTTGTCATCAGTTTCTCCTTAATATAAAAAAGTGCAGTCTAAGCAGCACATCTCTCAGTACTTGTTCAGGTAACTGAGGGGGTTTTGGCAGGCAGTGAATCCTGTCAATTGTGATATCGCGGTGAGATCTGGAACAAGGTCTTTAAACATAGTGGCAGCATAGAGGGGAAGGTCAGATTGCTGTACAGATTCAGGGATCCCCCTTATTTTCATGTTGTTCCCTCTGGACTTGTCCTCCATGTCCGCTAGCTTTGCCTTGATCCATTCTGTGTCAGCCTCCCTGTCATCGTTAGCGTCCACTAGGTCATTTATGGTCACAGCATATTCACCCATCTTTGTTTCTATGTGGTTCACCCTGCTCCCTACTTCTTGTATTTCCCCAGCCAAGCGCTGCATACAGGCCGCCACATCAGACTGCAGAGTGCTTCTAAGTCCTTCAGCACAGTATCTATCACAGGATTTGTGGTGTTGGTCTTGCTGTTGGGCTCCTTCTGCTAGGTCCATAATTTTCCCTGGTTCTTCTACCAAATGATTTGTTCCTTCTGTATTCTCCACGGCTTGTTCCAAACTTTGATCTACTTTATCTTGCCCCATATCTTGCACCATATATGACTTTATAGAGTTGCTGCTCCCACTATCTGCTTGGTTGGTCTTAGCACCTCTTCTCCTCATTTTCCTACCTCTCTAAAAGTTCTTACTATGTGCTTAGCTTCCACTAGTTTTCCTTATTTTCTATCTAGACTAACAATGTCACCAAGTTACGTTTATCCAACCGTGTGTTCCAGTGTTTGTGGCACTTAAGGTATATACTCAAACCACTATATATGCATACATTAATAACATTTTAAATTTTAAGTTCTGAGTAAATTTTAAATAGGTGCAGTCAATCAGTCCAGTCAATAATTTTAGATAATTTCAGATAGTTTCAGAAATTAAATACCAACACTTCTAAATACATTTAGAGTTGAAAATATATTTATTGGTATTTAGATAATACAAAACATTAAAAAAAAGACGATTAACAAGAGGCGGTACAGTCTACACACATTTAGAAATATAATCGGGGGGGGGTGGGAGTCAGCCTGACGGCTTTTGCCCACAGCAGAGCTCTCCCCCACAACACATATCAGAATGAGCCCCCACAACTGGAACTGCAAACAAAAAGCATATGCAAACGTTAGGGTCTCTTCCTCTTGGTAGAACTGTAGAACCAATAGTGTAGAAATAATAACACAATAAAAGAAAAACCAGAAGAAAAGGAAAGGTAAGGACAAACAGCTGGAGACAAAGTAAAATTAGAAAGAAAGACATCGAGAAGATGAGGGGACAGGGGGCGAAAACAGGGAGATGCGGGGGAAAAGAAGGGGAGGGAGAGGAGGGAAAGGATGGAAGGGAGAGAAGGGGAGACAGGTCAGGGTGGAGGAGAAGGGGAGCATGGGGAAAGGGCCCCTGACAAGACAGGTGGGGAAAGGTAAAATAGAGTAGGCGTGGGGGGAGAGACCCAGGAGCGCGAGTCTAACCGGCCACAGAGCAGAAGGAAATGTGGTGACAATCACGTTGAAGGGGACAACATGTTAGTCAGGGCATCAGAGGAAGAGAAATCGAGCCAGATGAGCCACAACTGTCTGTATTTTTTATAGGTATCATTGTCAAGAGCCAGCATTTCCTCCATTCTCATAGTGTCATTCATAATCAAAACCCAGTGAGATAGTGGGGGAGTAGAGGTCGACTTCCAGTAGGAAGGTATGAGCTGCCTCGCTGAGGACATAAAGAAGCGGAGGAGACTCTGCTTCTGCGATGTTATCGAGCCAGGAAGTACAGACACGAGGGCAATCTTAGGGGAGGGGGACCAGCGATTCACAATAAGTCTTATCATAACTTATTATAACAGTCAAATACCTGGGTCCAGAAGGGGCGGATCCTGTCACATTCCCACCAGAGATGCAGATAGGTCCCAACAGCTGAAGAACACCGCCAACGGGATGCCGGAGTGGACGGAAATATTTTGTGTAGCGTAGAGGGGACCCTGTACCATCTTGAGAGAATCTTGTAGTTTTTTTTCTTGAGAGTAACAGGAAATTGTGGACTTATGAGTGAAATGGAACGAAGTCTGCCATTCATGATCTGAGACATCTTCACCCAAATCTGCCGACCTCGCCCTGGTGTAAGAGGGTAGCTCGGTATGTGTGAGTGCCTGAAGGAGACTATATATGACTGACAAAAGGTGTCTAGGGGTCTCCGATGTTGAACACAGCCGTTCAAATTCAGTACAGGGGCGGTGTATTTGGGAGGAGGAATGTAGGTGTCTAGTGAATGTAGAGAGGTGGATGGCAGTTAGCCAATCGTGTGATCCCGCCGGTATCACAGACGACCCCCGCTGCGGGTGTACAAAGGAGCGTGCCTGTGACCATGCGGCCCGTTTGAAGGGACCCAAGACTGGGCCCCGAGACCCTGAGGAAAGGAAGGATTATCAAACATAGAGGTCAATGGAGAAGGATCAGAGGACAGTAGGGAGCATAACCCCCTGTTATACCAGATCCTGAGAGATGCCAAAGTTAGTGAGGAGGGAGGGGGCATGCGCATAAACTCTGACTTATATCCCCACAACAGAGCTCTAAGGTCCATGTGTGACAGGTCCTGCTCTATGGCAACAGAGGCCTTCAAAAATGGACGCAGGAACCACTCTCGCCACATGGGTGGCCTTGTAATACAATTCAAAATTGGGGAGACCAACCCCACCCTGCAATTTAGGACGGATGAGCAGATTATATTTCACCCTGGACGGCCCTCGGCTCCACAAGAATCTAATGGCTAGGGAACGTAGGGAAACGAAAAAGGATTTGGGGACTATAATGGGAATCGTTTGAAAAAGGTATAGAAGCTTGGTTCTAAATACATTTAAATACATTTACCAAAAAAAAAAAGGTGTAAAAAGGTCCCTTATGAGGGCCAGATTCTCGTACATCCCGTGGCGGTGTAGCGTAAGCCATTTACACTATGCCACCGCAACTTACTAGAGCAAGTGCAGTATTCTCAAAGCACTTGCTCCGTAACTTGCGGCAGCGTAGTGTAAATGGCCCGGCGTATCCCCGCGTAAATTGAAGGGGGCGGCTTGTATTTAAATTAAGCGCGCCCCCGCACCGAACGAACTGCACATGCGCGGCCGAAAAAAAAACAGTGCGCATGCTCCAACTCACGTCGGAAAACCACAATAAAAACGTGAAAACTATGTGATCGTCACTTACGCAATGCTCTATTCGCGAACGACTTAGTTAAACTACATAAACGATGGAAAAAGACGACGCTGTCCCGACGCCATACTTAACATGGCATACGACGGACCTTCGTAAACGTACCCCTCATATAGCAGGGGTGAGTTTACGCTTGCAGAAACGACATAAACGGCGACGAGGAATCGGCGTATCTTGCTCATTGAGAAATCGATGTAAACGCCACCTAGCGGCCAGTGTAACATTACATTTAAGATCCGACGGTGTAAGATTATTACGCCAGTCGGATCTTAGCGTAAATCCGGCGTATTATGTTTTCAGGATAGAAAAAAATTATACGCCAGCATTATGTCTCCAGGAAACCTTTCTCTCTCTCTCTCTTCAAGTTAAAAAAAAGACAATTCACTGTGTCGTTTAATATGTACAATGTGTTATTACATTAGTACATTAGTAAGCCATAATTATGTTTGTCTCAGGTTAGCTGTTACGCTTGCGCCATCTACTGGCCAAACATTAATATGGGTGTAAATATTCCTATCTAGCTCTTAAAGGATGTGACATCAAAATCGTCATATCCTCTTTAGTCAAGAAGTGAATGTCCCTTAGGATCTCCATTTTCAAGATTAAGGCAGCAGGTCTAGATGTTATCTCTCCCTATCCATGGCATTGGAGGTAAGCAATCTTCTTCTTACTCCTCCACAGGCTGTTAGGGAGGTAGTTAGTCATCTCAGTTAATATTTGTATGATGTTGTTTATAATCGTATGGTAATGTTAAACCATTCTTGTTATTTCCAGTTTTACCGCATATCACGTGTGTCATTCACATGTATATTGAAATCTGCAACGTTCTAATAAAGATACAGACAAGAAACAGCAGTCTATTATTGTGTGCACAGAAAAAGGTCATCTACCTAGATAGCTACCCATAGACTCCAGGAGTACAGGAAGCGAGTCCAGGACACCTGTCAATAGACGCTAAAAAAGCATTTGACAGGGTAGACTGGGGATTCATGATGAACACACTAGAGAGCATGGGAATAGGCCCCAGAATGATGCAGTGGATACAAACATTATATAAAGGGCCTAGGGCCATCGTAAGAGTTAATGGAATATTATCATCCCCCTTTGAGACAAAAAATGGGACGAGACAGGGGTGCCCCCTGTCTCCGCTCTTGTTCGTATTAGTGCTGGAACCACTTCTGGAAATGGTACCGGGGGATGCGGATATGCATTCGCAGACGACGTACTATTTTATATATTTAATCCCCGCATTATGATGCCCAGTCTTTTGAGAGTACTAAAAGAATACAGAGAACTTTCCAATTTTAAGATCAACTCGAATAAATTGTAGATACTAAATACAATTATGAAAGTAAAAGAGGCAAAAAAATTACAACAAGAATTCCCAATTTCCATGGAGAGAGACGGAAATAAAATATTTGGGGATTAACAGCTTTAGCAAAGAAATTGTATTAAGCTAATTATATCCCATTATTGCAGGAATTAAAACAGAAATAAAAGAGAATAGAAGTACATCCTCTCTCATGGACAGGTAGGATTAATGCCTTAAAAATGATAAAACTTCCAAAGATCATGTACAAGTTTCAGATGCTTCCCATATATATACCTCCAGCATATTTCTATACTAAAAACACTAATTACAAAATTAATATGGCACAATAGGAAACATAGCACTGACGATGTTGCAGAAAGGAAAATAAATGGAAATATAATTCACCACTGATAGCATTAAAGAAAAATAACTATTTTGCACCTGGGAAAAATTCAATGGGAGGGAATTGGATTAAAAAAGTAAATGCACAGTTACGGGATATAATGCAAGGGGGAAAATATGCACTATACAAGAATAAAAAATAAAAAAGGATTTGATGGATATAAATGAGTGGCGGTACGCCCAGCTTAAGAATTTCATAGCGACGCTCCCTCACCCGTTAAGAAAAAGAGATGATTTAACATCAATAGAGCGCCTATGTAATATGGAAAAAACTTAGTAGGAGGAATCTTGAAACTTGTGCATGGATCAACAGTAAAGAACAAGATGATGGAAATGAATTATGAATGCATATCTAGGTGGCATAGAACTCCCAATACTCTAAGGAAGTACCAAATAGGGCAAACAACAGAGTGTTGGCGGAGGTGTGGACAGGTGGGAACTATGGCCCACATATGGTGGGGCTGCCCCAAGATAGCGATCTATTGGAAGGAAGTACTAAGCTATATAAAAGAGATCACTTAAGCCTCGTACACACGATCAGTCCATCCGATGAGAACGGTCTGAAGGACCATTGTCATTGGTTAACCGATGAAGCTGACTGATGGTCAGTCGTGCCTACACACCATCGGTTAAAAAAACGATCGTGTCAGAACGCGGTGACGTAAAACACAACGACGTGCTGAAAAAAATTAAGTTCAATGCTTCCAAGCATGCGTTGACTTGATTTTGAGCATGCGTTTATTTTTAACCGATGGTCGTGCCTACTAACGATCGGTTTTGACCTATCGAGTAGAAATCCATCAGTTAAATTAAAGCAAGTTGGCTTTTTTTTTAACCCATGGTTAAATAACCTCTGGGGCCCACACACGATCGGTTTTGACCGATGAAAACGGTCCATCAGACCGTTGTCCTCTGTTTAACCTATCGTGTGTACGAGGCCTAAGACAGACCTACCCAAGGAACCTTGGATATGTTTATTTCATGGAGTAGATATTCCGATAAAGGAATATAAAAACTCAATGATAATCCAATGATTAATGCTGCAAAAAGTCATACCGAAAAATTGGAAGTAGAAATTGAAAAGTACAAAGTCCAAGCATAGGCGAATGGTTTGATACGATAGAAGAGATACGGAACATGGAATATCTAAGATATTGCTACAAGGATACAAGAGAGGGGTTCTCAAAAAGATGGAAAGTGTGGAAAAAGTTCAAGTTAACGAAGAAATATGGTGAATTTAAGAGTATACAGTGAGGTGGAATGGGGTTTAAGGGGAGGGGAAAAAAAAGAGGAATGGGGGTGTAGGTTAGCGTGGGGTTGGGGGGAGGAGGAGTAGAAATAGTTAGGGGTAAATATGGTAAAGTATATTTTCACTCGGGCGAGAAATGTATTGCTCCTTTTTTTTTTACTATGTGTGTGCAATATAATATTCAATAAAACATAAGGTAAAAAAATAAAAATAATCATAGTTCACTAATGTTGCACTCATTAGCCCGGTAGATTGCGCCGCTATTGCTCATATTTTATGAAAAAAACAAACCTTATATTCCTCCTGTTTGGGCGTTTCCATCTTGCTTGTGGGAAGGTGAAACCCACAAGAATAAACTTCCGGGATACGGTGCTGCTGATTAACCACCGCCCATTCTCGTGAATGCACAGTAAGCACACCTCGCAGCGCAGTAAACTTCTCAGGTTGGTATCACAATGGACGGCGGTGTCGGGAGTGCCCGCCCCGTTGTGATGGAAACCAACATTCCAAACAACTCGATGATAGCCTTCGGTGCTGCCTATTGACTCCTGGGAAAGAATGACACACATATCCCAGGAGCAATAGCGAGCACAAGCGCCAAGGGAAATTACATCAATCGCCGCTAAGAGGAAGTGGCAGATTACAAAGTAACACATAGCAACAGTGCAGAAGGGGTGAGTAAAAAAAAAATGTTCCAAATGTTGTTGCTGAAGTATAATGCTGTTCATTGCTATAAAGTACATTTAAAGGGTGGAACTCCACTTTAAGGTCAAAAATAGCAGGGGGACGCCTTATCTGCCCCCCACCAACACCAATATATATATATATAAATAGGTATATACAGTTGTATGAAAAAATATTTGCCCCCTTTCTGTTTTTTTTTTTTTGCATATTTGTCACAGTTAAATTACTTAAATCTTATTACACAAAGATAACCCAAGTAAATACAAAATGCAGTTTTTAAATGATGGTTTCATTTATTAAGGCAAAAAAGATGTCCAAACCTGCCTGGCTTTATGTGAAAAAGTAATTGCCCCTTAAAGCTAATAACTGGTTGTGCCACCCTTGGCGGCAACAACTGCAATCAAGCGCTTGCGATAACTGCCAATGAGTCTTTCACATTGCTGTGGAGCAATTTTGTCCCACTATTCTTTGGAGAATTGTTTTAATTCAGCCACAATGGAGGGGTTTTCAGCATGAATGGCCTGTGTAAGGTCATGATACAGCATCTTAATTGGATTTAAGCCCAGGCTTTGACTAGACCACTCCAAAACCGAAATTTTGCTTTGTTTGAAGCATTTGGAGGTGGACTTGCTGTTGTGTTTCGGATCATTTTACTGCTGCATAACCAAGGTACATTTGAGCTTGAGGTCACAAACTGATGGCCAGACATTCTCCAATTATGGTAAGTCGTCCAGGTCCTGAAGCTGCAAAGCAGCCCCAGGCCATCACGCTACCACACCACATTTTGTCTCATCAGTCCACAGAAAATTTGACTAAAAGTCTTGGGGATAATCAAGATGTTTTTTGGTAAATGTGAGATTTAGTGTTCTTTTTGGTCAGCAGTGGCTTTGGCCTTGGAACTCTCCCATGGATGCCATTTTTGCCCAGTCGCTTTCTTATTGTTGAACCATGAACACTGATCTTACCTGAGGCAAGTGAGGCCTGCAATTCTTTTAGATGTTGTTTTGGATACTTTTATGACCTCCTGGATGAGTCGTCATTATGCTCTTGGAGTAATTTTTGTAGGCTAACCACGCCTAGGAAGGTTCCCCACTGTTCCAAGTTATCTTCATTTGGGTATAATGGCTCTCTTTTTGGTTCACTGGAGTTCTAAAGTGTTAGAAATGGCTTTGAAACCCTTCCTAGACTGATACGTGTACATTATTGTATTTCTAATCTGTTCTGGATTATTTTTTTTAGATTGTGGCATGATGTGTGACTTTTTGTGATTTGTTAGCATGCTTCACTTTGTCTGACAGCTTCTATTTATGTGATTTTTTGATTCAACAGGTCTGGCAGTAATCAGACCCGGGTGTGGCAAGTGAAATTTAACTCAGCTTTCCAAACAATTGTGGTTAATCACAGTTTATTCATGATTCAGCATGGGAGGGGGCAATTACTTTTTCACATAGGGCCAAGCAGGCTTGAACAGCTTTTTTCCCTTAATAAATGAAATAATAATTTTAAAAACGGCATCTTGGATTTACTCGGGTTATCTTTGTGTAATATTAAAATGTGTTTTATCTGAATCATTTAAGAAAAAATCAGGAAGGGGGGAAACAGTTTTTCACACAACATATGCGGTATATATTAATATATAGTATGTATACCACTGGTTTCATAAGTAATGGCACAGTTATTGGTGACTCAAAGTCTAATCAGAGTATACTGTACAAGAGTAGGATAGCTGCTAAAACACATTTATTTTTTTCTAAATGCATGAAAAAAATGCAAAGTAAAAATATTTTTTCTTACTCATCTTCTGCAAAGTGAATAGGGATTTCCACTGATGTGTAAAAGTCAAAGTGACCTCTGATAAGTTGTTTTCCCAATCCACCTACTCTCACTCTGAGGTGTCATTTCTCAGCTTGGTTTTCCCAAAGTGCTGTAAACTCACAGATGCCTTAAGTGAGCTGGTTGTTATTTCTCATGTCTGGCTTAGCTGTGAGTTTGCATAGCCATAGCAGAAAACATGTTATTTGTATTTTTTTGCTGTTGATGTAGATTAGTAATGTAACACAGTTATTTTAAAATAAAATTCAGTTCTAGGAAGAGTAGGCAAGCGTTAAATATTCTGCCAGGTTTTATTTCTGTTTTTGACTTTGTTGGAAAGATTTTCCCTCATTTCCTGTCCCCATGTTAGTTAGTCATTCCCAATTATACTCACATGTTATTTATATATTATATGTATGTCCCCATTGAAGATAATTCTAATTGTTTCCTTTCCTGACAGGGAGTAAATAGAATTGTTTCCATTAATGGCACAGGGATGCATTCCGGCAGAGGTGCCACCCTTTCCTGCTATACTGAAAACATAATAAAACATTTTGGCTTAAATTGGCTTTTATTGGTATGAAATGTGGCCAATTTCATTCAGTTTGTTTGGCATCATACTTCAATGTATACAGCTTTACACAGGGCTTTTTTTCTCAACCAATAGGTGCTGGAAATCTACTACAACCCTCCCAAAACCCCTCCCCCACACACCCTCCAAATCACATCATCACAACAGTAGGAGGGTCTTAAATGGGCATTAAATACCTGGATTGCATTACATACAGAGTGCAGAGTTCAGGGGGTTACACACAGAGTGCAGAGCTGTCACTTGTAAACTCAGAAACTCAACTTCAGTGTTTATAAGTGATTGTGGTGAGCAGACACCAAAAGGTCTGAGCCAGAGGTTTTGGAACTGAGTTTTACCAAGTTCCACCTGAAAGAAAGCCCTGGTTTTACATTTTTGCCTTGAAATTAATAGTAGCTTTGACAACCTGCCAGGAATTATTTTTCAGTTGGCTGTTGGGCTTCCTATCTGGTCAATGCATTCTTCCTTCAGACCTAATAGACAGCCTAATGTCCAATGAAAAGAGTGCACAGCAAGCTTACAACAGTACAGCTTAGCGTTGTCAACCTGACACAGAAAGTGCTATTACTGACAGAATCTCCAGATAGGCAACTTTGGAACAGAAGAAGTTGAAAAGGTTTTTATTTTTTTCTAACGTTTTCCTTCGATTTTCCTTCTAAATGTTTTTTTTCTTTGTCTGAATTTCTCACTTCCTCTTTCTCCTCAGTAAGCTTGCCCCACATAATCTGAGCAGGGTTAGTCAGCCAGAACAGCTTACTGAGGTGGAAGAGGAAGTGAGAAATTCAGACAAAGAAAACAAAGAAAAAAAACATTTAGAAGGGAAATTGAAGGAAAATGTAAGTGAACCAACAATGTACTAGCTTAAAGCAACCTATTTAGAAAATAAAAAACTAACCTTTACAACCACTTTAATAAAAAATGTATTGCTTAAAGCCTAAGCTAAAATAAAAATCTGAAAAATTAGCACAAGGGACATAACTTACAGTCAGTAGGATTTGTCCCTTGTGCTGATTTTTCTTCTGTTAGTAGAAATATTTTTCTGTTTATGCCTCGCCAGTCGCCACTCTTCCCACCATCATAATCTTCTGGTGTGCTGTCCCAGGCTTTCATCAACAGAGCCTAATATTGCCTTTATTTTACATATATTTTATATTTTGTATTTTAACTTTTCCTAGGCTTTAGGAAAACTGTATACAGTGACACGTGATGCCATAACATAAATAAAAATTGATTTGGAGTTTACATATACTTAAAAATAAATAAAAAAAGAACAAAAAGTTATGATAAAACCTTTACCATTAGTCACTGGAATCTTTAAGTGCTAAAAGCTGCTGAATATACTCTTTACAAGTCAGGAAACACTACAAAGATGAACATTTAAACCTTTTATTTTTTTCTCAGAAGTGCAAGAACAGGATGTTCCATCACATGAATCTATATTTTCAGAATGAAGGGCTATTTGTAAAACTATAAAGAAGCTTTATCTGTATGAACAGTATTCATCAAACATACAGGACACTGATAATTGTGTATTTTCTGTGAGCCCATATTTTGAGCTATTTTTGCACCATTTACCTTGATACTGGGTTCACAGTTATGCAATGCCAGACATCGCATGTTTGTGCAATGCATATTCAGCCATACAGTTTGTATGGCTGAAATCGCATCACATTCGAAAGTAACAGATGAAGTAATACTGGTTGCAGGCCTTTTTGTGATTGTTCTCATGCACACCAATGGTACCATTGAGCCCCAACGTTAGCTGACTGCACATTTAGGACAAAAGACTGTCCAGTACAGTTGCCACCCTTACTGACATTGCTTAGTTTAAAGGTACCTCCTCAGGAGACATTGCACCAGACATAATCATTCTTTTAAAGTGCATTTTAGGCCAGTTACAGTTTCCTTATTCACATTGCAGTGAGCATTTATATGCAACGTTTGTTGTTGTGCGTGTCCCAAAATGTCCTTGGTATAGCTATTACACTTGTCTAGCAGACCGTTTCCAAATCTGCTTTCTGCATGCTTATTTATGCTCATACCACCATTAACGCCAAGAAACACAGACAAGTTAAAAACAAAAGGTATACTTACTAAAACACAATATACTGCCAGATAAGGATGTAATAATCATGTAACAATAGTGGTGGTACTACTGGGATTTTCAAGCACAACCATCCCACGCCTTACAGAGAACAGTCAGAAAAAAAAGAAAATATCCAGTGAGTGGCAGTTGTGTGGATGAAAATGCCTTGTTGATTTCAGAAGTCAGATAAGAATGGGCCGACTGGTACGAGATGATAGAAAGGCAACAGTAACTCAAATAACCACTTGTTACAACCAAGGTATGCAGAATACCATCTCCAAATGAACAACACATTAAAACTTGCAGAAAAAGGGCTGCATCAGCAGAAGACCACACCCGGTGCCACTCCTGTCAGCTAATAAAAGTAAAATGAGGCTACAACTCACACAGGCTCACCAAAATTGGAAATAAAAGATTGGAAAACGTTGCCTGGTCTGATGAGTCTCGATTTCAGCTGGAACATTCAGATGGTAGGATCATAATTTGGCGTAAACAACATCCTGCCTTGTGTCAATGGTTCAGGCTGGTGGTGGTGTAATGGTGTGGGCCAGTGGCGGTGCATCCATAGAGGGCGCAGGAGTGCCGCCCCCTCTATCTCCTGCGCTGCCATTGAATACAATGCATAGATTCATGCATTGCATGAATCTATGTATTGTTGCTGCTGCCCACTATTCAGATGGCCGGCCCCCTGGTGAGCGCCATCTGAATAACGGCATGCTGGTTGGCTTTGGAAGTGCCTATCAGAGCCAGCCCGAGGGCTGTAATCGTCTTCCAAATAGTTAACCAGGGGACACACGGGGGGTGCGTTCCCTGGCTAACACTGACAGGCATCTCAGCCAAACAGGTTCACCGGTTCTGGTAACCAGTAACCTGATTGGCTGAAGCATCATCGAGGGCGGGAGAAGACATCAAGGGACAGTGGAAGGAGGTCGGCTGACCCCAGAAAGGTAAGTGCTGGGCGGGCGGGGGGCAATCTGGCAGCATTTTACAGGGCACAGTGGAGACAATTGATGGGCACAGTGGCAACAATTGGTGGGCACAGTGGTGACAATTGATGGGCACAGTGGTAACAATTGATGGCACAGTGGTAACAATTGATGGCACAGTGGCTGCATTTGATGGCACAGTGGCTGCTTTTGGCATGGCACAGTAGTGACAATTGATTGGCACAGTGGCGACAATTGATGACACTTTCTCATGAGTCACTGGAACGGTTTTCGAAGTGGTGGGAGTTCATCTGAGAAGCGATCCAACTGTGCGGCCATATACTCTTTGATCACCTCTATGGTCTTGGTGGACCAGGGCAACATTGTCACTTCTGGACTGGAAGTAAATCTTTTTTTTAAAAGCAAAAGATAAATATTTTTTTAAGAGATTTGGGGTCTTTTTGACCCTAGATCTCTCTATAAAGATGACCTGTCATTCTTATTGTGATTACAAGGGATGTTTACATTCCTTCTAATAGAAATAAAAGTGCTAAAAAAATAAAAATAAAATAAAGGGACAGTGTAAAAATAAAAAGTAAAGTAAATACGATTTTTTTTAAGCGCCCCTATTTGACCACATACGTAAGTCGCGCACGCATATGTAAATGGTATTCACACCACACATGTGAGGTATTGCCGCTAACATTAGAGCGAGAGCAATAGCAATAGACCTCCTCTGTTACTCTAAACAGGTAACTTGTAAAGGTATTTAAAGGGTCGCCCAAGGAGTTTTTTAAGTACCATAGTTTGTTGAAACTCAACGAGCGTGTGCAATTTTAAACCATGACACGTTAGGAGTCTATTTACTTTGCGTAACAACATCTTTCACATTATACAAAAACATTGGGGTAAATATTGTGTTATGCTTTTAATTCATTAAATTCATACAAAAATTGCATTTGCAAAACTGCTATGCAAATAACGTGTGCCCCCCAAAAAAAAGTATAATACATGGGGGTTACAAATAATTTTCTAGCAAAAAATACTGATTTAAACTTGTAAACAAAAGGGTGCCAGAAAAAGCCTGGTCTGCAAGTGGTTAAGGTCTAATTTCAAATTTGGTTGTTGGTCTGAAAAGAGTATAGTAACTAAGGACAACCAGGTACATTGCAAGTTGCAACCCTCCTTTTATTGCTCTCATTGCTGTCAGGTTTGTATGGGTTAACATGCATTTTGGGGGAAGCCTGAATAAGTAAACAAGTAAAGTAATAAATTAAGATACCCACAAAAGAACTTCTTTTTAGTGAGCACATTTATTATACTTGATAATCTTTTGTCATTCTAAAAAAACTCTGTGGTTAGATCACTATAAAAGTAGGTATCTAAATGGCATAATATGATCGTCTGGCTAATGTTATTGGCTTATTTACATCTTATCCATGGGGGATAGCATAAAGATCTTCCTAACAGTTCTCATTGATTCACTGATAGCAGCATAACTAATGGGCTGGAGGGAATTGAGAGTAAGTCATCTTTTATGGCAGTTTCATGCTGCATATTTCTGACATATCGAACGAAGGAGCAAATGACTGATGACTAGTATTCCTAGTGGGGCCATTTCTTCCATGAAACAAGATCATGCCTTGGTAGATAACATCCTAAAAGAGCAGAGGAAAAAGTGATGTATGATCAGGATTTTTAGTGGTCAGATCTGTGGAGTGATGTATCATTATGAAAACCATTAACCTGTTTCTTCTTTTCTGTAATTTACACATAACCCGGGTCTGCTACTAAATATGATCTTTAAATTAACTTTTGCTTTGTCCATGTATGGAAAAAAGGAACAGGTTCACTTTCATGTCAGCCCTTCAAGTTCACTTACTTTCCCTTAATTTCCCCATCGTTCCGCTTTACCATCAGGAGCAAGGGAGAATTACCCTGTGTAAGATTAAAGGGGTGTAAAGGTTCATTTTTAATTTTCTAAATAGGTTCCTTTAAGCTAGTGCATTGTTGGTTCACTTACAATTTCAATTTCCGTTCTAAATTATTTTTTCTTTGTTTTCTTTGTCTGAATTTCTCACTCCCTGTTCCTCCTCAGTAAGATGTTCAGTAAGCTGTTCTAAATGACTTTCCATGGTGGTGGAAAGCTTACTGAGGAGAAACAGGAAGTGAGAAATTCAAACAAAGAAAATAAACATTTAAAAGGGAAATCAAAGGAAAAGTTAAGTGAACCAACAATGCACTAGCTTAAAGGAACCAATTTGGAAAATAAAAGACGAACCTTTACAACCCCTTTAAAGCGGCGTTTAGCCTAAAAAAAAATTCTAACATTACATTGAGCCGACTTATGAGACTGACAGTATGCTGTGTTTTTATTTTTCTCCCGTACATACCGTTTTATGGCTATTTTCACCCCCGGCTTCCGGGTAGTGAATCCCGCAGGAGTGGGTGTTCCTATTCACAGGCTAAGTGATTAACGTGCTTCCGACCAGCGCATACTGTGCGTCACCAGTTGCCGAAAGAAGCCGAACATCGGTGCGCAGGCACCGTATAGCGCCGTATAGAGCAGTCCGACTTCTTTCGGTAACAACAACAAAATAAACTAACGGCGCATGCGCGAGATCGAGAGGTGCATGCAGGGTCGGACTGGGAATAAAAACCAGCCCTGGAAAAAATGTCATACCAGCCCCATTATTATACCAGCCCAACAACATAACGTCATTATTTTCTTGTTCATAAAAGGGAAAACCATGCACATTAAAACTGATTTGAACAGCGTATTATATATAGATACGGCAGATATAAAAGCACATAGGGCTATAAAATATATATATAAAACAGCAAATTCCAGTTAAAAGCGGTAAAAGTGGAGCAATTATCAAGGGGGCCACCTGAGACTCTGGGAATGTGGGGGGGATTCTGATGACCAGAGACGACTTTTCCGCAGAAAGAATACACTAAGGTAAGGGGGGTTACTGATATAAGGGGGAGGGAAACCTTTATATCAGTGCCCCCTTACATTATTGTATTCACTCCCCCCTTACATCAGCGACCACCCCCCCCCCCCTCAGACTGGACTAGCGGTGCTGTCACTGACCTCCTCTCAGGTGCACCGTGCAGGGCTAAATCAGTCAGCTCCAGCTTGGTGACTTTGGTTTTCCTATAGTCTCCTCTCCACAGTTCACACAAGTCTGACTTCTCCCATGACCCCCATCCCAGCGGCGCTTCCATTCTTGACTCCCTCAGAGACTGCAGACTTGATATAAGACACGAGATGGTTAGAGACTGGAGACATGATACAGGAGATGGTCAGAGACTGCAGACATGATAAAGGAGATGGTCAGAGACCAAATTGTCAAAAAAAATATATCCCATAGCGATCGTGCGACTCTGTTCCCAAACACAATGTATGCCCCTTTTTGTAATTTTGTTTACCAAAAATATGTAGCAGAATACATATTGGCATAAATTGATTGAAGACATTTTTTGTTGGTATGTTTTATAGCAGAAAGTAAAACATTTTTTTTTTTTTCAAAATTGTCACATTTTTTTGTTTATAGCACAAAAAATAAAAACCGCAGAGGTGATCAAATACCACCAAAAGAAAGCTCTATTTGTGCAAAAAAAATGGGCATACATTTTTTTTGGGAACAGAGTCGCACGATCGCTATTCTATTTTCACCATCAGTTCATTCCCTAGTAATTACCTTTTGTATCAACTGAACGCGTCCACGGGTCAGAGCACCAGCAAAGCCCTGCCCCCTTCCCTCCCTGCACACAGACTCACCCACCTATGTGTCTACACAGCCACCTTCTCCTGCTTCCCATCACTGGAGCGCCCACATAGGCAGTGGCAGTGCTGCGCATTAATTGTATAATAATTGTCCTGTCTGCCCTCATTGGTGTAAAGTGCTGCTCAAACTGTTGATGAAATTATAAATCCTGTACAGTAAATAAATTGTTTGTTTATGAAAGTGTATATGTGGACACTCTAAGTTCCTTTCATCAGTGTACCACACAGACAGTTGCGTTTGTTCTTAGCAAAAAAAAAATATATATATATAAATAAATAAAAATAAATACATACAAAAATAAATACACACATAAATAAAAATAAAAGTCACACATAAATAAATCCAAATATATACATACAAAATAAATAAATAAATACACACATAAACATATAATAATAAAAAAAATCCAAATATCTCATGAACAAGCCTCTCTCTGAACGATCTTCCACCTTTGGCAAGTAAATTATGCCCCTGCCCCTCTCCTCCATGTGCAGCACCGCCACTGCCTATGTGGACGCTCTGCTGCAGTAATGGGAACCAGGTGAAGGTGGCTGTGTAGACCCATAGGTGGGCGAGTTTGTGTGCAGGGAGGGAGGGGGGCGGGGCTTTTCTGGTTCTCTCACCCACGCATTGCTCTCCCTCGGTTTAACGTTTTGAGCTGCTGCTCAGCTAAGTTGCCTGTCACTGTCGGCAACAGGCGAGGGATCGGAACCTACCTCTGACCGTCTCCCGGGGACTGCCGACTGTGATGTTATCTAGACCTTCCCTCTGCAGACTGGCGCCCACGCTGCCTGTGACAAAAGTCCCGCCCTCCTCATGGACCAGCTCTTGTGATAGACGGAAGACTGCATCTATCACATGAACTGGTCTAGGAGGAGGGCGGGACTTTTGTCACACACAGCGCGGCCAAACTTTTCATAATGAACTGTGTGTGACAGGAGAAGGGAGAGGAGCGGGGCAGCCGCGGTAAACCTCAAACCCGGCCTCAGATCAGGCAGCCTGCCGGGAAATCTCCCGGTGTCCCGTTAGGCCAGTCCGGCCCTGGGTGCATGCTGTTTACCCTGGCACCTCTCTCTGAAAAACCAGGAAGACACAGGAACTGGGCATCATATTCCCACAGTTATGATGGAGATTGCTGAGAGGATATCAGGTAAGTGTTTGCAGTGATTTCTGTTACGAATGGGGATTTATCAATTTTAGGGAATATTGACTGTAATTAATTTTATATTGTAAAAAAAAAAAAATATGCCCGGAAACCCGGCTTTAAAATCCCTACCTGAATGTCCGCCTCTGTACATTGAGCTGTACATGTGAAAGCTCCCTGTAAAAATTCAGCAATGCCAAAGCAGATGGGATTTCCGCAGATGTCTGGGAGTTACATCATCCCCCCAAGCCAAGCGGCTGGTGTTCAATAGCTGGAATCCGGCCGCTCAAAGATGTCAACCACCAGCGAGGATCTTCAGGACGTTGCATTGCTGGAGCCAAGGTGAGTGTAGTTCCGCTTTAATGGTACCAGGTATCTAATCAAAAGTTGCAAAGCACTCGCACAGTCATATAGGAAAGAGGGGTGTGGGTTACATGTTTTCCCATATCTAAACGTCCTAGGCATTACACTTCTGGCAACAGAACAGAACATTTTAAAGCAAAGCTCAACAATATGCAAGTAGTAGACAAATGTCCTTGGAGGAGATTAGTAGAGAAAAATATTTCACTTGTAATTTTTCAGTTATATTTTTATAATGATAACAATTTTAACCTATGTACCACTACCTCCGAAGGAGCTGCTGGTTTAGATTTTGGGTTTTGCATGTTACCTCTAAGGCCCCATACACACGATCGGATATATCCGATGAAAACGGTCCGCGGACCATTTCCATCGGATATGTCCGATCGGGAGTTTGATCCGATGGCGTGTACACACCATCGGATCAAATTCCCCGCCGCCGGACGGCGCGGTGACGTGGCGATGACGCGGCGGTGACGTTGACGCCGCCGCGTCACCGCTACGTCACCGCACCAGGAAGTAAAACACTTCCGCGCATGCGCCGAATCCATTCGGCAGCGGCGCGGCGGCGGTGGGAGCCGACATGTCTGCTGGTAAGTGTACTAACCAGCAGACATGTCGGGCGGACAGATTCCCACCGGATAGATTTCAAAGCTTGCTTTGAAATCTGTCGGGTGGACAAATCTGTCCGCTAGCCCATACAAACGAGCGGAGATGTCTGCTGAAACGGTCCATCGGACCGTTTTCAGCGGACATATCCCCTCGTGTGTACGCGGCCTAAGGCCTCGTACACACGAGGCAATAGATTTGTTCAAAACGGTCTGTCCAACCGATTTGAACAAATCTGTCTGTTTGGATTTTGGTTTGCTCACGTGTACACACGAGCAAACCAAAATCCCCGCCAGCAGACGGCGCGCTGACGTGTCGGTGACGTGGCGGTGGCGTTGACGCCGCCACGTCACCGCACCAGGAAGTAAAACACTTCCGCGCATGCGCCGAATCCATTCGGCGCCGGTGCGAGACGACATGTCTGCTGGTAAGTGTACTAACCAGCAGACATGTCGGGCGGACGGGTTCCCACCCGATAGATTTCAAAGCATGCTTTGAAATCTGTCGGGTGGCCAAATCCGTCGGCTCGCCCGTACACACGATCGAATCTGTCTGCTGGGACGGTCTAGCAGACCGTTTCCAGCAGACAGATTTGATCGTGTGTACGCGGCCTAAGTTTGTTGTCTAGGGAAGAAAGTCTTTAGTAATTGCAATGTCCACACAAGATGTAAAACCTTCAACTGTTCGGTTTTATTTTTGCTGCATAAACTTGTGAAGGAAGCAGAGAGTATAAAGAGAAGGGGAAGGTTCAGGTACGTGGTACAGAAGAAACTGTCTCTGACACAGACCGTCTGAGAACACAGAATGGATACTCAGGAACCCTCTACCACAGGATTTACATAGTTACATAGTTACATAGTTAGTCAGGTTGAAAAAAGACACAAGTCCATCCAGTGCAACCATAAAAATAAATAAATAAACAAACAAAATAAAACACAGTACATCCCATACACCCAACTCCATACCCACAGTTGATCCAGAGGAAGGCAAAAAACCCCAGCAGAGCATGATCCAATTTGCTACCGGAGGGGAAAAAATTCCTTCCTGATCCCCCGAGAGGCAATCGGATTTACTCCGGATCAACTTTACCTACAAAACGTAGTACTCACTTATATTATGTGCATTTAGGAAAGAATCCAGGCCTCTCTTAATTATAAGTCCAGAACTTCCTGCTTTACAGCCAAAGAGTCTTTAAACCGATCCGGTAGACTGTAAGACAATTTGCGTAGCGGATCCCTTTTCCTTAATGAGGTTACCAGGCCTATCTTGAAACATCGTCTCCTCCAGGGCAGTTTCCTTCACTAAGAAGCTTCCTTCACTTGGATGGACAGCTTGGGATCCCCTGTAGAACCATAGGCCCCACCAGCATAGCTGGGCCTACTTGATAGGAACACAGCCTCAGACCCACGTGGTCCAGAGACTGGAATCACACACACCTACCCCGCGCCAGGAGGGCCACGAGGCGAAGGACCCCGAAAAACGTCGTCTGACCCTTTAGTGTCCCTTCCCAGCATGCACAGCGGGGCACCACTCCCACTGGGCTGCTGCCGAGAAGGGTCACTTAACACACTATGGTTTGCCCGAGTTCCAACATGGGCCTGAAGTGGTTACGCCACCCACAGGCAACAAGGATAAACTTCTACCGGGCACAACCATAGCCAGAACAGAGGCAAATTTAAATTGAATTAACAAAGTCTGAGCCCAACTATGGCTCAGACACCCCTACATTTAAAATAGCGCCGACTCAATGGGAGACCAGTGCTACACGTAGCTGTGAAATGTCATGTTCATACTGTTTGTAGAGGTTACATATAAATAGGATAAAAAAAATAACTTACCTTTACCTGGGAGCCAAGTGTTTGTGAAGTGGTGCCTGTATTTCTGCTTTTTCCTCTTGTAGATCCTGCCTGTTTTGTGATGCCTGGAATATTTTTAGGGGTTTAGTTGTCACCCTGCTGGTATAGGGATGTTGGTGTACAGGCTTTCTTAGCCTATAGAGAGTGGCAACAATGGAATGGAAGAAGTGAGTGAGTGTGAGGGTGCCTGTATCCAGTCACCTACACAGCATTAGAGAACAGTGATTCAGCAAATTACTATACATGACTTCTAGAGAACTGACGATAAAAAATACATTTTCTTATACATAGCTGCAATATTGCATGAATGTCAGAGCTTGTTTCTGCATGCACAACACCAATATTATTTTTAATAGTAACCTTAACAAATACTTTAAGGCCAACTCAGTTCCTGTGTGCCCATGCTGTTTGCCTATCACCAGGGTAATGCAGTAGGGTAGGTTCAACTGTATGATTTTCTATGCTTGTTCAACCTTTTACAACCACTGATTGCATGTCAATTAAATTCAGAACTTCTCCTGACGAAGCTGAATTGGCTACTAGAAACTAGTAGAGACCTACCTTTACCGCGATTTTCCCCTCAAGGGGATCATTCGTTACGGTGACATGTATGGTTTGTCAGGACATTCTTTTATATTGTATATTGTTGTTCGAGTTTTTATCTGATATTCCATTAATAAAATGTATAATTTTTCATTTATGTACTTACTTTTTTGAGTACTTACTTTTTGGTCTTTTTGATTTTGGGGACCCAAAAGCCCTATCTCTATTCAACATTGATTTTTTGGATGATGGTACTATTACAAGATTATGTGTCTTTTACTAAAGCCCTGTACACATGATCGGTTTTTCAGATGAAAACAGACCGATGGACTGTGTTCATCGGTCAAACCGATCGTGTGTGGGCCCCATCGGTTTGTTTCCCATCGGTAAAAAAACTAGAACACGTTTCAAATTTTCCCTATGGATAAAAAACTGATAGAAAAAAACGATTGTCTGTGTGGCAGTCCATCAGTCAAAAATCCACGCATGTTTAGAATCAAGTTGGAAGCATTGAACTTCATTTTTGTCAGCACGTCGTAGTATTTTACGTCACCGCGTTCGGACATGGTCGGATTTTTGACCGGTGGTGTGTTGGCAAGACTGATGAAAGTCAGCTTCATCGGATATCCGATCAAAAAATCCATCGAATTAGATTCCATCAGATATCCGATCGTGTGTACAGGGCATACGAGGCTAAAATGTAATTCACATGGACTTTAGTTAACTGATTGACTAATTGAAGCCTAACTCATGCTAACAGTTTTTAGGCAGATACAGAAACTTTTTTTTTCCTTTTGGGATAAAGGTTTTACATAAATGAATAAAAACTTACAATTGTAAGCCCCCTGTCAGTGGTAAATTTTGCTGGACAGCTTGGTCTGTTAAATTGAAAAATAACAGACTTTCTGGCAGGCTCAACAGGAGAAAATAAAACACCAATCCTAATAAAAGAAAATGAATGTAGCTATTTTATTTTGAGAACTATTAACCACTTTAGCCCCGGGCCTGTTTTTCAGATTCGGTGTTTACGAGACTAAAACATTTTTTTTTGCTATAAAATTACTTAAAACCCCCAAACATTATATATTTTTTTTCTAACACTCTAGAGAATAAAATGGCAGTCATTGCAATACTTTTTGTTACACCGTATTTGCGCAGCGGTCTTACAAGCGCACTTTTTTTGGAAAAAATTAACTTTTTTAAATTAAAAAATAAGACAACAATAAATTTGGCCCAATTTTTTTAAATATTGTGAAAGATAATGTTACGCCGAGTAAAATGATACCCAACATGTCACGCTTAAAAATTGCGCCCGCTCGTGGCATGGCGTCAAACTTTTACCCTTAAAAATCTCGATAGGCGATGTTTAAAAAATTCTACAGGTTGCATTTTTTGAGATACAGAGGAGGTCTAGGGCTAGAATTATTGCTCTTGCTCTAACGATCGCGGCGATACCTCACTTGTGTGGTTTGAATACCGTTTTCATATGCGGGCGCTACTCGCGTATGCGTTCGCTTCTGCGCGCGAGCTCGTCGGGACGGGGCGATTTAAAAAAATTTTTTTTTTGTTTTCGTATTTATTTGTTTTAATTTTACCAATTTTTAACACTAAAATAATAAAAAAAAAAAATTATCACTTTTATTCCTATTACAAGGAATGTAAACATCCCTTGTAATAGAAAAAAGCATGACAGGTCCTCTTAAATATGAGATCTGGGGTCAAAAAGACCTCATATCTCATATTTAGGCTAAAATGCAAAAAAAAAAAAAAAATTTTAAATGTCATTTTTCAAATGACATTTAAAAAAAAATGTCTCTTTAAGACGCTGTTTGGAACTGACGTTTGACGTCACTTCCGCCCAGCAGAGCTACGGGGATGGACGAGGGAAATTTTTTCCCTCACTCGCATCCCCGCTGACCAGACGAGCGCACCCGATCGCCTCCGCCGCTACCGACGGCTCCGGTAAGCGGCGGAGTCGTCGCGGCGATCTCGCGGCGATTCTGCTGCGGAGACTGCCATTATCGTTTACCCGACCGCCCACAGAAGAGATGGATATCTCGGTTGTGGCAGCAGCTGCTGCAGTTACCGAGATATCCATCTCTAAAGTGCCGACGTATACCTGCGGTGGGCGGTCGGGAAGTGGTTAAGATGAAATATATAACATTTTGTGTTTTTGGTTTTAGATACTCTTTAACCACTTAAGGTCCGGACCAATATACAGATTAAGGACCTTGCCACTTTTTGCGATTCGGCACTGCGTCGCTTTAACTGACAATTATACGGTCATGCAACGTGGCTCCCAAACAAAATTGGTGACCTTTTTTCACACAAATAGAGCTTTCTTTTGGTGGTATTTGATCACCTCTGCATTTTTTATTTTTTGTGCTATTAACAAAAATAGAGCGACAATATTTTTTACTTTTTGCTATAATAAATATCCCCCCAAAAGATTTAGGCTGATAGATATTCTTCTACATATTTTTGGTTAAAAAAAATCGCAATAAGCGTTAATTGATTGGTTTTCGCAAAAGTTATAGCGTCTAAAAAATAGGGGATAGATTTATGGCATTTTTATTATTATTTTTTTGTGTTACTAGTAATGCCGGTGATCAGAGATTTTTTATCGTGACTGCAACATTATGGCAGACACATCAGACACTTTTAGCACGATTTGGGACCATTCACCTTTATACAGCTATCAGTACTAGAAAAATGCACTGATTACTATGTAAATGTGACTGGCAGTGAAGGGGTAAACCAATAGGGAGCTCTGAAGGGGTTAAGTGTGTCCTAGGGAGTGATTCTAACTGTTAGGGGGCATGGCTTTCTGTGTCACGACACCGATCGCTGCTCCCGATGAGAGGGAACAGACGATCAGTGTCCTGACACTAGGCAAAACGGGGAGATGCTTGTTTACATGGGCATTCCCCCTTCTAAAGCTCTGTGACACACGATCACGGGACACCAGTGGACATCCCGCGGGCACAATCACAAAGCTTGTGGCAGGGAACACGGTGGCAAATTTCACGGACTGTTGTGATTGTATAATACATATGTAAAGTGCTGGGTACATTGGCAGTACTATATAAGTATTTGTAATAACTAAATAACTAAATAAATACATTTGAACACAGAAATGGTGATAACCGACAACCTGATCAGCCACATACAAGAAATCACTGGAAGAGAATATTGTGCCAAACATTGAAAACTCTGAACTTGTCCACATACATAAAAATAGACCTTTTAAAAATGTTTGTTAAAGTGGAGCTCCACCCAAAAGGGGATGCTCTGCTTGTTTGGTGCCCCCCACTCTGCTGCCATAAATCTGTCTGCAGATTTAAAAAGGAAAATATCTGGATAAACTCACAGAAAATGTTGTCACTTGCCAATGAAAAGATGTCATCTAGGAGATATAACACTCTAATGCCGCGTACACACGGTCGTTTTTTGCGATGAAAAAAAACGAGGTTTTTTAAAATGTCATTTAAATTGATTGTGTGTGGGCAAAACGTCGTTTTTTGTCTTCAACATTTTTTGTGTCGTTTTTCAAAACGTTTTTTTTTGTGCCATAAAAAGTGATGGTGTGTGGGCAAAACGACGTTGAAAACAACGTTTTTAAACCCGCACATGCTCAGAAGCAAGTTATGAGACGGAGCTTCAATGGAAAAGAGTGCCGTCGAACGTGGTGTACGTCACCACGCTTTGCTAGAGATTTGTAGAAAAACGATGGTGTGTATGCAACGTCATTTTGGAAAATGAAGTTTGAAAAACGTTTTTTTTTTTTTCATGATTGAAAACATCGTATTTTTCATCGCAAAAAACGACCGTGTGTACGCGCCATAAGTCCTTGTTCTCTGCTCTCTCTGTGAGGGACCGATGTCCCTCTGACAGAAGCTAGGGATCGGCTTTTCTTTCCCCTCACGCTGACAGCGTGAGGGAAAAAAATACAGATTACCGATCTTCTGTATACATCAAGTAATCAGCTGTCATTGGCTGACAGCTGATGACGTGGTAAGGGGCAAGGATACTCTGATCTGTGATCAGCTGAGTCCCTTAGACTCCGTGATCACACAGCACGCCACGCACGACCCGCAGGGACATTCAGGCAGCTCATGCATGGAAGGACATCCATTGACAACCTACCGGCAATTAAGGCCCGCTCTGTAGCCATCCTGTGGCTATGGTGCAGGTGGCAAGTAGTTAAAAAGCCTGGCTTGGGGGAGGACCTTGTCTAGCAAATACCATGAGGATTTGTACAGTCTTAATAGATATAGCAAATTGTTGATTTAAATATAGCTTTGGGATACTTTCAGCAGCTGCTTATATTTATCTCCCTTTATCTCCTCCACCACTTCATTTGACTAAAGCTGGTAATACAGTACATGGTTCCCCCATCCAAACATTTGAGGTGGTGGTTGGGAAAATCCTCCCCGATGCAATATTGTATTCTGACAAAAGGGAGAGCTCCCCTTTATCTGAATACACAGCTTTCATCCAACAGGGCGATTGAACAGAAGTCGATTAGTAGATCGCTTCTGTTTAATTGCAGTGGCCATGCATTAATCAAAATTTGGTCAGTCTAAATTTAGATCCAACTATGGCCACTCTAGTGAAAGTAAGCTCTGTGTAAGCTCCAAGTTTCTCTAGTCTACTGTAGTTGGGCCTTACACAGATTCATAGACTTAAATTCCCAAAAAAGAACAGTACACGAGCATCTTCTTGCAATATTTGGGATTCTAACCTTTTAACAGATTTTGCCAGAAGGTCTGTGACATCATCCTTGCAGAGGTGTCGTTGGCAGAAACTAGGTGTAAGGTAAGTAGTTCTTTACATTTCTCTTAATGTGTAATGTTTTTTTTTTGTTTTTGTTTAAGGGGACCAAAGGGTGGGTATTATACATAATGGTGGGGAGAAGGGATTTAAAGAATAGGCAGACCTTGCGTTTTAATACAAAGTCTGGTTTCATATTTAAAAATTGCAGCCAGTAGTTTGCAGGCTGCAAAAACACCCACTTCCTGGACACTCAGGTAACATTGTACACAAAATGATCAGATTTCTCCCTATAAAAAGGTATGGATTTTATATCTACTTTTCACACAGACTAGTCTTGAAGTCTCCTTCTCTAAATGCCATGCTCTGTGACTGAAAAGACATTTGCCGCATGTGGCTTATTATGAATAACTATCTTATTATTTGCACATCTGCTAAATATTATTATGTTAAACATCACATGTTCAATTATGCTCAATTATATTAAATGAATTTATTCGTGTTAATGCATATCCTCCTGGGCTTTGACATCTTTAGTTACAGGAAGTGTAATGCTGTGCAGCAGATGGTACAAGAAAATGTTTGCCAGCCAATAAATTTAAATGTTAAGTACACAGAAGTCTAGAGCACAAACTTCTTAATATCTGCTCTTTCAACTGTATACCGATTTTTACCCAAAGTCAGGCATATGGTGGGGATATCTGCTGTGATTTCAGAATTTTCCCACGCTGGCTTTTTAGATCTATTCTAAAAAGTATTAAGGAATACAACAAAATATATAAAAGAATATATATATATTACCCTCTGACTGAGAGGGATGTGGATCACATAAACACGCAACAATACTTAAAACATCAATAGACCTGAAGTGTGCCTTGGTGGTCTGGTCAGTATGCCAAGAAAAGGGGGCATACCCAAGGTAAGTAATGGGTAGTTAATTGAAGAAGGATATGCTAAGAAGTGCCCTGAGTGAAATGGCGAAAGGGTGTCGAAACACTTTTATTGAATGCGCAGACTCACGGACATAAGATGAGCTGGGAAGAGTCGGCCCAGTGACGTGTAGTACCGCACACTGAACCGACAAAGAGCATGTGTGAGCGGCATGTTACCTCTAATTTTTCGCCGTCTAGGGTATCAGATGAGAGTTGAGAAAAACTTCAATGTCCACACTTTAGGCTTCTTTTTCTTTGCCTTATTTACCCAACGTGGTAAAAGAAATTAAAGAAGTAGTTGAAGAGGTGGAAGGGTAATAGGTAACAGGTTCAGGTGTATAACTTTTGTTCAGAAACACTCCTGCTTCCAGCAATGTAGCTTTTGTTGCCACTCTAGCCAGAGTGGGTACTGTGCATCTGGATAGGCCTCTCTCACTAACCTATCAGCCAGTCTGACTACCAGGCCTACTTAGCAGATCACAACCCCAGACCAACGTAGTCCCGGAGCCATGAACACTTGAACATGCACCCCCGGCCAGGAGGGCAACACACGGTGGGTGGTGGGACGACAGACCAGGATCGGCGACAACCCCAAAACTAATGACATCGGTCCCTTAAGTACTCCTCCCTAGCATGCATAGTGGGACGATCAACTCCCTCTGATTGGCTGCTGAAGGGGAACACCCAAAACACCTTGACCTGACTGCTGCCTTCCTCAGCCTGGAGTGATAATGACACCCCAGACAACAATAGTGGTCACTCACAGTACAGTCAACTAACTATCAGACTACCCTCTAAATTTAAAGCAGCGCCAGCTAGAAAGTAGCAGGTCGCTACATACTCCCCCCACTAAAATAGACACTGTCCCCAGTGTCAGAACCATGACGTTTCAAGCCTAAGCGCCCAACTGAACTCACTGAACAATTCAGTAACAGTAAAGAGGGAAAGAGAGGGAATAATAAAATATAACAAGTGTCATCACATCAAAATATTCTGTACACAAATTGACATTATTATTCCTGTCTATCTAGTCTGCCCCATTCTCTGACAGTCTTGATTAGGGATGAGCTTCGTGTTCGAGTTGAGCCCATGTTTGACTTTAACATCGGCTGTTTGACCGTTCGTCAAAAATCGAACAAAACGGGTCGTTCACGCCAAATTCGAGTGACGCGCCACGGCCCATAATTCACTGCGGCATTGCGCGCTGATGATTGGCCAAGCATGCACTATGACCCGCATGCTTGACCTATCACAGCGCGCAAAAAACGGAGAGCCATAATTGGCCAAAGCCAGGGTGGCTTTGGCCAGTTATGGCTCAGGGCTTTAGCACATGCCCCACACTATAAAAGGCCGCCTGTAGGGTGGCCACGTGTAGTGTGTTCCGGGCTTGATCCAGATCAGACAGAGAGAGAGAGAGATTGTCTTTTTTTTCTAGCTAGATAGAGCAGGCAGGCTAGTCAGTTAAATTTACAGTGTGTAGAAGATATATATACATCCCAGGAGTTGTACATATATTTATACACTGTATAGTTTAGTAAGATTAGTTCTTCCTAATCTGTCAGGCAGTTGATTGTGCTAGCTGCAGTGTTCTCACGTGTTGTATTGCCCGTGTGCTCAGTGCACATAAACCAACTTGCTGTATACTGCAAGTTTGCGAATTACTTTGCAACTAAACCCACTTGGTGCATAGTGCAAGTGTGCTAATTACTTTGCAACTAAACCCACTTGGTGGTGCATAGCGCAAGTGTGCTCATTACTTACTTTGTAACTAAACCCACTTGGTGGTGCATAGTGCAAGTGTTATCATTACTTACTTTGCAACTAAATCCACTTGGTGGTGCATAGTGCAAGTGTGCTCATTGCTTTGCAACTAAACCCATGTTGCCATATGGTTTTTGGTAATCTAAATTAGATAGAGATGTATGTGTGTATACTGTATATATATATATATATATATATATATATATGTTGTAATTATGAATATATTTATCTTAGTAGTGGCATTCAGCGTACAGAGTATATTGTTCATTTAGCTTGCTAATTCATGGCATTTAGCACATAGCAAAGCCTTTTGTTAGTTAACAGACAATTCGGAGTCAGTGAATTAAACCACCATATGTGATGGACCACATGCTGGGAGGTTCAATCAAGATAGCCCCACCCCTTTTAACCCTGGGAAAAGTTATAGTCACCAGGATTTGCATGAAAGGGGGCTGACTTATGAAGTCATGCGTCCAATCCTGATCCTAGCTAGGCCAACCAATGGGACGTCAGCATAGAGAGATATACTCAACTACAGAGGGAAAGGGAAGACACTTTGATGGACACCTGGCCTAAAGGATGGGTCTAAAGGGTCTACTTCAAATAGATACTCGCCACATCTCAGACATCGGGCGAAAGGTTGGATTTGGACTGCCAGCCCTTCACATCTTAAGCAGGACACGCCGAGCGCCTCCATGCTGCTGCTCGTGTAAAGCACAAAACGCCCCCGCAGCTTCATTCGGATCCCAGTGTCCATCAACGAACCTCCGGTTGGAGCGGAACTTGGGCTAACTTCAGCCAAAGACATAATAGGCCTCAGCCTCTCCAATGGTGGTGGATACACAGACATACTTGCACACGATCCTCTCTCTGCAATCGGGCAATGCGCACTCCCTTTTAACGCCAGACACACTCACGTCTCATGCAGCGGTGGGTAACTCCTCCCACCCTCAGTTCTTTTCTTGGCACGTTGCTTGAACACGTCACTCCGTTGCACGTGCGCCCAACGCCTTTAGCCAAACTACCTGACCTTAACCTCTTCTTTGCGAGCACAGTCCAACCCCAGCGACAATTTCAGACTCTCAATGGCGAAATAAACACTTTTATTCATTGCGAGAGGTAACAGACGATCCTGGATGAGCCCCCACGTGTAGCACTACCCCTGAAGGAGCTGCTGGATTGTTTTGGGTGGCATGTTACCTCTAATTCTTCACCGTCTAGGGTATCAGATGAGAGTTGAGAAAAACTTCATGTCCACACTTTAGGCTTCTTTTTCTTTGCTTTATTTAACCAATCTGATAAAAGAAATAAAAGTAGTAGTTGAAGAGTTGAAAGGGTAATAGGTAACTGGTTCAGGTGTATAACTTTTGTTCGGAAACACTCCTGCTACCAGCAACATAGCTTTCGTCGCCACTCTAGCCAGAGTGGGTACTGTTCATCTGGATAGGCCTCTCTCACTAACCTAGCAGCCAGGATGTCACACGGAAACTTGGTAAAGTCTCTGCCACAGACCTTCACAAAGATGGAGATATATTCGTTCCAGAATCTTCTCAGCACAGGATTATGCACTCGGATCTCTCTTGAATAGATTCTTGTGAACTCAGGACTGACAGGCGACCATCACTCAGCCTTTCAGTAATAGCGCGTCCTTCAATGAAGTTCAAGGCCTCTCCTGAGATACCAGCCTCTTGCTCGGTGCTCTCCAAGACAGGTCCTTCATCCCTCAGGACAGACAGCACAGGACCACTCTGCAAACGTAGACCCAGTCTGACTACAAGGCCTACTTAGTAGATCGTGGTCCCAGAGCCAGGAACACTTGAACATGCACCCCCGACCAGGTGGACCACACACGGTGGGTGGTGGGACGACAGACCAGGATCGGCGACGACCCCCAACTAATGATGTCTGTCCCTTAAGTACTCCTCCCTAGCGTGCACAGTAGGACGATCAACTCCCTCTGATTGGCTGCTAAAGGGGAACACCCAAATCACCTTGACGTGACTTCTACCACCCTCGACCCGGAGTGATAACCCCCCCCGACAACAATAGTGGTCACTCACAGTACAGCCATGGCTGGAACAGAGGTCCAAATTTAGTGAACAATCATACAGTCTGAGTCAACTAACTCTCAGACTACCCTCTAAATTTAAAGCAGCACAAGCTGCTAAAGATATAAATTGGGTGTTCTTTACAGGAATTGCAGGCATAAATTTCCATCAGGGTTCATACAAGATTTTACAAATATAGTAAATACAGTAGATTCTGTTAAACACTGGTAATACGTATCGTATTTATGGGGTATAGTGGCCCCCATTCCTGAAGAAAAAAAGATTTTTGTACTTACAGTTTTGGTCTCTTCCGCGGCGTCCATTGGCGGCTTCGGGTGTCCTATTCGTCGGGTCCGGCGTCCTTCTGCGGTGTCCTCTCCGCTCGATCCCTGCTTTCCCGTGCCAAATTTGAATACTGCGCCTGCATATACCGAGCGCAGTACACTTGTGTATAGTCGGGCAGGCTCGGCTCCTCTTGCGCTCATGTCCTGGACGTACAGGACGTAAGCGCGAGAGGAGCCGAGCCTGCCCGACTATACACGAGTGTACTACTGCGCTCAGTATATGCAGGCGCAGTACACTCGCGTATAGTCGGGCAGGCTCGGCTACTCTCGCACTCACGTCCTGTACGTCCAGAACGTGAGTGCGAGAGGAGCCAGAGCCTGCCCGACTATACGCGGGTGTACTGCGCTCGGTATTTGCCGGCGCAGTGTTCAAACTCGGCGCGGGAAAGCGGGTATCGGCGTATATCGCGCACCCACGATTTTGCCCTGATTTTCAGGGCAAAAAAGTGCGTGGTATACGCCAATAAATACGGTAATAAAGATGATTAATGGCAAATATTTATATGACATACTATATAAATGCATATAGTAACATATGAATGCAATAATGAAACCAGCACACACATACAAACGTAAAAAAAAAAAAGAGTCAATTATATATAGCAATAGAAATTCCAAACGATTGCACTCCACATTCATACCTTTAGGGTAGAGGGTATCAAGTTTGGAAATCCCTTGGAATTTACAATGACAGTCTGTCAGAAAAACGTCCACCTCTCTTTGCTGGACATACTTTTTTGATTACAGTGAACAGAAGCTGGGATGGATTATGTTTTTTTTTTTTTTTTCATTTTTCATTCTCTTGCACTGAGTGTGATTTACTAAAGGAGTTGGGAAATTTCTCTTAAAAAATTGTATGTGTGCTCACTTTAAATACCTGCAGGGCACCTGCTCTGGGCTGGCTACATTTATTGTATTATTGCTGTGCTGTAATGAGCTGAGCTAAAACACAGTATGGCAGGATTTTACAGGTTCTCCACACACCAGGTGGTTGATTATTCTGACCTGTTGGTGGAAAAATGTTCCAGTAAATAATGTCAAAGGAACAACTTCTAGAGTTATGAATATTTATCCACCCCAGCCAATTTTGGAGAAGCTAGCTCAAGAGATATTTACCTATAAATGTATTGAGTCTCTCGCTTTTTTTTCCTCAGAAAATAGGTGCAGGAACTTAACCACGACCCTGTTCAGATTTCAAAAACAGTAGAAGGGTCTTAAAGGGGCATTAAATACCAGGATTGCATTACATACAGAGTGCAGAGTTCAGGGGGTAACACACAGAGTGCAGAGCTGTCACTTGTAAACACAGAAACCAGACTTCTGTGTTTACAAGTGATTGTGGTGAGCAGGCACCAAAGGGTCTGAGCCAGAGGTGGTGGAACTGAGTTCCCCCAAGTTCCCCCTGAAAAAAAGCCCTGCTTGTATCTCTTGCTCTGGCTCTCCTTCAATTGGTGCAGCTTAGAAGGAATGGCTGGGGACAGGATAAGGCTGGATTTGCACTAGTGCGAATTGGATGTGGTTTTCCCTGCATCCAATTCGCATGATAGGAGATTGTGACCGTCTCTCAATGGTCCGTGGCAGCTGTGTAGCAGATTGCACAGGGGTGCTGTGCATTTTTGGCTCTGTTTCCGGTCCGAATTCAGGAAAAAATTCAGGCCTGATTCCTCCCTGAAACAGAGAACAGGGACACACTGGACCCCTGCTGTGAGCCGTGTTCGCACTGGGTGTAAACCCAGCCTCAATGTTTAGGAGAAGCTGATCGGGCTCTCTCTTCTAGGGCTTCCTCTGCATTAGGGAATCTGCTACTTTGTGTTACGCCTTAGTGTGTGTTATGGGCTGGAAGACTGAGGAAAAGACACCTGTTGAAGTTGGGCTTAAGAAGAGATCCCTCACTGAATTGTGTTGCAGGAGAGCTGGGCAGAAGCTTCCACCAGGACATTATGAGAAGGGCCTGTCACCTAGAGTTATTGTCACCTAGAGGTATTGTCACCTAGAGGTATTGTGGAACTACCTTATACAGTGTCAGACATCATTGTAAGTCTCATTGTAAGGACTACTGTACTTTGTGGCTGTGGCCAAAAGGTTTGTTACTGCTCGGAAGCTATTCTCAAATTGTTTTGGTCCCTAGGGTATCGTAAACCACAAGAAAGACTGGTTTGTGACATGGCTCCATTTACTTGAAGGGGTCACATTTGTCAATGGTGCCACCTGCCAGTGACAGGTTATTTACATATCTAGCTTGGACATGTTTATCATATGTTAATCATAATATGAGGTGATCCACAGTATAAAAAGTGAGAAATCCACCCCTTCCCAACATAACACATCCTGGTAATATACAATGAACTGTGAATGACCTCATATTATGATAAACATAACACAACATAACATATGATAAACATGTCCAAGCTAGATATGTAAAAAACCTGTCACTCAAAGCAAGGAGGGAGGAAAGGACTTTTTATTTAAACAGGTTTTTATCTGGAAGTCTGTTAATTTTCACTGAACAATAAAAGAGGATTGCTCAGAGCTGGATTAACTCTGTGTGGCAAGACTGGGCACAGATGATAGGACAATCTTATACTCTACATTGTGACATAAAAAAAAAATGTTGGGCTTACATCCACTTTAATCCTTAAAAAACAGATGCTGGCTGGATTCTACATAAAAAAGGTTGTGTATGTAATACTGTAACTAAAAAGTAAACATCGCAAAACTTTATATTGTTTTTATTATGCAGAAAAAGACAAAGAGAGAGAAAAAAAGGCAGAACCCATAATGAATCCAATCTCTTTTGGGCTATATGCAAATTCTGCCTTTATAGCAGCAGTAAATAATAGAAATACACAAAATGTGCACTGCAAAATATTACAGGTATTCATCAATAATCACACACATTCACACAGCTCTTTTCCTTGGGTATTCAAACTTATTCAAGCAAGCATTGTTTAAAGCATTCATCTTTTTCGGCAAGCGTCTTTCTAATCACAAAACCCCACATTTTAACAATGGCACAGCTTGCACTGACTCGCAGCCTTAATTTCCTCAAGGACACAAGTATACGCGTTGCCTGTATGGCTTATCTTTGTGAAATGGTGTTAGTAATTTCAGTGTAGTTACTGTATTGACATCTGGTTCTTCAAGATGAAGACATTATGACATATTGCTCATTTTTCCCTTCAGTCTTCTCAGAGCGAGACTTATACAGTCGTTTCCATGGTGCTAAAACAGTTGCAGAAGATTGAAAGCTATAATATTTGGAAGACAATAAAACAAGTTGCTTTTTTTTTTTTTTTTTTATTAAAGCCCCAGTGTTGCTGTGCCGTCTCCTTTCATGATCGTGAGTCTAAAGACCTTGAACATGGAAGGAATTTGAATAATGGCAGCATTTGACACTTTCACTTTGAAATATACAGTGCATTATTGTTCATTAGTTTGTGATGGAACACAGTGTTGTTGAAGTAAAGGTCTGTGCTATTGTTTTCTGGATAATAACTCAATTTGTGTAGAAAAGTGGAATACTTATTTAAAGTAATGCATTCTCCGCCATGAAATATTTTCCTCTTCCTCCTAGATACAGCATCTTAGTGCTAGCCTGGGATAATGGAATATATATTACGCTGTCTTTCTTCAGCTCTTCTGAACAGTCTTCATTTTGTGCATTAAGCTGGAAAACAGGAAGGAACAGTGATGAAATGTATTTTAATCATATGGCACCAGCTTGTTAAGTGAATTGAAGTGGAAGATTGGTTAAAGATGTGTGAATAGTACCCTTGTGGTAGTAATATCCATGAAATAAGACATTCGAGATTAAAACTTCAGTTGTATTATTTTTTTACTGGTCACTTTCAATACATGAACATACAGCGAAAGACAGTTTTCAGAGAGCCCCTGAGCAAATAAGCAGCTGGGTTCCCTTTGCTTCTTATCATTATTCTTTCATTTCCTATGTCCATTGTAGCATCTGATCAGAATCTGTCTCTGTTAAGATTTCAAAAGGAACCTACAGTATATTGTGCCAGCAATCACAGGTTACATAGAGTGACAGAAGAAAAGAGACCAAGTGGTCCATTGAATTTGCACCATTTTTTTATTCTTTTTAATATATATATACTCTATAGACATTTTTTTCTAAGCATAGAAAGGTTCTTATACCTTTTCTATTTCTTTCTGCATTTATTCATTCATTACACACAGTGGCATAACTAGAACCTCCAGGGCCCCAATACAAGAAACCATGAAGGGCCCCACTTCCATTTGAGCCCGGTGGCAGAATGCCAAGTCCCAGTTGCAAGTATGAGCCTAGTAGTTCTGCCACAAGTGGCCATAGTTTATTTTTTTTATAATGTTATTTTTTACCATCTTTTTTTTACAATATTATTTTAATATACCGCCACTCTAATAAATTCCTCCGGTACAACCACGCACATTTTAAATATGTTCTCCGCCTATAATGGCTGGCTGAACACATAGAAAAAAAAGGTGTCGCCAAATCTTTTTTGGAAAGGTTGGTAACTATGCAGGAAGGGGTCCCGCTGCAGAACACGTGAAAGTGTCCTACTGTGGGACCCCAATAAAGGACTTAACAATGGTAGTAAAGGGCCCTGGATCAGTGGCAAGGGCCTTAGGATGGGGTCAGGTGGCCCTAAATGGTTTCTTCACCGGGACTCTAAAGGTTCTAGTTATGCCTTTGGAGCCAGGTCTTCTCGTCCAACATCAATGCCTGACCTCACAAATGCGCTTCTGGAAGAAGGGTCAAACATTCCCATAGACACACTCCTAAACCTTGTGGACAGGCTTTCCAGAATAATTGAAGCTGTTATGGCTGCAAAGGATTGACCAACACCTACGGACTAAGACTGGGATGCCATTAAAGTTCATGTACGTGTATAGACAGGCTTCTCAATATTGCTGACAATACAAGGAGTGTAGTGTCACATTTCTACTACAAGGTTAAATCACATAATGGCATTTTCACCAGGATATAATTTCCACTCATCTTCCATAGTCACTACAAAATCTAAAGCCCTGTACACACGATCGGATATCTGATGGAATCTAATTTAATGGATTTTTTTGTCGGATATCCGATGAAGCTGACTTTCATAAGTCTTGTCTACGCACCATCAGTCAAAAATCCGACCGTGTCCAACGCAGTGACGTAAAACACTACGACCTGCTGAGAAAAATGAAGTTCAATGCTTCCGAGCATGCGTCGACCTCGGTTTTTTATCCATAGGAAAATTCTGTTCTTTTTTTTTTTCACCGATAGAAAACAAACCGATGGGGCCCACACACGATCAGTTTGTCCAATGAAAATGGTTCATCAGTCTGTTTTCATCAGATAGACCAATTGTGTGTACAGGGCTTTACAGTGTCACATTTGCCATCTGATAGATTCCCCATAATTTGAAAAAAACAAATGCCTGAGAAATTCATCTACAAGTGAGAATTTCTTAAAGCTATGTAATATGTATAGGAGGCATAACCTACCATCAAAAAATCAGCAAGTGATTCTATCCTATTATTAAAACCCACTATTAAAACTCAAAACTGAAATATATTGTGACAGGAAGTCAGGTAAATCTGTGGGTGTTGTCACAGACGGGAGATACATTTCTGTCTTGTTTAGACAATACACCAATTACTAGCAGGTGTCGGCTACAGAAGTAGCCAGAAAGGTTTAGGGCGTTGCAAAACTTCAGCTGTTCAGAATGAGGCAATTAAGGCCTCTATAAGTCACCCAGAGGATGACTACTGATTGCTGCATCCTGAGACTTTTTGAGTTAAGGAGAGCAGTGAGAAAGACTTCCAAAGAGGTGAGGTGTTTGTTGATTTTTCTGTGTAATAGAAATCAAAAAGACTATTGTTTCTCTGCTGTATGATAGGCAGTGTCTACCCAGCAGTAGGCTGTGCCAGACTCCATAGATTCCTGTGTGGTGAAGGTAGACGCCCCAAGTGGCCAGGGTTTATTTTATGTTTTGTTTTGTTTTGTTTATGCTGTTTGGATGCTTGCACTTGTTTCCAGCAATATGGAAGAATAAACCAAACTCTTTGTTTTCAACCGTCTTCAGCTGCCTCTCTGTATAGTTCAGTGTGTAGTGAACCCATCCAGGGGGTCACACATCCCCGCTACCGAGCTAACCCCTTACACATGGTGGAGAATGCGGGCAGTTAAAGTAAACCCAAAATGGAGGAGATACTAAAACAGCTGGCTATAGCAAATGCAAATCAACAGCAGACAAATGCAGGTTTGCAGCGGAGCCTTGCAGCTCAACAACAGGCTCACGCAGCTCAACAACAGGCTCACCAAGAGAGCCTTGCAGCTCACCAAGAGAGCATGGCAGCTCAACAACAGGTTTACCAAGAGAGCATTGCAGCTCAACAACAGGCTCACCAAGAGAGCCTTGCAGCTCACCGAGAGAGCATTGCAGGCTTGGAACAGAGACAGCAGCAGCAAATGGAGGCCATCCTAATAAAGCTTCAGAGACAGCAGACCAAGGCTGGGAGTCAGGCCAGTAACAAACCGACTTTTCGGGTAAGACACTTATTGCCAAAGATGACTTCAGATGATGACCCTGAGATGTTTCTGAACACGTTTGAGAGAACAGCGGAAAAAGAGAGTTGGCCTAAAGAACAGTGGGCTGGACTAGTGGCCCCCCTATTATCTGGAGAAGCCCAAAAGGCATATTTTGATTTGGAGCTTGCAGAAAAAACTATGATCGGTTAAAAGAGGAAATATTGGAATGTTTTGGTGTAACCTTGGATGTCTGTGCTCAGCGGGTCCACAATTGGAGTTATCAGCTGAGGAAGCCACCTCGGTCGCAGATGTATGACCTCATCCATTTGGCTAAGAAATGGCTGCAGCCAAAAACTCTGTCCGGACCAAAAATTTTGGAGCGAGTAGTCATGGACAAATTTCTTAGGTCTCTTCCTAACACCCTGCAGAAATGGGTGAACCATGGTGGTCCGGAAACCGCAGACAAACTTGTAGACCTGGTCGAAAGGTACCTAACAACAGAGATTTTGTCCTCTTCCACCAGAGACGCACAGACTTTCCACCCCAAGACCAGACCCTCCCCACCTATAGGTAAGACTGCATCAAGGGATGGGGGTGGAGAGAGGGACCAAAGAGCAACTAGAGGTATTATCGGGACTACTGCTAATGTTTGGCGAGAGCGGCCTGGAAGACCCATCCCACAGGAGAGGACCAGAAGATTGATTTGTTACCATTGCCGGGAAGAGGGACATGTAGCAGCAGTTTGCCCAGCGGGTGATGAACCCATGCAGTGTGACTTTCTGACAGAGAGATGACAGTCCCTTTTTGCAACCACATGCACTGCAGTAAAAGGAAATAAGAAACTTTTATGTAGAATGTGCTTAGATGGTAAAGATGTTGTGGTATTGTTGGATTCAAGTAGCCTGGTCACCTTAGTGAAAAGTGATCTAGTGGTGGGAAAAACCTTACTTCCTAGGAAAATGGTTGTAGTTTGTGTACATGGGGACACTCGAGAATATCCAGTGACTACGGTTTCCTTTGAAACCTCCCTCGGTAACTTGTGTAACCAGGTGGGTTTAGTTCCCAAACTGCCACATGACGCCATTGTGGGAAGGGATTTCCCAAAGTTCTGGGAACTGCCCAGATTCCCCAGTAGGTGGTTCTTCTGAGCCTGAAACATCTACTCCAGAAACCTCTAACTGTGAGGATTCTCCTGAGTTTCCATTCTCAGTCTTAGCAGGGGAAATACCAGTCCCTAGGGAGGAGCCTGCTACCTCAGAAGAGGAACAGCGGTCGATAGGGTTTGATGACCTTGAGGTGCACAGAGAAAATGTTATCACTGAGCAATTGAGGGACCCCACATTGCTAAGAGCCCAGGAGAATATAGTAAAGGTAGATGGGGAGTTAGTTAACCCCGATGAGAGGGTTGCCCTCCTTTACTTCATTATTGAAAGGGACCTGTTATATTGAGTGTCACAGAGGATAGAGGACACCATTGAGCAACTGGTAGTGCCTAAGCCGTACCGCAAGATGGTTTTGGAACTGGCCCATGGGCAACATTTGGGAGCAGAAAAAACCCGAGAGAGGATCACCCCGAGGTTTTATTGGCCTGGGATCACTAAAGAAGTGGAATTGTATTGCTCTTCCTGTCCAGTGTGTCAGATTACTGCACCCATGCCACATTTCCGCAGTCCGTTGGTACCCCTGCCCATTATCGAGGTTCCTTTTGAGAGGATCGCCATGGACTTGGTTGGCCCCTTACTGAAGTCCACTAGAGGGCCACAGAACATCTTGATAATAATAGACTATGCCACCCGTTACCCAGAAGTGATTCCTCTCCGAAACACCTCTGCTAAAACCATTGGCAAAGAGTTATTTCAGGTTTTCAGCCGTGTGGGTGTTCCTAAGGAAGTCCTAACTGACCAGGGCACCCGTTTATGTCTAGGGTGACCAGAGAACTTTGTAAACTCCTGAAAGTGACCCAATTACATACATCTGTATATCACCCTCAGACAGACGGGTTAGTGGAAAGGTTTAATAAAACCTTAAAACAAATGTTGAGGAAGGTGGTGGATAAAGACGGAAAGAATTGGGATTATCTGCTCCCTTATCTGATGTTTGCCATAAGAGAGGTTCCCCAATCGTCCACAGGGTTCTCTACATTTGAGGTACTGTATGGGAGGCACCCCTGGGGCCTACTGGACATTGCCAGGGAAACATGGGAGAGTGAGAGTTCCCCGCATCGAAGTGTGATTAAACATGTGGCCCAAATGCAAGATAAAATTGCCCAAGTGATGCTGATTGTGAAGGAACATTTAGCCCAAGCCCAATTGGCTCAACAAAGGATTTACAATCGTGGGGCCCAGGTCTGTTCCTTTGCACCTGGTGATAGGGTGTTGGTGCTGGTCCCCACGGTCGAAAGTAAATTCCTAGCCAAATGGCAGGGTCCCTATGAAGTGTTGGAGAAAATGGGGGTGGTGAATTATAAAATTAGCCAACCGGGAAGACGAAAACCTGAGCAGCTCTATCACGTGAACTTGTTGAAACCATGGAAGGATAGAGAGTCCTTGGTCGCTAAGACTACCCGATTTTCTGCTCCAATTAACCTGGCTGGCCCTGAAGTTGGGATAGCGGAGACTCTGTCCAAAACTCAGCAACAGGAGGTTAAAGAATTTGTGCTCCGTAATAGGGAGAAGTTTTCAGACCTGCCAGGTTGGGTCTCTGGAGTTGAACATGACATTATCACCACACCAGGGGATAAGGTCAAGTTGAAGCCTTATAGAATTCCAGAAGCCCGGCGAGAGGCAATTTGCCAGGAGGTAAAAAAAATGCTTGAGCTGAGGGTGATAGAAGAGTCAAATAGTGATTGGTCCAGCCCCATTGTCTTAGTGTCCAAACCAGATGGAAGTTGGCGGTTTTGTAATGACTTTCGCCGCCTAAATAAAATCACTAAGTTTGACACCTATCCTATGCCGTGTGGGACTATACGAATGCACTTGGATATAATTAAAGAATAATACTGGTATTAATAGCTCTGAGATCACAGGAACCATCGAACAATCAAAAACAATTTACAGTATATATAAAAATATAAATTTTAATATTACATATTATTAAATACATACAAGAGGTTAAAAAACATGGTCATATAATAGATTGAATGTCACCATTGGTAGATTCTTATAATATTATATACAGTAGGTCCAACATGTTTCGCCCTCTGGCTTCCTCAGGGACGTGTGTGTATATAAATCTCAATCTATGAGTAAATGAATAGAAATATAATGAGATATTGTAATATTTTAACAGTGTGTAATTAGTATCACAAGTACACAAAAGCATAAGTACAGTGAATATTCTGATTAAATAGAATATGTGTACCGGAGATAATTACAAATTGAAAAGAAAAATTAGTTAAGAAGAACAAATGAATTATTTGATGTCTGTCGTTTTTTCAATCATATTTACATACGAGATGTATAGTTACCTCAAAGATGACCGTGTCTCACTGGCCACAGGTTATTCCAACACTGTTGCGAGGTGGAGTCGCAAATAGCGACTGAATCATACAGGCTGGATATGTGAAGCTGAGCACTCCTAGTGGGGAATATATGAGTATGTGTTGAGATTATGATGCCTGTTAACCACTTAAGACCCGGACCAATACGCTGGCAAATGACCCAAGGGGTTTTTGCGATTCGGCACTGCGTCGCTTTAACAGACAATTGCGCGGTCGTGCGACGTGGCTCCCAAACAAAATTTGCGTCCTTTTTTTCCCACAAATAGAGCTTTATTTTGGTGGTATTTGATCGCCTCTGCGATTTTTATTTTTTGCGCTATATACAAAAATAGAACGACATTTTTGAAAAAAAATCAATATTTTTTACTTTTTGTTATAATAAAAAACCAATAAACTAAATTTTAGTCAAACATTTAGGCCAAAATTTATTTAGCCACATGTCTTTAGTAAAAAAAAATCGCATTAAAAAAAAATTAGCTACCTAGCGGGAACAGCGACACTAATACAGCGATCAGAAAAATGATCGCTTAGTGATGCTGGCAATAGGGAGTGAAAGGGTTAACTAGGGCAGTGATCAAGGGGTTAAAACTTTATTGGGGGGGGGGTGGGGGGGCTACCCTGACACTAACACTAACTGACTGTCACACTGTCTGTCACACTGACACTAAATACAGTAATCATACATGTATGATTACTGCATTCAGTGACACTGTGACAGGGGGGAGGGGGGGGGCGATCGCGGGGGTTAAATGTGTTTGTGTCTGTGTGTAAGTGTGCTGTTGGTGCAGACTTACTTGCTGTGTTGTGATCTCTCCTCAGTGGCGCTTGAAACAAACGCCGAGGGAGAGATCAGATAGCTTCCTCCTTCCTGTGTTTACACAGGAGGAGGAAGTGACAGGGCGGGGGGGCGCGCGCATTGGCTGAGAGCGATCCGGAGGGGGCGGGTGAAAACGGATAGCCGCCCCCTCTTGTCGGATCGCTCCTGCAGCCGCGCGGATCGCCGCATGTACGGGGGGGGGGGGGTCCGATCGGACCCCCGATCCCCCCCAAGGCACCAACGTATATATACGTTGATGTGCCTGTCGGTGCCATTGTGCCGATGTAAATGTACATGCGGCGGTCCTTAAGTGGTTAAGATCGGATCGCCGATCATAAAGATGAGGAAAGTAATGAAGGGAAGTAGAGATAAAAATAAAGAATATGATGATGGGTGATGCTGGGTTTGACTTAACCAGCAGAATATAGTAGTATACTATATTATACAATATATATACTATACTATACTATATACATTGAGAAAGAGTGTTTGGCTGTGAAATGGGCTTTGGATTCTCTCCAGTACTACCTCGTGGGTGACGGATCATGCCCCATTGAAGTGGATGGCACAGAACAAAGAGACTCCAGGAATTTAATTTTGTGGTAACAAATCGCCCCGGTGTTAAAATGGGGAATGCAGATGGGTTGTCCCGAGTGCATGCGTGCCTGGCAACCTGTGTCCCAACCCTAGGGTTCAAACAAGAATGGGGGGGTATGTGACAGGAAGTCAGGTAAATCTGTGGGTGTTGTCACAAACGGGAGATATATTTCTGCCTCGTTTAGACAATACACCAATTACTACCAGGTGTCGGCTACAGAAGTAGCCAGAAAGGTTTAGGGCGTTGGAAAACCTCAGCTGGTCTGGAGAAGCCACAGAGAACTTTATGCTGCCTGTAACATCGTTCAGCATGAACGATTTTGTGGTGGGTCAGTGATGGTCTTGGAGGCATATCCATGGAGGGACGCACAGACCTCTACAGGCTACACAATGGCACCCTGACTGCCATTAGGTATTGGGATGAAATCCTTGGACCCATTGTCTGACCCTACGTCGGTGCAGTGGGTCCTGGGTTCCCCCTGGTGCACGACAATGCACGGCCTCATGTGGCGAGAGCATGCAGCCAGTTCCTGGAGGATGAACAAATTGATACTATTGAATGGCCCCCACGCTCACCTGACCTTAATCCAATAGAAGACCTCTGGGACATTATGTTTTGGTCCATCCAGTGCCGCCAGGTTGCACCTCAGTCTGTTCAGGAGCTCTGTGATGCTCTGGTCCAGATCTGGGAGGAAATACCCCAGGACATCATCTGTTGTCTCATTAGGAGCATGCCCTGATGTTGTCAGGCATGCATACAAGCACTTGGGGGACATACAAACTACTGAGGACCATTTTGAGTTGTTGCAATGAAAACTCAGCAAAATGGACTAGCTTGCTGCATAATTTTTTCACTTTGATTTTCAGGGTTTCATCCCTCTGTAGGTGGATAATTTTAATTTCCATCAAATGATGTGCCATCCTTTCATTCCTAACACATTACCCAGTCCATATCAGTATAGATATCCAGCATGAGATTTTTGCCCGTTGAGATCTGATATGTTTTCTATGTGCTCCTTTAATTTTTTTGAGCAGTGTGTATGTATATATATATATATATATATATATATATATATATATATATATATATATATATACTGTATATATATATATATTATGTGTGTGTGTGTGTTATGGCTTTGTTTCAGTCTTCCTAACACATGGGTATTTTAAATTGATTGATTCATTGTTAAAAAGTGAGATAGAATTTTCAGTTAAAATTCATTATTAAAATTGTCCTGCCTTTTTCTGTTGGTGATTAAAGCAAGAAAGGGGAAACAATGGTTCATATAAGCAGCACTACAATGTTCTGTTTTAGTAGTCTTTAAACATTCTCTCTAGATAGACTGTGAAATGCCTTTTATTTTTACTGTAATGAAGCACTGAAACACTGCAGTGTAATAAGAGGGCACCTAGACCTGAACAAAATGATTGATTTTATTTGTCATTTTCTGTCCTTTGAAAAGACATGGTTGTAGGAAATGTCTTCTCTTTGAGGGCCATAATCCATAACTATGCATTCACAAGTAGGATAATATGCTGTAACCCATTTTTCATATTTCCCTTAGCGAATATGAATGCCTAAGGTATCTGGATGTTTTTATAACCAGAAAAACATAATCTAGCAAAGCCTTGAGCCTCCTGGCATTCTAATACATGTAAATATGTGCTGAAGAGGTTTGGTACAACCGTGCATGTGTTATACAGTATACACTTTTAACATGTTTCCCAGTCTGTCTGAGTTTGTATTAAATTAAACAATGGTAATATCCAATTGGTGGTTGCTATTTGCATTACTTTAATAACTATCTGTATACGTTTATACCATGAAGTTTGCATCATATAATCTTTACAATATTTTTTTCTGTATGGGACCATGGGGATCCTTGGTTTTGGCCCCCTCTGCCCCAAGCACACCTCTTCAATATAGAGTGACTCTGTACTATAATTATTATACCTCCCAATTTTTTTAATTGGTAATGAGGGACACCTATCCGCAAAAGTATGCAGGCATAGGACACACCCCTCCCCGTGCCCCTTAAAGGAGAATTGTACAAAAAAACAAGATTGGTTAAACCCACAAGTGTTTTTTTTTTACCACTACTATTTTTTTACCACTACTATTCCTTTATATTGGCTTTTGGAATTTACATATGCAGCAATTTAGGAATTGAATGAACGGCTGTAACGGTTACCACCGTTTACGACCTTCCATCCAACCACGACAAGCTTATCCGACACAATGCGACAATCTTGCATACATGATCCATTCCATTTCCCATAATCAAGACGAGACTCTGCTCTGTACTTGTTTCCAAATGTATGAACACTTTAATGGTTTCTTCTCAGCTTTTTATACAGTACAAGATGTTACAGTTAATCACAGGACAATGCAATCTCCACACCCCTATTCACACTGGGGCTAATTCTCTAGCAGACATTTCGGCACCAATACTAAAGAGATCACATTCCAAAATACAATTACACAATGCCTTGACCTCAATCCACATTACTAGACAGATGTACTGTCTCTAAAAGGGTCTTGACACCTGGGCAACAATAGGCTTTAAACCGTGTTATCAGACAATTGAAAGATCTAGCAGCAGACCTGAGTTAACACCTTTATACAATGTAATGTCTTTCACAAGCCGGGACACTTAGTATTTTAAAAGCCTATTATACAGAGGGACGAGTCACTGTTTTGTTGACCTTGTCTCAAGTCAACATGAACCACTTTGTAATATTACAGTATCCTGCCATATGAAGTATCAATATTGTCTGATCTCATGTAATACATGAATTATGATCCTATTAGCCACTCTACGCCCAAAAGGGCACAGGGTGGACTTAGACCCAGGAGTTATTAGTGTCCCTGGCACAGGAGTATCTCTCAGCCTTCCAAAGTCTCTTATTGTCACGGTTCATTCCGTTACAAAGGCATAGCATTGTAAAACACTTTTTGATAGTTAAAAAGTGCATTTTATACACATCTATATAGATCAGACCAAAATGAGGGACAGATGAGGGACAGAGGGACATTGTTCCAAATCAGGGACAGTCCCTCAAAATCAGGGACAGTTGGGAGCTATGTAATTATTGCTGCTATGTCCAGCAAATCAGTGTAAGGTGTGTTAAGAAAGGACCTGTACTAAATGTAGAAAATCTGCCATTGTCTAGGACATTGGCAATATTAATTTTCAGCATACAGGATACAGGCATCACACTAATCTCACCTTGAAAGCTAATTTAAAGTGACGTATTCTCCTAATAAACATAGAAGACACTAGATGTGATCAAATGTAGCTGCTCTGATACACCAAGGTTGAAGAAGGAGAATTTATTTGGAGTACACACCCAGTGAGGTAACAACAAGAAATGGCATGAAGTCAGGAAGTAAAACACATTTTTACAATACAACAAAGACAATGCGAAGACCAAGTAAGGTTTGAAAAGTCTTAGGGTCTTTTCAAAGCCCCTGCCACTGGCCAGTGTGGTACAATTGTAAAGTCTAGATGTAAACACTTGATTCAGAGTGAATAGTAGGCAAGTGTAACATTGCCTTTATCAGTTCCTCTTCCTTTAAGTCAACCAGGGCTATTGGTACTAGGTTGTCCTTAAGGCTCAGTACATAAAACAATATACTCTGGCTGTAGAATGTCATTAGCAGACCCAAGGTACAAGAGAGTAGTTGTACTGAACAGCGTGGGAGGAACAAGTTGGAAGCCACTCTGGAGAAGTCATGACTGGTGGCTGGCAGCAGGCATAATTTGCTGATGTAGTGGATGACAGTAGAAAAAATCTTGTAAGGTAGCAAAGGTCAGGATGGGCATTAGACAGGAGAAATATCTGTCTTGGCAGGTTTTCTGTTGTGCCATGTTCGTTCCATTTGGTTATGATAGATTTGATGGTGCTCCTAGGGATCATCAAAGATTTGGATATATTTTTTATAACCTAACCCTGACTTGTACTTTTCAACAATATTGCCGCTTACTCGTTTACAGAGTTCCTTGGTCTTCATGGCAATGTTTGGTTAGTGGTGCCTTTTTCTTAGGTGTTGCAGCCTCTGGGGCCTTTCATAAAGGTGTGTATATGTAATGACAGATCATGTGACACTTAGGGCCAGATTCACGTACATCGGCGCATTTTTTAACTGGCGTAGCGCACCTCCTTTACGTTAGACTGCCGCAAAGTAGCGGCGCAATCACCGTATTCTCAATTGATTTGCGCAGAAAATAGCGCCTGTGCAACGTAATTTCAGAGGCGTAAGGCGGAGTAATTCAAATTGGGAAGGACGTGGGCGTGTTACATTGAAATATGCCGTGACCCCATGCAAATGAAGGGCCGGCCGGCTCGCGCATGCGCACATGAAGCAGACCATGGTCAGCACCTCTGTGTGCATGCTCACAACTCGGGAACGGTGCAATCAGTGAAATTGGAAGTGGACCAGGGCAACTTAGTGAACTACGCAGACAGCATAAATAGACAGACACAAACGCACTTCCTTTGCAAAAGTACATCCCTTTGTATCCCTCCCTATACAGCAAGGTGCTTTTGTTCTGTTGTTTATTAGCATTTGTTTGTTTGTTTGTGACATGTCTTTGAGATATTTGGGGACTGTTTTGCAGAGTGATTTTTGTCTTTTATGTGTTTTCTTTGTTGTTATTTTGTTTAAATTATATTTTTGCTGGGCATTTTTTATTTTTGCTGGTCAATTTTTTTTTTTTGGTTCTGTTTGTGTATGATTTGGGAATGTGGGGGTGACATTCCTGCCAGAAAAGGGGTGTCACCCTCATTTGTGGTGGAGAAGTGATCCCCAGGTCCGTGTGAATGGTGTATGAATGTACAGTGACATAATTGGTGCATGGTGGGCTTGTGCCAATCCAATGTGATGAGGATGTGATGTGTCTGTGCTAGGGACCCAAGTGGTGTGCATGCATGCATTCTCATTGTGCCATGATTAATGTGTGTGTTTAACGTGCAAAGATGCCTAATGTGAGCTGTCTCCTGGCTGCTCTTCCCTCAGAAGACGGGGTAGCCTTGGTTAGGGGGATTCCGTATAGGAGTCATGAGATGGGGTCCCAGTGCATATGCAGAGTCACCCTGAAGGGATAAGACAGGAGGATATTAGTAGTGCATGTGCCCCTTGTGATTTCAGCATCATGGGGGGGACAGTCATGCCTGCCACCCATGTCACTCACCAACCAGCCAGCTGTCCCCATACATGTTCTGTTCGAAATCTGTGGGGATGGGGCTATGATTGTATATGTAGCTGTCATGGGTGTCATGGGTGGTGTCATGTGTTGGGCTCCTGCAGGGTTGTGGTTAATTCCAGGATGGCATGAGGGGTGAATCTGAAGATGCGAGACACCTCAGAATCACTCATGCCAAAGATGTCTATGCGTGTGTGATATATCAAGTGAAGAGTGAGGGGCTTGTATCAGATTAGATTATTATATCCATCAAGGTTTTAAAGGGCTATTGAAAGATAGTGAGACCGTGTTTGTAATTTGTATGTATGTTGTGTATTGATGTATATATGTATGTATATTTTTTGTAAAAATGTTTCTTAAAGCAAAGAAACATTTTTTGTAAAAAAAAAAAATCCTCTCCCGTGCCCTCCTCCCCGCCCTCCTCCTTCTTTGCTCATCTAAAGTCAGTAGTATAGCTATGAGCATGGATGCCACTGGCATGTTGGCATACAGATTGTTGTGCAACACGTGTGACTGCTCAGCTCCTCACTAACAGTGTTGCTTTCTCTGACATGTAGACGAATTGTCTAATTTTATACCACCTTTTATATGGTCTAATTTTAGACAGGTCGTGCAGCTGTTGCGCACAGCGCGTAGCCTGCGCTGCACCAACGTTCTTTTGTGGATCCCCGTAACTCCCTCATTAGCATATTTGAATAGCAAATCAATGGTGTGTCTAGCGCAGTTTTACGCAGACGAATGCGCCTGTCTATCGAAATTACGCCGGACAAAAAAAAGTAGATTTCTTGCGTATCTCGTTTTGGGGATGCGGCGCATCGAAACGCATGCGCAAATTTAGACTTACGACGCGCATCTCCTGTTACGCCAGCGTAATCGCTCTGTGAATCTGGCCCTTAGATTGCACACAGGTGGACATCATTTAACTAATTATGTGACTTCTGAAGGTAATTGGTCTCCAAAAGCTTATGAAAAATGGCCGCCGTAGTCACATGGTCCAAATGACGTATTGAGTAACGAAACGCATAGGGCGGAGTTTCAGTACGTTTTGTGTCACTTCCAGTCAAAGCCGAAAATAGGATTTTCTCCACAGCATCTTTTGTTTTGCATTATATGTCTGTATTTTAATTGTAAAATGTGTGTATATCTCCACATTTTCAATAATAAAGTGTTTATAAAGCAGGATTACACTATAGGCATCCTTTCTTCTTTTGCATATTAACATTGGTGGAACGTTACTAGCAATCATTCTCAGAGTGCTACACAGTGGCCTATACTGTGGCTGGGCAACGCCCCTGGTGGGGTGAGGCAATTCGAATTAAGAGGAAAAATAACTATTATACTATATATTTCTCTCGCAAGAGTACTGGACACTTTTAAAGAGCACAAGTCACTTTAATTATTTTTGTTTATTATTGCACTCAATGTAAAAAGATTTTATATCCACCCACAGGACACGTTTTAACTCTCTTTAAAACTCTGACTGAGAGCTACCTCCCCTATTCTCTCCTTTTTGTCCTCAAAGATCAACCTACAGACCGTTTCATTCAGGATAAGCCCTTACCTGCCGACTATGTCGAAGTTCCGGCTGGTCCCACATCTTAGGCACGCTAAATGCACCAACAAGGTGGGGAACCCCTTCTGGTGGTCTTCTGGGGTTGAGGTGTTCTCTAATCAGAGACGACAGTCCTCCTTTGGCATTGACGGTGATGGAGTCTGATTTAAGCAAGCTGGGACTGCATGATGCCTTCTTTCCTATGGAAGCCCTTTTCCAGGTCTGTCAGTTTCTTTCCTGTTCTCATGTCTTTAAAGGCCCTATACACACTGCAACTTTTGTTGTTTGATTTCCTTTAGAGTTGCCGGGGGCCATGTGTGGCCTGCCTGATTGCATACAGGTTGAGGCTTTAGGGTTTGGCCTCATGTTGCAGAAGATTGTATGGTGTGTAGCCAGCGTAAAAGTGTCCTTTTGTGTGGATGGGCGTTGGCCCTCCCAATTGTATTAGAATAGAGGTGAGAGAGGACTGAGTCTCAGGTGATCTAATTGCATGAAGCAGATGAACAGGTAATGAATGGCTTTGCTATTTAAGCATCCAGAGAGGCAGCATCTCCTTCTGTTTTATCTATCCTAGTAATGGGGATATATGGGGGAGGAGTAAGGAGCAATGTATTACTAGGGGGATGGGGGGATTTTCCAGATTTATTTTGTTTAAATTATTACTATTTGTAAAAAAAAAAAAAAGGGGCTGAGATATATGTATATATTTTTCTCTTTCACTTCCCTTATTTCTGTGGTCATGCAGTCCCCCTTGCATCTTTCAGTAACTCCCATCAGCATGAGCCTACCGCCACATAACAAAGACCACCCCCACTATCAGGTAAAGGGCCAACTTTTGGTAAGTAAGAAGACGCTGGAGAAAAGAGTGCATTGAGCCCTGACAAGCGTGCCTTCTTATCTGTTGCAACCCCGGCCGCTCACACCCGCTCAAGGAGGTTCAGAGGCCCTCTCTGGATCATCAGGATTTTTCAGAGTGGAAGATGTCTCCTCCAGTCCTGGCAGACCCCAGTACAAAGGGTGCAAATGTACGCTTAAGAGAACGCACACAGCTTCTCCTCTGAGGTCTCATGAAAGGCGAATGTTGGTCATGTTGGTCATGTGGAGATGACCCTATGCCTGGAAAGCTACTTTGCAGCGACTGCTTCAGGCAGCTTGCCAGAGACCAGGAGTTTGGGAGTCAGCAGGTGTCAACCTTGCTCAGCAAAAATAGTCCCCAAACCCCTGGCTGAATTTTCCAGTCATCTCGGGCACCCAGGGACAGAAGTGGACGGACAGTATGGGCACTACACCAGGTCTAAACCAAGCCATTCAGCCCTCTATAACTGGAGGGGTACCAGGCACTTCGGGGGTGACTCCAGCCCAGCAGATTAAGCAGGCTAGTTCCCCAAAACCAGTATTATAGCCAACCTTTCAGGCAGAGGGAGATGATATTGCCTCCTCCTCAACAGAAGATCCTGAAGGTTGAGGCTTTGTTTTAAGCTAATATCCTCAATAGTTATGGCAGTAAAGTTGCACTGAAATGGGTGGATCCGGAACCTCCTCCAAAGAAGGAGAAAAAAACTGTTATTATACACCGTACAATCTGATTTTAAAATTGTGTGACAATCACTGTACAATATGCATTAGGTACCGTTATTCTTTCAGGGCACCCCAAATGCCATGCGATTCTGCTGTGATAGGTCACGTTGGGGAACGCACCTTTCAAAGCATTGTGCAAAGCTGGTCGCCCTCAAATAGGAGCAGGGGCTTCTATTTGCGCACATAGGGCAACCAAGTGAATGGGCCGCACCCATGCAAGTTGCAGCATTGTGTACAAATTGCTTTTTGAAAACCGCATTGCATATACATTGGTCAATATCTAATACCTCTGAAAGGTGACCTAAGCACAGATTGCTTTTCAGTGCAAAAGCAGATCCTGCTGCAAGTGTGAACAAGCCTTTGGGTTCCATAGAAGGAATCTAAAGATGCAGGTAAGCTACCTTTTTCTCTATTGACAGAAATATGAAGCCTGTTTCAGGAGGAATGAGAAAAGGGAGAGAGAAAATCCTCCTCAACCAATAGGTTGCAGAAGTTGTATGCACTAATGGGGAAGGATGCGACTCCTTTATCTACCCACCAACGGTGGATGCGGCAGTCACCAGACTGACCAAGAATGTGACACTTCCGATGGAAGGCTCTTCCTCCTTTCACAAGATCCTTGTGGGACGCATTGCTTCAACATCCGTAGCAAGTACTATGTGAGTGTGTGGGCGCAGAACTTGGAGTATGCGATTAAAACCAGCTGCCAAAGAGAAGAGTCATCAAGGCTCTTGATGAGATAACTTTCAGCGGACTTTACAGGTTAGGCAGCTATAGACATCATCCAGAGCCATGCTTGGCTCAGTCACAGCCAAAGGTGCACTGGGGCAAAAATCCTGGACGGCTGGCCCATCCCCAAAGCAGAATTGCTGTAAACTGCCTTTTGATGGGAAGGCACTGTTTTGCCAAGACTACTGTAAACTATCTACTCCAGGGTTATAGGAGGAAAATCAGATCTTCTGCCCGAAGATCAAAGAGCCAGAGGGGGCAACCATTCAGAGGAGCGCTAAACAGGTACTGCGATTTTCGAGGCTTTCGCCCATCCAAGGGCGTCAGAAGGCATTGGAGGGGTACACATTCAACCTTCGTAAGATCCCAGGAGGCAAAGACCCTTGCGGCTCGCCAAGATACTCAGAAGCCCTTTTAACGCCAGGCCTGCCCAGGAGGCAGTTGGAGCCAAGTGGCTCAAAGTGACCCAGTTTCGGTAAGACCACTGCCAAAGAATGGTGGTTTCAGCCCTCCTTGGCGCAAGGCCATGTAAGAAAAGAAATGGCTGCGCTTCCAGAAATTTAGATTTTTCCTTTTATTGTTCAACGTGATGGCACCAAAGACACCAACACAAGGTCACATAGATGCATTTCACACATTAATTTTGTGCTTAATTGTTACCAATGGCAAGGCCGTTATTGGTTGTTCAATCGGCAGCCTCCAGAACTACCTCAAAAGGCTGAATCAATTTATATGGATAGACTCAAGATGGAGTCTCTCCATACCATAAATCCAGGTCATTCAACAAGGTTACTGGAGGATTTCAGTGGACCTGAAGTATACCTATCAGCATGTCCTGATGCTTCAGTCATACCAACCGTTTCGAGTTAAGGGGCAACCATTGCCAAAACTAGCTGGCGCCTATGCAGAATATGCTCTACCTAGGGGCCCGATTTAATACTCAGGCAGCCTCAGTTTCTTTGCCACCTCAAACTCCTTAAAGTCAGGGAGATGTTCCAACAGGCGTTGGCTGCACCAGTGATGTCAGCATCCCAGTGCATGAGTCCTTTCGGGACAATGGCTTCTTGTATTCCGATGATCCTCTGGGCTCACTGGAAACTCAGTTTTCCAACAAGGCTTCCTGATGCGTTTGTCTAGCCGGAGGCACGTGAGTTTTGGTGATAAAAAAAAAAGGAAAACTGCTAAATGGCTTAGTCTATTAGGGCTGCAGCCATGGATCATTGTTGCTACAGATACCAGCACAGCAGGGTGGGGCACCACCTGCGAGCATCTCAGGATCCAGGGCAGGTGGGAATTTCCTACTCAGGGCCTAGTTTCCAATATTCTGGAACTCCTACCAGCATTGACATTGACATTGAACACTTTACTGCCACACATATAGGGTCTGCCAGTCCTACTCCGTCTGGACCACATGGCGGCAGTCCTATATAGGGCGACCAGGTGACATGCACAGCCAATCCCTCCTGAGAGAGGTGGAACCAATCATGACTTTGGCCCAGCAATATTTCCCAGATTTGGGGGCCATATATCTTCCAGCCTATCAGAATTCGGAAGCTGATTGTCTATCTGGGCAATTCAAGGATCCAAACGAATGGTCCCTTCACCCCAAAGTGTTCCAAAGGATCATCCACGAGTGGTGGTTACCACAACTGGATCTGTTTCACCTCATCGCGCTACCCTCATCCATTAGTGGAGGGGACAAATGCCTTTACCAATCCTTGGGTTGGGCAACTGGCCTATATCTTCCCTCAAGGAATTTTAGGATTAAAGAAATTGATGAGATTTGACAGTCATCACAGGGTTTTCCTTACTGGCCTCACAGACCATGGGTCTCTCTGGCAATAGGGATCAGCGTGTGCACACAGATCACTCTGCCAGTGATTCCTCATCTCCTCTCATCTGAGGGAGATGCACTACATCGGCAACCATCACGACTAATTTTAGCGGCCTGGAAATTGTAAGGCAGAGGTTACAACTTACAAGAGTTTTCCAGATTTTTTCCACAGGGAATTAGAACTTTGAAAGGGTCAGTCAATGCCATCTACTCCAGAATATGGATTAGGTTCACAAGCTTTGCAGCTGGGCATCAGTTTGACCCTCATTAACCAAATTTATCTCAAATCCTGTCTTTTTTCTACAATCTGAATTGGATTTGGAGCTCAGTTTGCTTAAGGTGAACATGTCTGTCATCTTGGCTTGTACCCAGAAGAAATGGGCAGCAAACCTGCTGATGGATCACTTCATGGGAGGTACTTGGACTACGCCCTCCCAAAAGAAATAGGTTCCCTTAATGGGACCTGGCAGTAGTCCTCAATTTTCTAGCAAACCCTCATTGTACTTGTAACAGAATGGCCCGTGACACCCAGAGACGTTGGAAGGATAAGAGATACTCCTGTGCCAGCAGCAACAATAACTCTTGGGTCGAAATCCACCCTGTGCCCTTTTGGGTGTAGGGTGGCTAATAGTAAATTATAATTCCTTTACTAACAGATGGGACATTATTAATACTTCATATTTCAGGACTGAGATATCACAAGGAGTTCATGATGACATGACCAGGTCAACCAGACAGTGACTCATACCTTTGTATAATAGGCTATTGAAATATCTTAAGGTGTTGGCTATTCACTGTAAATACATTCACTGTAAAGACATTCCGTTGAAAAGGTGTTGATTGCACCCACTCTCACAAGACTCTGCCATTGTGTGATAAAGCTGTCTAGATAACTTATTCAACTAGATGTCTGTGTTATTATTCAAGGTTAATTGAACTCTATTGATGATGCGGTGCCGTCATGTCTAGCTACCAATTAAAGAATTATCCTCAGTGAGTGAATAGGGGGGTGGGGACTGCATTGTCCTGTGATGAACTGTATTATGCTGTACTGGATATATAAGCAAGCTAAGAAAACCAATAAAGTCATTCATACATTTTGGAAACTAGAGAACGGAGCGCAGTCTCGTTTATTCTGGGAAATGGAATGGATCATGTCTGCCTGGTTGTTGGTGTGTCGGATAAGCTTGTCGTGGTTGGATGGAAGGTCGTAAGCGGTACTGACCGTTACATTGGTGGCAGCAGTGGGATGATTCCATCATCAGAAGGACAGCTACAAGGACAGAGGACAATGGAGACGCTGTATGAACGGATGAAGCTCTCTTCCCTCATGGACTTACTGGAGAGCCGGGGCAGACCGGCCAGCAACCATAAGAAAAGGGACATTATCGCAGAACTAGTCAAAATGAATAGAGCTAAGAGGCCCAGCGTAACAGACAGGACACCTGAGGAAGAATTTTTTGATCGGGCTGTTAAACATGGACTGGCACAATATGGCCCTAATCCTCCACCGGAGATCATAGACCGGGTTATAGCGGCTGTAGATGCCACCTTGCGACAGCAAAGAAGTGCTCCAGCAGCTGAAGTCACAGCAGCACCAACTAAAGAGAGAGGAGAGGTGCAGATACCAGTCTCCATGGAAGAGGAATTCCAAAGGAGGTTACAAGAGATGCGGATACAGCACAGAGGACCAGTATCAGAGGAGGTCCTGCTGGGATGGTCGGATGTGATTCGGTGCCAACCCTGGAAGGAAGCGCTAGCTCTGGAGCAGCAACACCAAGGAAAGGTCCTGCCCTCCATCTATGCAAGGTACTGGCCGCAGTATGACGTACGAATGCTGTTGTTGGGGGAACAACCGAAGCAGGAGTGGATAGCAGAGTTAAGCAGGCTGATCCGGGCAGAGATGCAGCTGGATGATAGCTACAGAGCCCTCCGGTGGTATGTAGCCCAAGAGTGCCCCTGGTCAGCGGATGACAGCCCCACAGAAGGCTATGACTATGATGGCCTGGGATTGGGACTTCAGTCTCCACTGGTATACCCCAGGAAGGGGGGGCAGTTGGCCCAGACCCCCAACAGCATGATGGACTGAGCCCAGCCACCCTGCCTTCTCCCCAGCGGCAGGCGTGTTCTCTGAGAGAGGCAGAGGTTGGCGGGGTGAGTAATGCTCAGTTTGGAGCCATTTATTTGGGGTACAGTATGGATACCAGCATTGGAGGACTGGAACTACTGACGGACTTCGGAGTCAACCCGTTCGGGGTTCCCTCCTGTGTCCGTCTCCCACCGAAAGGGGAGAGATGTAACAGAATGGCCCGTGACACCCAGAGACGTTGGAAGGATGAGAGATACTCCTGTGCCAGCAGCAACAACAACTCTTGGGTCGAAATCCACCCTGTGCCCTTTTGGGTGTAGGGTGGCTAATAGTGAATTATAATTCCTTTACTAACAGATGGGACATTATTAATACTTCATATTTCAGGACTGAGATATCACAAGGAGTTCATGATGACATGACCAGGTCAACCAGACAGTGACTCATACCTTTGTATAATAGGCTATTGAAATATCTTAAGGTGTTGGCTATTCACTGTAAAGACATTCCGTTGAAAAGGTGTTGATTGCACCCACTCTCACAAGACTCTGCCATTGTGTGATAAAGCTGTCTAGATAACTTATTCAACTAGATGTCTGTGTTATTATTCAAGGTTAATTGAACTCTCTTGATGATGCGGTGCCGTCATGTCTAGCTACCAATTAAAGAATTATCCTCAGAGAGTGAATAGGGGGTGGGGACTGCATTGTCCTGTGATGAACTGTATTATGCTGTACTAGATATATAAGCAAATGGAAAATTGGAAAATTGTATCAAATACTTACCGTAATTTTCTTTTCCTGATGCCAAGACATGGCAGCATACGAACCCTCCCTCTGATCTTTGTACTTTATACGGAGAATGGGGGAGGCAGCTCTCAGTCAGAGTTTTATAGAGAGTTAAAACGTGTCCTGTGGCTGGATATAGGGGTGGGGCCATATCATATGTATGCTGCCATGTCTTGGCATCAGAAAAACGAAAATTACGGTAAGTATTTGATACAATTTTCCATTTTACAGCAGGGGGCAAAACCTTCTCGTTGCACTAACACATGTGGAACAAATAGCAAGAACAATCAACACTCATGTGGTCATCCATTAATCATTAGCACAAGGTAGCACAAGGCATTTATTATATCGTGCACTCTGTAGAGGGTGCAACACAAACTCTACCTACCTCAATTAATTATTTAAAGGTTGACGCGTGGATGGATGGGGGCATGACCGGATGTAGGAGTGTCTGCGCTGTGTGAGTGAGAGCATGTGTCCTCCCGCTCAGCTCTCCCCCCCCCCCTGGAGCTTATGTGATGATGGATCGCCCAGAGACATGAGCGAACTTCCCCGGTGCCTTATTATCACTACTCCGGAGCCTGGCACAAAACTAGGTGAATCACCGCCGCAAGCCGCGAGAGCCGCCCAGCGCCAATAGCACACAAGAAGGAAAAATCCTTCTCTCCCTGTTTTCACTTCTTTTGCTTACCTGTGACATTCGGGGGCGGGGCGTACAGTTCCATCCAAGGGTTCCCCCTCGCTGTTACAGATCTCGCGGGAGCCGCGAGAGTCTCGCGAGACTTCGGACACTGTACTCTACCACGGCCCCAATCTGAGAAACGCCGGGAGACGCCGAGAGACGCTGCTACAGTGGATGCCCGTTTAAATCCCCGTTTAAATCTCACTGCGGCACTGTTGCAACTGCCTTTAAAGGACGTTAGCCCAGGACCTTCTGTATCCTTCTGTATCCCTGGGCTTCTTGATTGAGGGTGGCCAGGGCGGTGCGGTACCTTTTCTCCCACTACTCCCCAGTGTTCCTCAGTGTTGACACGTCTGTGGCTGTGGCTGGCCACAAATCCCCCTTGCAACTTAAAGAACTATAGAGAGCGGGGGCGAGTACAGACCACCGAGAGAGTTTCCTCACCCAAGACAGGCCCTTGGTTCCTCATCATACACAGCCATAAACAGGGTGCTTTGAGGTGAAGTTTTGTAGTGCTGCTTTCCAGGAGGTAGACCTTTTAGCTACCTGGAGGCGAGTCCCCAGAGGTCTCGACAAAGCTACGGCACTGCTAGCCAGGGCCAGGGCCACCCTTACAGGGGTCCCGAGTGCGGACAACGCCAACAAGCTCTCTACCCTAGCTAGGTGCCCAGCCACCCAGTTAACCCCATCTAAAAACCTATTATTGGAGGACTGCCTCAACTTCACCCAATTTTTTTATATTTTTTTAATTTATCCTAGCAAGGAATGTCCTCCACCAGATCCACTAAGAGCAATCAGGCAACCGCCGCCAAGTTGGAGCGCTTTGCACATACCCCTGCCACTTCGCCCACTAAAGGCCATCTACCTGCAGCAGCATTGCAAGCTAAGGCGCAGACGGGTCTATCCCAGGAAAGAAGGAGCTACGGACAAGCAACCGCTAAGTAATCTAGCATGCACAATTTAACTAACGTCAAAACCGTGAGTACCAAAGGGCTGGGATTAGAACCCGCTGGAACTGTAACTATGCCCGTAACTCCGGGGGGGCTCGCTGTCCCGGACTCTTTAATAGCTGGTCTGACTCCAGAAGGGGGGAACCAACCCTTAGGCCCCATACACACGATCGGACATATCCGATGAAAACGGTCCGCGGACCATTTCCATCGGATATGTCCGATCGGGAGTTTGATCCGATGGCGTGTACACACCATCGAATCAAATTCCCCGCCGCCGGACGGCGCGGCGGTGACGTGGCGGTGACGCGGCGGTGACATTGACGCCGCCGCGTCACCGCCACGTCACCGCACCAGGAAGTAAAACACTTCCGCGCATGCGCCGAATCCATTCGGCAGCGGCGCGGCGGCGGTGGGGGACGACATGTCTGCTGGTAAGTGTACTAACCAGCAGACATGTCGGGCGGACAGATCCCCACCGGATAGATTTCAAAGCTTGCTTTGAAATCTGTCGGGTGGAGAAATCTGTCCGCTAGCCCATACACACGAGCAGAGATGTCTGCTGAAACGGTCCATCGGACCGTTTTCAGCGGACATATCCCCTCGTGTGTACGAGGCCTTAGGGATGTACTTAGTGCGGTTAACTCATGTAGAGATTTTATGGCCAACTTTGATATTCAGCTAACAGGCCTAAAAGAAGAACTGTTATCTATGAGGCAGGAGCTGCACAGGACTGTGTTGAGAACTAACGATTTGGAGGGGAGGTTAAGTGCAGTTGAAGATACTCTATTTCCATTACAAGGAGAATTAAGGGGGTTACAGGAGTTAACAGACCTCCAAGCGGCTAAACTAGACGCAATGGAAAATAGACTGCGCAGGAACAACGTGAGAGTGGTTGGCCTACCTGAAGGATGCGAAGGCACAAATCCCATTGCTTTTATGGAAAGCTGGTGCAGGGAAATTTTTGGTCCTAATAGTCTCTCAGCATTTTTTTCTATCGAGAGGGCCCATAGGGTCCCCTTTAAAGCACCCCAACAGGGGAAACATCAAAGACCATTTTTACTCAAACTTCTCAACTACACTGACGAGGTGACTTTGCTTCAAAAAGCTAGAGAGCTGGGAGAGATCACATATAAAGGGAGCAAGAGTATCAATATATCCCGATTTTTCACCTGACTTACAGAAATGCAGAGCTGAGTTTATCCCCATCAAAAAGTCCCTACAGAAACACAAAATTACATATGCTCTTCTGTATCCGACCCGCCTTAGAGTGGTAGCTCTGGGCAGGACTCTCTTCTTCAATGACCCGAGCGAAGTAGTTAAATGGCTGGAGGAAAATAAATCTGCGTTATAGCTCCTTAGGGACAGGAGAGGGGTCTAGGCCCCACTAGAGTTTACATAAACAAACTTAATTGTCAATTGCTTGTTTCTGGACTTGGGGGGGAAGGTAGCAAAGTAGCAGAAGCAACATGTCAAGCTCTCACTTGTCAAGGCTCCTTTCTAGAGATACAATTTTTTTTATTTTATATATTTTTTTTTTTCATATATAGATATGTACACTTTTAAGGTTACCGAGGCAAAGACGGTAACCAGGCACTTGGTAGCACTAAAAGGGACTGGCATATAAAAGGCGTATTCAAATCCCGGCTATGCCATGTTAAGTATATTAAGTATATTCACAAGTATATATTCACAAGTATATTCACAAGTATATTTACAAAAGTACTCTTAGGACACTGTTCAAGGAAATGTTAGTACTAACTTGATTATTTAGATAAAGCACATACTTAGGCGTATTAATATGTTTACTAGTGTATGCCTTGTATATCCATGAGTGCATACCCAGGAATGATGCTACTGGTTCACTTATACACAGTCTATGTTTTCAATACCGGTGAGGTTTATGGGCTTTTTTTTTTTTTTCTTTTGTATGTATATATATATGTATGTATGTACATATATGTATATATATATGTATATATATATAGATATGTACACTTTCAAGGTTACCGAGGCAAAGACGGTAACCAGGCACTTGGCAGCACTAAAAGGGACTGGCATATAAAAGGCGTATTCAAATCCCGGCTATGCCATGTTAAGTACATTAAGTATATCCACAAGTATATATTTACAAGTACATTCACAAGTATATTCACAAAAGTACTCTTAGGACACTGTTCAAGTGGATGTTGGCACTGCCTCGATTGTTTGGAAGGAGCACAAATCTGGGCGTATTGGTATGTTTACTGGTGTGTGCCTCGTGTGTTCATGAGTGCATGCCCAGGAATGATGCTACTGGATCGTTTGTACACACTCTGTGTTTTTGATACCGGTGAGGTTTGTGGTTTTTTTTTTTTTTTTTCTATTTTCTTTTCTTTTTTTCCCTGTTTTTTGTGCCTAAAAACACGAACTCTACAATGCACATTAATATTTTTAAGATGTACTTTTTTTCTTGCTGGGCTGCTTACGAGGGTACTGCTCAAGTGCCGGAGAGCACTGGTTTGTCTAAGTACCCTCGTGATCTACCCATGTTCCTGCTGCTGTATATTCCTGAGGGGGTATCTACAAGGGCACTGATCCCTACAATAGGGGAAGCAACATAAATGGGGCAATTTTTACCCCTTCTTTCTCCCCTTCTACTTCCCCCTTTTTTTTTTCTCTTCACGCTACTTGGCTCCAGGTTGCGAGGGGCCCTGAGGGGCCCTCTTGGGGGGAGTAGACATGAGTGGGAGGGGCACTGGATGTGAGATCTTGGGGGACGAGTGTGTGTGTGCGAATAGCGGTCATGGGACCAGCCCCTATGGGAAGCCCTATAGGGCAAGGGGGGAAGGGGATGGGGGGGAAGGGGATGGGTGGGGGGGGAGGGAGGTTAATAGGGGAGGGATCAGAGAGCATACATTGAAATATATAAGAAGCTTGGGGAGATATTGCTTCCAGAACTATTGAGGACTTTTGAGGGGGCGTTGAGCGAGGGGACACTCCCCCCCTCAATGTCGGAAGCAACTATTATTGTAATCCTCAAGGAAGGGAAAGACCCTCTGGAACCCTCATCTTACCGCCCAATCTCCTTACTATCCTCCGATATAAAGATCCTTGCCAAAATTCTTGCAACTCGCCTAAATAGACTCATTTCTAACCTTATTCATCCAGACCAGTCTGGTTTTATACCAGGGAGAGCAACGAGTATCAATATTAGGCAAACCTTCTTAAATATTGTGACGGTAGTAGAACATATCCCCGTCAAGCCTTCCCTTCTTATCCCATATAAGAAATTACCCCAATATTTCCCGACTAGGAATATCCCTGGAATCGCTGAATAATCCACACATGAGCCATGGCTTAATGCTGAATGTAACAGGACACACTTTAATGGCAAAACTCTGCAGATTTATATACACAGTTTACAAGCTATTGTCATCAATCAAAGAACAATGAAATCTCCACCCCCTTTTTCACACACTGGAATGGGTTTCCATACGAGAGGCATTTCGGCACCGCAAAGCTTGACACATCACATTCTTTAACTGAATTCAATTAACCTTTAGAATACACAATCACAAATCTAAAAGACTGCAGTTTATGTCAATTATCTCCTGGAGAGACAGAATGCCCCCAGGGGTTAATTACTACAATGAAGCAATCAGATTAACAATTAACACCTCTACACACTGGACAATAAAATGTATCTCACAAGCCCGACTCCGGTATGCCATTGAAGTGTCAATGTCCAATTATCCAGGTCTAGAGGCACACAGACATTAAAATTAGCAGGGAGAGAATTACACTGAAGTATATAGTCGCAAATTGCATAAAAGTCCAATATCACTAATGGCCCCCCCTTTTCTCCCTGCTCCGGCAACTCGGTTGGACCTCTTACCTGGTCCAGTAGAGTTGACGGGTTCAGAGCTTCTAGTCCGAGGTTAACTCCGATTTGGCGAAGGGAATGACAATCCATCGGCATTCCCGTTTTGCTTGCCTGGGCGGTAATGAATCGTAAAGTCATAGGGCTGTAAGGCCAAGCTCCAGCGTAGCAAACGGCCGTTGTCCCCTGAAACCCGGTTAAGCCACACCAAGCCGATTGTGGTCGGTGATGAGAGTGAAAGCCCGGCCATAAAGGTAAGGTGTGAGCTTTTTGAGGGCTCCATAATCGGACGGCAAGAGGCTCGCATTCAGTCCTCTCCAAAAGCCCCTGTCCTGGCTAGGCCTGTCACACATTCCCCCTCCTTTTGGCAAGGGGACTAACCCAGTAGGAGACACCAGATGGGTTGTCTCTGAATTTAGTCAGTAGTTCCAGTCCCCCAATGCCGGTATCCATACAGTTTACCCCAAATCACTTGATCCAAACCGAGCATTACGTCACCCCGCCATCCTCTAGCCTCTCTCAGGGAACACGTCTGCCGCTGGGGAGAGGTCCTGGACTAGCCCTTCTCCCTGATAGAGTCCCTTTCAGCCGCTGGAGAGATGACAGGGTGGCGGGCTCAGTCCACATGCTGTTGGGGATCTGGGCCAACTGGCCACCATTTATGGTTTTATACCAGTGGAGACTGAAGTCTCATCCACTGGTGATGAGGTGAAAATCCCCCAGTGCTTGCAAAGCAAAGCCGACATCCTCCTCTTTCAGTCCTGTACCATTTTCTGGGGTTGTGCCAGTGGAGACTGAAGTCCCATCCACTACCACAGGAACCCCTTCTTCTGTGCCCGGGGCACTCTGCTACTGTTGCCAGCTCTTCCGCTGGGTTGCTCTGAGTGGAGACCACAGTCCCACCCACCGATATCCAGCTCAAGCTGATAGTGGGGTGCAGCCGCCAGTAGCATCTTGTCCTGCTGCCAGTGGATTCTGCTGGGAGTAAGAGCTTTACCACCTCAGCTGGTTGCTGGGGAGGGGGGCCAACCGCCCCGGCTCCCTGGAGACTACCACTAGTTGGTCCCTAGGTGCTGGATCTCAGAGATGGCTGGCACTCTGCCCTGTTGCCAGCACTTCTGCTAACAATAAGGATTGGGTGCATAAGGCTCCATAACATCCTCTGAAAAATGGCAGTCTATACATTCTGTAATCCAGGTGTGGCTGGGGAGCTGATCGCCATCTTCTCACCCTGAGCCTCCGAAACTGCCACAGGGGTGGGGCAAAGGTCCTGAACCCTCATGTTGTCCGGTGAACAGCGCTTCAGCTGGGGAAGTTCCTTGTATACTCATTAACAAATACTGCTCTTGGTGCTGGGCAGAGCACAATGACGGGGGTAGTCTTGGGACTCCCTGATCCCAGCTCTTCTGTTGGAGGGGCCTACTTATCCAACAGGTTGTTTTTCCTCAGCAGAAACATCTATTAAATCCCCTGTCTCTGGAACTGGTGTCTGGGGATAGGAGTTCACCATCTCATGTCCAGAGTGGAACCCAGAAGATGCTATAGGTACTGAGCAGAGGTCTAGCGAGAGCTCGGCCAAGCTGCGGTCAGAACTTCAGCTTTATTGGGGAATGGCAATCTCCAGATTTTCCACTGATGCGGATTCACTGGCATACTGCTGGACAGGCACATTCCTCCATTCAAGATCGTCCCATGCAGAAACCGGATCAAGGTCAGTCGGCACTTTCTGCATCGGCCATAAGACCTCCGGGTCCATAGCTGCAGGGGCAGGTTGGCAAGAGCACACTGTTACCCTGCCACATGGACGATTCTTCAGCCAGGATTTCAGTATTGTCCACTGGTATTTCCTGATAGTCCCAGGCAAAGGGAGCCCGGTCTAGCAGCTGTTTGTAGGGCGTATGCTTGCAAGGTCCCATTCCCGAGCGGCCAGAAATTTCGAAATCTTCCTGTGACCAGTGCGCTTCCGAGATATTCAATTTTTTCTCTCTGTGCTCCATTATGTCCTCAGCAATAAGAACGCCACTCCCGATCATCCCCAAAGTCGGGATCACTGGACATCTCCAATACAACAATCCCAGGCCACGTCATTTTAGTCATAGCCTTCTGTGGGGCTGTCATCCGAATACTATAAAGACCACGGGCACTCTTGGGCTACAAGTACCACCGGAGGGCTCTGTAGCTCTCATCCGAGCTGCATCTCTGCCCTGAGCAGCCTGCTTAATTCCGCTATCCACTCCTGCTTCAGGTTGTTCCCCCAACAATAGGCAGTCCCTACGTCATACTGCGGCTGACAGTACCTTGCATAGATGTAGGGCAGGACTTCTCCTTGGTGTTGCTGCTCCAGAGCTAGCGCTTCCTTCCAGAGTTGGCACCCTAAAAGAAATCCAACATCCGTCCATCCCAGCAGGACCTCCTCTGACTCTGGACCTGTGTGCTGCATCCGCATGCTCTTGTAACCTTCTTCTGAAATTCCTCTTCCATGGTTACTGGTCTCTGTACCTCTCCTCGTCTTTCATTTGGTGCTGCTTCTTTAGGCGTTGTCACCGATCGTCGTATTTCTGCAATTCTCAGCTCATGTTGCCGCTCTCGTTCTTTCTCATCAAAAGCTTTAAACGGAATCTTCCTTGTGTCTGCTGTGCTGTACTCACTGTTTGGAGAATGTGCGGCTGCTTGTTGGACTGCTGCCAGTTTTAACTGTAGCTCTGCGTCTCTTATTTGTTTAGCCTCCTCCGCTAACAGGGTCATCACTTTCAGACCACATCCGCCGTTGGGTTCGGACCGAACCATGCTAATTTCTCTCTTATTAGCTTGTTGGCTGGTGAGCGAGGGGACACTCCCCCCCTGCTCAATGTTGGAAGCAACTCTTCATTATTGTGTCTGCTTGGAATCCTCAAGTAGAAGGGAAAGACCCGCTGCTGCCAACCAGTGTGACGGTAGTAGAACATATCCCCGTCAAGCCTTCCCTTCTTCTCCCATAAAAGAAATCGCCCAATATTCCCCGACTTAGGAATATCCCTGGAATCACCGATATAAAGATCCACACATTGAGCCATGGCTTAATGCTGATTAACAGGACACACTTTAATGCAAAACTCGCAGATTTATATACACAGTTTAAAGCTTGTCATCAATCAAAGAACAATGAAATCTCCACCCCCTTTCCACACACTGGGGGTTTCCAACAGAGGCATTTCGGCACCGCAAAGCTTGACACATCACATTCTTTAACTGAATTCAATTAACCTTTAGAATACACAATCACAGATCTAAAAGACATTTTATAATTATCCCCAGAGACAGAGCCCCAGGGGTAATTACTACAATGAAGCAATCAGAATAACAATTAACACCTCTACACACTGGACAATAAAATGTATCTCAAAGCCCGACTCCGGTATGCCATTGAGGCATTGTCCAATTATCCAGGTCTAGAGGCACACAGACATTAAAATTAGCAGGGAGAGAATTACACTGAAGTATATAGGCAATTGCATAAAAGTCCATCACAAATATACATACACCATCAGATAATGAAGGATCCAGGGCAGTGTTGTCACTCGATGCTGCCAAAGCTTTTGATAGCCTTGAGTGGGCATACTTTTGGAAAGTACTTGATAGTTTCGGCTTCGGCCCTGGCTACATTAACTGGGTCAAACTGTTGTATGGCGAACCAAGTGCCAAGATTAGAGTTAACAACGAGACGTCTGAGACCTTTCGGCTGGAGCGGGGGACGAGGCAGGGGTGTCCGCTGTCCCCCCTTCTGTTCGCCCTTGCAATGGAACCATTAGCAATCATGGCCAGGGCGAGGTCGGACATAACGGGGTTCAGAAGACATCAAGGAGAAGACAAGATCACACTTTTTGCAGACGACTTCTTGTTTTTCCTGGGGGATACTGGGGACGCACTGGATAAAGTGATGCAATTGATGGAGGAATTTGGCCAATTTTCAGGCCTTACTATCAATTGGACAAAGTCAGCTTTGCTGCTGCTGGATCCAGTGGACCTCCTGATGTCGCCAGGCCTTTCCCAAATAACAGTAAGCACCAAAATTAAGTATTTGGGGATCTGGATCACAAAGGATCCTACCCAGTACATTGATTTAAATCTTGCTCCACTCGTATTGAAGTGGAAAAACAAGTGCGATATCTGGAAAAGACTGCCCTTATCTGTTGCAGGGCGGTGTAACTTAATAAAAATGATCTGGCAGCCGCAGCTACTATATCTGCTACATAATTCTCCATTATGGATAGGATATACATGGTTTAAAAAAATAGACTCACTGTTTAGGGAACTCATATGGAAGGGAGGCCAACCCAGGATAAGCTTACAAACCCTACAACTCCCAGTAAAAGAAAGGGGTATGGCGGTTCCACACCCAAGGCTATACTTTTTAGCAGCACAACTACAACACTTGGTGGGATGTGGAACCGCCGAAGGAGGTAGCGTTAACAACCGACTCCTGCTAACAGATAACCCACACAAATCACTAGTCGAAGCCCTAGAAGCAGATTTCCTCTGCCATAAACATGTGATCACTAAACTAGCCATTAAAACATGGCATACAATAAAAACAATCCTGGGGTACGATGGACCAACAGAATTTTCCCCCCTCTGGAACAACATTAATTTACAAGAAGTACTCGGCATTGAGGTATCAAGGGACTGGGTGAGTAAAGGCATATTTCGCCTAAAGCACCTGTTCAAGGGCAATGCTATGAAGTCTTTCCAAGAACTAGCTAGTGAGTTTAAAATTTCAAACAAAACTTTTTTTAAATATTTACAAGTCAGACACGCCATACAGGCGCAATTTGGCTCACAGACGGTCACGTGGACACAAATGCCCGCCTTGACTACTGTAATCGAGGCAACTTCACCCAAGGGCTTAATATCCGGTATGTATAACAACCTGGGTGCTAGAGCACTAAGCAAAGAAGGCCCGCGGAAGAGCAAAATGGCATGGGAGAGTGATCTGGGCACAATATCCTTAAAGCAGTGGGATAGGATTCTTCATCAGGGTGCTTGGGTGTCTATCGCTCCGGCCCAAAGGCTGTCTCACCTATTCCTATTACATCGGGTCTATCACACCCCCCATAAAATGTTCAAACTAGGGTGGAGGCAAAACAATGAATGCCCAAGATGTAATGATAAAGGAGATCTTATCCACATGGTTTGGAAGTGCCCAAAACTCTACAGCTTCTGGGAGGGAATTGTAGAACGGATTAACGGGATATTCGGGTCCGCACTTGACCCAATAGCTAGGACCTGCCTCTTGGGTTGTATGGACGATACTAGGGTACCACACGGCACCCTTAAAGCTATCGTGAGATGCCTATTTCAGGCGCGTAAGATAATTGCCCAAAAATGGCAAGCACAGGCCCCTCCGACTATAGACAATTGGTTAATAGCAATGAAACAAACAATCTCAAATGAAAAGGTGTACTACACCATCCAGGGGAATTATGGCAAATTTGTTAAAATATGGGGGCCATAGCAGCAGGCAGCCGTGAGCCCTAGCTAGCTGTCCTTGACGCTAACAATTGGCAACTATCGAATTGGCCCCTCCTCCTCTGTGTTCTTTTTTTTAATTTTTATTTTATTTTTATTTTTAGCTTTTTTCTCTCTGCGGGAGAAACAAAACAACGGGACCCGCAGTAAGATGGTTCAGTTTGATTCATTTTCTACCCCGATTGTATGCTCTCAAGGGAAGGGAAGGGGTGGGGGGAGTAGGGGGGGCGGGGGGGCTACACACACAGTCTATAACACAGCCAACAGTATCTAGGGATCTAGAGCCTTCTACCACAGCTGTTAACTACCCTATATGGGAGTAGGGACTTGCACTATTATGCTTGCTTCTATGTACTTTTCATGCAAACTGACTCTATTTATGACTGTTGGGCTCTGTATAAACATGTTAAAATCAATAAAAACAAATTAAAAAAAAAAAAAAAAAAGGTTGACGCACATCTTTATTTTATTCACTCAGTGGTTTATAGCACCTGTCACTTTATATATTTCAGGCACACTAAGCACCATATGGTATAGCTTTTTTAAAAGATACAGAGCCACGTCTACCCTTTTTGTATTCTCACAAAGTGTCACATAATTGTGAAGCAGAAGAAAAATGATAAATGGTTTTCATTTTTTTTTTTACAAATAAATATGTGAAAAGTGTGGCATGCATTTGTATTCAGCACCCCTGAGTCAATACTTTTTAGAACCACCTTTCGATGCAAGTTTTTTTGGGGATGTCTCTACCAACTTTCCACATCTAGATAGTAACATTTTTGCCCATTCTTTTTGCAAAATAGATCACGCTCTGTCAGATTGGATGGAGAGTAGTGTTGAGCAGAATATGCCATATTCGATTTCGCGATATATCTCGAATATATAGTCGAATATTCGAGAAATATTCGCTAAATACGAATATTCGTGATATTTTTTGGAAATTAAATTATTGCGAATTTTCGCTATTGCGATTTTTCGCTATTGCGATTTTTCGCTATTGCGAATATTCGAGAAATGCGGAATGGAGCACTCTGATTGGCTCAGAATATTCGTGATATATTACAATACAAAATAATTGCGAATATTCGAGAAATGCGGAATGGAGCACTCTGATTGGCTCAGAATATTCGTGATATATTACAATACACAATAATTGCGAATATTCGGCAAATGCGGAAGGAGCACTCTGATTGGCTCAGAATATTCGTGATATATTACAATACACAATAATTGCGAATATTCGGCAAATGCGGAAGGAGCACTCTGATTGGCTCAGAATATTCGTGATATATTACAATATAAAATAATTGCGAATATTCGAGAAATGCGGAAGGAGCACTCTGATTGGCTCAGAATATTCGTGATATATTACAATACACAATAATTGCGAATATTCGAGAAATGCGGAAGGAGCACTCTGATTGGCTCAGAATATTCGTGATATATTACAATATAAAATAATTGCGAATATTCGAGAAATGCGGAATGGAGCACTCTGATTGGCTCAGAATATTCGTGATATATTACAATACAAAATAATTGCGAAATTTCGAGAAATGCGGAATGGAGCACTCTGATTGGCTCAGAATATTCGTGATATATTACAATATAAAATAATCGCGCGATATCGCTATTGCCGAATAATCGCATTGCGATTTTTCGGCAATATAAAATGAGCGCTGCAGCTACTCGGCCCAAGGTCTCTAATCATACCAGCAATGCTTTTAGACGTCGATGGGGATCTCTAGGATGTGATCTGTTCTAAAAAAAAAATTGAAAAAATTTGAATATTCGAAATAGCGAATATTCGCCACGATATTCGTGTTATTCGCGAATACTCGAATATGCAATATTCGTAGCGAATATTCGCAATGCGAATATTCGTGAGCAACACTAATGGAGAGCATCTGTGAACAGCATATTTAATGTCTTGCCACAGATTCTCAATTGGATTTAGGTCTGGACTTTGACTTGGCCATGCTAACACATGAATGTGCTTTGATCTAAACAATTCCATTGTAGCTCTGGTTGTATGTTGAAAGGTGAACCTACGCCCCAGTCTCAAGTCTTTTGCAGACTCTCAGGCCCCGTACACACGACCGAGCTTCTAGGCAGAATCCAGCGAGAAGCTCACTGGGATCCATATTCTGCCGAGAAGCTCGATCGTGTGTACACTTTCGTTGAGCGTCCCTTAGGGAAGCTCGTCGAGCCAAAATAGAGAGCAGGTCCTCTATTTGCTCGACGGGCCATCGGGACTAATGGATCGACACCTTTTTCGACAGCCTGGTCGACGAACTCGACGGCCGGCCGAGAACCTCGTTGGGCGGAACGATGGGTTTAGCCCGACGAGGTTCTCGGATGTGTGTACGTGGCCTGAAGATTGTCTTGTATTCGGCTCCATCCAACTTCCCCAATCACCTCTGACCAGCTTCTCTGCCCCTGCTGAAGAAAAGCATCCCCACAATATGATGCTACCACCACCATGTTTCATGGTGGGGATGGTGTGTTCAGGGTGATGTGCAGTGTTAGTTTTCTGCCACATATAGCATTGGCATTCAAAAACCTTCAAGTTTAAAAAGACCTGACATCAACATATGACATTCTCCACATGTAGTGCGACATGAAAATTTCCTCAGGAGAAGCACACAGGGATATCTGAAGATAGAAAGCACATGAAAAGTTAAAAGGTATATATATATATATATATATATATATATATATATATATATATATATATATATATATATATATATATATATAACTGCTCCTTTTGGGTTGATATTAAAAAACTTACAATTAATTAGAATCTGTCCAAAAGCTTTCACATAGATAACATAATGTAATTATCTTATAATTTAAATCCAGTAACTCAAACTTCCAAACGTGTAACATGCCAGGAGGGGCCCATCCTAGATGCACATCAGGCTCTACCTGGGAGTTGTAGAGAGGTGGGGAAGATAGAAAGGACATGTGCCAAATATGTGGATCTCCAGGTGTCCCTACAGATCACAATGAAAAGACAAAAAACAAAAATTTCAAACCGTCAAAAATGACCTAGTGAATGTACAAATAAACCAATTGATTACTGGTGCAATTATATATTCCTAAAGTAAGACAAATATGCTGTGCTTAGAAAAGTGTGTATTTTATTAAAACAAAGTGACTAGTGCTGTTGATAATGGAGACTTAGTGCTGCACAAAAAAAAAAAAAACATACTTATTGAGGGCTGATGTGTGCAGCTATTAAGCTGTCAGCCCATAGTGAGGGATGTTGGTATCACTGAGTCAATAAGATCCACTGCACCAAAATAAATCGTGCAAACAATACAGGTGTGCATATGGATAAGAACATTTCCAGGCAAAAAAGCTCACAAATCAATACAAAACAAATGAAGTGTCCTAATACATGACAAATGAAAAAAAGGCCATACCTATTGGAGATCTGTGATAAAGGCTGGAGCCACACATGCACTGTCCGCTCCCAGCTGCAGATGGAAAGCAACTGAGTCAAGCCCTGGGCTAATAAAGCCCAGGTGCTTGACAATCCTGCCCCTCTAGCATCACCATGACAGAAATCAGCCAATGGGCTCGTGTCAGAGCATAATGCAAAAGAGGGAGGCAACAAGTGCCGCCACCCAAATGACTCGCCTGATGAAAATGACATACAGGCTTGGGATGGGATATGGGGCCACCAGGTACCCATGTCACGTCCACACCATCAGGTCCCAAGTCTCACAGCAAGCACAATGCCAAACCCCCACACACACGGAGCATGCAGCTGCGTCATGAGGTCAAAGGGGTCCTGGCCAAGATGCAAAAACAGTCTCCGTAACCAAAAGCTGTAGGTGATGCCAAGCCCATCCGTCCCCTGTGGCAGAAGCAGAAGGGGACGTGAATATCGCACAGTACATGGGGGACACCATGGGTGAAGCCACCCAAGTGACAACCCAGGGGCTGTGGAGTAAAAATGGGCTTGCAACTCCCGGGGAAAGACAAAAACAGTCACCTGTCCTTTCCATCTTCCCTGCCTCTCTACAACTCCCGGGTAGAGTCTGACGTGCATCTGTGATGGCCCCCTCCTGGCCTGTTACACATTTGGATGTTTCAGCTATTGGAATTTAATTATAAGTTAATAATATTATTTTATTTATGTGAAGGCCTTTGGACAGCTTTCATAATTATGTAAGTTTCTAACATCAAGCAGGAAAGGGAATTTTTTTTATTATTTTGTATACCTTTTAACCTCTCATCTGCTTTCTATCTTCAGATATCTCCTGAGGAAGCAAGTTTTCATCTCGCAATACGCATAGCGAATTTAAGCACAGACCATCTTGATTGGTGGACAGCATCAGCTCAGTTGTCATATGTTGATGTCAGGTCTTTTCAAACTTGAAGGTCTTTGAATGTCATTTCATTATGTTTTTTCACTGTTGGTATACATGTATAATGATATGTGTTTTATAATATATGTATTTTTCCATGCAATACTTTTTCTTTAGATTTTATCTTGGTGTTGTGACTCGATACAATTCCCATGGGCTGTGACTAGTTGTGGTGTATCTTTCTTCTTGCCACTCTTCCATAAAGGCCAGATTTGTGGAGTGCACAACTAATAGTTGTCCTGTGGACAGATTCTCCCAACTGAGCTGTGGATCTCTGCAGCTCCCCTTAGAGTTGGGCCTCTTGGCTGCTTCTTTAACCACTTAAGGACCCATTCACGCCGATATACGTGGTCCTTTAAGCCCAGCCGCGGGGTCGCGCGCACCGCGGGCGCGTGCACGTGACCCGGTCCGAAGCTCCGTGACGTGACTACAGTACCCGCGGACCCGATCGCCGCTGGAGTCCCGCAATCGGTCAATCGGTGTAAATACAGCTTCCCCGTTCCTCACTGTGGCGCCGTGATCGATCGTGTGATCCCTTTTATAGGGATACACAATCGATGACGTCACACCTACAGCCATGTCCCCCTACAGTTGTACACACATATTAGGTCACACATAACCCCTTCAGTGCCCCCTTGTGGTTAACTCCCAAACTGCACTGTCATTTTCACAGTAAACAATATATTTGAAATGCATTTTTTGCTGTGAAAATGACAATGGTCCCAAAAATGTGTCAAAATTGTCCGAAGTGTCTGCCATAATGTCACAGTCACACAAAAAAAACACTAGTAGTAAAACATTTTTTTTTATAAAAATGTAATAAAACTATCCCCTATTTTGTAAACGCTACAAATTTTGCGCAAACCAACTGATAAACGCTTATTGCGATTTTTTTTAACAAAAATAGGTCGACGAATACATATCGGCCTAAACTGAGGAAAAAAATATTGCAGTTTTTTCAAAATTGTTGCTCTATTTTTGTATACAGCGCAAAAAATAAAAACCAGTGATCAAATACCTCCAAAAGAAAGCTCTATTTGTGGGAAAAAAACGACGCCAATTTTGTTTGGGAGCCACATCGCACGACCGCGCAATTGTCAGATAAAGCGATGCAGTGCCGAATCGCAAAACCTGGCCGGGTCCTTCAGCTGCCTAAAGGTCTGGGTCTTAAGTGGCTAATTAATTCTCCCCTTGCCCGGTCTGTCAGTTTAGGTAGGATGGCCATGTCTTGGTAGGTTTGCAGTTGTGCCATACTCTTTCCATTTTCAGATGATGGATGAACAATGCTCCGTGAGTTGTTTAAAGCTTGGGAAAACAATTTTTTTATAACCTAGACCAGCTTTAAAGATTTCTACAAATGTATCCCTGATCCTGGTCTGGTGTGTTACTTGGCCCTTATGATGCTGTTTGTTTTCTTTGTTTACTAAGGTTCTCTTGCAAACCTCTGGGGGGGCTTCACAGAACAGTAGTATTTATACTGAGATTAAATTACATACAGGTAGACTCTTATTTACTAATTATTAGGTGACTTCTGAAAGCAATTGGTCCTACTAGATTTTATTTAGTGGTATCAGAGTAAAGGGGGTTGAATACAAATGCACATCACACTTTTCAGATATTTGTAAAGAATTGTGTAAAACGTTTATTATTTTCCTTACACACACACAAATATGTGCCACTTTGTGTTGGTCTATCACAGGGGTCCTCAAACTATGGCCCTCCAGTTGTTCAGGAACTACATTTCCCATCATGCTCAGTCATGTCTGTGAATGTCAGAGTTTCACATTGCCTCATGGGATTTGTAGTTCCGCAACAGCTGGAGGGCCGTAGTTTGAGGATGCCTGGTCTATCACATAAAATCCCAATAAAATACATTTATGTTTTTGGTTGTAACATGACAAAATGTAAACATTTTCAAGAGGTATGAATACTTTTTCAAGGTACTGTATCTGTTGAATATAAGCAAAAGTCAGTCATAAGAATGAACAGACAAAGATAACGATCCACTTGGTCAGCAAAAAGATGCTTTCCCAAGTACTAAGGCACAGGTTGATAATGTTTAAATAGGGTACCTCCCTCACCAGGAACTTGGAGGTGTTTGTTGAAAGAATGATTTAAACAAGGCAGCAGCAAGCAAATTCTGTACAGGCTTTGCAAGCTATGTCCTGTGGCCTGGCAACTAGTACACTAGCTAAGAGGTGGAGTGACTGTAATGTCACATACACACGATCACTTTATGTGATGAAAAAAAACGAACGCTTTCTGTGAAGTAAAAAATTACGTTTTTGAAACTTAATTTTTCAAAGACGATGCTTGCCTACACACCATCGTTTTTTCACAAAGCTCTAGCAAAGCGAGGTTACGTTCACCACTCTTTTCCATTGAAGCTCTCTTCATAACTAGCTTCTGGGCATGCGCCGGTTGAAAAACTTCATTTTAAACAACGTTTTTTTGCTACACACAGTGATTTTTTGTGAAACAAAAAACCGACGTTTTGAAAAACGACAAAAAAAATTGAAGCATGCTTCAATTTTTTTTTGTCGTTTTTCACAAGACATAAAACTACGTTTTCCCCCCACACACGGTCATTTAAATTGACGTTTTTAAAAACGTAATTTTTTTCATCACATAAAGTGATCGTGTGTACGCGGCATAAGTGTCGTTAAGCTGTGACTAGGATGCAGGCTGCTGCCAAAAGGAGAGTGTGCATGATAAGGACTGCCAGGAGAGAGGCAAGTATGTAGGTATCCTGACAATTATGACTGGCTCTTTTGCCAACTATTACAGGATGAGACTTGAAAGAAGAATGGTGTTTGCCAGGCATCCCTATGAATGACTTATCAGGCTGCCTTACTTATTTACAGAAGATTGCTGAATCACTCTCTACTGTCAGACCATTTTCATGTGTAGCGGTACCCCCGAAGGGGCTGCTGATAATTAGATGGGATGGCACATTTACCTCATGGCTCTTTCAGAATGTCTAAGGCGGCGTACAGACGATCGGATATATCCGATTAAAACGGTCCGCGGACCATTTCCATCGGATATGTCCGATCGGGAGTTTGATCCGATGGCGTGTACACACCATCGGATCAAATTCCCCGCCGCCGGACGGCGCGGTGACGTAGTGGTGACGCGGCGGTGACGTTGACGCCGTCGCGTCACCGCCACGTCACCGCACCAGGAAGTAAAACACTTCCGCGCATGCGCCGAATCCATTCGGCAGCGGCGCGGCGGTGGTGGGAGCCGACATGTCTGCTGGTAAGTGTACTAACCAGCAGACATGTCGGGCGGACAGATTCCCACCGGATAGATTTCAAAGCATGCTTTGAAATCTGTCGGGTGGAGAAATCTGTCCGCTAGCCCATACACACGAGCGGAGATGTCTGCTGAAACGGTCCATCGGACCGTTTTCAGCGGACATATCCCCTCGTGTGTACGCCGCCTAAGGGTGAATGATGCATAAAGCAGTAGTGAAAGAATGTCTGCAAAGAAATGTTTTTTTATGTGCTCTTTATTACCCAGCCTGGCAAAAACAGTGAACAGGTGATGAAAGGGACAGATATTGAAAGGAGAATATCAGATTCAGGCGTAGTATTTGGAACAGTCCTGCTCCCATGCGTAATACTTTTCTTAGCACTCCTACTTGAGTGGGCTTAGCGTACCCGGTTAGGCCTCTCTCACTGACCTAGCAGCCGAAGTATCGCTCGAACCTCTTCAGGACAAAGTCTCTGCCACAGACCCTCCCAAATGAACGTTAGGGAAACGCCTCTGCCACAGGACCTCTCTGATTGCAGATATGGAGGCAACCCTCCTAGATAAAGTAACGCCTGGATCTTCTTCTTAACATCCCCAGGTAACGACTGAAAGAGGAGTCAATCCTTCAGTGTCCAGTTACCTTGATCCCTGGTGGTTCGTCAGAATCCCTTTGGACTGCCAGCCTCTCATTGGCGTTCCTCAGATGGGCTCCCCACCGAACAGCTACACTTGCTTGGGATCTTCAAAAGTGGGAACCCAATCGACCACTGAGTTCCCCGTCCTGCTTAAATGTTCCAGACCAACATGGCTCCGAAAACCAGGAACATCACGTAGCACGTGTGCCCCGGACAGGTAGGCCATAACGCTGGGGTGCCGTGATGTGGTCACCCAGAAGGTGGGTGCCACATAGGAAGAACACGAAGAAGCCCAGACTCAATGGCGTCTGTTCCATAAGTACCCTCTCCCAGCATGCCCAGCGAGGCCCAACCCTCCTGATTGGCTGCTGGAAAAGAACACCCAAGCCTCGACCCTGCTGCTGCCACCTACCGCACTGGGTTGGGAATAACACCCCAGCGCGACAGAATGAGCCCACAGCACAGCCAGGCCGAAACAGAGACCCTAATCAAACATTGAAATTAAAATCAGAGTCATCTACACTCTGATTATCCTCTAAATTTCGATAGCACCGGTACTTGGAAGTAACCTGGCGCTACATAGGAATATATGTGTTTATTACCACCACTTATCAGGCCAGTGACACTCCAGCTTCTACATGGCATTTTCTCTTTATAGATTGCTTTATTACACCTTGGGGGTCTCCAAACTATGGTCCTCCAGTTGTTCAGGAACTACAATTCCTATCATGCCTAGTCATGTCTGTGAATGTCAGTGTGTTACAATGCCTCATAGGATGTGTAGTTCCTCAACAGCTGGAGGGCTGTCTTGCATGGTCCTTACCAGGATAGGTCCTCCCCTGGTCTCCTTCATCAAGTGGCTTCCTCCCGCAGGACGGACAGCACAGGATCACCTCTGCGGTACGGGCCCAAGTCAGAATACTGGGCCCACCAGACAAAGCCACAGTCCCGGGCTAACGTGGTCCTGGAGCTAGGATTCACAACACGCACCTCTGGCCAGGCGGGCCACAAGGTGCGAACGGACCCCACACCAATGGTGTCTATCCCTTAAGTACCCCTCCCTGCATGCACAGCGGGGTAACCACTCCCACTAATTAATTGCTGAGGGGGACACTCGATGTACCATGACCTGACTGCTGCCACCCTTGGCCTGGGGTGGTAATAACACCCCCAGGCAATCAATGGTGGATCACTACCAGCACAGCCATGGCTAGAACTGAGGCTAAATTGCCTTTAATCACTCTGGTCTGAGCCAAATAACAGCTCAGACCCCCATTAAATTTGAGGCAGCGCCTGTTCATCAGGAGCAGGGCGCTACAGTTAAATTGGGTTTAAAGACTCACTCATACTTGCAACACTATTGACATGTCAAAGTGTCATTTTGTCCATTTCCATGCACTGCCATGAAGCATATTTGCATTTTTATGCAATACACTACAACCGATTTGAGGACAGCAAATACAGAAAACAGTTGTATTCTATGCATCCTTGCAGTGACTGACATTGATCAGATGCAGAAAAATGCCAGGCATCACTTATATTGTAAATGAGCCCATAAGTGACTAAAAGATATCCTTATTCTCCAAAAATAATCCATATGCATCCACTACATAGTGGCTCAGAAATCTATTTTTCAAGAATCATTTCTTACCGTGTTTTCCTTTCTTCTCCCTAACATCCCCTGTGAGCTCCAGAATCTCTCCCCACTTCCATTTATTTTGAACAATCAGTGTTCATTAGTCACGATCTTGTGCACTGCTCTATGTACACCGCAAATCCTCTCCATAGTCCTTTGGAATCTCAGAAATTAGCAAGAAACGGTGGCTACATTCTTACAGACAGTATGAATCTAGCCACCCTCTAACAGGAAGTTTGATCACATCAACAAATTCATGCAGGTATGGGTCCATTAAAAAAATAATAATACCATGCTCTTTTAAGCAAATAGTGCCAAAACCAGCCAGATATCTCATGCAGCTGGAATGACCGGAACACCTAAAGTTGACAGGAAGTCCTTAAAGCATTTGTTACCCTAAAAAAAAAAAACAGATCCTGTTGCCATAAAGCATGAATACCAGCACAGTGCTTTTGCTGTGTAATTTGGCCCATTCTATCACCTAAAAACAAACAAACACCTGGCTGATCCTGCCTGGCTATGCCCTCCCCCCTGTAAACTCACAGTTTATCGTGGCTGCTGAGCCCTGACACCATGGTCAGTTTATGTGCCTCCATATTCTGCAGTTCTCCTGTGTTCTCTTTGCTCTCCTCTCTCCCCCTCCCTGCCTGTCAGCAAGCTGCCCCCCCCTGCTGCTATCATAACTACAATATAAACATACAATCCCCTCTCTAAAATAACATTATGGGCCAGATTCAGGTAGATGGGCGCATCTTTAATCTGGAGTAACGTTTCTCATTTACGTTACTCTGGCGAAATTTTAGGAGCAAGTGCTGTTATTCATGAAGCACTTGCTCCTAAAGTTGCGGCAGCGTATCGAAAATGAGCCGGCGTTATTCAAATTGGGCGGGTACGGGGCGTGTATTATTAAAACTAGGCGCGATCCCGCGGCGAACGTACTGCGCATGCGTCGACTGTCAATGCATCCCAGTGCGCATGCTCACAACTTCCGTCGGCACCACTTCCTTGGAAACGACAGCGCAATGTGTTCCGTTGGACGTTTAAATGCGCCCGTAGATGCGCCATTCCGGCACTAAAGTATATCCTGTTCCCCCTCCCTGCAGTGAAGTTACTTTTGTTCAGAGATGGCTGCTCCCGTTCCCCGCAAACAGAGGAGAAAGCTGAACTTTAAAGGCCAGGAGCTGTCAGCCGTCATCTCGGCTATGGAGACCTATGATGTCTTCCTCCATGGCTGAAAAAGTTGACAGACAAGCAGGGACAGAGGTGTTGTCCTGCAAGTGAGGGTGCTCAGCTAGCTCTTATCATCGGTAACGCTGCTGTAGCTGCTCTCCTGCTGACCTGTGGCCGTCTGGAGTAAAGATAAAGCAGCTATTTGTAGAAATAACTTTGCGCCGGACGGACGAGATACGCGCGGTGCTAATCTGTTCGCGAATCGGGAAATCTCCCTCATTTGCATATTTGCAGGGGAAATCAATAGGCGCGACTGATGCGCCAAGCGAAATTATGCGCTGACGAGACTCTGGCGTCGGAAAGTTAAGCCGATCGGAAATGGCCCGTTTTTTGTCGCATCTAGTTTGGTGGGTACGGCCACATAGATACGACGGCGCATCTTCACAGTTACGCGGCGCATATCGAAATACTCCAGCGCAAGTCTTGCTGAATCTGGCCCTATGTGTCCCAGTGTCAGTGTTATATAAAAAATATGCAAATCTGTACCTTATATCAGAGCGTCTCCCGGAGCTCATGTGACCTGCTCGGCTCTCTCCCCTCCCCTTCCTTTCCAGCTGACATCAGCAGTTCACGTGAGTGTTAGAAGACGCTCTGATATAAGGTAGACATTTACATATTTTTTATACAACACAGATACTGGGACACATAATGTTATTTTACAGAGGAGATTGTATGGTTATACTGTAGTGGGTTAACAACCACGTTAAAGTGAAAGAAAACCCTGAAGCTTGGTACACACTTTAAGTATTTTTTGTTGTTCAAGTCAGCGAGCTAAACGAAAAAAAAGGACACTGTATTAACACAATATATGTTAGTAAAGCAATCTCCCCTGCTGTGCTATTGTGCTCTGACTGAGGGACCCTTCCTGCTAGAACACTTGGGTCTTATTAAAAATGCCCCCCCCCCCCCACTCTCCTACCTAGCTTCAGGGCCGTCTTTTCGCATGGGCATGCTGGGAAGTTGCCCGAGGGCCCCATTTGCCCATTTGCAATCCAGCTCATCAGTGCCCATCAGTCTAGCTCATCAGTGTCAATCAGTGCAGTTCATCAGTGCTGCCTAACATCAGTGCTGCCTAACTGATAAAAAATGAGCTTCGCAGCACAATGGGGCAGCAGCATTTGAACTAGCTTTCACTAAAAAACATTGACTTCAAGCCAATTATAAAGAAATTCTCTACAAAGAAGTATTGTTAATTTAATAAATAATTAGTGCTTTTGTACTGTCCCATTTCAATCTCAATTTTTTTGTTTTTCAATTTCGTGCTTTTCAAGCTTGTGTTATATTGTACAAACGTTGTGTTAATGTTTAAACACTGATTTTGTTGGAAGTACCAATAAATATAGCCTTATTGATAATTTGCATTTTTATTCTCATGCGTGATTGTGTAGACAGGGCCCCAGTTCACTGTATTGCCCAGGAGCCTATAATGCTCTTAAGATGGCACTGCCTAGCTTGCATAAAACACATCTGTATGCCTACCTATTTTTAATCCGGTCCGGTTATGTGATCCTGTGGCTAGGGAGTGCTTGACAATGCCTGGTAATAGTGGGAGCTGTGATGTCACTCATAGGCTTCCTTGTCCCAGCCGTTGTTGGCACTCCCTGTCCTTCACTGCAACACCCGCTCACTGACACAGGGGGGCCAGAACTGCAGAATCAAGTGACCAGGCTGAAAATATTCAAGCCTAGGTTGACACATTTGTAGGTGCGGACACAATCACACACAATCCCACACCCACAAGCGTCTGCAGCCAAAATGCATTGCTCTTTAGTAGACGTATGGGGATGTCAGTGATTCTTAATTGAACCTCCACTCAACAAAAAATTCAGCGTGTTTCTAGGTGCGACAACCACATATTGCAGGGTCGGGGACATTTCCCCCACGTTTCCTGGATCTACAACAGCCTATTCAAATGAATAGGTTGCTATGCTTGCGCAAATGTGTTCACAAGATGTGAACCTAACCTAAAAATAGGTAAGTACAACAGATCTTTTTGAATCTGGGTAGGCAGGATAGCTAGGAGGAGGAGGTGGGAGGGAACATTCTTAAAAATAGACAGTGTTAGGCATTTCTTAAAATTAATGCAGATTAACCACTTCCCATCCCGCATATATTTACCTATGACGTCCACAGGAGGGATCTCCCATCCTGGGTGGACGTCATATGACGTCCTGGGCTTCCTAGCTGACTAGGGGGCGCGAGCATGCCCACCACATCACTTCTGACACAGTGAGCGGTCCCGGCGGCCGCAATGTCCACCAGGCACGTGATCACAGCAGGACTGTGGATCTGTGTGTGTAAACACACAGATCCACATCCTGTCAGAGGAGAGGAGACCAATCTGTGTTCCTAACACAGATTGGTCTCCTCACCTTGTGAGTCCCCGCCCCCTACAGTTAGAAACACTCCCTAGGGAACACATTTAACCCCTTGATCGCTCCCTAGTGTTAACCCCTTCCTTGCCAGTCACATTTACACAATAATCAGTGCAGTTTTATAGCACCGATCTCTGCATAAATGAAAATAGTCCCAAAAGATCGCTGCCATTACTAATAAAAAAAAATGCCATAAATCTATCCCCTATTTTGTAGACGCTATAACTTTTACGCAAACCAATTAATATATGCTTATTGCGATTTTACCAAAAATATGTAGAATACATATCGGCCTAAGCTGAGGAAAAAATATATAAAAATTGTGATATTTATAAAATCAAAAAGTAATATATATATATTTTTTTTTTCAAAATTGGCGTTTTTATTTTGTTTATAGAGCAAAAAATAAAAACCGTAGAGGCAATCAAATATCACCAAACGGAAGCTCTATTTGTGGGGAAAAAATCCTAAAGATGTCATTTGGGTACAGTGTTGCCTGACCACGCAATTGTCATTCAAAGTGTGACAGCACTGAAAACTAAAAATTGGTCTGGGCAGGTGTTGAAGTGGTTAAACATCTCTCATATGTATATCTAACCACTAGTATTTAGCTGTGTGCCTAGAGTACAACTTTAAATAAATCCTCATTCAAAATCTGAACACTTGTCTGTGTATTCCTTCTGGACTCACTGGGCCAGATTCAGGTAGATGGGAGCATCTTTGCTCCAGAGTAACGCTTCTCATTTACGTTACTCTGCCGAAATTTTAGCAGCAAGTGCTGTCATTCACGAAGCACTTGCTCCTAAAGTTGCGGCAGCGTAATGAAAATGAGCAGGCGGAATTCAAATTGGGCGGGTACGGGGCGTGTATTATTTAAACTAAGCGCGATCCCGCCGTGAACGTACTGTGCATGCGTCGAGTGTCAAAGCATCCCCATGCGCATGCTCCAAATTCTGTGAATGAACGTCAATGACGTCACATTCCCATTCATGATCTTTTTACGCAAGCGACGTGATTTTTTTTTTCCCGACGCGATGACGACGCCTATACCTAACATAGGATACTCCAACCCCATGTAGGTATATCTTCGCACCGCGTATCGCTTCCGGAAACGTCGTACCGTCATTGCGTCGCGCCGGAATTCGCTCGTGAATTGCCGATTTCCGCTCATTAACATATTTTTTGAGCGGAAATCGGCGGGAACGCCCCCGGCGCCATTTTTAAGTTGAAGTAACGATGCGATGGCGAAACTCAGTTACGCTGATCGCATCGGAGCTTCAACCCGGCGTTTCTTGTTTTCTGGTTACAGAAAACAGAAACGCCGGCTCAAAGTTACAGTTAGGCTGGCGGATCACTGGATCCGCCAGCCTAACTGTTCCTGAATCTGGCCCTCTGTCTGTCCATCTTGCTTCTCAGTTCAGAAATTAATGTGTTATCTGGCTCATACTAGTTCACTCTTTTTTATGACTTTTTGTCAGATCCTGGGTCCTGAGTAACACTTTTGCAGTTCTTTGCAACAGCTTCAAACATTTCTTCCTATCACTTTCTTTTAGGTGCCATGAGAGCTCCAGTCAAGGTAAAATGTTTTACGTGGTCTTCGCCATGAAAGCGATACTGAAGAGGGAGGAATGAGCAGCCTCGTTGTTAGTAGTTAGAAGATGATGACCTACTTTGCTGACATTGATAAATTTCCTCAGCTCTTTCTTACTTTTTCTCCAAAGTTTTTTAGGACTGCCGCATAGTGCTGCTGATCATTAGGTAATCTAAAATCCAACGATTATACAGCTCACTTAACCAAAACCAAGCTGTTTTAAACGCCAGTCAGCTTTCACTTGAGAGAAATTTTGTTTTGAAGGCAGTAAATTATTCATATGAAAGACGTAGGCAGGAGATCACACGGCCTCCAAGACGTATTTCTTTTCCAATTTTTTTTTTTCCTCCTCTGCAGTAAATACAAACATTCTGATCTTGTACTATTTATTGCAAACGATGGCCCATAGTTTTAAAATGTTAGGAATTATTTAAGAGGTCTTGCAGTTCCGAGCTAGAGACAAAGCTAATTTTGCTTTGAGTCTGATAGATGTTTGTGGTGCATTTGCTAAAATCATGCTTATGCAGGGCTTTTGAAAACAGCTCTATGTTCTAAATCTCAACTAAATAAACCTGTGTGATTGTACAGGCAGTAGTATTATATACTTTTAAGCATATTTAGGCTTGTGGTTGGGGGCGGTAAAAATGAGCAGCTAAGTGGCTTTTTTTTTTTACCATGTTCCAACTACCCCAAAGTAGGAAAAAGCTCAGGAAATGTATCAATGTCAGAAAACTAGGTCATCATCATCTAACTACTAACAACAAGGCTACTCCCTCTTCTTCAGTGTGTCACCTTCATGGCGAAGACCACAAGCCGCGTCGGGGCATACCTACAAAGGTTAAACACTCTGTTGATTTTGGAGGCCCATTCAAGTGAATGGGCAGTGGCTATGGTGCAGGACGCAACTTTTAGGGGTGGTGAAAAGACAATAAAATGCCCCCTCACCACCTATTAATAGCTCTCTAAAAAGCGAACCACCATGGGCTGCTTGTAAACCAGCCATTGTAGCTGAAATGATGGCAGATATAAAAAAACATAAATTGCTAAAAGTTTTTTTTATGAACATACTTTGTAACTATTTATAAATGCAGCTAGTATAAATACCTGAATGTGTCTAATTGTCATCTTGCTGTTATCATCTGTGAAACTGAAAAAGGGAGGGCAGTAATACAGTAATAGTCAATCAGGTATACATGTTAACAGGAGGAGGAAGCAGAGGGATGACTAATCAGTATTCTGATGTTCATTCACTGTCCAGTCACAGGCAAGGGGCAGGTTGGTGAAAAAGCTGTATTGCCTAACTGCAGTAGAAATAAGTTAAGTCACCAAGCTGGCTCTACTGCCTTGCAGGTCTGTAAAAAAAAAAAAAAAAAAAGCCTCAAGCCTGTCTGAAAAAAATGTTACAGCCAAAAACGTAAATGTGTATTATTGGGATTTTACTGTATGTGATAAACCAACACAAAGTGGCACATAATTGTGAAGTGGAAGGAAAATGATATCTGAAAAGTCGTGTATTTGTATTCAGCCCCCTTTACTCTGATACACCTGACCAACTGGAACCAACTGCCTTTAGAAGTCCACCTAATTAGTAAATAGAGTCCACCTGGGTGTAATTTAATCTCAGTATAATTACAGCTGGTCTGTGAAGCCCTCAGAGGTTTTTTAAAGAACTTTAGTGAACAACAGCATTATGAAGGCCAAGGAACACAACAGATATGTCAGGGAGAAGTTTAAAGCAGGGTTAGGTTATAAAAAAAAATATCCCAAGCTTTAAATATCTCTCAGAGCACTGTTCAATCCATCAGCCTAGAGGCCCATGGTAACTCTGGAGGAGCTGTAGAGATCCCAGCTCCGGTGGGAGAATCTGTCCACAGGACAACTATTAGTCGTGTACTCCAAAAATCTGCCCTTAATGGAAGATTGGCAAGAAGAAAGCCATTGCTGGAAGAAAGACATAAGAACTCCTGTTTGCAGTTTGCGAGAAGCCACGTGGGGAACACAGCAAACATGTGGAAGAAGGTGCTCTGATCATATGAGACCAAAATTTTACTTTTTGGTCTAAAAGCAAAAGGCAATGTGTGAAAGAAAACTAACACTGCAAATCACCCTGAACACACCATTCCCACCGTGAAACATGGTGGTGGCATCATCGTGTTGTGGGAAGGCTTTTCTTCAGCAGGGACAGGGAAGCTGCTCAAAGTTGATGGGAAGATGGATGAGCCAAATACAGGGACATTTTAGAAGAAAACCTGTAATGCCACGTACACACGATCGGTTCATCCGATGAAAACTGACCGATGGATTTTTTCATCAGATATCCGATGAAGCTGACTTTCATCAGTCTTGCCTACACACCATCAGTTAAAAAACGGATCGTGTCCAACGCTGTGAGACGTAAAACACTACGACGTGCTGAGAAAAATTAAGTTCAATGCTTCCGAGCATGTGTCAACTTAATTCTGAGCATGCGTGGATTTTTGACCGATGGATTTCCCCACAGACGATCACTTTTTCTATCGTTTTTTAACCATCAGACGAACCGATCGTGTGTACAGGACATTAGAGTCTGCAAAAGACTTGAGACTGGGGCGGAGGTTCAGCTTCCAGCAGGACAACGACCCTAAACATACAGCCAGAGAGCTACAATGGAATGGTTTAGATCAAAGCTGATTCATGTTTTACAATGACCAAGTCAAAGTCCAGACCTAAATCCAATTGAGAATCTGTGGCAAGACTTGAAAATTGCTGTTCAGATGCTCGCCATCCAATCTGACAGAGCTTGAGCTATTTTGCAAAGAAGAATGGGCAAAAATGTCATTCTCTAAATGTGCAAAGCTGGTAGAGACATCCCTAAAAAAAATGCAGCTGTAATTGCAGCGAAAGGGGGTTCTACAAGGTATTGACTTAGGCGGGCTGAAAACAAATGCACGACACACTTTTCACTTATTTATTTGTAAAAGATTTTGAAAACCATTTATTATTTTCCTTCCACATCACAATTATGTGCCACTTTGTGTTGGTCTATCACATATCACATAACATCCCAATAAAATACATTTACATTTTTGGTTGTAACATGACAAAATGTGGAAAATTTCAAGGGGTTCAAATATTTTTTCAAGGTACTGTCATTTTATGTTAGGTCCTTCAGGTTTGCCTTTTATACCACTAGGATTTTACTGTTGGCAAAACTGGCTTAAACGTGTTTTACCAAAACATAGTTTTAGAAAGAAAATGTTAAGCATATGATTGATATCATAATTTAAGATCTTCTTTATAATGCAAGGGATACAGATGTATTGATCAGTTTCAATACACAATGATGTTACATATTTATTGACAGCAAAAATCATATTTTTGTCAATTCTGGTATAGTAATCTTATACGAAATGACCGTGTCTTAAACATAATCAGCAAAACATTCCCAAATAACACACAAAAATAATTTTATTTTATAATTAAACTGAAAAACATGAAAGAAAAAAATAGGAAGTTGTAACAAGGGGTGATGTCAGCACCTTTCTCCTCCCCAGCACAACAAGGTCAAAAACTGTCTCACAATCACATTTCTAAATTAATCAAAACTGACGTGAAAATTAGGTATTTGTGTATTTGTTTCCAATTTTTTATTTTTTTCTATTTAAAGTTGAGTTTGCATCGAAAGACAAGGATTTCTTGTTTGTAAAGCCTGGTACAGTCGATGAGCTTAACGGACGAATAATTGTCTGTTTGGTTTTTTTTTTGCATGCTAGTCTTATATCGAAAATAAAGAGGTTACTCAACTTATAAAAATTCTTGCACGACTGAATACAACCTTGATGTAATGTGTTAAATCATTTTTTTTTTGGACAAAACCTGTACTAAACAAATGAAAATTGGATGTTGTGTTTACTTATAATAAAAAATTCTAGCCTGCACCTTCAAGTTTTGGTGTCTGAAAAGTTGGAATCGACTGTCAAAAGCGGTATACTAATGATCAGCCGACTGTTCGTCGTACACAATTTTTCTTTTAATGTTCTTATCGTGTGTATGGCCTTAAAGGGGTTGTAAAGGTACAATTTTTTTTCCTAAATAGCTTCGTTAACCTTAGTGCAGTCCTCCTTCACTTACCTCATCCTTCAATTTTGCTTTTAAATGTCCTTTTTTCTTCTGAGAAACCCTCACTTCCTGTTCTTCTGTCTGTAACTCCACACAGTAATGTGAGGCTTTCTCCCCGGTGTGGAGAGTCGTGCTTGCCCCCTCACTTGGACTACAGGAGAGTCAGGACCCTTTCTATGTTGCAGATAGAGAAAGGAGCTGTGTGTTAGTGGGCATCCTGACTCTCCTGTTGTCCAAGACAGACAGAAGAACAGGAAGTGAGGATTTCTCAGAAGAAATAAGGACATTTAAAAGCAAAATCAAAGGATGAGGTAAGTGAAGGAGGACTGCACTAAGGTAAAGGAAGCTATTTAGGAAACAAAAAATTGTACCTTTACAACCCCTTTAAGACCCTGTGTAAAAAAAATCAACACACACACACAAAAAAAACACAACATCAAAAAAACAAAGAAACGCACCCGTGGGGAAAATCTAAAAAACATATTGGGCCGGATTCAGATACATCCGTGTATGTTTCTGGCGGTGTAGCGTATGCTATTTACGCTACGCCTCCGCAACTTTTACAGGCAAGTGCCTTATTCAGAAAGCACTTGCTCCGTAAGTTGTGGCGGCATAGCGTAAATCCCAAATCATGACCCCACATCATTTACGTTTTTTCTGAACGGCGCATGCGCCGTCCGTGGAGGTATCCCAAAGCGCATGCGCGAAATCACGTCACAAGTAGTCAATAAAAACGACGTGAACGTAACTTACGCCCAGCCCCATTCCCGAATGGTTTATGCAAACGACGTAAACGACGTACAATTCGACGCTGTCCCGACATCCATACTTAACATTGGCTGCGCCTCATATAGCGGGGGTAACTTTACGACGGACTTACGTTTCCGCAAACGACGTAAAATACGACGCCCGGCCGCAAGTACGTTCATGAATTGGCGTATCTAGCTCATTTGTATATTTGACGCGTAAATCGACGGAAGCGCCACCTAGCGGCCAGCATAAATATGCAACCAAGATACAACGGCATAACAGACTTACGCCGCTCGTATCTTAGCTGAATTCCAGCGTATCTTGTTTTCTGAATACAGAAAAAAGATATGCCGGATATTCTTAGTAGTTACGCGGCGTACCTCTAGATACGCCGACGTAACTACGTTCTGAATCCATCCCATTTACTCTATATTCCAGCATCTGCATGTGTCTAATAGGCAAGGCCACTATAGACCTTCTGGTAAGAGCCTGACAATTCTGAGGATATATTGTGGGATATCCTATACAGCGTTGGAACATCCCTAGTCAAGATTTTTATGACCCAATTTCCTTGCTGTGTACATTTGTGAAACATTGTCTGGTTGCATTATTGGTAAGGACGACAACGTCTGTTCTGTGTGTCTGTTGGAATGAAAGTTTTGCTGGTTGCAAAAGAGAGAGGGACAGAGGAACTCCAATCATTCACACCAAATTGGGTAACGTTGAATCAATGATGTCAACCCATCAACCATCCCACAGAAAACATTGGGGACACATCTATTCCACAGGAAGTGCTGGGATACAACTGTGTGCAAAAAATGTTTGATTTAAGAATCCTAGGGAAGCATATCTAAATATTAAGGACACTTCCTACATGAGTAAACCATTTAATACAATTCTATAAAAAATATCATTGCAACCCAGAAAAGAGCTTTAAACATATCTACTTAGATGCATAGATGCATTCTGGCATTCTTCCATATGTTCTTGCTCCCCTATATGTCCCTCAACTAAACACCCTTTTACTAAAGGACTAACATTATTATGTTTCATGTGTGTTTATTTCTTACAGTTGATTTAATATAAAAAGATAAAGGCAAGAAGAAACCATTTTTTATGTACTGTATTCTTTCTTTTTTACGTTTTGTTTACGAGAAATAAAGCTGTAGTGTTTTGTGTGCGGTTTCTAAATATTTCTTATCAATAGTTTCCATACTAAAACAAAGCTCTAAAACAAATGATGTTTTTTACAGCAAATACACTGAAGGAAAGTATCTTTCCAATTGTATATCAAAATGGTATACAATCATACTAGCATTGTTAATCTGAAACAGTCGTATAGTAATTGGATTTCACATTGGCACGTTAAATTATTTGTGAACATAATGCTACACAGGCTAATTAAATTACAGAAAATATCATTTTTAAATTGAATGTAATTGTTTTTAGTTTTGTTATAGATATTTTATTTTTATGTTTTTTTTAAGGCAAGGCCTACTAATACTTATGTTCTCTCATAGCGGGGGACATGTCTAAGGAAAATGGGAGGATATAAGTGGGATTATTGGCTACAGGTAGCTGCAGAATGACAGTGAGGTGCCTGCTTGGAGCCACTGTCTAATAACTCAGGAGGGCTGGGCAGGGGGCCTAGAAAAAAAAACATTTCAGAGATACAGGTATGTCATGCATCACACAGCAGTCTGTATCTCCAAGAACGTAGAAGCACCGAGAAGAATGAAGTTCAATGCTTCTGAGCATGCGTCGACTTGATTCTGAGCATGCATGTTTTTTTCTCTGTCAGAGTTCCACACAGACATCCCATAGGATTTTTTTTCCATCAGAAAAAAATAAAACATGTTCTTTTTCCAAACTCCTATGGAAAAAAATCCTATGGGGCCCACACATTTCTGATTAAAAAATTCCATCAGACTTTTTTCATCAGAAATTCCTATCGTGTGTACAAGGCATTAAAAGTTGTTATAGCTGCAAAGGGTGAGCTATCTCAATATTGAACCCTACGGACTAAGACGGGGATGCCATTAAAGTTCATGTGCGTGTAAATGCAGGTGTGCCAATACTTTTGACAATATAGTGTATATATCTTATTTCAACTTTTGGGTCAGCTTATGCCTCGTACACACGATTGGAATTTCCAATGGAAAAAGTCAGACGGAATTTTTTCATTGGATATTCCGACCGTGTGTATACCCCATCGGACTTTTTTCGTTGGAAATTCCGATCGTGTGTACGATGCATAAGCTGACCCAAAAGTTAAAATAAGATATATACACTATATTGTCAAAAGTATTGGGACACCTGCATTTACACGCACATGAACTTTAATGGCATCCCCGTCTTAGTCCGCAGGGTTCAATATTGAATTAGCTCACCCTTTGCAGCTATAAGAACTTTTAATGCCTTGTGTACAGAACACCTCTAGGTAGCCATGGGAAAGTAGACGGTAAGATAAATAAAGACAGCTTATAAACCTACTAAATATAAAAAAGACAGCAGACAACTTAATTGGATAATAATGGCTGCAGATGTTTATTATTGGTTTAAATAAATAGATAAATATAAATAAATAAATAACTAGTGGGTAAACAACAATAATTTAAGATAAAGTTAAAATATAAATAAACTTTAGCAAACCTAACCACTACGGTTCAGGCTGCAAATAATAAATTACCCACAAGGCAGGTGATTTTTTAACAAAACACCTGCCACAACACCCCACTACGCGGCCAAATCCACACACGAGCCTAAGTCTGCGTTAAAAATATCCAGCCCAATATCGGACAAATGTACACCATCCAATCTATATAGGGCCGTATACCCCCTTCCAATTCAGTGTGCCTGAAAGAAAACATCCCCAGGTCAAAAAGCAATTTTGACACTGCCTTATTAATCCTTTTTCTAATTTTTTCAAATGGGCGCCTGAATGGGAGGGACAGCCAAACCAACCGTTGCACTATTTCAGAAAGAACTATCCTTCCTAGCTTGGGGGAAAATGGTTTGAAACTTGAGAAGATCATGCCTAATGCTAAAAATAATGTCTAATGTTTTCCGTTGCCTAACATCATTTCCCCCAAGGTGAATGATTAGGACGTCAGGGGGGGGGGGGGGAGACAAGAATGAGCCTAGACAGTTCAGAATTTAGATTAGACCATAACATGCCCCTTTTCCCACTCCAGAAAACTTTAAACTTGTTTGGATCAAGACCTAAGTTGACTGTGTAAGATCTTTTCTGCGCTCTTTGATGGGCCCAATAAACGTAAGAATGCCCGATGATCCAGACAATTGGTACATGCCCTGAAATGATCAAAGAGAGAGATTAGGGCGAACATTTAATAAATAACTGTTAGATTTCCATCTACCAATTTGTTTGATCATGTTAACATCTAACCCTAATCTGGAAGCCTCAGTAGCAGCTCCTATTCTAAACGAGTGGGAAGTGAGGCAAGCTTGATCCAAATTCAAAAACTTCAGACATTTTTTAAGTACACTGGTAAATTGAAATTTTGTCAATGGCAGCCCAGATTTATGAATAAAGAATTTTTTACACCCTGTGGGCATAATTGAAGAGAACTTCTTTGTTAACTGAACAGGGCACATAAAGGAAATGTCCCAGGCCTCTAACTGTAACCAAGAACCTTTATCGAACTGATCCGTTTTTGATTTACATACAAACATTTTTTTAGCCCTATCCGTGAAAACAATATCCTCCATTTTGATGGCGATTAGCTCGGAGACCCTGAGTGCTGCAAAAAACATGACGGAAAAGACCGTTTGAAAAAGGACAGATTCAAAAGCTGAGAAACAAACCTTACCCGTGGCCATACATAGGTCGCCTAAAATTTTTAGGGTGATAGGCTTACGAGCATCAACCAAAAATATTTCCTTCTTATAACCTTTCAAAGCCTGTCTTACAGAAAAATAATGCATGAAGGAAGGAAGGCTGTTAATTTTTAGAAAAAACATAATACCCGATAGAGTCCTTTGTACATAGGACCAAGAATATTGTTTAGCGAAAAGAAAGTTTAAAAACCACAAAGCCCTATCTTCAGAAAATACATGAACTGGTTCTTGAATTATATTTAGAAAACTTAAGTATAAAAACCAGGCGAATTAATATCCCGCCCAGGTTGAGGTAGCTACCGAATTACTAATGTACTGAGAAATAGGCCTTACACCAGATCCCATAGCGAAGGTGGACATGACAGTCCCACCTTGTCTGCTTCTGGAAAAAATTGGAAAAAACGTTCCACTTGTGAACGAGACAAAGAATCCGCCAAGTCATTGTCCTTCCAAGCTATATGTACCGCCTTTAACCAAACATTAAGGTTTAAACATTTAAAAACCAAATATCTTAACAGGACAATGACTGGCGGAGACTTGGATGTTAAACAATTGATGGCATACATCACACCCTTATTGTCTGTGCGAACCATTATTCTTTTGTTCTGGAAGAAAGATCCCCAAATTTCAAGAGCTACTATAATTGGGAACGGTTCTAACAGAACAATATTTTTTAAATAACCCTTCCTCTGCCATGGTGGACACCAGCGATCCGCGCACCAGTGGGTTTGCCAAATTGCGGCAAACCCAAAAGAACCTGCTGCATCTGTAAAAAGAGAAAAATCCTTATCTAAGATAAATTCATCCTGCCACACTGTCCTATCATTAAAATGGGAGAGAAACTGCATCCAGACCAGCAGGTCTTCTTTTATGTCTTGGGAAATGCGAACATGTAAAAAAGGGGATTTTAAACCGAAGATGGATAAATAAAGTCTTCTTGAGAAAACTTTACCTACTGGCAAGATCCTTGTGGCAAAAGCAAACAGACCTAAAAGGGACTGCATTTATTTTAATATGGCCTTTTTCTTGTGTATTATAGATAAAATAAGGTATTTTGTTTTCTCTATCTTAAACTCTGGCAACCTGAATTCCATTAGCTCCGTATCGATAACGATGCCTAGGAATTCTAAGCATGTGGAAGGAAAAACTGTCTTGTCAGCAGACAAAGGGACACCGAAGTGGCTACAGATTTTAAAAAACAGGTCTAGTAAATAGGAACACTCTGAAGTATTAGGAGGGCCAAAAACTAAAAAAATTATCCAGTGTATAAGGAAATTAGAACCAGATTCAAAAAGGACCACCCACTCTAAAAAAGATGAAAAGGATTCAAAATAAAAACATGACAGAGAACAGCCCATGGGCAAACACTTGTCAAAATAAAAATAGTTGTTTAAAGAAAAAAACAAGGGAATTAAAACATATTGGGTTAATAGGGAGAAGGCGAAAAGCTGATTTGATGTCTGCCTTTGCTAAAAGAGAACCTTTACCAAGGAGTCTCAATTTTTTGAGAGCGTCCTCAAAAGAAGCATAGGATACAGAAGATAGGCTATCTTCTATCTCATCGTTGAGGGAATGATCCCTAGGAAAGGACAAATGATGAATAAGCCTAAATTTGTTTTTTTTCTTCTTAGGCACAATCCCAAGGGGGGAAATCCTGAAATTATCGAAAGGAGGGGAGGAAAAATGACCTTCCACCCTGCCTTCCAATATTTCTAAGTACATTTTTGACAAAACTATATCAGGAAATTCACTGACCGATTTAAGATTATTAACTAAACTGCAGCATTGACCAGAAAAAATTGGCAACCAAAATCCATCTCTAAAACCCTCAATGAGAAGTTGAGACATCAGCTGATTTGGATATAACTTGAGCCATGGTAGCATTTTTTGAAGCATCACAGGTGTGACTGCTTTTTGGAAAATTACCTGACTGCTGGTTTGTTGCTGACAATTTTTTAAAACATTTTGAAACCGGGTGAGAGGCAGCACAGAATGCACATTCGTGCCTATATTTGCAGGAGTTCGGCCACCAACACTGGCTGTCATTAAAATTAAAGCAGATACCTTTTCTGTAACCAGAGGTGCTGGCTGCCTGTTGACTAGTGCTGGGTCTGTTAAAAACTGGCCTTTGGGGAAGAAAAAGGTTTAGTCACAGGCCCACATTCTTGACTCCCCATTTCAAGGAGGGATGCACGGACAACTTTTGACGAAAAGACCAAAAAACAAAAAACTCCTGAAAAAATACAAAAAGCTTGTAACCAGTTATTAAAAATTTTGCACTGGCCTACGTCTTTCTTCTTCCTCTTTTTTGTCAGTTTTTGCAAAGAAATCCTTGGCTGATGGCAATAAAGATAACAGATCTACAAACTCACCTCGCCAAATTTTTTCAATTTAACTGATGCGGACAAATGGAAACCTAAAGGGTTAACTTCACAAGGCATAGGTTCTTTAAGACAAGTTTCTGGAAAATTCTGTGTCCGAGCAGCTAAATAACCTGAATTTACCATACTTTGTGAAGTTGTCAAATTTTGAAAAATTTGGTCGCAATTACCACTACATGGCGACCACACATTAACAGCAGACCCCTCATTACTAGAAATAGGAACATTAGTTTGTGGATTAGTGTTTAAATCTTTAGCTAATTTTGATAAAAGCTCAGCAATGTTTGCAAGCAAGGCACCAGAAGAAGAATCATTCATACCTTGATGCTGAGAAGAGTCCCTTGAAACCGCAGGCGACTGGCCATCTCTAATATTTAGCAGAGGCACTGAAGATGATAGGACATCGTTACTGTCAGTATTATCTGACATGGATGTAGCAGATCCCCGCTGACATGAATAGAAGGCTGTTCTTGCTGAGATGAAGCCCTGTCTTCTGATCCTCCCCTCCATGCTGATCCTCCAGAAAAACCACCTCTGGCCGCCCTTGCAGCGCTGCCCATGGAAGCTTCTTGATACCTGTTAGGAGAAAACAAAATATCGCCTGCCAAGCCATCTCTACCACCTCCACTTGTACCGCACTTAGCACCGCCTCTAGCTCTGCCTCTAGCTCCGCCTATTTTACCGCCTCCTGATCGTGTAACACGGTCTTGAGAAGGACCCGCTCTGTTGGCTCGTGGAGCGCAGGGAGGAGAGGGGGAGTATTCCTGGTGCAGAGTGCGCCTCCTCTTCGACGATTCCGTGACACGGACGGGGGTGGTGCTGACTCTGCGCCGAAAACCCCGGAACTCCGTCATATCCTCCCAGACCGGCTTCCTCTTCCTGTGCCTCGGGTTCCCGGACGCTGGAAAACAGACGTTCCTCCACCGCAGATGAAGGACCAGGAGCCTCGTCGACCGTTACGGCTTCCACCGGAGCCTCTTGACCCATCGTACGAGGTAAGCTGAGGCAGTGCTGGATCCAGGAATCCCCGCCGTCCTCTCCAGCTTGCTCCAATAGCTGACGAATCAGGCTCATCTTCTGGCCTCAGGGGATGCTGTTTGCTCAGCAAGGTAACTCGAGAACACCACAGCTTCTTCAGTCCTCTGAGGCGGATGAGCTTCCAAGCCACGGGGACCTACTTTTATACCCTATTTGCGCGGGCTTTGAAAGCTGCCAGGAGGAGAACACCTGTGAAAACTGGAATTAACCAGTTTTACTGAGCGGGCTTTTCCCAGGTCACCCAGAGGTCACCTAATCAAGCTCCCCTCAGACCAGCTAGCCCGCCAAAAAATACCTGACAGCTACAGGGCACCGAGAGAGCCCTGAAGACTGCCCTTCCGCCACTTTCCCATGATGAAAAGGGGGGGCTGAGGCTGCCATTCCCCTTTTCCTCTCATTCTGCATTGTAATTTACAGAAAATGACAAAGCTGCAGATTGAAAAGGAAAGGTAATTCTTATTAACATTCAAATACAATATTAATTGTGTTGCAATTGCATATGCGATATTATTTTTTTTGTTTGCTATTTTTTTTTTTCAATGAAAGTTATCCTTTAAACTAAAAATTTCACCCATTCTTTAGTCATAACTTCCATGATCGTATTTTTGATGCAAAAAGCTACAGAAATGACTATATTTGTTATTGACATCACTATATTATTAAAATTGTGTACATGCTGTAACCATCAACTGTATGTGTATTTTAATCAATGCTCTACATAAAAGTTGCACAAATGTAGATTTATATGTTAACATAATATCTAATTATCTGACTACTAATGCAAGATCTTTAATTAACTGGAATAATGAACCATAAAGAGTGCCTTAAAGAGCTTTTTGAAGTCCTCAGTACTGGTTACCCCTTCAACCTCAAATGGAAACAGTGCCAGTGCCAGTCTTTGGCCATTACCTTACTAATGAATGGGTTTTGCCTGGTCAACCTGCCGCCTAAAAATCAGTTTCTTCCGGCAATTTGCTGGTAGGTTAATGGGAGCTGAGTTCCTTTCCAGGAATAATTTACTTCTCAACAGGAAGCAAAAGCTTGCAGCCTGTTGGAAATGATTTATTTCTGCAAAGCCAGCCATATGCTTAAATGTCACAAGAACAGCTTTTAGCATTCGCAGCCACCAAATTCCCAAATCACCTGCCAGAATTAATAGTAAAACCTGTGGCGCTCAGAAAGACAGGCCTCAATCATGCTGTAAATGATGTAAGTTTCCCTATGCAATAACAAAGTGTGGAAAGAGGTCTTAAAGCCTATAGTATTTTTTTTTTTTTTTTAAACTGCCCTCAACTTGGTTATTTACCCATGTTTAACTGTGACTATAAGTAACCATAAAGAGACATCCTTGCATTGAAAAGGATAAACAAACACAAGCTGTGACTTATAGATAAAATTGGATTATTTTTGTTGTGTTATCCTAGAAGAGACCAGCAGATGATGCTGCTGTCACATCATTTATTTTTTTACGGAAGCCTTTTATCTAAATAGATAAAGTGTTGCATCTGAAATAAACAATACAAAAATTATGGGTGACTAGAACAGGCAATTACAGCCCCTTGGTCACATAGTTTTCATGGGAATACATTACTGTGAGTGACCTTGATATGAAAATGATGTATGTACTGAGAGCCAGAAAGACATGTCCTCCTTTGCTTCCTTTTTTCTTCTTTTTTCTCTTCCAAAGTTCTGTTTATGCAGCTTTAAATCAAATTTATTTGAGTGATGCGTATACACGCAAGTGGCTTGTGGGATATTGCAAGGATACACAATATAGTTTGTGTTTGGGATGTCAGTGATGCTCCATAGATCCTACCTACTGGGCCCTATTTGTCAATGTCAGAGCAGCTGGCAGCTGCAGACAGAGCAATGTTAAGATCATTGATAATGTGTGCATTACAGAGTGACCAGCAATGGTCCCTTAATACAGTAGTGTCAAATATGACCAAATGTAGCTTCCTGAAGGGAGATAGATAGATATTTGTTTGATTTAATACCCAGCAATAGAAAAGCTGTAAATTACAGACCAACATAGTGTAAATATAACATAAAAAGTCACACGTGACGCTTTTTTCTGTGGGCAACAAATTCTTCATGCATTATAAGGAAATAAGTGTATACAAAACTACCTTTATTAAATAAGCCATATTTGTTATTATCAGACAGCAACGGGAAATATAGCTTGTGTAAGAATATAAGAAAATGTTAAACATTTTTTATCTTTCCAAAGGGAATATGAGTGTTTAATATGCAGAGCTGAAGCTCCAGATATAGTAACAGTCATCACTGAAGTTCTCATTTTAAAGTATAAAGACTGTGAACTTTCCGGAATTCAGTAAAGATTTTGGAGGTGCTAATTTATGCATTTTTTTTGAAACGCTAGACTTCTAATTACAATAATTATACAATAAAACATGTACAGTATAATAATAAGAAATGATATTCATAACAATAAAGCTTCTTAATATAGCTGTCCGGGTCATAGCTGCCTGTGCTTCATGCTTTATCATATAATAATTATGCTATGTTGAACACTTTAATATTAATTTTATATATAGAGCGCATTGAAATAAGTGGGGGCCAGACTGACAGGTCCTGAAAAGGAAGCAGTGGGCAAGCCAGTTATAAAATGAATGAATCCCCTTAATTCTTAGTTGTAAGTAACATTTACCATGTTAATGAAAGGCAGTCAGCGGCAGAAAAATCACCCCCAATCTGGCAAGTATGCAGGCAGCAAAAAGTATAAATAACCATAGAGACAATAGGTATTTGTGGGATTATCAAGGTTCCCAAAAGTAGTAATAGAAACACTTAAAGCTGGAGGTTCACCCTGAAAATCAACTATCTACCATTAGATCCAGCATACTGCTGACATCTGCAGTATGCTGTTTTTTTTTTTTTTGCTGTACTTACCGTTTTATCGTTGTTTTCATCTGGGTCCGAGCTGATTCCCCGCGGGGAGTAGGCGTTCCTAAGACAAGGCGTAGATGATTGACGTGCTGGTAAATCGCATCACGCCGTCCGAAAATAAACAAAGTGTGACTCGGCTGTTTACGGCGCTATACGGCGCCTGTGCCTGCCGTGTAGAGCTGACTGCGCAGTCGCCGTAAAAAGCAGAGTCCCACTTCGGGTATTTTCGGAAGGCGTGACGCGCTTTACCAGCACGTCAATCAACTATGCTTTGTCTTAGGAATGCCTATTCCCCGGAAAATGGTAAGTACAATGGGGGGGGGGGGGGGGGGAACCAGCATACTGCAGATGTCAGCACTCAAGCAGTATGCTGGATCTAATGGTAGATAGTTGATTTAGCGTGAACCCCTGCTTTAAATATAAAACATATAGGTAAGTACAAATATGCGCCGTCGTATCTGTGCGCCGAACCCACAAACTTAGATACGCTTAAAAACAGACTTCATCCCACCGACGTAACTTGCCTACGCCGGCGTAGAGTGGGGCGCATATTTTTACGGTGGACGCATGTGGCGCTCCCATTAATTTTGGATTCAAATATGCAAATGAGAGAGATGCGCCGATTCACGAACGTACATGATTTACACGGTTTGCGTAAGTTTTACGTTCGGCGTAAAGTTATTCCCCATAGATGAGGCGCAACCCATGCAAAGGTATGGACCAGGGAACACAAGCCTACGTATTTTACGTTGGACGTCTGTGAATATGGGCCGACGTGGGTTTGGCTGGGCGTAGGTTACGTTCACGGCGTACACAGTGATCTGGCGTATCTTAGGCAGTTGTTCCGACGTGGTTGTGCGCATGCGCACGGGGATACATCCATGTCCCGACACATGCCCAGTTCATTTTAAGTACTTGTCTGGCACCCGGCCTATCATTTGCATGGGTTCCCGCTTCATGATCATGGATCACGCCCACTTCCAGCCCACTTCCACTTATGCCAGCTTACGCCTACGAAATATACGCTACGCCGGCGCAGAGTTGAGAGCATTTGCTTTGTGAATTCCTTGCTTGCCTCTCCGCGCTGCGCCGGCTTGGCATAAAAGCGATACGCTATGGCGGCATAAATATGCGCCGATGTATGTGAATCCGGGCCATAAAGTTTATTTGTACTGTACATTGTCAGGGGTATTCAATATTTCAGTCCTGCTACCAAAGTAAATGATTTTTCAGCCCTCCTGGCTTGTAAACACAGCTCTCCAGCTCAGACCTTATGCTTTAGGGCCTTGGTCTGTCTCCCACAGACCGGACACACAGCATCCCCGTGCATACAGCAAGTAGCCTCGTGCTACACTGGCTCCCACCTCTCTCTCCTAGGTGAAGCCCTACTGACTCCCATGCCCAGACCTCCTGTCTGCAGGGTGGAGTTGTTTCCAACTGGGAGCCTAGATTCTTGGCCTGGTGATTACTTAAAGCCCAGAACACAGCTGACTCATTAGTGAACTGGCTGTTTATTAGACCTGGACCCTGGCAGGGTACCGCCCTGCTACAACATATTGAAATCGCTACTTGGGGATGAGGTGCTGGATATGACATTGTCACCTGGTTATCACTTTGTACGAGATTAATAACCATGGTAAACATCAGCAGATGAACCAACAGTCAAATGTGTGGGGAATGCCCTGCAAACATTTTAAATACTCCACCATAAACTGTGCTCTAAAATCCTCTATAAAAAATTACAATCCACTATATTATGTCTAGGTCATAAAACCACAGTCACGTGCTGGCACCAAAGCACTCATTGTAAATTACACATTTGTTACAGTATACAGCAGGGGTCTCCAAACTGCGGCCCAAGGGCCAGATGTGTACCTTTGCTAGCCTTTATGCGGCCCTTGGGGCATTATTCCTCCAACTGATATGAGGCACTATTCCTTCCACTGACACCAACAAGGGGGCACTATTTCTTCTACTGATAACGCACGCCAGCTTAATGATGGGATACGGGCACCATATTCATTGTATTTTTAGCTCATAATAAAAGGTTTTTATACTACTGATAGGAGCCCTACTCCCCCACGGACAGCAGCTCCTCCTACTTATTTTAATTAATAGACCACCAACCCTGCGGTGGTTTTTTTGGTGAGGCCACAAACACGGAGCACCCTTTATTCTTACTGGTGCTGGCCATTATATATTTCTCTGCCCGGGACATTTTCTACTTTCACAATTTATTTTCACATATATGTTGTATAATATATGGTATAACACCCACTGGCCACAATCCGGCCCTGCGGCCCAAGGGCCAGATTCTAAAGTCTATTCCTTCCACTGAAGGACAATAAAGTGGCACTTTGTTTGAAAAGTTTGGAGACTCCTGGTATACAGACTAGGAATGAACTTCAGGTTTCAGTCAAGGTTAAGTTTGAGATGTACCATACCACAATACTAACCATCATAAATGTATTTTCTGGCTTCAGAACCTAGGTCAGGTGGCTTAGAGTAGCAAATAATGGGGCTTTCTTAAGTACCAGTAGTCATATTGACAGTGTCCAAAAATAATATAAATATGTGAGTGCCTATAGGGCACAGAAGCTGGCATGCAGAGTGACTCCACAAACCCTGTGTATATGTGTAACAATAATGTAAAGTGCAGCATTTATAGTAAAAACAATATAAAATCAATCAATTATATGTATCAAAACATAATGTCCATAAAAAATCAATCCAAATCCACCAATAGAAATCATTTTGTAAATCCACCAAGCACCAAGTGAATCCAGGCAACCGGACACATCGGGCCAGATTCAGGTAGGAGAGCGGATCTTTATTCTGGAGTAACGTTCGTCATTTACGTTACTCCGGCGAAACTTTAGGAGCAAGTACTGTATTCACAAAGCACTTGCTCCTAAAGTTGCGTCGGCGTAGCGAAAATGAGCTGGCGGAATTCAAATTGGGCGGGTAGGGGGCGTGTATTATTTAAACTAGGCGCGATCCCGCGGTGAACGTACTGCGCATGCGTCGACTGTCAGTGCGCATGCTCCAAATTCTGTCAGTGAACGTCAATGACGTCAATCCCCATACACGGACGTTTTACGCAAACGACGTTAAACGTTTTCAATTCGACGCGATCACGACGGCCATACTTAACATAGGATACTCCACCTAGGGGGCATGTTTTTCTTTACGCCACGTATCGCTTACGGAAACGTCGGAAAGTCACTGCGTCGGGCCCGTGTACGATCGTAAATTTCCGTCTCTCGCTGATTTACATATTCTCCCAGCGTAAATCAGCGGGAACGCCACGAGCGCCCATTTTAAAATTGCAGTTCCGATACGACGGCGAAATACAATTACGCCGCTCGTATATGAACTCAATCCCGGCGTATCTTGTTTTCTGCATACAGAAAACAGATAAGCCGGCTCAAAGTGTAAAGCGGCGTACACACGACCGAGGTTCTCGCTGGAAACCAGCGAGAACCTCGCTGGAAGCTGCATTCCAGCGAGGACCTCGGCCGTGTGTACGCTTTTGGCTCGCCCCGCCCGTCGGGAATCCCGTCGAGCGAAAAGAGAGCACGCTCTCTTTTTGCTCGACGGCCCGCCTGGATGAATGGCTGGTTGCCATTCCCGACGGGCGGGTCGCCGATTTCGATGGCCGGCAGAGAACCTCGACGGGCGGAACGATGTGTTCTGCCCGTCGAGGTTCTCTGCCGTGTGTACACGGCCTGAGTTATGCTGGCGAATCACTGATACTCCAGCGTAACTCTACCTGAATCTGGCCCATCATTTTTTTGTTATCCAAGAAACAAAAGTGTTTTAAGTGGTACTGTTCTACACTGCAGGTGCATTTAAATGGTGACTAAACCATCTGTTCTGTAAAGGATTTCTATTGGTGAATTTTGACTGAATTGTTATGGACATTATGTTTTTATGCATATAATGGATTGATTTTATATTATATTCACTATACTTTACATTATTGTTACACATATTGACAATGTTCTTAGCTGTGATAGGGAAAGCATAGGGAGTGCTGCAGATAACGTGAATGGAGCCAAATCAGTGTGGATCTTCTGGCACTGGTCCTTTAACATAGATGTAAGCCCTTCACTGGATGTCTTTTAGGTGGCAACATTTTGTGTATCTTTAGAGAATTTGGGAGGAGGGTGGAATGATTTTACATCTTAAAGTGGTTGTAAACCCACGGAAAAAAAATAAAAAAACAACCTGCAAGACAAAGGCATAATGAGCTAGTATGCATAGCATACTAGCTCATTATGAAATACTTACCTTAGATTAAAGCCCCCGGCTTTGGCTCTGGCGCTGTGATTGGCCAGAGCCGCGATGACGTCACTTCTGCACATGTCGGGAGCCGCTGGTAAAGGCACAGCAGCTGAAGAAATGTCACTAACGAGTTGTTTCTTCTGTGTGATATCGGCACATGCTAATACAGTGAATATCTCCCAAACGTTGCAAGTTTAGGATATATTCACGGTACCTACAGGTAAGCCTTATTATGCATTAATTAATATGGATATTATTTAGTAATAGCTAATGCCATCACCTGTGCCAGTTGAATGTCAGATTTCTTACTTTTTTGGGGCTTTGGACAGCTCATTGTATTCATCTGACTCTTTAATTCTGCTGCTTTTCTAGCATTTTTCAACTTGGCCGACCTTTTAGTCCTTTAATTGTTTTCTTGATTTGCTGCCATTAAATCATCCACATTTAAAAATTTTATTTATCCGCTTTACAATATTGCTTTTGAATTCAACACTGGATAAATACTTTGATTTTATGGTTACATAAATCCCTTCATTGATTTGTTTCACAACTTTATTGTAAGTTTTAGTTATTATTTCCTGTTATTTTTTATTGGGTTCCCTTAGTCAGACTTCCTACTCTTCGTGGCTTTCATCTCTGCAAGACCAGTGTCATTGCTGGCAGCCTTATGTTGTAAAAAAAACCTAATTTTTTTTTGCATTGGGACAATCTAAGGTTCAGATCTAGGATTTCTTGTTTTCTAGGTTCAAGATTTGTAGGCTAATATGCTAATATGCCTATTTTGCATTGTCAATCCCATGTTTGCTTCACTGCGGCAGGGACATACTTTCAAGTTTAAAAAAAAAATGAAATAAATATAGATAACTTAAAGGGGTTGTAAAGGTACAATTTGTTTTCCTAAATAGCTTTCTTTACCTTAGTGCAGTCCTCCTTCACTTACCTCATCCTTTGATTTTGCTTTTAAATGTCCTTATTACTTCTGAGAAATCCTCACTTACTGTTCTTCTGTGTGTAACTCCACACAGTCATGCTAAGCTTTCTCCCTGGTGTGGAGTGTCGTGCTCGCCACCTCCCTTTGACTACAGGAGTGTCAGGACGCTCTCTACATTGCAGATAGAGAAAGAAGTTGTGTGTTAGTGGGCGTCCTGACACTCCTGTACTCCAAAGGAGGGGGTGAGCATGACACTCCAAACCAGGGAGAAAGCCTTGCATTACTGTGTGGAGGTAAGTGAAGGATGACTGCACTAAGGTAAAGAAAGCTATTTAGGGAAAACATAAAGTGTACCTTTACAACCCCTTTAACAAAACTGTAAATGCAAAATGACATCACAAAAAAATAAAAATAAATACTGCTTCCACCTCTCTCATTTTAGGCTTGGCTAATCGTATTCTTTATTTTTAATTTTTTGCTTTGTGCACTGGTGCGCAGTAATTTTGGAACAGGAAGGGGTCATCCCCAAACCGTTTCTACACAGCTGGGAGCATGAAATTGTTCTGGTATGCTGATGCCTTAAGAGTTCCCTTCACTGGAACTAAGGGGCCAAGCCCAACCCCTGAAAAACAACCCCACACCACCAAATGATTTGGACCAGTATACAAAGCAAGTACCCAAACAAAAAAGGCAACAAGTCAACAAAAACATTAAAAAAGATCCGCACTGCGGACTTCTTTCTATTTGCTGCCTATTTAAGTGCTCATGTCCTATACTGACGCTACACAATTTCTACTGAATATATAGTTGAAGTCTATACTGTGATAATTTGGGGAATACTTGGAAATACAGGGATGGGAAGGAGTTAAGGGAATGTGGGGATGTGTGCTCTGTTTTGACATTTTATTAAACTTATAAGACAATGCAGTGTGATAAAGCGAAAAACTTTACAGTAGATTATTGTGCCACTGGCAAATTTGTACAAAGTGGTGTTTTTTTTTGTTTTTTTTATTATTATTTTTTTTAGGAAAACATTTCTTTACCTTCAGATCTGTGGTGCCCTCTACTAGCACCCTTCATATCAGACCTATTACTGCTGGATGAACAATTTTAGATGTTGCAGCCAAAATTATCTAAAAAGGCAATTTATTGTAAGTTGTAATGAATTAGTCTGGGCTGCCTCTGTGTTTAGGCCAAGCAATAATGTAATTGGTTTTACATCAAAATATGTGATGCCAGAAAACGATGTTGCTGACAATGTACGATTAGTATTATCCTGTGACATCACATACAGCTCAAAGGCAGCTCCCAGGCATGGATTTGAGTTTTCACCTCAAAGTTGTATTAAAGGGTGGACTCTCCCCACTGTACATTATTTTTATTTTTTTTAATTCTGCTTTGGTTTGAGTCTGAGATGGCAGTGCCCAGGTTCACATGTCCTTTTTTTTACGTTCCCTTGCATATTAGCCATGAAAATGTCTACAATTGACTTTCATAATTCTCCTCCATAGACTTTAAGGGGGTTCGGAATAAAGTTTTCAACTTAAAGAATTCGTAATGGGTTTAACGAATGCTCTGTGAACTGAACCCATTCTCTCATTCCCTTACATACAGTATACATGGAAACCTGAGATAACATATTAGTATGTTGAAGCTTTTTTTCTTTCCCTAGTCTTTGCTCTTAGGCTTCCTTTACACGTTTGCTTTTGTAAATGTAGAAGAAATTATCTGAGAAGTATAGTATAAAGTGCTTCCAGATCACTTTTTCATGTATTTTGATGTTCCTGCTGTTAAAGAAGTATTAATGCCCCATACACACATCAGTTTTCCTCGCAGGTTGTTCTCTTCAGGTTTACCAAAACCACCTAATATGAGGTTTAACCACAATGCCGCGTATGTCATATGGTGGATGTCATATGACGTCCTGAAGTTTGTGCGGTGATATCTGAATGATGCCTGCAGCTAGAGGCATCATTCAGATATCATTGTTTGCCGGTGGCGATCCTGCGCACCATAAGAACGATCATAGCAGCAGTGCCGCTTATTCGTTCTTATAGGCGGCTCCCGCCGCCATCCGGTGCTTCCCCTGGGCTCTCCCGTGCCATCGAAGACCCGGAAAAAGAATTGTCCAGCGCCAGATAGGAAGCATAGAGATGACTGGTGATCATCTCTTTGACCGTCGGAGGCCCGGGCACGATGTGATGACGTCACGCTCGGGTACCCGGAAGTAAACAAAGCCACAATTGCGGCTAGTAAGCATGAGATCAGTGTCACACACTATTCCTATTACAAGGGATGTTTACATTCCTTGTAATAGGAATAAAAGTGATCAAAAAAAAAATGTTTTTTTTTTTAAAAAGTGTAAAAAATAAATAAATAGGTCAAATAAAAAAATAAATAGTATATATATTTTTTTATTAATACGCCCCTGTCCCCAGTAGCTCCCGCTCATAAGTGAACGCACACGTAAGTCCCGCCCACGTATGTAAACGCCGTTCAAACCACATATGTGAGGTATTGTCTTGTGCGTTAGAGCATGTGCAACAATTCTAGCACTAGAAACTCTAAACTGGTAACCCGTATAGTTTTTCAAAGTTTGGCGCCATTCAATGAGTGTGCGCAATTTTAAAGTGTGACATGTTAGGCATCTATTTACTCGGCGTACCATCATCTTTCATATTTTCCAAAAAAATTGTCTAAATTTACTGTTTTGTTATTTTCTAATTCATGAAACCATTTTTTTTCCAAAAAAAGGTGTTTGAAAAATTATTGCGCAAAAACCATGCAATATACGTTTCAATGGCCGCTATTTTATTCCCTAGGGTGTCTGCTTAAAAAACATATATAATTTTTGGGGGTTCTGAGTAATTTCCTAGCAAAAGAATGATGATTTGTGCATGTAGGGGAGAAGTGCCAGAATAGGCCTGGTATGGAGGTGGGTGGGTATAAAAGCCCTGTATTGAAGGGGTTAAGAACAAATATAATATTGGCACTAGGCAAAGAGTGAGGATTAGAATTAGTGGTTGAGTTTAGAGATTGGCTTGTAGATGATGGTTAGGGTTTGACTTAGGTTCCAATATTGGGTTTTGATCTAGTCATTGGTTTTTGGGTTAGGTTTATGTATATCCTTGACTGTGTAGTTTGGGGCTATAGTTTAAATAATATTTAGGATTAAAAGTGAGTGTTAACACTTGTAAATGCTTTTTGTATGTTAGTTTTAGGTTTTTGGCAATGATTGCTAATATCAAACACGTTAGTGGCAAAGACTTGCTCAAGCTCAGTTGTTTTTTGGTGATTACACTAGCTCAGTTATAAAGAATAATTTTTTTGTCAAATATGCTTAATCCCAAAGAAAGAATAGTCACATTAATTTCAATCAACAGGAAAAAAAGTTTCAGGAGGAGAAAAGCTTGGTCATATTGCCTTTTATAGAAAACACCCTGAGGGACACTCTAGGTTTTATATCGCAGCCTGCATTTTATGCATGGCGAATAAAATGCAGGCATGGTGTGGTGGAAATACTGTGGTAGTCAGCAGAGAGTAGGTAGTACTATCTACTCATTATGAATGGCTTCTTAATATCATGAAAACATAAGTGCCAACACTAAAAACGCTTAGCTTGTCTTAGATACCCAAAGATATTTACTGCTCACAGGGCATCAATCATAAATTTTGGGGCCCACTGGCCATCACACCGAATCTGCCCACTTGCCATCCATTTAGTGCATCCACTTTATAATTAATGTACTCCAAATCATCAGTGCTTTCCAGATTTAACAGTAAGGAATTATATTTTTGCCAAAAAATATACTCCTCCAGTCTTATCTCCCTGATCCCACATCCTCCTCCAGTCCCATCTTCCCCATCCCACGTCCTCCTCCTCCAGTTCCATCTTTCCCATCCCACGTCTTCCTCCTCCAGTTCCATCTTCCCCATCCCATGTACTCCTCTTCCAGTTCCATCTTCCCCATCCTACGTCTTCCTCCTCTAGTTACATCTTCCCCATCCCACGTCCTCCTCCTCCAGTCCAATCTTCCCCATCCCATGTCCTCTTCCTCCAGTCCCATCTCTCCCATCCCATGTCCTACTCCTCCTCCTCCTCTGGCCTCATCTCCCCCATTCCACGTCCCATCTCCTCCTCCAGTCCCATCTCCTTCATCCAATATCCGCCTCCTCCAGTCCCATCTCCCCCATCCAACATCCTCCTCCAGTCCTATCTACCCATCCCACATCTTCCTCCTCCAGTCACATCTCCCCATCCCACACTGTCCTCCCAGCCGCATGTCCTCTTCCAGTCCCATCTGCATCATCCCATGTCCTCCTCCTCCAGTCCCATCTCCTCCATTCCACATCCTCCCCCTTCTCCAGTCCCATATAGTCCATCTTATGTCTTCCTCCTTCAGTCCTATCTCTTCCATTTCATGTCCTCCTCCTTCTCCAGTCCAATCTCCTTCATCCCATGTCCCCCTCCTTCTCCAGTCCCATCTCCTCCATCCCATGTCCTCCTCCTTCTCCATTCTCATCTCCTCCATAGTATGTCCTTCTCCTCCTTCATCCAACATCCTCCTCCAGTCCCATCTACCCATCCCACATCTTCCTCCTCCAGTCACATCTCCCCAATCCACACTGTATTCTTCCGGCCACACGTCCTCCTCCAGTCCCATCTGCATCATCCCATGTCCTCCTCCTCCAGTCCCATCTCCTCCATCCCACATTCTCCCCCTTGTCCAGTCCCAAATAGTCCATCTTATGTCCTCCTCCTTCAGTCCTATCTCTTCCATTCCATGTCCTCCTCCTTCTCCATTCCAATCTCCTTCATCTCATGTACCCCTCCTTCTCTAGTCCCATCTCCTCCATCCCATGTCCTCCTCCTTCTCCATTCTCATCTCCTCCATCCTATGTCCTTCTCCTCCTCTAGTCCCATCTCCTCCATCCCATGTTCTCCTCCTCTTCCATTCTCATCTCCTCTACCCCATGTCCTCCTCCTCTAGTCCCATCTCCTCTATCCCATGTTCACCTCCTCCCCCAAACCCATTTCCTCCATCTCATGTCCTCCTCCTCTAGTTCTATCTCTTGCACCCTTTGTCTTCCTTCTCTTTAAGTCCCATCTCTGCTGCATTTTTGAAATAGGGTCGGGATATTTTTTAAATGAATGGACTGCTGTGCCTAGGCAAACAAGCCCACATGGATCTGCTACATTGTGAACCTAGACCAGTGTCAGTGTGCATGTCTTTATTAACAATAGAAGTTTTAGGCCTCGTACACACGAGCGGATATGTCCACTGAAAACGGTCCGATGGACCGTTTCAGCAGACATCTCCGATCGTGTGTATGGGCTAGTGGACAGATTTGTCCACCCGACAGATTTCAAAGCATGCTTTGAAATCTATCGGATGGGAATGTGTCCGCCCGACATGTCTGCTGGTTAGTACACTTACCAGCAGACAAGTCGTCCCGCACCGCCGCCGCGCCGCCGTCGAATGGATTCGGCGCATGCGCGGAAGTGTTTTACTTCCTGGTGCGGTGACGTGGCGGCGTCAACGTCACCGCCACGTCACCGCGCCGTCCGCCGGCGGGGAATTTGATCCGATGGTGTGTACACGCCATCGGACCAAACTCCAGATCGGACATATCCGATGGAAACGGTCCGCGGACCGTTTTCATCGGATATGTCCGATCGTGTGTACAAGGCCTAAGTTGTCTTCAAAGCTATAACTATGATATCAAGCCTGGAAGGATATTACCTGTTGCAGGAGACATGTAGTAATAGCTGAGAATTTAGGGCCAGCAGCAGCAAAGTAACAGAGGAGCGAGTACTAACATTGCATTCAGGCCCGGACTGGGACAAAAAATAGGCCCGGGCATTTTAGACTGAGCAGCCCAGGGGGGGGGGGGGGTGGGGGCACAGCGGGGGTTAATGACGGGATGTGGGGTTAGAGATAGATAGATAGATAGATAGAGAAAGAAAGATAGATAAAGATAGAAAGAAAGAAGGGAAGGAAGGAAGATAGATAGATAGATAGATAGATAGAGAGAGAGAGAGAGAGAGAGAGAGAGAGAGAGAGATAGGAAGGAAGGAAGGAAGATGGATAAAGAAAGAATGAATAATATAGAAAGAAAGAAGGGAAGGAAGATAGATAGATAGATAGATAGATAGATAGATAGATAGATAGATAGATAGATAGATAGATAGATAGATAGATAGATAGATAGATAGATAGATAGATAGATAGATAGATAGATAGATAGATATATAGATAGATAGATAGATAGATAGATAGATAGATAGATAGATAAATAGATAGATAGATAGATAGATAGATAGAGATAGAAGATCGTAAGGAAGGAAGATAGATAAAGATAGAAAAAAAGAGGAGAAGGAAGGAAGATAGGTAGATAGATCTAGATAGATAAAAATAGATAGATATATAGAAAGGAAGGAAGATAGATACAATTGGAAAGAAATAAGATAGATAGATAGACAGTGGCAGTGCATCTATAGAGGGCGCCGGAGCGCCGCTCCTTCTGGCTCAGCCGCCCCCTCTGGCTCAGCTGCGACAATGGGCACAGTGGCATCAATGGGCACACTGGCATCAATGGGAACACTGGCATCAATAGGCACAGTGGCATCAATGGGCACAGTGGCTGCGTTTGATGGCATGGCACAGTGGTGACAATTGATGGCACAGTGGCTGTGTTTGATGGCATGGCACAGTGGTGACAATTGATGGCACAGTGGCTGCATTTGATGGCATGGCACAGTGGCTGCATTTGATGGCATGGCACAGTGGTGACAATTGATGGCACAGTGGCTGCGTTTGATGGCATGGCACAGTGGTGACAATTGATGGCACAGTGGCTGCGTTTGTTGGCATGGCACAGTGGTGACAATTGATGGCACTGTGGCTGTGTTTGATGGCATGGCACAGTGGTGACAATTGGTGGCACTGTGGCTGTGTTTGATGGCATGGCACAGTGGCTGCGTTTAATGGCATGGCACAGTGGTGACAATTGATGGCACAGTGGCTGCGTTTGATGGCATGGCACAGTGGTGACAATTGATGGCACAGTGGCTGCGTTTGATGGCATGGCACAGTGGCTGCGTTTGATGGCATGGTACAATGATGACAATTGATGCCCCAGTAGCAGCATTTGATGGGCCAGGGGCTGCATTTGATGGGCACAGTGAGGCTCAATAGCCGTCGGGGGGCGTTCGTGGGCCGCGAGGGCCGTTCGCGGGCCACAATCGGCCCAGGGACCGCAAGGGCCGTTCGCGGGCCGCAGCGGCCCACCGGGCATTTGCCCGGTATTCCCTATGGCCAGTTCGGGCCTGATTGCATTTAAGACATTTGGTCGTGGACTAGAGAGGAGGGAACCTGAGGGAAGGGTACACGGGAAGCGATCACTACATAAAGATGGAATGGGCTACAGTGACCGAGCACTCAGGGAAGACAGAGAAAAAAAAAAACGAGGCTAGGGGGTAGAGCTGGTTATTTCACACACATCGGGGACACTGTGAAAGAGAAAGTAGCAGTAAAACAGATTAAGTGACTGGGGAGAGAAAAGCCACTGTGCAGGCAAGCAGAGGAGCGGGAATTCCATATGTAGGAATACATTGATAACCGATGCCAACCTCGCATGCCTTACCAGTTCTACTCTGCTGGGGGAATAGTACAGTGCAGACAGGGGGCAGGTGTAGGACTATGATCTGCCCTACATGCAGGACCAAAGCCCCTCTTTTTTGCACTGGTTACAGCAGTGCCTACAGACTGTGTCCTCCTTTCACAGTTAATCACTGTACCCTTGTCCCAGCCCTGGGGAGAAGCCTTGTCCAGTCGCACACCTACTTTCCAAGTCCCAGCTGTGGTCCACGGCACAGGTCAGGTCTGGATGAGCAGGTTACTCCTCTGCTCTAAAGTTTGGGACTTCTGCATGCACTTCACTGGTTGCTAGATGCCAGGTGATTCTAGCAACCAGTAATTTAAAAGTGGTGGACTGTGGGCAATGAAAGGAGGCACCTGGAACTAGGAACATTGCCGGGACACTTGGGAGGAATGGGCCCCCTAAATGTGAATGGGCTGCCACTCCCTGATGGCGAGTCGACCCTGATCACTTTGATCCTCTTGTGGGAAACAATTGTTGAGAACTGTTGCTATATACCACTCAAGACTCTTTATTTAAGATTTTTGGCGTTTTTTTTATAAAAAAATCTCAGTACAATATAAAATAATATAATACCATACAATATTGCACTATTCATTGTAGTACTGGCTCACAGCCACCTGTGATGTTCCAACATAAAGACAGACATTCACATAGGCCCGGATTCACAAAGCACTTACGCCGTAAGTGTAAATATGCGCCGTCGTATCTGTGCGCCGTGCCCACAGAACTAAGATACGCGTACAAACTAACTTCATCCGACCGACGGAACGTATAGTGGGCGCATAGTTACGCTGGACGCATTTGGCACTCCCATTGATTTTCAATGCAAATATGCAAATGAGGGAGATATGCCGAGATATGCCGATTCACGAAACTTGCGACCGGCGCATGTTTTAAGCGATTTGCGTAAGGTTTGCGTCCGGTGTAAAGTTATTCCCCATATTGGAGGCGCAACTCATGCAAAGGTATGGACCAGGGAACGAACGCCTTTGAATTTTACGCTATTTACGTAGTACGTGAATAGGGCTGGGCGTTGGTTATGTTCACGTCGTAGGCAGTGATTTGACGTATCTTCGCCAGTTGTTTCGACGTGATTGTGAGCATGCGCACTGGGCAGTTCATTTTAAGTACTTGTCTGAAGCTCAGCCCATCATTTGCATGGGGTCACGCTTCATTTAAATGTATCACGGCCACTTCCACCTACTTTGACTTACGCTGACTTACGCCTACGACTATACGCTACGCGGGTGCAACCTTGGGAGCATTTGCTTTGTGAATTCCATGCTTCCCTCTCTGCGTTGCGCCGGCGTAGCGTTAAGAAGATACTCTACGGCGGCATATATATGTGCCGAGGTATGTGAATTCGGGCCATACTGTACATACAACACATTAACTAAATGAACTCACCCGCTCTCAATGCTTAATCTTATGACAAAGACAGATGGCATAAACACAACACAGGGTTGTATATTAAAAGGACATAGGAGAATATTTCAGTCCTTATTAGCGCCAACTATTCACTCCAGGTACATGCCCTATATCTTAGCATGTTGTAAACTCTGTGGGACATGCTTAATAGGCAAAGTATCACTAATCAGCCTAATAAAAAAGTGTGTAATTTGGAGAATGGACACTCTTTCAGGGAAGTTGGATTGGTTTACAGGCATAGCAGCAGAGCAGGTAGAACAATGCCCTGATACAGGAGCTATGAATAAAAGTGTCCACCATGATGAGTGTATAGACTTCCAGTACAACTAGATCTGCAAACAGAAGATGTGGAACCAATGTGGTTTAGGTGAAGACATCTGGCACAAAGGGTATCAATTTATAGTGCCATTTTATGTAATAAAACAATATAATATATTCTTAAGCTGTACATAACATGTGGAAGTAAATAATAAATACAATAGCATTTTGTTTGATATATAACAAAGTAAGCATTCTTTATTTATTGGATATCTATTTTCCTATTTATGTTATGTAATTTCATGCATCTCTTGAATGATTAGGTTGATCCGATCTCTGAAATATCTAACCAGCCTGTTTATGTCCATTTAATCTTCTGTCCCTAAAGCATTTTGTGGAAATATACTGTACTTCTTTAGAGAAATCCTCTCAATCATACCAAGAAAACATGCTGAACCCTGTCTTATCTGTGAAGTACCACAAAAATCTTTGTGAAAACATCTGTATACCTTATAACTATAACAATTGTTAGAGCTTATTTTTGGTATTTATTCAATGTAATATGTGATAGAACTAGAACACGTTTTCCTATTTTTTTTTTAAGTTTATGCTTTGCTATGTTAGAATGGAGACAGCCACACGGTTAAAACATATTGCGAAGGACTGAAATGATCAGGTGTCCTCAGCTTAATGTGATTTTTATATTTAAAGCGGATGTCCGCTAAAAAAAAATTATTAAAAGCCAGCAGCTACAAATACTGCAGCTGCTGACTTTTACTATTAGGACACTTACCTGTCCTGGAGTCCAGCGCCGTCCGAAGCAGATGACGAGCGATCGTTCGTCACTCTGCTGCCCCCGCCATCCTCGGTGAGGGAACAAGGAAGTGAAGCGCTGTGCCTACACTGCCGTTTCCCTACGGCACATGCGCGAGTCGCGCTGCGCCTGCCGATCGGCTCCCGCTGTGTTCTGGGTGCTGAGTGTTCCCAGAACACAACGGGGGGGGGGGGGATGGTGATGTCAAATGTGACACCGATCAGCGGGAGTTCCACTTCAGGATGGAGCTCCGCTTTAATAAAATCAGGTTATGTATTTTACAATAGTTGTGTGTGGGTATCTGTAGTGAGGGTCTACATATTGTGAAGAACACTTATTTTCACCAGTGTTAACTAGCTGTTGTGCCATTTGTGAAATGTAACATATTGACAGAGAATACTACTACTTTCCGTCAAATATATGTACGACAAAGATACATGCACCTCACTGTTAAGGCAAATGTTAGTTGCTGTTCACATCTAGCCTTTTTGGTGAGTTGTAGGCGCAGTTTATTGAAAAAAAAATCTGCTTGCTGCATCAATAATGTGGTTTCCAGAAAAACATATGTTTGGTAGGTATGTATCAGTTAGGTGGTAATGCATGTAAAACACACACACACAACATGCCATGTGCTCACCGCACAAAAATACAATGGTGTAAATAGAGGCCTAAAATGAATCTTTCAGCTCAAACAACATAATATCCCATTCTGATTCTCTCATCATTAAAAAGCAGACTTTTTCTTATCTGTTTTTTTTCGTAATATTTGGCTTATATCTGCCCACTTTCTCCACCCTCGCCTAGGCGAGGCTGACTGACATCTTACACATGTAGTCTTCTGGGATACCAATGTCATATATTTCCAGGAGGAATCAGATTCAACACTTGATGAAAATCTCTGCTTCATGGCAACATGAAGCTAAACATCCTAGTACCCAAACTTGCTTGCAAGAAACAGGAAGAAACAACCAGCTACCAATGACTTGGGAAAGGAATATGTCAGTGCAGGACCAGGCATACAGCAGAAGAACAAGGTAGGGATGCACCGAAATTTCAGCTGATGAAAATGTTCTGCTGAAAATAGGGTTATCTGCATTTTGCCAATAGAAAAAAAGCGCTGACAATGGCTGTCAAAAATGCACGTGATTTTGTCACGATTTTACCGTGATCTTGTCAAGATTTTACCATGCTTATGGTTCATTTTTCATAGGTCATGTGACTCAAAAAATCACCAATGTTGCATGGTTTTGAGTCACATGAACTATGAAAAATGCACCATAATCATGGTGAAATTGCAGCAAAATTGCCATAAAATTGCAGCAAAATCATGTGCTCTTGCTGCGTTTTCAATGGGGTGGTGCATTTTTTAGTGCAGTTTTACCATGCTTATAGTTCATTTTTCATAGGTCATGTGACTTTTTCGGTTTTTGAGTCACATGACCTATACAAAACGCACTATAATCGTGGTAAAAATGCAGCAAAATTGCCCTTTTCTCGATGTGAAAAATGGACATTAAAAATCTAGAACATGCCTCTATTTTTTTTCGTTGTTTTTCACGTCGTTGTTTTTCACGCCGTGAAAAAGGGTTGTGTGTAAGCTTTAACAACCGGGAAAAAACTGCATGCTCAGAAGCAAGTTATGAGAAAGGAAATTTGCATAATCAGCCCAAAGGGTGGCGCCATTCGAATGGAACTTCCCCTTTATCGTGCCGTTGTACGCGTTGTACGTCACAGCGCTTTGCTCAAGCATTTTTTTTCACGACCGTGTGTATGCAAGGCAGGTTTGACAAGAATCACGTTGAGAAAAGCTTTGTTTTTTTCTATGACATGAAAAATGGTTGTGTGTATGCGGCTTTAGATGTGGTGTTTGCATTTGTTTTACGCGTGGTGCATTTTTTGGTGCAGTTTTTTTTAACTGACAAAATATGCACCAAAAATGCAGAATGCAAGATTTTTAACACTGCAACAGAACGGACCAGTGTGAAGACATAGGCCCAGATTCACAGAGCGATTACGCCTGCGCAACAGGAGATGCGCGTGCGTAAGTCTAAATGTGCGCGTGCGTTTCGATGCACGGCATCCCCAAAGCGAGATACGCAAGAAATCTACTTTTTTTGGTCCGGTGTAATTTTGTTAGACAGGCGCATCCGTCCGCGCAAAACTGCGCTAGACAGACCATTGATTTGCTAGTAAAATATGCTAATGAGGAACTTACGGGGATCCACAAAAGAACGTTGGGGCAGCGCAGGCTACGCAGTGTGCGCAACACCAAAATGTCCTGTCTAAAATTAGACCATATAAAAGCTGGTCTAAAAAGAGAAAAAAAGTCTACTTGTTAGATAAAGCAACACTGTTAGTGAGGAGCTCAGCAGTCACACATGTTGCACAACAATCTGTATGCCAACATGCCAGGGGCATCGTCGCGCATAGCTATACTACTGACTTTAGATGAACAAAGAAGGATGAGGGCACGGAGGATGGCACGGAGGATGGCACGGGAGAGGATATACCGCACCCGCATAGACCTGTTTGGCATGAGTGATTCTGAGGTGTATCGCATCTTCAGATTCACCCCTCATGTCATCCTGGAATTAACCACAACCTTGCAGGAGGACATCACCAGCCCAACACAACACTCACATGCAGTGCAGCCACTGGTCAAGGTCATGGCAACACTCCATGTCCTTGCCAGTGGCTTTTTTCAGCGTACAAGTGGAGTGGTGGCTGGGATGTCACAATCCTCCATGAGCAGATGTGTGCACCAGGTTGTCCCTGCAATCCTCAGACGCATGGCCAACCAAATCATCAAACCCACCACTGAGGACCTGCGGCTGAAGGCAATGACAGATTTCTACAGAATTGCCAGATTCCCACGCACCGTGGGGGCCATTGATTGCACACATGTGGCACTCCAGCCCCCCCAGGAGACAGAGCACATGTACCGCAATCGGAAGCATTGGCATTCCATCAACGTACAGGTGATAGTCGATGCCCAAGGCCTCATATGGCACGTCCGTGCCAAACACCCAGGGTCCAGCCATGACAGCTACATATACAATCAATGCCACATCCGAATGGAATTCGATCAGAACGTGTATGGGGACACCTGGCTGGTTGGTGAGTGACATGGGTGGCAGGCATGACTATCCCCTCCCATGATGCACACATCACAAGGGGCACATGCATGACTAACATCCTCCTGTCTTTTCCCTTACAGGTGACTCTGCATATCCACTGGGACCCCATCTCATGACTCCTATCCGGAACCCCCAAACCCCAGGAGAGGAAAGATACAATCAAGCACATGCCCAAACACTAGTAGTGATGGAGCGCACCTTTGGCCTCCTGAAGTCACGTTTCCGATGCCTGGATAAGTCTGGGGGTACCCTCTTGTATTCCCCAAACTTCGTGTGCCAGATCATCGGTGCATGTTGCATGCTGCACAACTTTGCAGTAAGAAAGGGCCTGCAGATTGACCTAAGTTATGACCTGACCCCTGAACCAGACAATCCCCCCCTAACCGAGGATACCCCGACTTCTGAGGGAAGAGCAGCCAGGAGACAACTCACATTGGGCATCTTTGCACGTTAAACACACACATTAATCATGGCACAATGAGAATGCATGCATGCACACCACTGTGGTCCCTAGCACACACACCCCACATCCACATCAAATTGGATTGGCACCAGTCCACCATGCAGGACTTGTGAGCAGCAACGCCACGCCAAGGCTCCAATTATGTCACTGTACATTCATACATCATTCACACGGACCTGGGGATCACTTCTCCCTGGTCCTGGGGAACCCTACTCCACCAAAATTGAGTGTGACACCCCTTTTCTGGCAGGAATGTCACCCCCACATTCAAACAGCATTCACAACACAAAAAAAAAAAAAATGACCAGCAAAATCAAAAATTTTCCAGCAAAAAATAAAAATAAAAAATATCAAAAAAGGGGAAAAAAAATTATTGCCCTTTACGTGAGCCACGCCTGGGGCGCCCCTGGCCACGGCCCCGGCTCCTCAGGGGAGACTCATGGGGAGGGGGAAAACCGGGGAAGGAGGAGCAGCCCCTGATCTCTGCCCACCTGGCGGCCTGCCCTCCAAGGCCACGGCTATTCTGTCCAGGGCAGCACCAAGTGTTGCCGTGTTGGCCTGAATAGCCTGGGTAAGGGCCCTCACATCCTGCCCAACACCTGCTGATGTCGTCTGCAGTTCGTTTAGGCAGGTTGTGAAAGCCCGGGAGTGGGAGTCCAGGTTCCCCAGCGTATCCTTGATGGAGAACAGGCTCTCCTCCATCCGCACCAATGTCTGGCTGACCTGTCCCAGATGGCGGGTCTGGAGGAACTGGTCCCTTCTCAGAGTGGCGGGCAGGAGATCGGCCACCCCCCTGGTGTTCTGAGATGACTTCCTGCCTCCAGCTGATGCTTGTGGCCGGGGAGAAGGGGAGGCCCTTGGGAGGGGAGCCATGTTGGGGGAGGAGGGGGGGGCTCCCCCTTAGGGAGGGCTGCCTGCTGCCAGCCAGAGGGGAAGAGTCCTCAAAAACCAAAAGTCCTGTGCCTGACATGGACTCCTCCTCCTCATGATTCTCCTCCTCCTCAACCTCCTCCTCCTCCTCTTGAACCGCCTCCACGGACTCCGGCCTTGTTGGGGGGGCCTCATTAGGCTGCTGTCCTGGGGATGGTGCAGTCAGGCCAGATGGCCCTGCACCCTCCTGCACATCTGTGGATGACACAAAACATTCACAGGTTGGAGGATCCACACACTTGCCACATATTCCCTTTCACCCCCTCCCCCACACATGCTACACACCTGATATTAAAAAAATACTTACCTGGCACCACGGGCTCCGGACTTGAGTCAAAGCCGGGCAGGCCCTCCACTTCATGCCGATGAAAGGTCAGGGCCACCGCATGCTCCCCCAGCTGTCAGCCTAATACGGCATGGTGGGCCCCCTCCTGTGCCCCTGGCATGGGCAAGCATTTTGGACAGCTTCTGTTTGACCAGACGCCGGAGGTCATTAATTTTTTTGTCAATCCCAGACCGGGTCCGTGTCTCCCCCTCCCCCGCTGAATTGACCTGCTCAGTGATGAGGTCCAAAATCTCCCTCCTCCTGGCCGGGGTGGTGTTGGCACTGTCTGGGCCGTGGAGGAAACGCCCATAATCGCTAATGGCCCGGGCAAGAATTTTTTTTTCCCCCAAAGTAAAATTGAGTTTTCGCTTTCTCTCTGTCATACTTCCAAAAAAACTCACTCCCAGTCAACAAAAATCAGTCACAAAAACAAGCACAACCAATCAAGCAAGAACACACACAAAGAGAAAACTAACACCCAAAAAATTACACAAGCACTCAGCAAAAAACAGTCACAAAAACAAACAGCAAAAATTCAGCATGAAAAAAAACGAACATAAATATATCAAACAAACAGTCTCTCAAACACTTATCAAAAAACACTTTCAAAGATCTACTAACAAACACTTGATTACACAGAACACTAATCTGACAACTACAAAACACAACGCAACGAACAACAGGACAAAAGCACTTGGTTAAATGGGAAGGGACAAAGGGATGTACTTTTGCAATGCAAGTGCGTTTGTGTCTGTCTATTTATGCTGTTTGCGTAGTTCACTAAGTTGCCCTAGTCCATTTCCAATTTCACTGATTGCGCTGCTCCCGAGTTGTGCGCATGCGCGAGCCGGCCGGCCCTTCATTTGCATGGGGTCACGGCTCATTTCAATGTAACACGCCCACGTCCTTCCCAATTTGTATTACTCCGCCTTACGCCTCTGAAATAAAGTTATGCATGCGCAATTTTCTGCGCAAAAGCTACGAGAATAGGGTGATTACGCGGCTACATTGCGCAAGTCTAACATAAAGGCGGTGCGCTACGTCGGTCCTATAATGCGCAGATGTACGTGAATCTGGGCCATAGAATTTAAAGGCATGGATTTTTCTTAAGCTTTTCTTGTACTTTTTTATTTTTAAGCAAAAGCGTTTTAAAAACTTCTCAGTGTATGATAAAGTAGCAGATAATGGCCAAAAGTCAATTCTTATAAATTTAAATTCATGATATAAATTAAAAAGTGGCATATAATATACAATTGTGTGTATATATATATATATATATATATATATATATATATATATACATTAATTTCGGTTTCAGACAAGTGCACCCCTGAATTTTCATTTCCATGCACCACTAGAAAAAGGAATTAGAAAAAGATGTGGGAATTCCTGGACCTGTAGGAATGTTTATTGAGGATTTTACAGCAAAAGGGTAATGCAGAATTTACTGTACATATTTACATTTATTTCACTGGAGGATATGCAAGATCTGCTTTAAAGATTTTAGTAAGCTTCAGTAATTTTTAAAAACCAGGTTACTTTTGTGTAACTACCTTATGCTGGGCATACATAAAGAGTCCCCCCCCCCCCACCTTCCATTTGCAGTTATATTAGTCTCAACTCATCTGGGATAGCTTTCCACAATGCTTTGGAGTGTGTCTTGTGAGGTTAGGTACTGACGTCATTATAAGACAACGTTGTCCTATTTTTAATTAGTCTGTGAGATACACAGCCAGTCTTCCATTTTTCAGAAATTGTTGCAATGTTTTCTAAATTTACTAAAGCTTTTTTGTACCATCATTAGTGTTCTGGTTTTGACCCTATTGAGAGAACTTTATTCTCTCTTTCTTTGTTAAACAAAAAGACCTGGCTCGAAATTAGTACTCCAGTCCATTTTTAAAATGCGCAGCAGGGTTGAAGTCAGGGTCCTGTGCAGGCCGCTTGAGTTCCTCCTCAGCAAACTAGTCAAACCATGTCTTTATTAACATGGCTTTGTGCACAGGGGAAACCTCAAGCTGGAACAGAAAACAACTTTCTCCACGGTTGAAAGCATGCATTAGGGTTGATTTACTAAAACTGGAGAGTGCAAAATCTGGTGTAGCTCTGCATGGTAGCCAATCAGCTTCTATGTTCAGCTTGTTCAATAAAGAATTGACAAAAAAAAAAAATGGTTTCCATCCAGAGCTGCATCAGATGTTTGACCTCTACAGTTTTAATAAATAAATCAAATTTGCTTTGTATGCATGCAGTAGTGTTAACAGTATACTCTATTCTAAAATGTCTTCATGTGCTTCAATACCCTTAATTGTGAGCTCAATATCTTAAAAAGGGGAGTCTACATACTTTATTGTGTTGGAGTGATGATGTTCAGGTGTCTACAAACTATGGTCCATATACAATTTGACTTTTGATCTGCTTTTCCGTTAATGGTGATTTTCATTTTTTTTATAATTTCTCAGACAGAGCAAGTATGCAAACTAGGGGTTCAGACTTCATACGTGCCTCAAAGTTGTCCCCAGGTTTTACATAGATGAGCAACAAATACGCCAGGAGACTAGCATGAAAAGAAATGGCACGCCCCTTTTCTCAGGTCATACGCACATTATTCTTATCATTATCATTATATTTTGCACTAAAAATGTGTGCAGAAAGTGCTAAATTGGTCCCATAGTGTTAATAGTATGCTCCTCTAACCAAGAACTGCGTATAATGGATAGATTGTAGTCTGCAACCCACAGAAACAGTAAAACAGAGACAATTTAATTTACAGATACAGTCCAAAAGCTGATTATTTTTTTTTTCTTAACAAGCAGTGCAAAAAGCAGGGGTATTTGTCTTGACATATTTGTTACCTAATTTTGTGTGATGCTTACACATTGATATTCAGATGGTTCATAGGGAAACAGGTAAAATTAGAGCAGTGTATGTCTAGGTTAAGAGGGAGTCGTGACTAGCATTGGTCCCAAAGATTCTAAAGATTCCTCCTGTACTTCTGACATGAGCTATTTGACAGTGGAGACTTCACATAAGGTCTCAGCCAGCATCTCCCATAACCTCTTTAACCCTTAAAGCTGTATTAAACCAAAAAAAAAACATTTTTTTTTTTTTATATTGCAGCCTACCCATCCACAGCCACCTTTGTGCAAGGCCAATGCACAGGCCATGGACTTAAAACTTAGCATACGTTTCAGAGGTTGCATTGAAAAACAAAAACATCTGCACTCTCTGAGAATAATTCATAATTTAGGCCCCTTTCACACAGGCGCCTCCACTAAGAATCCGCTTGCTCAGGAGGAAATCTCTCCGCTAGACCCCAATAAGCAGACGGATGACAGGTCCATGTCCGCTCCACTATGTGGAGCAGATTCAGACACAGTTTTGCTCTTCCTCTATGGAGCCATCAGATGGAAACAGACTGCCTGTCCATCTCCATCCAATGTCATCCAATCCGATCCACATATGGGGAATAGGACCACAATCCATTTGTTTTTGGGGGACAGGATCGGATCGGATGGTGGCAGGTGTCAGCAGACACATGCCCGCTGACATCCGCCACTCCATAGAAGAGACTGGAGAGTTCGATTAGGTCCGCCTGAAAAACTGACAGGCGGACTTGATTGGACAGCCCGTGTGAAAGGGGCCTTAAAGTGCATCTAAAGCCAAAACGTTTTTGTTCCGTTGGTGATTAGTCTTCTTACTTTTTTTTTCTTGTCTGTGTACCCACTGGGAAGATTCACCCATTTTTTTTTGTTGTCTTTTTGATCAGTGTCACTGATATTGAAAGTGAGGAATATTCAAAATTTTGAGTTCCTGAGTTGTTTACAGGTTAGGAAATGAAGGGGAAATAATAGGACAAAGATGGGGTTTTAATCTTTTAACTGAAAATGTTTTTGCTTTAGATATTATTAAATTAATAGTACGGTAAAAAATGAAAAACAAAACTTACCACATATACGTAAGTATAAGCCGACTTTTTCAGCACATTTTTTTGTGCTAAAAATGCCCCCCTCAACTTATACTCGAGTATCCCACTGTGCCATGCTGCAGTCAGCGGCCATCAATTGTAACAAAGTCCCGATTCCTCCTAGTCAGTGATCGAGTATCACTGTGTCATGCTGCAGTTGGTGGCCGTCCATTGAAACAAAGCCCCGCCTCCTCCTCATCCGTAATAGACTGAACACTGATACAATGCTGAGATCAGTGTTCAGTGCTCCGTCTATCAGTGACACGGAGGAGGCGGGGCTTTGTTACAATGGACGGCCACCGACTGCAGCATGACACAGTGGGAGATCAAAGGTAAATGGGCACAGTGAGGCTGCAGATGGGCACAGTGAGGCTGCAGATGGGCACAGTGATGCTGAAAATGGGCATTGTTGACCCCCCTTTTCCACTTACAGTGCTGCATTTCCCACCCTAGGCTAATACTTGAGTCAATAAGTTTTCCCAGATCTGTGTGGTAAAATTAGGCGCCTCAGCTTATATTCGGGTCGGCTTATACTCAAGTATATATGATAATTTTTTAACAAGGAAAACATGTTCTGACTTTTAAATCCCAGGACAAAAATTTCCGTACAATTTGCATATAGTGTGTACACATCTTTCGACAGCCAATTCCTAAATTTTCTTATGAAAATTCCCGAAGGGACAAACTCTAAAAATGTTCTCATACGGGAACAGAACTAAAAATCTGAAAAGAAAGACTGCGCATGATCAGAAAAAATAAACAACTAAAATTAGGAATTTTCATACGAATTTTCTTTCGTCGGGTTTCCGATTGGCTGTGAAACCCACTTAAATCTTCAAGCAACACTGATATTCTTAGAAAAGCATCCAACACTCTTTGTAAATAATGCACTGTAACTACTAGAACTGGAGCTAAACCTTTTTTCTTCCAGTTGCAAAGGTTCCCCACACCTCGTATTTTCCAGTGACCTTAAAGCACTTTACCAAATTTTATATGTGGGTTATTTCTGCATTCCCTCAAATGTCTTTTGTCAAGGTCAAATAAATTCAGTTTTAGCGTTCCCTTGTAACTCAGGTATTCCATGCACCTTATTATTTAGTAGCCTTTCTCTGAACTCTTTCCAGCACCAGCACACCTTTGTTGTGGTGGGACAAGAGCCCAAAACTTAACTGTATATTCAAGATAAGTCTGTACTACAACGTTGTATTCAGGCAAAATAATGAGCCTCTATTATGATTATTTGATTTCTCATATACTAATATAATATATGAAAATATATTGCTTTCTTCAGTAGTGTTGAGCAGAATATGCCATATTCGATTTCGCGATATATCTCGAATATATAGTCGAATATTCGAGATATATTCGCTAAATACGAATATTCGTGATATTTTTTGGAAATGAAAATATTGCGAATTTTCGCTATTGCGAATTTTCGCTATTGCGAATGCGAATGCGAATCGCGAATTGCGAATGCGAAATTTCGAGAAATGCGGAAAGGAGCACTCTGATTGGCTCAGAATATTTGTGATATATTACAATATAAAATAATTGCGAATATTCGAGAAATGCGGAAGGAGCACTCTGATTGGCTCAGAATATTCGTGATATATTACAATACACAATAATTGCGAATATTCGGCAAATGCGGAAGGAGCACTCTGATTGGCTCAGAATATTCGTGATATATTACAATACACAATAATTGCGAATATTCGAGAAATGCAGAAGGAGCACTCTGATTGGCTCAGAATATTCATGATATATTACAATATAAAATAATTGCGAATATTCGAGAAATGCGGAATGGAGCACTCTGATTGGCTCAGAATATTCGTGATATATTACAATATAAAATAATTGCGAATATTCGAGAAATGCGGAATGGAGCACTCTGATTGGCTCAGAATATTCGTGATATATTACAATACAAAATAATTGCGAAATTTCGAGAAATGCGGAATGGAGCACTCTGATTGGCTCAGAATATTCGTGATATATTACAATATAAAATAATCGCGCGATATCGCTATTGCCGAATAATCGCATTGCGATTTTTCGGCAATATAAAATGAGTGCTGCAGCTACTCGGCCCAAGGTCTCTAATCATACCAGCAATGCTTTTAGACGTCGATGGGGATCTCTAGGATGTGATCTGTTCTAAAAAAAAAATTGAAAAAATTCGAATATTCGAAATAGCGAATATTCGCCGCGATATTCGTGTTATTCGCGAATACTCGAATATGCAATATTCGTAGCGAATATTCGCAATGCGAATATTCGTGAGCAACACTATTCTTCAGAAGCATTTTAAACCAACAAATACAAAAGTTAGACATTATTATGATTATAATTATTCCATAATCATGATTTAAACTAGTTCAGCCTATACATTTGAGACATCTTCAATGTTTTTTTGTATGCTGAACCTACTGTCTTACCAACTCTGGTCCATAACCACTTTAGCCCCGGACCATATTACTGTCCAATGACCAGAGCACTTTTTGTGATTCGGCACTGCGTCGCTTTAACTGACAATTGCGCGGTCGTGCGACGTGGCTCCCAAACAAAATTGGCGTCCTTTTTTTCCCACAAATAGAGATTTCGTTTGGTGGTATTTGATCATCTCTGCGGTTTTTATTTTTTGCGACAATTTTGAAAAAAAATGCAATATTTTTTACTTTTTTTCTATAATAAATATCCCCAAAAGAACATTTTTTTTCCTCAGTTTAGGCCGATACGTATTCTTCTACATATTTTTTGTTAAAAAAAATCGCAATAAGCGTTTATTGATTGGTTTGCGCAAAAGTTATAGCGTTTACAAAATAGGGGGTCGTTTTATGGCATTTTTTGTAATATTCTTTTTTTACTAGTAATGGCGGTGATCAGCATTTTTTTTCAGTACTGCGACATTATGGCGGGCACTTCAGGCACTTTTGACACATTTTTGGGGCCATTGGCATTTTTATAGTGATCAGTGCTATAAAAATGCATTGTATTACTATAAAAATGCCATTGGCAGTGAAGGGATTAACACTAGGGGGCAGGGAATGGGTTAAGTGTGTTCCTGGGTGTGTTCTAACTGTATGGGGGGGTGGACTCACTAGGGGAAATCACTGATCTTCTGTTCATACATTGTATGAACAGGAGATCAGCGTTTCCCCTGCTGACAGGAACGAGAGTTTACACACATAGCTCCCGTTCCCCGCTCTGTAACGAGCAATCGCGGGTGCCCGGCGGCGATCGTACTAGCCGGGCACGCGCGCGGGACTCGGGGGCGAGCAGGGACACGCGCGCCGCTTTAAAGCACCCCCTAGCGGCTGCTTTAAAGCGGACGTATAGCTACGGGCTCTCGCCCAGGCGTGCCACCGTCCCGCAGTAATATGATGGCGGGCGGGCGGTCGGCAAGTGGTTAAGAATAGTGTTGAGCAGAATATGCCATATTCGATTTCGCGATATATCTCGAATATATAGTCGAATATTCGAGATATATTCGCTAAATACGAATATTCGTGATATTTTTTGGAAATGAAATTATTGCGAATTTTCGCTATTGCGAATGCGAATGCGAATGCGAATTGCGATTGCGAATGCGAAATTTCGAGAAATGCGGAATTGAGCACTCTTATTGGCTCAGAATATACGTGATATTTTACAATACAAAATAATTGCGAATATTCGAGAAATGCGGAAGGAGCACTCTGATTGGCTCAGAATATTCGTGATATATTACAATACACAATAATTGCGAATATTCGGCAAATGCGGAATGGAGCACTCTGATTGGCTCAGAATATTCGTGATATATTACAGTACACAATAATTGCGAATATTCGAGAAATGCGGAAGGAGCACTCTGATTGGCTCAGAATATTCGTGATATATTACAATACAAAATAATTGCGAAATTTCGAGAAATGCGGAATGGAGCACTCTGATTGGCTCAGAATATTCTAAATATATTACAATATAAAATAATCGCGCGATATCGCTATTGCCGTATAATCGCATTGCGATTTTTCGGCAATATAAAATGAGCGCTGCAGCTACTCGGCCCAAGGTCTCTAATCATACCAGCAATGCTTTTAGACGTCGATGGGGATCTCTAGGATGTGATCTGTTCTAAAAAAAAAATTGAAAACATTCGAATATTTGAAATAGCGAATATTCGCCGCGATATTCGTGTTATTCGCGAATACTCGAATATGCAATATTCGTAGCCAATATTCGCAATGCGAATATTCGTGAGCAACACTAGTTAAGAACCCCCAGTAGGCTGTGTCTATCAGGTGAAACAGCCATTATAATTACTTAAAGGGGTTGTAAAGGTATTGTTTTTCCCTAAATAGCTTCCTTTACCATAGGGCAGTCTGCCTTCACTTAACTCATCCTTCGATTTTGCTTTTAAATGTAATTTTTTCTTCTGAGAAATCCTCACTTCCTGTTATTCTGTCTGTAACTACACACAGTAATGCAAGGCTTTCTCCCTGGTGTTGAGAAAGCCTCTTGAGGGGGCAAGCAGGAGTGTCAGGACGCCCACTAACACACAGCTCCTTTCTCTATCTGCAATGTTTGCCCCCTCCCCCCTCAAGAGGCTTTCTCTACACCAGGGAGAAAGCCTTGCATTACTGTGTGTAGTTACAGACAGAAGAACAGGAAGTGAGGATTTCTCAGAAGAAAAAAAGGCATTCAAAAGCAAAAATCGAAGGATGAGGTAAGAGAAGGAGGACTGCACTAAAGTCAAGGAAGCTATTTAGGGAAATTTTTTTTTACCTTTACAACCCCTTTAACAAGCAATACAGGATAAATAACTTGTACAAGGGGAAAGAACTCCGGAAAACATGACCTATTGGTCATATCTAATGACTTGAAAAAACATTGCACTAAATAGCTTCCTCTATGATGTGTCAGAGTTGGGTGTTAAAGTATTATTGCTTTTGATTTTTATGTCATATAGTACACTGTCTTTTTACATTTTTATGGATACTTTTACTCAATGAAAGGTAAATCTTTATCAAGGTATGCTGCTTATGGAACAGAAAAAAATAGCACGTCTTTTTATACGTTTGAATTTCATAAAAATCCCAGTACCACAACTTTCTTCTCAATTTATGAAATCTCAGTTAATGCTAATGATGGTGAACTTTGGACAAAGTATAACAAGTTGCGCATTTGAAGTTGGCTCTGGCAAATGTCCCCAGCCCTATTAAATACTGCAGTCCTGCAGGTGCTATACTTCATAATGACCTTGATATCTGACAGAGTTGGAGACATGAGCTATTTTGGATAAGCTTGTGATCGGGTTACAAAGGTGAAGCCTCAACAAAATTCAATCCACAGGAGCATTCTTTGTGGAGTTAAATCTTCAGCTAGAAGATTTATTTTATTCACATGTCTTAGATCAATGATGTGCTTCTTCAAAATGAAAATAAACTACAGATACATCCTTTTTTTCTTCTACCTTTAAAATGAATGAATGTGAGTGCGTTCCTGAAACCATTGTCGTTTTCCTTGTATGTTGTTAACTGCAGCACTGGCATCATCGGCTTCAGATTGTTTTGAATGATACATGCATACAGATGCTTTTAAAATAACTCCTTGTTTTTCCTGAGCTCAAAAAAATATCAATAATCACTAATTTACGTAAGCTAGCCACAGGCATCAAAAGCAAGGCTTGGGTTTCTAAATGGAAAAAGAAAGCATTTCAGTAGAAAATCAATAGGAAAGCACCATTTCACGTTTGGTAGCAATATTCTCCTCTCACCCACCCACTGTGTGTCTTAGCACAGTTTTAGGCCCAGACCTCAGATTCTCAGATAGTAAAGGGAGAAAATGCAATTTAAACGCCCCAGCACATAGATCACAACAGACGTATGTCTGGATAAATAAGAGTACTATTTTTTCTTGAACCTGGTGCTCAAACAAATAATGCCCCTTAAGATAGTAATTTTTCCAGTCAGGTTTGAAGGGTCTGTAAAAGATAGTTTATTGGACAAAATATTCAGCTGGTCATGCACATTGCAATCCTTACTGAATTGTTTTATTTTCCCAATCATACTATTTTTATTTTTTTATAAGTAGTGCCTTAACAAATATTTACCAAATATTAATTGACCAAATATTCATTGCAAGTGAACCAGTTTCTTTATTCTAAAGAAACATGCATTAATATTTGGCACATGTCATATTTACTATTTTGTTACAGTAAATATGCCACTATATTACATTGCATCCTGTTAGGTACTGATTCAGTGTGATTGAAACACCATACATTTTGCAGTGATCAAATGATTAGAATACTGCATTTTCAAGGAATGGGAACTCTTACTATATAATTATAATACCGAAGGCAGATCTGCAATTATTACATAGGCCTCATAGGTTAACCGATGAAGCTGACTGATGGTCTGATGTGCCCACACCATCGGTTAAAAAAACGATCGTGTTAGAACGCGGTGACATAAAACACAACGACATGCTGAAAAAAATGAAGTTCAATGCTTCCACGCATGTGTCGACTTGATTCTGAGCATGCGTGGATTTTTAACTGATGGTCGTGCCTACTAATGATCGGTTTTGACCTATCGTTAGGCGTCCATCGGTTAAATTTAAAAGCAAGTTGGCTTTTTTTTAACCGAAGGTTAATTAACCTGTGGGGCCTACCCACGATCGGTTTTGACCAATGAAAATGGTCCATCAGACCATTGTCCTCTGGTTAACCTATCGTGTGTACGCGGCCTTAGGCGTCCATCGGTTACATTTTAAAGAAAGTTGGCTTTTTTTTAACCAAAGGTTAAATACCCTATGTGGCCTACACACGATCAGTTTCGACCGATGAAAACGGTCCATCAGACCGTTGTCCTCTGGTTAACCTACTGTGTGTATGCGGCCATAGGAGTAACTAGGCTATGTGTTATTCTACATTTAGATAAAACTGAAGCACTATTTATTCTGGGAACTGGAAGAAAAAAGTATTTGACATTTGTCACTTAGGCTGCATTCACACCTAAGCGTAGGCGATTTGCGGCGTTTTTTACTGCGATTTGCCGCGACAAATAGCGGCGTTTTTTACAGCGATTTGCCGCAAAAAACGCAGCATTTTTTACCGCGATTTTGTACAGGTCATTATCACCAATGTAAAACGCCCAAGCCGCCCGATTCACACGACAAAAAAGGGTCCGGGACTTGTTTGAGCTTTAGGCGTTCGGCGTCAGGCGTTTTGGAGTGGAGATGTGAACAATCTCCATAGGGAATATTGTATTTCTTCCCCTCTAGCATTTTTGAGCATCGCGCTTCAGGCGACAAAACGCTCAGGTGTGAATGCAGCCTTAGGGCTATTACCCAATACCTTAGTTACCATGATTGTACTTGTATAATTATTTATCTTTTTTTACAGAATAACATTTTAACCCTAAAAACTTAGTGCTGGGAGACTGGAGCTGGTTTTTGGTGCTTGTCACTGGAGAAATGTCATATCCTAAGAACCCCTGTAGATTTATCCTACTTGTAACCCTAACCAACACTGAAGCCCTGTACACGCGATCGGTTTGTCTGATGAAAACGGACTGATGGACCGTTTTCAACGGACAAACCGATCGTGTGTGGGCCCCATCGGTTTGTTTTCCATCGGTGAAAAAAAAATTGAACATGTTTTAAAATTTTCCTATGGATAAAAAAAGATTGAAAAAAACATTCGTCTGTGTGGAAGTCCATCGGTCAAAAATCCACGCATGCTCAGAATCAAGTCGACTCATGCTCGGAAGCATTGAACTTTCTCAGCACGTCGTAGTGTTTTACGTCACCTTGTTTGGACATGATTGTTTTTTAACCGATGGTGTGTAGGCAAGAATGATGAAAGTCAGCTTCATCGGATATCTGATGAAAAAATCCATCGGATTAGATTCCGTCAGATATCCGATCGTGTTTACAGGGCTTTACCCTTACCATCAACCCTGTAATGTCATTCCTAATAAAAATTTCCCCTAATATAAACTTAAGGTGAGGCTGTTAAAAAAAAAAAAAAAATGCTAAGTATAATGTGGATGCAGCTAGGGGTATCTGTACATACACTATACCTCCCTGGTCACCATCTCAGATGTGTATCCTTGGGCAGATATCCAGAGCGTAATCCAATCTCATCCGGACTTATCCGTGGTCAGAAGAAATCTCCAATAGTTTTATGCTGTGGGTAGTAATGCTCCCAAGTAGTCTGATCTCTGTCCCCGCTCCTCTCCGCTCTCTCCACTCTCTCCGCCGGGAGGAGAAGCCGGCAGAGAGAGCGGAGAGGAGCGGGGATGGAGATCGGACTACTTGGGAGCATTACTACCCACAGCATAAAACTATTGGAGATTGTCTAAGGGGATAATGCATCTCTAACATCAATGAGAGTATATGGACTACTACTGTGTTTGAATGGGACGATACACACCATATTCACTGTTCTTTGAATATCTGCTCACTTAGTGATCCATTTATTTACTTCACAAGTATTATATGTTTGTCGATAATTTTTTTCACGTTTGTGTTTTAATGTGGAATAGATATGAAGTTTATTTCCATTTTGTGATTACTGTTGTTACACATTACTTAGGTTCCCCCATCCAGGCGGACCCCTTATTGGCGCTGCACTTTTTCAATATTTCTTTCACAATTATCCATGGTTGTGTTGGCTGCCTCACACTTTTAATTACATTTTTACAGTTTAGCGCAATATATTTACTTACATTATTTTTTCCACTGTGGAGATTTACTATCAGCTGCTAGAGAGTCCTTTAGGAACTGACCAAACAGCCATCTAGTAGTATTGTTGTTTACAGGTTTGACTGGGACTATTCTTATCTGCACCAATGGTACAACTGGGCACCAACGCTACCCGGCTGAAGAATTACGATTACACAGAGACCTTTGCTTATGCTAAGAGGTACCTTTTTCTCCATACCCTAGCCACTCTCCCTACTAGAATAGTATTCACAGTGAAGTTAATGCTTATATGCACTGCATATTACTGACTTTGCTGATTCATGAGTTAGCCGAGGTTCACATCTATGCAGTTGATGTGGTTTTCAGCTGTGTTTTGAACATGTGTTTTTGATACGTTTTTACATGCATTTTGCATTTTTAGTTCTCTTTAACAAACTGTGTATAGCTGGTTGTCAAGGTATGCCCAGGCACACCCTAATCACTCCCTGTAGTGCAGATTCCCCCTGCTGAATGGTGTTCTCTCCCACAGCATGGCTGGCTTCCCTCCTCTCACATTGGCTACTGCAGTGGGCACACATAGATGATATTTCAGGGTGAGTGGGGGACCAGCTCTTTAAGTTAATGTCATTTACCAGCTCCTTCCCTTTTTTTGAATGAACACAGTGAGAGATTGGTACTGTGTTTTTGAGCTTTCGGGTGCACACCCTAATGCAACAGGCTGCGCACACCTATGGTTACATTGTATGCACTATAGTGGTAGGGAAATGTCTTACAATGAGTCCAACAGAGACAGAAACTCACTGTAAATGTAGAAATAATTTACATTTTGTTGAAGATAATTTGTGTAATATACAGTATTGCATGCATAGTTACTGTACCAGCTGCTGGTTTATTAGTTTTACATTATAAATGAACTCCATGTAGTCTCTTTGCATGTGTGATTGACCTATTTCTTTGGAAAACAAATTCAATATGAACATATGAAAATACTGGCATATCATTCCTCAACCTTATATTCCTTCAGTTACAGCCACAATGCCAGCACTGTAGATAGTGTGTCCAATTTGAGACGAAACAGCATGATGGTAAAACAAATAATTGTTATCTTACCGAGCCTAATTTCCTCACCTTTCTGCTTTGACTTGCTTCATCTTACCTTTACCTCTCAGATCTCATGCTTTCATCTTATTCTACTAGAATCTGCTCTCTGCTATTTTCTTGTCCACTTCCTGCAGCAGGCATCATGGATTCTCAATAAAAGCAGAGTTAACCATCTCATTCCCTGCTGATGATGCCATTCATTTACTCTCCATTACTCCACTACAGAAATAATATCAAACAAAAGAATTCAAAGCATTCCATGAGCAGAAACATATTACACCAGTGTATATTTAAAGAAATCATTTTAGTAAGGATTTAGCTAATTATAAATGAGTGCAGTCATCTTTTAGTTAGCGTTTGTGGTGCTATAAAATGCTTTCCTATCTCTTCTGATGTCTTATTCCATTTATGTGCAGACTAACCCTTTCTCTGATAGTCTCTTTACAGAAAGCCTGACTGACAGCCTGTGATTGCCTGACAGCAACTGGATATCCAACCATCTCCATTTACAATTTATCAGCATTCTTAAAGTGTATACATACCGTATTTTTCGGACTATAAGACGCACTTTTTCTCCCCAAATGTATGGGGGAAAAAGTCTCTGCGTCTTATAGTCCGAATACTGAATGACAGCACCCCCCCCGTCACCGCCGCTGCACTTACGTGTATAGCAGAACAGGCAGGCAGGCAGGCGGCGCCATCAGCGGGCTCTTACGATCACAGGCTGGTCTTCAGTATGTTGTTTTTTTTGTCAGCATGGGGAGCGGGCGGGAGGGAAAGGAGAAGAACCCCCAGAAGGCATTGCGCCATGTCCAGTGCACGGAGCTACGCCCACACGGCGTCACTACGTATTGCTCCGTGCACTCAGTGCACTCAGTGCTCTCTCTCTCCTGAGTCAGCTGACCCTGAGTCAGCTGACCATAATACTGGCGCCTCATTGGTTGCTCCCTCAGAAGCGTCTGTACACAGCATCTATGGCATCCACACAGTACAGTACAGTACAGTAGTGCCATTTAAAGTAAAAACAAAAAACGGTTGCTCCTCAGAAGAGTCTGGACAGCATCTACACTATTGCTACTGCTATTGAAGGACAAAACAAAAAACGTCCAGTTAAAGAAACAGTAACTGAATACTGACCAGGTGCCAGCCCAGCCACCCAGTTTAGGGACCAGATGCCAGCCCAGCCACCCAGTCTAGGGACCAGGTGCCAGCCCAGCCACCCAGTCTAGGGACCAGGTGCCAGCTCATCCATCCACAGCAGGGACCAGGTACCGGCTCATCCATCCACAGCAGGGACCACAAGCCAGCTCATCCATCCACAGCAGGTGCCAGCTCATCCATCCACAGCAGGGACCAGGTACCAGTCCAGCCACCCACTTTAGGGACCAGGTGCCAGCTCCGCCACCCATTGCCGGGATCAGCTGCCAGCTCAGCCACCCATTAACTGGACCAGGTGCCAGCTCAGCCACCCATTAACTGGACCAGGTGCCAGCCCAGCTCATCCATCCACAGCAAGGACCAGGTACCGGCTCATCCATCCACAGCAGGGACCAGGTACCGGCTCATCCATCCACTGCAGGGACCACAAGCCAGCTCATCCATCCACAGCAGGTGCCAGCTCATCCATCCACAGCAGGGACCAGGTACCAGTCCAGCCACCCACTTTAGGGACCAGGTGCCAGCTCAGCCACCCATTGCCGGGATCAGCTGCCAGCTCAGCCACCCATTAACAGGACCAGGTGCCAACCCAGCCACCCATTAACAGGACCAGGTGCCAGCTCAGCCACCCACAGCAGGAGACCAGGTGCCGGCTCATCCATCCACAGCAGGTGCCGGCTCAGCCACCCACAGCAGGGACCAAGGCCAGCTCAGCCACCCACAGCAGAGACCAGGTGCCGCTTAGCCACCCACAGCAGAGACCAGGTGCCAGCTCAGCCCCCCACAGCAGAGACCAGGTGCCGCTTAGCCACCCACAGCAGAGACCAGGTGCCAGCTCAGCCACCCACAGTAGGGCCAGGGACCAGGTCCTAAAGCAGAAAAGATGATGAAGCAGAAAAGGCTTGCATATAAAATTCCTTTTAAATTGGAAGTAGTAAAATATGCTAAGGAACATGGGAACAGATCAGCAGAGAGACATTTTGGGCCACCTCCAACTGAAAAAATGATAAGAGAGTGGAGGAAACAGGAGGATCAGCTTGAAAAAGCAAATAAAAGTAAGCATACTTTTCGCGGGCATGCTGCAAAGTGGCCACAGTTAGAAGTGGCCATGAAAGAATGGATCACAAATCATCGGAATAATGGCTTCTCAGTCTCTACAAAGATGATAATATATGAAGCCAAACGCCTTGCTGTAGAGAAAGGCATTAAGGATTTTACGGGATCACCATCTTGGTGCTACAGATTCATGAAGCGATGTGACCTTGTTATGCGCACCAAAACTAGAATTGCGCAAAAAATGCCTAAAGAATACGAAACTAAGATTTTGTCTTTTCACAAATTTGTGATTGATTCTAGAAAGAAAAATGGGTTTGAAATCGCCCAGATTGGGAATATGGATGAAGTTCCGCTAACATTTGATGTCCCATCTAATAGGACTGTTGATATGAAAGGTGCAAAAACCATAACTGTCAAAACGTCAGGACATGAGAAAACCCATTACACGGTTGTGTTGTCCTGCTGTGCAGACGGCACCAAATTGCCGCCCATGCTAATTTTCAAAAGGAAAACCTTTCCAAAAGAAGTGATTCCACGAGGAGTTGTTGTACATGTCCATGACAAAGGATGGATGGACGAAAATGGAATGAGAGTATGGGTTGAAAAAGTCTGGTCCAAACGCCCTGGAGGGCTTCTGAAAAAACCTGCCTTATTAGTGCTTGACCAGTTTAGAGCACATATTAGCGAAACGACAAAAAAGTGCTTTAAAGAAGTGAAGACTCATCTAGCTGTGATTCCTGGGGGTCTTACCAGCCAGTTGCAACCTCTCGATGTTTCGATCAACAAACCATTTAAAGTGTTTATGCGAGAAGAGTGGAACAAATGGATGGCTGCTGGTAATCATGATCTGACACCTACTGGACGAATGAAGAGGCCCACTATCACTCAAGTTTGTGAATGGGTGAAAACATCATGGCACTCAGTTAAGGAGGAAATTGTTGTACAGTCATTCAAAAAATGTGGCATCAGCAATGCCTTAGATGGAACTGAAGATTGTATCGTATATGAAGATAGCGAAGAAAGTGATGTCAGCGATTGCGAGCAACTGAGCTTCATAAATTCTGACACTAGTGATGATGAGTTCTTGGGGTTCTCAGAAAACTAGAAGAGTGCTCAAATCTTAAAGTCTCTCCTTATTTGTTATTTGTTAATGACAGTGATGATGGTTCTTAATGTCATTGTTGACTGCTGTTCACTTTACATGGTTGAAATATAATTCTGTTAAATTTTATTAAATATTTCAGTACAACATTTGGGTCAGAATCTTTTTTTTCAAAATTTTCTCCTCTAAAATCTAGGTGCGTCTTATGGTCAGGTGCGTCTTATGGTCCGAAAAATACGGTAGTTTTGTTGTTGTTTTTGCTACCATTGACAGTGGATTCACAGGGCATGACGAGTTTTCTAAAAAAAAAAAGAGAGCATTGCAGACACTATTTACTGTCACAGAACAGTATTTGCTGCCAACACACTAATCTTCCAAACAGAAACTTTTTATTATGGGTGAATTCCAGGAAGATTGTAGTTGCTTCCACAGACTGGGAGTGAGAGGAAAGGACCCATTAGGTGTCCTCTTTAGATATGTGATGACAATGAATATTCTCATCTGATAAAAACAGATGACCTCATAATCCTGCTGTTTTTTTTTTTCCAGCCCAGTTACAGGCCGGGGTCAGCAAAGTGACCAAGCTGTGTTGTTTCAGGCTGCTTTCACACTGAAAACAGCCAGCGTTACTGGTAAAGCGCTGCTAGTTTTAGCGACGCTTTACCATCGTTTTAGCTGCACTTTTCGGCTGCTAGCGGGGCACTTATAATCCCCGCTAGCGACCAAAGAAAGGGTGAAAAGCGCCTGTGTTGCTGCGCTGCTGAAACGATTTGCCAGTGCTTTGACAGCGCTGCCCATTTATTTCAGGGGCACTCCCTGTATACAGCGTTCCCAAACTGCCCCAAATGCTGCTTGCAGGACTTTTTCTAATGTCCCGCAAGCGCACCGCCACAGTGTGAAAGCACTCTGGCTTTCACACTGGGGAGGCATAGGAGAGAAACGACAGCTCACCAGGTTGGCTGTTTTAATATCAGAACCAGATATAAACAGAAGAACCAGAAAGAGAAATACATATTCTTTCACAGGTTAAACAGCTCCAATACATTTACTAATGATTTCCTATTGGGAGTAACTCACCAAAAATGACATGTTTGTTGCAGGGGATGCCTGAAATCTGACTTAATAAAGTATAGATACAGCGCTACTAAACTAATAATTACAACACAAAAATATTAATGACCAAATGTAACAAGCTGCATCGAGTGAAGGTGCACAAAACCAAATATAAAATAGACAGTTTTAAGGATGCGCTATAATTAACCACTTAAAGCGGAGGTTCACCCTAAATATAATATCTCCCATGCGATCCAGCATACTGGCGTCAGCGCCAGTATGCTGGGTTTTTTTTTTTTTAATAGCACACTTACTGTATTATTGTAGAATTCCTTTTCTGTCCCCCGCGGTGGACGGCTGTAGTATAGCGTGTCACATCTTCCTAAAATACCCGATATGGACTCGGGTAATCTCGGCGAAAATGCGGCGCCTGCGCACAGACCTAGGAGCTGACTGCGCAGGCGCCGTATTTCTCCGAGTCCTATTTCGGAGGGCGTGACGCGCCATAGCCATAGGACTCGGAGAAATACGGCGCCTGCGCAGTCAGCTCCTAGGTCTGTGCGCAGGCGCCGCATTTTCGCCGAGATTACCCGAGTGCATATCGGGTATTTTAGGAAGATGTGACGCGCTATACTGGCGCCGTCCACCACGGGGGACAGAAAAGGAATTCTACAATAATACAGTAAGTGTGCTATTAAAAAAAAAAAAAAACAGCATACTGGCGCTGACGCCAGTATGCTGGATCGCATGGGAGATATTATGTTTAGGGTGAAATACCGCTTTAAGACCCGGACCAATACGCTGGTAAATGACCCAAGGTGTTTTTGCGATTCGGCACTGCGTCGCTTTAACAGACAATTGCGCGGTCGTGCGACGTGGCTCCCAAACAAAATTTGCGTCCTTTTCTTCCCACAAATAGAGCTTTCTTTTGGTGGTATTTGATCACCTCTGCGATTTTTATTTTTTGCGCTATATTCAAAAATAGAGCGACATTTTTGAAAAAAAAAACACTGTTTTTTAATTTTTGTTAAAAAAAAATCAAATAAACTAAATTTTAGTCAAAAATTTAGGCCAAAATTTATTTAGCCACATGTATTTAGTAAAAAAAAAAAAATCGCGATAAAAAAAAAAAAAAAATAGCTACCTAGCGGGAACAGCGACACTAATACAGCGATCAGAAAAATGATCGCTTAGTGACGCTGGCAATAGGGAGTGAAAGGGTTAACTAGGGCGGTGATCAGGGGGTTAAAACGTTTATTAGGGGGGGTGGGGGGGCTATCCTGAACCTAACACTAACTGTTTTTACACTGCCTGTCACACTGACACTAAATGCAGTGATTAGATCACTGCATTCAGTGACACTGTGACAGGGGGGGTGGGGGGGCAGATCGCAAGGGGTTAAGTATGCCTATGTGTGTGTGTGTCAGTGTAATGTTGGTGCACACTTACTGTGAGGTGTTTCTCCCATCGCAGCGGTTGGAAATACCGCTGCGATGGGAAATTACATCACTTCCCCCTTCCTGTGTTTACACAGGAGGAGGAAGTGACACAAAGGGGGAGCGCGCGCATTGGCTGGGAGCGATTGCGGGGGGGCGGGTAAACGCTCATCCCGGATCGCTCCCGGAGCCAGGGGGACCCCCGCACGCCGCGGAGGGGGTCCCGATGGGACCCCCGAACCGCACGAAGGCGGGGACGTAAATTTACGCCATTGTGCCTGTACGAGCCATTCTGTGGCCGTATATGTGCGTGCGGGGGTCCTTAAGTGGTTAACAACTAATATTTGTGAACCGTACAGTGAAAAACACTATATAGGGTTAACAATCAATTACTGACAATCAAGCAGTGTTGATTGCTCAGTGAATCCTGCAGGTCTACACCTAAGTGACAGATATGCGTGCCGCATACAAAGTGATATATACTGAAAAATAAAGTCCAAAAGTGAATACAATGTCCATAAACCGTGTTTCCAAAAACTGAGTTTTCCAGAAATTATGTTCAGCAACTATAAATAACCGCATATTAGCCAGTTCATAAAGAATCCTAGCTCTTTCAGATGAAGACAACCCTCATATAATCCGCGGAACATGTAACGAAAGAAGAACATACCATAGTGCAATATTGTATAATAAGCTGCAAACACAAGGTACGTGTTGAATCAAACTCACGGATTCCCCTTAAGACAAAAAGCCGCTCGGTATTGCTGAGTATCGTATGAGACCTCCGTTGGTGCCAGGGGAGGAGCCATACGTATGGAAACCAACGGAGGTCTCATACGATACTCAGCAATACTGAGCGGCTTTTTGTCTTAAGGGGAATCCGTGAGTTTGATTTAACACGTACCTTGTGTTTGCAGCTTATTATACAATATTGCACTATGGTATGTTCTTCTTTTGTTACATGTTCCGCGGACTATATGAGGGTTGTCTTCATCTGCAAGAGCTAGGATTCTTTATGAACTGGCTAATACGCGGTTATTTATAGTTGCTCAACATTATTTCTGGAAAACTCAGTTTTTGGAAACACGGTTTATGGACATTGTATTCACATTTTGGACTTTATTTTTCAGTATATATCACTTTTTATGCGGCACGCATATCTGTCACTTAGGTGTGGACCTGCCTACAGCAGGATTCACTGAGCAATCAACACTGCTTGATTGTCAGTAATTGATTGTTAACCCTATATAGTGTTTTTCACTGTACGGTTCACAAATATTAGTTGTTAATTATAGCGCATCCTTAAAACTGTCTATTTTATATCTGAAATCTGACTTACCTCTTAGTGCAGACTTCTGGGAAAATCAGAAGAGGACATGACGTCTTGCGCTGCGGCTGAGTTAGGACAGACGTAGTTCAAAATGTATTTAAAAAAAGGTATGAAAGAAAAAAAAAATATAGGGGTGGTCTTTAGTTTAAGACCACTGTGTAAAAGTGGGTGGAATTCCGCTTTAAGTTATTTTGCAAAGAAGAATGGGCAAAAATGTCATTCTCTAGATGTGCAAAGCTAGTAGAGACATCCCCCAAAGACTTGCAGCTGTAATTTCAGTGAAAGATGATTCTAGAAAGTATTGACTCAGGGGGGCTAAATACAAATGCACGACACACTTTTCACATATACGTTAAATTTTTTGAAAACCATTTCTCATTTTCCTTCCACTTCACAATTATACAATTTTGTGCCACTTTGTGTTGGTCTATCACATAAAATCCCAATAAAATAAATTAATGTTTTTGGTTGTAACACGACAAAATGTGGAACATTTCAAGGGGTTTGAATACTTTTTCAAGGCACTGTATTAAACGCACTTGTTATCTATCAAAAAGTGTTTCCCAATGCTAAACCTTTCATCCAATTTCTAGATTGCTGTGTTTGTAAATTCCAAAAGCTAAAATATAAAGGAATGGTACTGGTAAAAAAGCACATGTATATTTAACTATAACCAATAATTTTTTTGCACAATTCTCCTTGCGGGGTGTGCCCTTAGCTTACATACCTTTGCTCATAGGTGTCCCTCATTCCCATCTCAGAAAGTTGGGAGGTATGTGATACTGATATAGTCACTTATGGGTTTTCCTTTTTTCAGAGATACAGAAACGGTGTATGGTGATAGAGTGAGCAGCCGTGGAAAGAAGCTTAGTGTGGGTATCAAGAGTTTCGTTTTCACTAACTTCAAAGGATGTTCAGATGATACCAGTGATGGAAATGATCACCGATTTAGACCTGTCGTCTTCGGATCAAGCACAAACAAAACCCAAAGCCTTTAGTCCGAACATTAATACATTAATTCCACTGTTATCTGATTGTTCACTTGTCCATCTTTAGAAATCTTGCACTGTAAATGACAGTAAACGTACTGTGGATTTTGTAAAAACTAGACACATTGACCTGTAGTGTTTTATAGAGCTTCACAGGAAAGAAAATGTTAAACTGCTTGAACACAACGATAGCTTTGTCAACTATAAATGGCACATGTCAACATAGCTGTCCACTAAAATGTTAGGAAAACGAATGAAACTGTGTTCAGGAAGCACATTAAAGTGTCTGCTGGGAAAGGCTCATCATGAATCATGCATGATGCTGAGGGTTACATCAATAATTAAGAGACGTAGTATGGGAGTAAATCCCATTCTAAATAGTAACTGCAGTTCATTAGATTTGTTCAGAAAGATTCTATTCAATAAAATGTACGTGTCTGAGTGCCTGTGAGTGTGGGTGTGTGCTGACAGCTTTGTTTTTTTCAATCTATTCACCTATACGATTACAGGCACCCCACTGACACATACAGGTACCCAGAGTCATTAGATGCTCATCATCCAGTTCAAGCTATTTCTGTAGGATTGGATAATGATCGTAATGTTTATAAGTCACCTACACAACAGTTTATATCAGTGGAAAAGTAGGTTTCTTTATAAAAAAAAAAAGAAAATCCTTTATTTTCATATTAATAATAAAAGTAATTTTATAAATAATAAAATAATAACTACTTCTGGTTTACAAACATTTAGTTCAACACTACCCTCCCCCCCACATCCCTGACTTAAGAACAAGCGAAGAACCCCAAAACAATTAATCACACAGCCTCTTGTACTATGTTTTAAATAAAGTCACTTTTGTGATGACGACCATATTAGTGTTGATTTAGGTCTCATTCACACAGGTTACAAAAAGCAAATGTCCGCACTCCAAAAAGCGAAGGAAAATAGCTTTATTGTATAAAAAAAACATCCAACATAAAAAACTATTACAGCAACAGCATCATGGTAGGGGAGAGGAGAGCATGGTTGACGCGTTTCACAAATTTCTTCACTTATTCATAACCCAAAAGCACTAGCAACCTCATACCTTAAATAGTCATGGTACAGCTGAATTATTTTAAAGTGCTTGATTGGTCCTGCTCAAGACAAACATCACAAAAAGCCACAGCTTAAAGCAATGTCATTCACACAGGTGTCCAGGGAGCTGATGATTTGCATCATTCAAAGGTGGCTAAATGTCCCATTTGGAGGCAGTTGTGGTATGTATTATGGCCTCATTCAAACTCCAGAAACGAATGTCTGCATCCCGGGTCAGTCATAGCTTCTATTCACATGTAACCACTTTTTATGAGTGGTCACATGCAAACAGAGGTGCCATTGGCCATTGATTTGTATAGAGTACAAATCTGACAGCCATTGATGACAGCTGCTGCTGCTCGCATAGACTGTGTGCATGCAGTGTATAGCTTCTCTAGTGAGAATCAGTGGATTCCTAGCTGCCTATTTAAATATGTCCTTATTGTAACAGTCAGCCTTAAGCCTTTAGCATCTTCTGGTCATTAGTCTGCACTTTAGTTCAAGCTACACTGCAGTACCCCAGTTTTGAGTTGGGCTTTAAATAAACGTTTGGTCATTGCATTTTGTCTGATCAAAGGTTCTGTCTGGCACCCATCTACCTGCTTTTCTACTTTGGGCTTACTTACACTAGGTGGTCCATGCAGTACCCAGGCATATTTGACCCCCTTTTGAATAGTAAGATTGATCCCTACTGTACTCAGGCACAGTTCAGCATATCACTCCCTGGCCCACTTGAAGAGTTTGGCTCAGGTACAGCTAAACTGGACGTGGGCATGGTAGACATCTTTGTGAGGCAGAAGTGATGATGTAAGCACACTTTGACCTAACAAATGTGAACAAAGGCTATGGAGGGAGTGTATGTAAATAAAGATATAAAGATTGTGCATGTGCATACGACCACTCTCTAAAAACCTTAACCATGGTAAATTGGTCAAACACAAGCCAATCAATACTAGCTTTTGCAGAGCTATTATCCCACAAACATGATTCCCGAATCTAAAAAAATAAATAGGATGGGGATTGCGATTGCCTGACAGCTGTATCTTTTGTAGCATGCAGTCATTATATTTGCCATCAGATGGCTCAGGTTGGGGTCAAACAGACAGACCTCTTCAAGTCTAATCTGATAAATATTGACCTAGATGACATTCAGATGGAGTGCACTGATGTGTTGGTTTGTATGGTCACAAAAAGTCAAAAGCAGTTCAACTTTCTCAAGCAAGATGTCAGCCTATTCTATTGTACAGCTAGAAATAAGCCAGCATTCAGATTTCATTCAGTTCTGGCATGTGGGCAATTTTAATCAATGAGCACACCTAAACTTGTAATGATTGCATATCTATCTATCTATCTATCTATCTATCTATCTATCTATCTATCTATCTATCTATCTATCTATCTATCTATCTATCTATCTATCTATCTATCTATCTATCTATCTATCTATCTATCTATCTATCTATCTATCTTTCATTCTTTATTTTTTATGTGTAGCCTTTTTGACTTACATTTTATAACAGTTCACAGAAGGGACTTTTCCTTGTGGAAATAGGAGGTAATCTGAATAATGCATATGTTTTCCTCCCACTGCCTCTCTGTGTTTAACTGAGCCCAAGTGTTTTGTTTGCAGATCTCTGTCCCGATTGTTATAGTTTTGATTTGCATATCTGAAACATCCTTTGAGTTTCGTGGAAACATAACAGAGGTTAAGGCTTCATTTCTCATTCACAGAGTAAATCTTCTGTGAGAAGTGCAGTAGGCCCTTCATGAATTCCATTTTAATGTACTGATAATTGATAATTGATGTATTACAGTAGGAGTTGAAGGCGGTGAGAGAAAGAAAAAGAGGGTACGGTTGAGAGAAAGGACAGAGAGAAGATTCAGAAAAAAAATAAAAAATAACTGTCTACTTGTTACTTGATTATTCAATGTTTTAGAAGCATGCAAAATAATAATTACACTCTATTTGAAAACCAAGGCAGAGAACCTTACAGCAATGCTTCAAAACACAACTTCAATTCAAGAAGCTCAGTAAGATCAAATATTACATGCAAGTGATCAGATAAGCTCTGAACACATGAGCAGAGAGGTATTGAAGTACAAAGTCGATGGATAAACCTCCCAAGAATTTTATTATTGTGTTGAATCAACAATACCATTATGTTAACACCAGGCTTAGCTTAGGGATGAAGCCAAGAAGCACTGATGTCAAAGAGGAAGTACTTATCGTTACCTGCTTTTTAAGGACGCGAAATACACTTTTTATGGTTTAGCACAAAGAAAAAACACTAGCTCCTGCTTACAGCATCAACTTTGAAAGCTAAAAAAAAATATTTATTAATGTTACATTCCTTACATTATTTTCCTTCATTCTTGAAACAAGAGATTTACTCATCTGCCTGAATAGCAGCTTAATAATTTCTGGTTGTTTTGGCCATTTCTTATGTTATACATTCTGGTTTGAGATTTGTATCCAGGCAGCCTACATATAAATAAAATGGGGTACAGTTTTATTATGTGGTGAGTATTTTTTTTTTAACAACCATGAAATCCACTTTATTGATCAGTGGAACTTTGTAAGAGGTATATTTGAGACATTGGAATGCTTGTAACAGGAGTACGAACAAAGGAAATAGCAGAGCTGTGGGAGCTTCTGTATGCCTTGATATTGCTGTGGCTGCAGTGCTGCCATTGAGGTGCTATACCTTTGCTATCAGAAAAGTCAGTCACAATGCAGGCTCCAGTCCAAAGAGAACCATGTCAATTGCCCCTTTAGTGAGATAACAGTTAAAGGATGTCACTTATTGAAGGAGACCTGAGGCCTATCACCCAGCAAGAGAGCTCTGGTTTCACAATAGATAGAGATCTGGACTAAGCTGTTGGAGGTTGTATGATGCACTTTATTGCTTGCAATATAAATACATTTCAAGCTGTTGTGTTTTTCCTGTCTTAATGGTCATTACAGTAAAGCAGTCAATTTTACCTTGTGTATATATATATATTTTTTTTTTTTAAATCAGAAAATGATTTATTGGGCCAATCAAAATTAATTACAGAGTACATATTACCGATCTTACATGTAAAGGCAGTGCAAAGTACAACTGCAAGGCATGAACACAATGTGCATAGAAAACAATGCATTGGCACCAAAAATAATATAATGACGCATCATGACAAGGAATAAAATAACATAACAAAATATTGTGCCAAACCGGCTAGGAAAACCCCGCCAATCAAACACAAAACAAACAGAGGGCCAACAGGCTGCTTAGTAAACAGAAACATCCACAAACTACACGTTCAGTTGGACCTGCCCCCTCTACAAACAGATAACTTGTACATAAATTACCTGGCTTGCTCACTAAATATCTAAGGTAAAGACCAATCACTACTCAAATACATGTACCCCTTAAACTTGTAGCAACTGAGTCAGAACTAGTCGCGGGAGAGCAAGTTCTGGAGTTTCCAACCAGGTCTTCCATGTAGCGTGAAATTTCCTGGCTACATTTCTATGCTGATATGTTAAATGTTCCCGTATAAGGATATAATTGACTTGGTCTATCCATAGATTTTTGGTCGGGACATGTGGGGATAGCCAGAGCCTGGCCACCAACTTTCGAGCTAGATACAATAATCTGATCACCGCAATATTAATAGGGTGGGGGTAACCTTCTTCATCTATTGCTCCCAAAATGCATATCAGAGGGTCCAGAGGGACCCTAACCTGAAAGACCGAGGAAATAACCTTGATGATATCGCCCCAGTACCAGTGCAGCCTGGGAACAAAACCACATCAGGTGAATGAGAGACCCCTCCACCCCACAATGTTTGGGGCACATAGATGAGTCCCTCCCTCCCCAGCGATGTAACTGGATAGGCATACAGTAGGCCCTGTACAATAAAAACAATTGAGACAGTCTATGTGATTGTGATTAGTGATGAGCGGAATACGCCATATTCGATTTTGCGATATTTCGCGAATATTTCGAAGAATATTCGCGAATATTCGTTAATATCGAATATTCGTGGTATTTTATAAAAAAAAAAATAGCGAATTTTCGCCAATGCGAATTTTCGCTAATGCGAAATTTCGCGATTTTTTTTTTATAAAATATCACGAATATTCGATATTTACGAATATTCGCTATATTTTATAAAAAAAAAAAAAAAATTGCGAAATTTCGCTATTGCGAATTTTATTGCGAAACTTGAAAAATGCGAATATTCGAAATAGCGAATATTCGCCGCGATATTCGAGATATTCGCGAATACTCGAATATGCAATATTCGTAGCGAATATTCGCAATGCGAATATTCGTGAGCAACACTAATTGTGATACAGAAGTAAGTGGACCTGCCTGCAAACATAATTCTCAAGCTTCACCACTAATGTCCCCCAGGTCCTCCGTCCAAACCCTTCTGTATATTCTTGTTTAGTGGGTGATGTGCAGAAGAACCTGTGCAGCAAGTCAGGGTCACCTGTGTCACCACCTTAGAATACTGTATATATAATATCCAGACAGCTCTCAAAATTGTTAGCAGGGTAATAAATGACCGCTTTCCTACAAAACTTGTTGTTTAATTGTAAGCTCTTCTGTGTAGAACACATATTTTGTTATAGTACACATCAGACACATACCGAAACCCTCTTATAATAAAAAAAAAATTAAAATAAATAAATGTTAGAAATTATATACAAAAATCTAAGGCTTTTAGCATGGATTTTCAACATATAAAGCTTGGGGGCTTGGAGAAATGAGTGTTTAGACAGATAGACTGGGAATGCTTTTGACAGTTCTGTTTCCTTGTGCTTAAAGAGGAACTTTCCCTGATTTAAAAAATATAGCATTAAAAGCATCTGTCAGAAAGATTGAAGCTGCTATTTTCACCTGGGCTTTAAATTAGTTCCAAAGGACTGAAGATGAAACTATTCCTATAAGGCCACGTACACACGATCAGTCCACCCGATGAGAACCGTCCGAAGGACCGTTTTCATCGGTTTTGACCGATCGTGTGTACGCGGCCTTAGAGAAAGTAGTAGGCGTCACAGAACACTAGCATCGATCTGAGATTTCTCACAAATGGTTATTGATGAATGTGAATATTGATGGTGTGCGTGTCTAAAATGATGGAAAGTAAAGCTGGGGGGCATGGCACGACCATATGCCATGCTTAAAAAATTGTGTCCTTTTCCAAAGTAAAAGTTCAGGTATGGCTAAGACAATACTGTTTTGGTCTGAATACAAAGAATACAGTATCAAAGTTTTCTCAATGAACTGCAATTGAATTAAATTATTATTAACTGTTAATTAGTTAAATCATAAATCTGTTTAATCCTTTTGTGACCAAACTCACTGAAGCATAGATGCCCAGGCAACGCTAAACAATGTCAGTATGCCACGGTTACCTCTGGTACTGATTTGCCATAATGCTAATTGCTTATTTTATAATAATGTTTACATTTTTAAGCTTTTAAGCTTTTGTTTAGTATACTTTATAAGTAAATGAAGTCTGGCATATTTCCAAAATTTGGAAGAATTGTTAACTAGGGTGTCAACAGACTGGGATTTTTCAGGTGCCAAGTTGCGTAAATTAATCTTAGGAATAGGCTGGATTTATACAGTCTGTTAAAAACAAATATCACAGTGAAAGCTATCGTCACATACAGATGTTCATATATAGTGGTATTGCCAGTGTCAACAAATTTTGTTCATACAGCTAGTGGGGTGGAGGCTAAGGCCTCGTACACACGACCGGGTTTCTTGGCAAAAACCATCAAGAAAACTTCTTGCCCAGATTCCCATTCGTGTGTACGAGGCATTCAGGTTTCTCGTCTGGAAATTTGGCCAGAATCTCGACGAGAAAAAAAGAGAAACTGCTCTCTTTTTTCTCGTCAAGATTCTTGTTTGCCTGTTTTCAGACAAGAAACCCGAGAGTGTGTATACTTACCTGACGCTGTGGAAACCCACAATGCTCAAAATGACTTTGACGCATGCGCGGTAGCTTTCACGGCATAGGTAGGGTGAAGCAAGATGGCGGCGACGGCATTGAATGTGACTAGCGCATGCTCGTCATAAGCAATTAAGTCACCGCGTTCTTTCCTTTCAAGAGAACCGCAGTTCTTTTGAAATGAAAGTCTGTACACTCGGGCGGCAAGAGTTTCTTGCCAAGAATCTCGTCAGGGAAAACAACGGGTTTTCCTTACTCTCAGTATTTCTCAGACCATTGGGATCTGCTTCAATAGCAGTTGTAGCAAGTTTATTACAGTTTTAATGTACACTTTAGAGCAGCCGAAAGAACCACATAATCCCCGTCTGGAGATAACTTACACACAACTTTTTCAATTTTTTTTTTATATGGACTGGGACTTTTAGGATTGCTGGTAGTGAGCGCTGGTTTTGTGTGTATGTTATTACAGTCTTATACAGTGTTGTATAGTAGATATACTATATGTGTGTTAAGTTGATGGGAAGAGGAGAAGGAATATAAGAATCTGCATTCAGCTTGCGTTAATGGGAAAATCTTAAAATCCAGAGAATTGGAATATCCCTACGCGCTGGTATAGTAATTTGATCAGCAACTTGACAGCAAGGCCTACAAGGAGTAAACACTTGAATATATTTAAAAATGTCCATGTGCTATGACAGTTATTCACAGTTCAGCTATATCTTTAGAGAGATATATAGAGACAAATAGATAAAATGGAGAAAAATGTTCACTGGAAGTTCATGTTTCACATTGGTTCACAGGTAACATGAGTGGCTCTTTACCAAACATGTAGAGTCACCACCCAAATAGAGAGATAGGGGGGAAATCCACCCCAGAGTTACCTGTGAACCAGTGTTTTTCTTAAAGGCTGAGAAATGAACAAAAAGAAAAAAGGCGGAAGAAATGGACTTAATAGCTTCTGAGAGAAGATGGTCTAAGTGCAGATAAAATCCTTTCATGTATAAGCTGTACAAAAGGAGCACTCACAGGATTTAACAGGAGTAAGAAAAAAGAAAAATGGTGGGCTGCTCTCTACTGAAAAATCAGACTCTAATAATGACAAGCCCTGTGAGTGCTGCTTTATATAGCTTACACACACAACCATTATATATATGATGTATACAGTAGGTAAAAAAAGTATTGAACACATAACCTCTTTTCTGAGTAAATGTATTTCTAAAGGTGCCATTCACATGAAATTAGGTTACTGTACGTGCAATAAAATGGAATGACACAGGAAAAAATATTGAACACATGAAGAAAAGGAGATGCAAAAAGGCATGGAAAGCCAAGACACCAGCTCAGATCTATCAGTAATTCGAAAGCAATCCTTATGTTAGTGAAAACTAATATCAGCTGGTTTAGTGTCAACTGATGACCTATAAAAAGGTGTTTTATTACAAATGTGTAACGCAAGAGCTCTGTCAAGACCTTTGCAACCTTATTGTTGCAAAACTTATTGACGGCATTGGTTACAGAATCATTTCTAAACTCCTGAGTGTTCCAGTGAGCACTGTTGGGACCATAATCCAGAAGTGCAAAGAACATCATTTTGCCATAAACTGGCCATGACCAGGTGCTCCTCACAAGATTTCTGAAAGAGGAGTGAAAAGAATTATCAGATGAGTTGTCCAACAGTCAAGTACTACTTGTGCAGTGCTTCAGAAACAATTGCAATTAGCTGGTACAATTGTTTTAAAGAAAACAATAAGTAATGCACTCTGCCACCATGGTCTGTATGCACGCTCACCATGCATGACTCTGACTCCAAGAAATAGCATGTTGAAGCTTATTTAAAGCTTGCTGCACAACATTTACAAATGCTGTCCCCCTCAAAATAACTAAACCCACAGCCAAACACACAGCCATTAATGTCTAAACCGTTGGCAACAAAAGTGAGTACACCACTAAGGCCGCATACACACGATCGTATATGTTCGCTGAAACTGGTCCGCCGACCAGTTTCAGCGGACATATCCGATCGTGTGTACGACGTAGCGGACAGGTTTTTCCAGCGGACAAATTTCAAAGCATGCTTTGAAATTTGTCCGCTGGAAACCTGTCCGTCGGACATGTCCACTGGTTAGTACGCCTAACCAGCGGACATAAATCTCCCACCCTATTGAGCATCTGTGGAACATCCTCAAATGGAAGGTGGAGAAGCGCAAGGTCTCTAACATCCACCAGCTCCGTGATGTCGTCATGGGGGAGTGGAAGATGACTCCAGTGGCAACCTGTGAAGCTCTGGTGAACTCCATGCCTAAGAGGGTTAAGGAAGTGCTGGAAAATAATGGTGGCCACACAAAATATTGACAATTTAGACATTAATGTCTGTGTGTTGAGTTATTTTGAGGGGACAGCAAATTTACACTGTTATATAAGCTGTACACTCACTACTTTACATTCTAGCAATATATATATATATATATATATATATATATATATATATATATAAAAATATATATGTCAGTGAACCTCCAGGCTGCTACATGCAATGTTACAGCTGAGACCAAATGATTATGAGCACTCTCATTGGTTTCCAGTTAGGTAACACTGGAGCTATGACCCTCAGTTTGACAATGAGCAGCTATGTGCAGCTATGTGCAATGTCAGAGGTGGGAGGCAGATAATTGTTCTCTCAGCACAAGGCATTGTGCAGGCAGAAAGTGGTTAAAGATCATGATCTTTGAGGACTAAAGGTTGTATGATGAAAGATACTTCAATAATTATAAATAATGCTTCTGATTCCAAGCATGTGAACTGCAAGAGGACCAAAGAGCACCTCAGGTAATCAGAAGACATTATTGCAACAGAAGATTTTCCATCTGTAGAAGAATGAAACATCAGAAGCTCCATTCATGTACCACTGAACACGTTAGGCAAAGATTGCCGCAGGTCCTGGAGCTCATGTTATTTGCCAAAAAAAAAAAACAGCAGATATCTCCCTGCACATTCTTTTCAGGGAGATATCTGCCCATTTATGTCCAGCCATAGGCTATATTGGAGTAAGATGGATAGGGACATAAGATGGATATGTGATTATCTACTGTGTGACTTGCATCACTAAGGACATGAGTTAATATGTTACAGTTGTCCTACAGCAGGCATCCTCAAACTACGGCCCTCCAGCTGTTGCGGAACTACAAATCCCATGAGGCATTGTGAAAATCTGACATTCACAGACATGACTGAGCATGATGGGAAATGTAGTTCCTGAACAACTGGAGGGCCATAGTTTGAGGACCCCTGTCCTACAGCATGAGACTAATTAAACCAGTCCTTATTACCTCACACAACTTAGAACATCCTTAGTCCAAGAGAACTAGTACCTTTCTTTTGAAATGTCTCAGTTCATTTAATTCAGCTGTATAAAATACTGCCCATTGGATAATCAGTAAAATCCTTTCACCACCATAGAGTCCTTTGTGGTCAGAACATCATAAGGCCATTGTTTAACACGGGAGTCATCTTTTGACCTCATTGACTAATTTGTCCAATACTCTTCTCATTGACTGTAATTGGGTGCAATAAGATGAACACTAATTGGGTGAAGTAAATAAAAAAGCCTATTTGGCCTGAGTATGTATTGAATAGTGTGCTTGCGCTAGTAACCAAGGGAATACAGGAATAAACAAGAATACACGAGAAAAACTAAAACAAAAACACATGTTTGTATTCTGGCGACTCTGCTGAATATTGATTAATACATTTTAAAACTTTTAGTTCTTTACTAGTAAGGCCCTGCTCACACTAGTGGGATTTCTTCTGCGTCCGCTGTGTCTTGGCCTTTTCAAATAAAAAGATATTACAGTCAAAGACTTAACCAATAAAGTGTATTAAACTTTTGGGACAGATAACTAAATATAAGGTATAAATGAATAGCCAAACCCTGGTATGTGCTTTATACTTAAATTATTCAGCACATTAAGTCTGACTAGGCAAATATAACCACTTCCATACAGGGCACTTATAAACCTTCCTGCCCAGACCAATTTTCAGCTTTCAGCGCTGTTGCAATTTGAATGACAATTGCGCGGTCATGCTACACTGTACCGAAACTAAATTGTTATAATTTTGTGCCCACAAATAGAGCTTTTTTTTGGTGGTATTTGATCACCTCTGGGATTTTTATTTTCTGCTAAAAAAAATACAGAAAATTTAGAAAAAAAAACAAAAGTTTTTTTTTGTTTCAGTTACAAAACATTGTAAATAAGAATGTTTTCTCCTTCATTGATGGGCACTGATGGTACTGCACTGACGGGCACTGATAAGGCGGCACTGATGGGCACCGATGAGGTGGCACCAATGAGGTGGCACTGATGAGGTGGCATTGATGGGCACTGATGATGGGCACCAATAGGCGGCATGGATGGGCACTGACAGGCAGCATGGATGGGCACTGATAGGCGACACAGATGGGCACGGATAGGTGGCATGGATGGGCACTGATAGGTGGCACGGATGGGTATGGATGGGCACTGATAGGTGGCACGGATGGGCATAGATGGGCACTGATAGGTGGCACTAATGTACTGTAATGTGTTGTACTAATGGATGCCAATCAGTGCCAAACAATAATGCCTGCCAATCAGTGATGCCCATTGTGGGCACTGATTGGCATCCATTGTGGACACTGATTGGCATCCATTAGGCATCCATTATTATTTTCTGATTGTCATCCCTGGTGGTATAGGGTGACATACCTGTGGTGGGCATCCCTGGTGGTCTAGTGGCATACCTGGTGGTCCAGTGTGGGCATCCTCGGGGGGGCTGCACTGATAATCGATCAGCACAAACCCCCCCGTCAGAGGAGCAGCCAATCGGTTCTCCTCTACTCGCGTCTAACAGACGCGAGTGGGGAAAAGCCGATTACCGGCTTTTCTTGTTTACATCGTGATCAGCCGTGATTGGACACAGCTGATCACGTTTTAAAGAGTCTCCGTCAGAGACTCTTTACCTAGATCGGTGTTGCGGGGTGTCATATTATGAGCAAAGTCATACAGTAAACTGTGTCGTAGAAACACTTTAGAATTCCATCATTGCTAAGCACTGAAAGTGTCGGTGCTTGCATCCAATTCATGTACATGTCACAGACAGGTACTGTATATGAATCCATCCATGTCTGCACTCAGGAAGGAGTATCCATACTGCAAGTATCCATACTGGATTCACTCCTTTACCAATGCATGTCCACCCTACTTCCCCGTTCACTGTAGCCGTCACACTGACAGGCATATGGCCTAGAATTTTTATACTAGATGTGGGGCCTTATGTGGAACTGAGAGATTAGTTCTTCATCAGGTCTCCTCCACTTTTGATGGACAGTGCACAACAGTGGGCTGTTGTATTCAGTTCAATAGCGGCTTTCAAATCTGCCCACTGACGTGTACTGACAATCTAAAGTGGTCTTAAAGCGAGGTTCCGGGCATAATTTTTTTTTTAGCAAGCTAAAATGAATCACATTAGATAGTCCCTAAAACATATTAATAGCTCCCCAATCGTTCCAGAAATCATTGCAAACACTTGCCTTATATCCTCCAGCTCATGTTGTGGCTGTATCCATCATACGTGTGGGCATGTGAAGCCCAGTTCTTTTTTCTTTCTGGTTTTCAGGGAGAGGTGCATGCTTGGCGATTTTTAGGCACAGTAATGCCCAAAGACTCCTGGGAAATGAGTGTCATAATTTTTCAGGAGGCAATGGGGTCTTAGGACAGGACGTTGAACCACCTAGGACCAGGAACTAGGCAGATTACGAAATATGCCTAGTAACAGCCAGAAAGAAGTGAGTACTGTACATTTTTTTTTTACATTAAAGGCAGGCTGTTAATAGAATACATTTTAGGGTGGAACTCCGCTTTAATTACTGTGTTTCCTTAACCACTTAAGACCCGGACCAAAATGCAGGTAAAGGACCTTGCCCCTTTTTGCGATTCGGCACTGCCTAGTTTTAACTGACAATTGCGCGGTCGTGCGACGTGGCTCCCAAACAAAATTGGCGTCCTTTTTTCCCCACAAATAGAGCTTTCTTTTGGTGGTATTTGATCACCTATCCGGTTTTTATTTTTTGCGCAATAAACAAAAATAGAGCGACAATTTTAAAAAAATTCAATATTTTTTACTTTTTGCTATAATAAATATCCCCCACAAATATATATAAAAAAACATTTTTTTTCCTCAGTTTAGGCCGATACGTATTCTTCTACGTATTTTTGGTAAAAAAAATTGCAATAAGTGTTTTTATCGGTTGGTTTTCGCAAAATTTATAGCGTTTACAAAATAAGGGATAGTTTTATTGCATTTTTATTATTATTTTTTTTTTACTACTAATAGCGGCGATCAGCGATTTTTTTCGTGACTGCGACATTGTGGCGGACACTTCCGAAAATTTTGACACATTTTTGGGACAATTGTCATTTTCACAGCAAAAAATGGATTTAAATTGCATTGTTTACTGTGGAAATTACAGTTGCAGTTTGGGAGTTAACCACAGGTGGCGCTGTAGGGGATGTGTGACCTATGTGTGTGTTTACAACTGTAGGGGGGTGTGGCTGTAGGTGTGACGTCATCAATCGCGTCCCCCTATTACAGGGATGACGGGATCGATGCTACGGCCACAGAGAAGCACTGGGAAGCCGTGTTTACACACAGCTCTCCCTGTTCTTCCGCTCCAGGGACGGATCGCCGCACTGCAGCGGCGATCGGGTCCGCGCGCCCGTGACCCACGGCTGGGTACTAAAATCAACGTATATATACGTTGATGTGCCCAGCCGTGCCATTCTGCCGATGTAAATGTGCAGTAGGCGGTCCTTAAGTGGTTAATGGAGAACTCATGGTATTTCTTAAAAAAATTGTCATTGGCATAGCGATAGATTCTTAAAGTGGCAGTAATAAGAAATACCTGAAATTTACGTACATGTCAGTATTGTTACAGACAATGGTGCAAGGTAGTTTGGAGCAGGTAGTTCTTACTTAAAGTGGATGTAAACCCGATTCATGAAATTTGAGCTGGGCACATATATCTGCAGTGTTTTCATATCTCTGTTCAAAGCACTATGTCCTGTGGCTGTCTCCTGCCCCATTCTTCTGTTATAAGCCTGATAACTTCTGTCAAGTTCTCTTTCAACCCAGATAAAAGCAGCCTGAGTTTTGTGTTGGGGAGGATGCTACAAATAGATTAGCAGAGTGCTGAACTATTAAACGAACAGTTTTGAATGTCTCTACCTATGAGGAGAGGGGGTATATGTCTTTACTCCAATCAGCTGTCTTGGCTGTATGCCCAGGATTTACTGCAGTGCTGAACAGGAAGAGAAATTCTCCTAACACGATCTGAACTTTCTAAAGAATATATAAAGCTGAAGACAGCAGATATACCATGTAAAACCTATGCACATATACCATGTAATACATATTCGTTTCATCTCTGTGTATCATGTGAGGCTGTTCACTTCACTGGGTATATGCAAGGTTTTACATCCACTTTAATTGGACTACCACAAAAAAATGGCATTAGAGTAATTTAGAATTCTCCTGTTTGTCTTTTAGTTACCTTGTTTACCTTGTGTATATTAATTGTTGTCTTTTTGATTCGAAATTTCAGTAATTATACATTTTAATAGATTTGAAAAAAAAATATCACATTTGGCCAAAGAGTTTTTAGTTTTTCATTGTTTTAACTACCGTATTTATCTGCGTATAACGCGCACTTTTTTCTCTGAAAACAAAGGATAAACAGTGCCTGCACGTTATACGCCGATATCATGTTTCACCAGCAGGGGGCGCGGATAGTCTGTGTTTCACAATGGTAAAACGAAGCTTGTAAATGTTTCTATAGCTCCGTTTTTTTCAGGCTGCTCTCCTCCTCCTCTGAGTGTAACTTTAATTGGAGGAGGAGAGAAGTCACATGCCCAAGTCAGTGAAAAAAAAACGGAGCTATTGAGGTAAATGCAAGCTTCGTTTCGTTTTGCAATAGACACAGGAGGAGCAGTGTGGTAGGGGCTGACAGTGTTTTTTTTGTTTTTTTTACTTAACTGTAGAGAATGCTGGCAGCACTGTCCCGGGAGACTGGGGGTCTCCTGGGAGTGCAGGGGGGGGGGGTATAATGGATGGGGGGCTGTATACTGGGGAGGGGGGAATGTATAATGGATGGGGGATGTATAATGGATGAGGGCTGTATACTGGGGAGGGGGGCTGTATAATGGATGGGGAGCTGTGTACTGGATGGGGGGATGTATAATGGAGGGGGATGTGTACTAGATGGGGGGATGTATAATGAAGGGGGATGTGAACTGGATGGGGGAGGCTGTGTACTGTAAAGGGTCCTGAGAAAACATTTTTTCCCTAAACTCTCCTCTTAAAATTGGGATGCGTGTTATACGCCGGTGCGTGTTATACGCCGATAAATACGGTATTTAAATATTTTTTTAACTGACTTTTCTTTAAGAAGGTAGGATAGGAATCTAGGATTTAATTTTACCTTCTGCTTTAGGTTGGGTTCACACATGTGAAAACATACAGTAACTACTGGTGCACAGAACTGCGTCTGTGGCTAGAGGTGGTTTCTAGAGTAGGGTACATAGGTAGGTAAGAAACACCGGGTCAGGATTTTACCCTGTTCACAACTGAATGACATGTGCAATTCAAAAGCTTCCCTATAGAAGTCAATGGGCCTGAATTCGCACATGAGCCGGAATGCACTGCTCAGAAAACTGACAGGACTCTTTTTCAATTTGCACTGAATCTGCACTCTGCACCGGACATATGTGAACAGGCACGATAGAAAGCATGTTCTTTCACATGTCATGCAAACTGGTTACAGTTCAAAACCCATCCCATAAGCATGTGTGTGAACCTAGCCTTACTGTATCTGGGGAAACATGCACAATATTCATAGTGCCAGATTCAGTAAGAAGTTACGCGGCTTATCTCTAGATAAGCCGCGTAACTTCTAACCTACGCTGGCGTATCTGTTTTCTGTATTCATAAAACAAGATACGCCGGGATTGAGTTAAGATACGAGCGGCGTAATTGTATTACACCATCGTATCTTAACTGCAATTTAAAAAAAAGCCGCTAGGGGCGTTCCCGCTGATTTACGCCGAGAATATGTAAATCAGTGAGATACGCCAATTCACGAACGTACGCCCGCCCGACGCAGTGACTTTACGCCGTTTCCGTAAGGGGTTTCCTGGCGTAAAGATAAAGCACCAAAAAGCAGGCACATCCTATGTTAAGTATGGACGTCGTGACCGCGCCGAATTTGAAAATGTTTACGTCGTTTGCGTTACTCGTCCGTGAATGGGGATTTACGTCAATTACGTTCACGTCGAAAACACCGTCATAATTTGGAGCATGCGCACTGGGATACCTCAATAGACGACGCATGCGCAGTACGTTCGGCGCGCGATCACGCTTAATTTAAATAGCAGACACCCCCTACCGCCGAATTTGAATTACGGCGGGCCATTTACGCTACGCCGCTGCAACTTTACAGGCAAGTGCTTTGTGAATAAAGCACTTGCGTGTAAAGTTGCGGCGGCGAAACGTAAATCACATACGTTACGCCACCACAAAGATTCGCTCTCCATCCTGAATCTGGCCCATAGTATTTTATTAACACTGGATATTTTATTAGTAACAAATTCTCCAAGGAATGACACAAAACATACCTATGTGAGCATTTACACATTTTTAATGTATTCTTTAAACACCTTTGTACATCTGTTTAGGTATTGGATACATGTACTGACTTTTAATAAGTAACATTTCACTTCATTTTACATTTCTCTAGATTCTTAAAATTACAATGCAAGGAACAATTTATAAGAAGATTTTATATGCCTGGGGCTATATTTTGCATTTTGTATCACATTATTATGTTGCAACTATATAGGATTTTCCATACAATTACTAGTGCTAGAAGTAGCAATGCTAATATAAATGAAAATTGTATTTATTTTACACGTAACTGTAATAGCAAAAGAGTGTTTAGAATCATCATGTAAGTTAAAGCGATATTAAAGCCTTGCTTTTTTTTTTTACCCACTTGCCGACCAGACGTCACACGCATACTGCTGCAGGTCTGTTCTCCTGCGCGAACCGACGGACCCATACGTCTGTCGGTGCAAGTGAGATTGCAGGCGTGCTGCACGCCGCGGGAGCACGCCCGTGGCTCTGATGTGTACATAGAGGCAGAACGGGATCTGGAATTGTAAACAAGGTGGATCCCCGATCTGACAAGTGATGTCTCAGAGATCTGCTGTTCCCAGTCATCTGGAGCTGTGATCTCCATCATGTCCCAGGCAGCCCATACTCCTATGGTTAGAACACGCTGAGGGAATGCATTTAACCCCTTGATCGCCCCCTAGAGTTAACCCCTTCCCTGCCAGTGTCATTTATACATTTGTATAACACTGATCAATGTAATAATGTCACTGGTCCCAAAAAAGTGTAATTTAGGGTCAGATTTGTCTGCTGCAATGTTACTGTCATGCTAAAAATCACAGATCGCCACCATTACCAATAAAAACAATAAAGAAAAGTCCCTAAATCTATCTCATAGTTTGTAGACACAATGGGCCGGATTCACGAAAGACTTATGCCAACATATCTCCAGATACGCCGACGTAAGTCCAAATGTGCGCCGTCGTATCTTTACGCCGATTCCCAACTCTAGATACGTTGAAAAATAGGCTTCCTCTCACCGACGTAACTTGCCTACGCCGGCGTATCGTGGGCTATTATTTACGCTGGCCGCAAGGGGCGCTTCCATTGATTTACATGTCGAATGTGTAAATGACCGAGATACGCCAATTCACGAACGTACTTGCGTTGGGGTTAACTCTAGGGGGCGATCAAGGGGTTAAATGCATTCCCTCAGCGTACTTGCGCCCGTCGCTGTAATATACGTTGTTTCTGTAAGGCGTACGTCCGGCGTAAAGTTATTCCACCTAAAGGTGGCGCAACCCATGCAGAGGTATGGACGTTGGAACAGCCATCGTATGTTACGCCGTTTACGTAGTACTACGTGAATAGGGCTGGGCATAGGTTACATTCACGTCATAGGCAGTGTTTGACGTAACTTAGGCAGCTATTTCGACGTAACTGTGATCATGCGCACTGGAATGCGTCCAAGAGACGATGCATGCGCAGTTCATTTTTTGAAGCTCAGCCCATCATTTGCATGGGGTCACGCTTCATATATTATAATATATCACGCCCACTTTCACCTACTTTGACTTACGTCGGCTTACGCCAACATCTATATGCTACGCCGGCGCAACGTTGAGCGCATATTCTTTGTGAATAGCATGCTTGCCTCTCAACGTTGCGCCGGAGTAACGTAAAGTAGATAAGCTACGCCCGCACAAAGATGCGCCTCTCTACATGAATCCGGCCCCATAACTTGTTTTTTCAAAATTGACAATTTTTTTGTTTATAGCGCAAAAAATAAAAACCGCAGAGGTGATCAAATACCACCAAAAGAAAGCTCTATTTATGGGAAAAAACAATATCAGTTTAGTTTGGGTACAACTTAGCACGACCACGCAATTGTCAGTTAAAGTAGTACAGTGTCGTATCACAAAAAATGGCCTGATCATTAAGGTGGAAAATCGTTCTGGGGCTAAAGTGGTTGAATAAACATTTTATACTTGGCTTTGCCCAGAGCAGCCCAGATTCTCCTCTTCTTGTGTCCCACGCCGGAACTCCTGTTCCTCCCTTCTGCCAGGTGCCCCCACAGCAAGCTGCTTGCTGTGGGGGCACCCAAGCAGGTGCACTCCAGAGCCACGGCTCTGTGCCCATTCACACACGGAACCATGGCTTGGCCTTGCTCCCCCTGTCTCCTGATTGGCTCACTGGCTGTGATTGACAGCAGCAGGAGCCAATTGGCCAAAAGCCAATCAGGAGTGCGAGTCCCCAGAGAGGCAAGGCTCTCGTGGGCATTGCTGGATCAAGAGTACTAGTGGGGAGGGGGTTGGAGGATTACTGCGCACAGAAGGTTTTTTACCTTCATGCATAGGATGACAACCACTTTAAGTTAATTCAACCTACTAACATTTCACTACTCTGAATCCTATTTTTTTTAGCTTCCATGGCCTTTCCATGAGTGTGGACCTGGTCCATATCATAGGCCAATAAGTTAAAAAAAAGGTTCCACAGGAATTATGGCAATTAATTCTGTTGCACAACTCTTCCAGACAAACCATATCCCATCCCACTACTTGTAATCTTAAACTGTCTATACATGAATCAAAATTTCCATAAAAAATGGGTGGATAGGGGAATCGGGTCGTTTTTTTTTTCCTTCCATCTGCCGGTTGAACAAAAGGAGAAATGGACACATCCATGGCCAGCCTTATGTCGTGTACACACGATCACTTTTTGTGATTTAAAAAAACGGCGTTTTATCCCACGGAACAAAACAAAGTTTTTTAAACTTAATTTTAACCAATTGCCTACTGTGCACCTACACCCCCTTCCTGCCCAGACATAATTTTAGCTTCCGGCACTGCGTCGATTTAACTGACAATTTTTCTGCTAGAAAATTACTTAGACCCCCATATATATATATATATTTTTTTAGCAGAGACCCTAGAGAATAAAATGGCAGTTGTTGCTGTTTTTATGTCACACAATATTTGTGCAGTGGTTTTTCAAATGATTTTTTTTTTTTTTTAAAGTGCACGTTCATGAATTTGAATGCAAAAAAATACAATATATAACCTACATCTTTTGGACCTTATAATCTATAAAATATGATGTTACACTAAGTAAATAGATAACTAACATGTCATGCTTTAAAATGCACATATTTGTGGAATGGCGGCAAACTATGATAGTTAAAATCTCCATAGGCGACGCTTTCATTTTTTTTTACACGTTACAGTTTAGAGTTACAGGGAAGGTCTAGCACAAGAATAATTGCTCTTGCTATAATGTTTGTAGCGATACCTCACATATGTGGTGCAAATACCGTTTACACGACGCTTTAAAAAATATATATATTTTTACACTGTGTCCCTTTAATTATTTTTTTTTATCACTTTTATTCCTATCACAAGAAATGTAAACATCCATTGTGATATAAATAAGGGATGACAGGTCCTATTTATGGAGACATCTGGAGTCTATACAAATCCATATCTCTCCTCTACCCTTGAAAGCATAGGATAAAGAAAATGAAAACAAAAAAAATTGATCTCTTGCTTTAAAAAAAAAAATCACATCTGCCCCAAATTGGAAGCAACGATGTGACGTCACTCCCGGCCTCCTAGATCATAGGCCAGGCATGCAAACTGCTAGATCGCTTCTTGGGCTTGCTGGAAACACTGGCAAGTGGTGGGGGGGGAGTTGGGATGACCCCTCCCATTGCTTATAACAGAGATCCAGTTGCTAATCAACCACTCAGATTGCTTTTAGTGATAAGAGAATGGCCAGCTGAAAACAAAATACCTGGGTTATGCCTGACAGCTTCATTAATAGCCCCCGTAAGCCTCCTTAGAACTAAAATATATATATATATATATATATATATATACGTATTTTGGTCTTTATATGGTTAAATTGCATTATGCTGTAAATCCACCTGGCTCTCAGTTTTCTTTAAAGTAGTTTGTTCCTACCTTTCTCATCAGGTACTCAGTACATTTTAAAATGCTTGCATCTCATTAGTTCACACAATCAGGATAGGTTTGGGTAATCAGCTAAATTAATTATAACTGTTTAAAATTATTCTTGATACATTATTATTTTCTTATTACTAATGTTACTTTCTAATACCATTTAATGTGGCCCAAAAACCACCAGTAAATAAGCTCTGCTGTTGTAAAAGAATGCTATGTTTTATAGTGGAATATTTATACTGGATTATTTATTTTTGTTAATCATGGTGCTTTTTTATTTCCCAAGCTCATTCCTATTTATTTTCAGCATTTCAAAATAAAATTCTGGTTATTTGTAAAAAGAAACTAGAAATGCACAGAAGTGCCTTTTTATTTGTTAATAATGCATAAAAAATGTTAAGAACTAATAAATAAAATAATGTTAAGAACTATTTTGGAACATTATGTATGTAAAGTGTTTTCTCTGTTACTGTACTTTTCTTATTTTTTTTTTTTTTTAAAACGTATGTACTTATTTTGTTCTCAAATATTGCTCACTTAGATTTTTTTCTTTCTTTTTAGCTGCTGATCAGCATCCTGCTGCATCATTTCCCTTAATTGCCTTCTTAATTGTATCTCCTTAAACCCGGATATATAGGATTAAGGACCTTTAAATGGTAAGTTGCATGAAAGGAAAAGAAAAAAAAAAACAGGCAAGAAAACAATCTCAAGTTAAAAGCGTTCTCCTATGCCCAACCATTATGAGGATGCCAATAATGAGCTCAGTGAAAATCTTCTATCAGGCTTTAACAAAGCAATCTAAGGGACGGTTCATTTCCTGTGACATTTCTCCAGCTAAAATGAGACTGTTTTCTCATCTGTATTAAAATGGGAGTATACTTAAGCAATGTCGACATGCTGTTTTTTTTTTTCTCTTCTTCTATGTAGGACTGTAACACAGCCATAGGCTACATTTTATCCCAGTTGCATAAATCTAAAAGTGGAAAAGGCTTATTGAGTGTGTCTTGCTGCTGTTATGGATGGCGCTAATCTTGGAGAGGCAAGAAAGCTGTTTGCTTGTACATCGATTCTTCTGTGTGCTTAGACAAGGATCTATTAAACTGTGCTATATATTTTAGCATTATCTACCACATTATGAAAATCCAACATATAGGAACATGTCAGACTTGGTACCCTAATTATCAGCACATATTTCCATTTTTAGGTGTCTGTCAGTTTGATGCTCTGACGACTGTAGAACAACAATAAAGCATATTATTACAAAAAAAATATACACATGATCAGTTCGTCTGATGAAAACGGTCTGATGTACTGTTTTCATCAGACGAACCGATCGTGTGTGGGCCCCATCAGTTTTTTTCCCATCGGTGAAAAAACGTAGAACCTGTTTTAAAATTATCTGATGGTTAAAAAAACGATAGAAAAAACGATCGTCCGTGGGGAAATCCATTGGTTAAAAATCAACGCATGCTCAGAATCAAGTTGACACATGCTCGGAAGCATTGAACTTCATTTTTTTCAGCATGTTGTTGTGTTTTACGTCACCACATTCTGACACGATCATTTTTTTAACTGATGGTGTGTAGGCAAGACTGATGAAAGTCAGCTTTATCGGATATCTGATGAAAAAATCCATCAGAACGTTTTCATCGAATGAACCGATCGTGTGAACAGGGCATAAGAATTACTTCTTGCTTAGTTAATTTGCAGTTTATGCAGATGACAATTGCATATAAAATATTCTGCACAATAAAAAGATACCTTTTTTTATATTTGCAGATATATAATGTGAATTTGCCTAGACACTATATGGTGAGATGGGCTACTAGACCCAAAATAAAGCCCCTTTAACCACTTCTGACCGGCCCCACGTCCAAAGACGTCATTTTTTTGAAGATGGATATCTCGGTAACGGCAGCAGCTGCTGCCACAACCGAGATATCCATCTCTTCGTGGGGCGGTCCTGTTAACGATAACGGCGGTCATCGCGGCGGATTCGCCGCGAGATCGCCGTTACCGGCGGTGGGAGAGGGTGCCCCCCCCCTCCCGCCGCTCTCCCGCGCCCTCCGCCGCTTACCGTAGCCGTCGGTAGCGGCGGAGGCGATCGGGTCCGCTCGTCGTCTGTCCGGGGATGTGACTGAGGGAAAAAATGTCCCTTAGCCATCCCCCTCCCTCTGCTGGGCGGAAGTGACGTCAAAACGTCATTTCCGCCCAGCGTCTTAAAGAGACATTTAATTTGTTTACATTTTGACTTTTTTTTTTTTTTTTTTCTTTTTTTTTTTTTGCATTTAAGCCTGAATATGAGATCTGAGGTCTTTTTGACCCCAGATCTCATATATAAGAGGACCTGTCATGCTTTTTTCTATTACAGGGGATGTTTACATTCCTTGTAATAGGAATAAAAGTGATCATTTTTTTTTTTTTTTTCAGTGTTTAAAATTATAAAATAAATAAAAATAAAAAGCAAAACCAAAAAAAAAATTTTTTAAAGTGCCCCGTCCCGACGAGCTCGCGCGCAGAAGCAAACGCATACGCGAGTAGCGCCCGCATATGAAAACGGTGTTCAAACCACACAAGTGAGGTATCGCCGCGATCGTTAGAGCGAGAGCAATAATTTTAGCCCTAGACCTCCTCTGCATCTCAAAAAATGCAACCTGTAGAATTTTTTAAACGTCGCCTATCGAGATTTTTAAGGGTAAAAGTTTAACGCCATGCCACGAGCGGGCGCAATTTTTAAGAGTGACATGTTGGGTATCATTTTACTCGGCATAACATCATCTTTCACAATATATAAAAAAATTGGGCCAAATTTATTGTTGTCTTATTTTTTAATTCAAGAAAGTGAATTTTTTCCAAAAAAAGTGCGCTTGTAAGACCGCTGCGCAAATACGGTGTGAGAAAAAGTATTGCAATGACCGCCATTTTATTCTCTAGGGTGTTAGAAAAAAAAATATATAATGTTTGGGGGTTTTAAATAATTTTCTAGCAAAAAAAAATGTTTTAGTCTCGTAAGCACCGAATATGAAAAACAGGCTCGGGGCTGAAGTGGTTAAGCAATGGGAAGTACAACATTGCCTTATTAAAGGAAATCATTTACATGTCATCACTTCCGTTACATTTCTAAAAAAGGAATTTATTGCTGATTAAAAGAGAGGGCAGCTTCATGCAGATCACCCTTGTATATCTATTTATGTATCTAAAAACTGATGGTATATAGCAGTGGTCATCAACCATTCCTGCAGGACCCACTAACAGGCCAGGTTTTATGTATTACCTTGGGGAGATGCAGACTAGAATACTGCAATCACTGAGCAGCAAATGATATCACCTGTGATGTATTTCAGTTATCTTGCAAACCCGGCCTGTCAATGGGCCCTGAAGGACAAGGTTGATGACCACTGGATAGTATTGATATAGCCAAATAGTTAGAGACATTTATTTTAATTTGAAAATATGCCCAATATGGGAAAGCTATTTATTCAAAATTTTAGATATGCCTAAAATAGAAGAGCCTGCTATTGAAATTTGCAATAAATGGCTCTATAATATAACATATTAGGCTGTATATGGATGCAGGTAAGATCTGCAAAACGCGTAACCATTCTGAAACTGAAATACTAAAGTCATCTAAAGGACAAAAGTCTGCATAATAGTTACATAGTTAGGTTGAAAAAAGACACTAGTCCATTGATATACACTATCCTCTACCTTACCTATAGTTGATCCAGTTGATCTTTGGGATGGAGGAATTTGACTGGCCTGCAAGTAGTCCTAAGTTCAACCCGATATCATCTATGGGATTAATTAGAATGTAGACTGCAAACCAGGCCTTCTTGTTCAACATCAGATGACCTCACAAATGTGCTTTAGAAAGAATGATCAAACATTCCCATAGACACACTCCTAAACTTGTGGACAGCCTTCCTAAAAGAGTTGAAGCTGTTATAGCTGCAAAGGGTGGGCCAACTCAATATTGAAACCTCCGGACTAAGATTGGGATGCCATTAAAGTTCTTGTGCTTGTAAAGGCAGGCGTCCCAATATGTTTGACAATATAGTGTAGTTTTATATAATCTGTATATGTGTCAAAACATCAACATTTCTTCATACAGTTTGCCACTGGAGCATACACTGTATATAAATGATTTGCATGGCTCCTCCCTATGCCCCTAAAGATGTTGCTGGTTTTAAAAATGTGAAAAATAATAGGACCATCAAAATAAAAATGTTTATCTTCTCTTGTCCTGTCATCTATTTGTCTTCAGTATATCTAATTCCGCATACACAGGGTCGTTTTTTGTGATGAAATAAAATGACGTTTTAAAAAACATCATTTAAAATGATTGCGTGTGGGCAAAACGTCGTCTTCTGAAAAACGACCAAAAAAAAAATTCGAACATGCTTCAATTTTTTATGTCGTTTTTCAGAATGTCGTTTTTTGTGTCATAAAAAATGATCGTGTGTGGGCAAAACGACGTTTAAAACAACGTTTTTAAACCCGCGCGTGCTCAGAAGCAAGTTATGAGACGGGAGCTTCAATGGAACAAAGTGCCATCGAATGTGGTGTACGTAACCGCGCTTTGCAAGAGCATTTTCAGAAAACGATGGTGTGTAGGCAACGTTGTTTTTTAAAATGAAGTTTGAAAAATGTTGTTTTGTTTCGTGGGATAAAACAACGTTTTTTTTACATCACAAAAAGTGATCGATCGTGTGTACGTGGCATTAGAGTTACAGCCATTTGAAGAATTTTCACATCCTGCACTTCTGGAAGTATCAGATGCCTACAGGGTTGATTTACTGAAATTGGAGAGTGAAATATCTAGTGGAGCTGTGCAAAGTAGCCAATCAGCTTATAACTTCATCCTTTTCAATTAGGCTTTCACAAACAAACCTGGATGCTGATTGGTTTTCTATGCAAAGCCAGATTTTGCCCTCCAGTCTTAGTAAATCAACCCCAGTGTTTTCAATCATGCTCTGTAATTTCCTTCACTGACCCCTGCTTCATTATTGTGTCCTATATTGATGTAGGGGCTTTACAGGAGAAACCAGAGCACACAGCATTCAGCACAGAAAGTGTGTCAGATGTAAACAGGTTTAGATAGACAGGGAGCATGAGAGAGCATAAATAAACATGGGACATGTGAGTATAAATACTCTTATTTTACTGGACATGCTTTTATACAGTCTTTCCCCCACCACAGAATCAATTTAAAGGAGAATAGAGGATAAAAGCAATCAGAAGTTTTGCTGCAGGGAAGGGATGCCATGTGGTGTTCTACAGAAGATATTTTTTCTATGTCTTTAACAAGTAGATGCATTGGTTAGTTTTTATTCCCTCACTTCTGTTTAGTAATATATAACTTTCTGCATCTTTTAAAAAAAAAAAAAAATTGTAAAAACTAGCAATCACTCTACTGAAGTGGCAAAAGAAAAACTGCACTGCTCCAAGCTCTAGAAATCAATTGTTCTGGGTGCAGGTCACAAGCGCTTGTCTAGCTAATACATATAACAAAATCAAAGAACGTGGCCACACGCAAATCTCATTAGTATGTTTATTACGTATAGCTGGCTGTTGACTTAGGCAACACCCTTTGACATGTTTCGCCTCAACACCTCTACGTTTGAGCCCTAGGAGGGGGGGAAACATGTTAAAGGGGCGTGGCCTAAGGACAGGGGCCATGTCCACCGCCAGCTATATACAGTAAACTTACCAGTGGGATTTCCATGGAGTGCTGCCTTGTTCTTCGATTTGACTTCACTGAAATTATTTGTTATGTGTTAGTAAACAAACAAACAAACAAAAAAAAATGCTGTGACTATGTAGGAGCATTATGTGTGTACAGTGAATATATTTTTCAAATATTACAAGAAATATGCAGTACATATCTTTGTGGCATAGTTTTCATGTTAAGTCATAGATGCAAAGAAGTGCAGTACATTTTTTTTTTTTCAGATCATTTTTATTGAGATAAATAAAATGTACAACACATACATTAAGCAATCTACCATACAATGGGTAATAAAGGTATTTCAGCGAGGCTATATGCATAAAGACTAATAAGAAGTGAGGGACAAATAAACGTGCATTGTAAAACTGTGCTCCTATCCCCCCCAGCACCCGAACGGGAACATACTGTGCAAGGGGTGATCCAGCCCAGCCAATATGAGAGCTAAGTACCTTAACATAGTTCTATATTGTCAGTACAGTATTAAATACAAAACACAGTTATCAGAAGGTAACGGCCTCGCAGGACCAAAAAAAATAGTAAGCAACCATAACAACAAGACAATAAGATTAAGATATAGAAGAAAAATAATGTAGACATTTACCGCTTGTACCACTCTTTCCAACAGTTCCAATTTCTTTCAAAGGTTACGCAAGAAGCTTTTCTAATAGCCAGAAGTCTTTCATATTGATAATTAAGATCAACCTGTGACAATACTTCCGAAGGATTAGGGGAAAGCAAATTTCTCCAATGTCTGGCGATAATCAATTTCGCTGTTATCAATATGTGTGTAACCACAGTACGAAATTGCAACGGGTAATTGTCAATACCTAAATGAAGAATTGCCAGAGCTGGCTCAGGTAAATTCAAGACTCCAGTAATATCTGCATGAATAGAGAATATCTTGTTCCAGTAACTTGTTAAATTCTTACATTGCCAAAACGTGTGAAAGATAGTACCTTGGGAACCGCAATCCCTCCAGCATAAAGGAGAATGTGATGGAAACATCTTGGCCAGTTGGTAAGGGGTCCTATACCACCTCACCAATATTTTCTGAGTAATTTCCCAATGATTAACACAATGGGAAGCTTTATAGTTATGACGGAGAGTGTATGACCACTGTTCAGAGCTGAACGATGATCTTAAATCTTTTTCCCATGCTAACATATGAGGCGATTTAGTAAATTCTTGTTTAAATTGAAGCGTGCTATAGAGAAGCGAAATCCCTTTACTTTTACCTTGATTAGATGAGTAAAACTGTCCTACCTTTACATTTAAATTAATCATCGGGGGAGGAAATTTATTCAGAAACGAAGCAATACGTCTATAAAGAAAATTACTAGAATCAGAAAGGTTATATTTCTCCTTTAGCGAAGCAAATGTTTTAATAGTACCTTGAACTGTAATGTCATCGATCCAATCTACGCCCCCATTTTTCCAATGGGTGATATTACAATAAGGTAGTAGAATTTCCAATGTTTCTATTGGGATCTTTAACGGTTGGACCAAGTTATCTAAAGAAGTTTGAGACATCAGATGTCTCCAAGCCATGACTGAAGCTTGCGATGTGGGAGGGAGGTTCAATAAAGAAATAGATTTCCACGTATCTGCTATTAGAAGATTTTTCAAGATTGGGGATCTAGTGAGAGCTGCTTCGATACTGACCCAAAGGGGTTCCGCGTTTGGGTTGAACCATTGTTTAATTTGGGTCAACAGAGTTGCCCAGTAATAGTCTTTTAGATCGGGGAGTCCCATGCCCCCTACCTTACGATGCTGAATTAAATATGCGTGAGAGCAGCGTGCTCTCTTACCTTGCCAAATATATGTCTTAAGTAATTTTTGGAGTTCTGAGAAATGCTGGGTTTTAAATGGGATTGGAAGTGTACGAAAGATGTAAAGTATTTTAGGAAGTATTAACATTTTAAAGGATGCTATTCTGCCCGTCCAAGAAAGTTCAGTTTTAGCAATGCGAGAAAGAGTCTGTCGAATATCTGATATAAGGGGTTTGATATTAGTTTCCGCTAGAAGGGACGTCTTAGCCGTTAACAAGATACCTAGATAGGGGATATAATCTTTAGCCCATGTGTAAGGGAACAGCTTGTTCAGGTGAGAGCGGGTGTGACAATTAACACCCAAATCTAGTATGAGGGATTTATTGAAATTGGCCTTATAATAAGAAATGTTACTGAAGTGATTTAGAGTTTCGTGGGCAAACGGAAGAGATACAATGGGGTTGGAGAGAAGCAAAATGACATAACCAGCAAAAAGATTAATTACATGAGAAGTGTGTTGTAATTTAAAGCCCGATATGTGAGGATGTGTTCTAATGGACTCCGCCAAGGGTTCCATCATAAGATTGAATATAGAGGGGGAGAGTGGACAACCTTGGCGAGTGCCATTCGATATCATGAAGGTTTTGGACAATAGGCCAGATGTGAGGACTTGTGCGGAGGGATTAGAATACAGGGCTAAAATGGCAGAAAGAAATTGGTCCTTGATACCAAATTTAAGTAAGACTGCTCTCATGTAACCCCAGTGAACTCTATCAAACGCCTTCTCTGCGTCAATGGAAAGAAGCAGAGAAGGCGTTTTACGAGACTCAGCTACGTGTAGTATGTTCACCAGGTGCCTTGTAGCATCAGACGCCTGCCTCCCCTTAGTAAAACCTGTTTGTTCTTTCTTAATCAGTAATGGGAGTAGATCAAAGAGTCTATTGGCAAGTACCTTTGCATATAGTTTAACGTCAACGTTTAGAAGAGAAATGGGACGAAAATTGGAGGGGTGGTCTGTATGCTTTTAACATTTCCGCTGGGAAATTTCCTGATGACATAGCCTTGTTGAAAACTGGTAACAAATTAGGGATTAGAGTATTTTTAAAAGATTTATAGTAGGCATTTGAGAGCCCATCCGGGCCCGGAGCCTTATCTGCAGGGAGAGAGGAGATGGCATGGTCCAATTCTGTTAGCGATATAGCCTCATTTAAGGATTGTAAGTGTAAATCGGAAAGGGAAGGGAAGGAAAGTTTAGCTAAAAATTGCTCAATAGCTCCAGATTTCGGTTGGACAGTTGACGTATCATCCTTTAGGTTATAGAGCGAGGAGTAATAATCTGCAAATGCATCTGCAATCTCTTGTGGATTTTCGACTTTAGTGGCAGTTTTGGGGTGAAAAACATAAGGGATTCTAGTTTTGGATCTTTGTAGTTTTAATCTATCAGCCAAGAGTTTCCCTGCTTTATTGTTATGTGCATAGTAGTTTAGTTTCAGTTTCCTCATATAGTTTTCATTTTGGATACAAAATAACTCTCTCAAGGAGTTACGGGCCGTGGATAATTTAGAAGCTAAGCTCGAAGAAGGATTCGTCTGATTCTGAGCTTCCAGAGCTCGTAGTTCAGTGAAGAGAGCCGTCATTTTAGCCGAACGTGAGCGGTTAATTTTAGAACTCAGTTTGATAAGGGCTCCCCTTATAAATGCTTTGTGGGCATTCCAATTAGTAAATGGGTTAGTGGCATTTGGATCGTTAAAGTGAAAAAATTCTTCCAATTGTTGAGCCAATTCTTTATGGGAACTAGGGTCTTGAATCACCAAATTGTTACACCTCCATATACGTGATGGTGCAAAACTGTTTCCCTCCTCTATCTGGATTGTAACAGGGGCGTGGTCAGCCCATGTGATATCATGGATAGAGGAGGATGATACCTGCTGCAAAATCCACCTATCCGCTAGGAATAGGTCTATTCTAGAGTAGGAGTTGTGTCTAGGGGAGTAATAAGTAAAAGACTTTTCGTTTGCATTGAGACATCGCCAGACATCGTACAACTCCTCTTTGATGAGGAGATCCCGAAAAGAATGGGAGCGATTCCCCACCAAAGAGGTGGAATCTAATTGAGCATCGACAGTAACATTAAAATCACCACATAATAATACATTCCCAACTCGCACTCGAGAAACTTTACTGAATATCCGTCTGAGGAATCTAATTTGGTGAGAGTTGGGTGCATATATAGATACTAGTGTAATGGGTAAGTTATTAATTATACAGACCAAAATGATGTAGCGTCCATCTTGATCCACAAAAGAATCTTTAAGTTCAAAGGAGACAGAATCTCTAATGGCCAGCATAACCCCCCTTTTTTTAGCTGTAAAAGAGGACAAAAAAACATGAGGAAAACTGGCGTGTGAGCATTTCGAAGTAGCTGACTTATGAAAATGAGTTTCTTGCACTGCTACAACGTCCGCCTTGTGATGGAGTGCCTCTTTCCATAAAGATCTTCTTTTGGCTGGATGATTAAGCCCTCTAGCATTTATAGTGAGAAGTTTAATACCCATTGTACAATGTGGAAGAAAAACGATCTCCAAGGTAGCTGGGCAAACTGGGAAACATTATGAGGTGGTGAAATAGCGGCACTAATGAATGTATCAAAAGATTACTGAACATGAAGACATTGCCACGAGGATGACACGCTGTACGTGAGGCGCGCGTGCTGAGGGAGGGGCTGAACCCGCGCCACGAACCATCCGGAGCCTCGGGGAGGGAGGACGCTGAAGGTTCCATCGTATGGAGCCGGCATGCATGGCGTTGCTGTGACGGATTCGCTCGGCGTCCTGCTTCTCCACCCCGTTCATCCCATGGAGTTGTCTAACAGTCCGCTCGTGTACGCGCTGTGAGATCGCTGCTCAGAGGTATTGTGAAGATACGGGCGAACGAATCGAACGGCAGCACCCCCTTCTCCACGGTCCCCGCAGATCCCCCGGTTTATGCTGTGTTGTGCTGAGCCGCGATGCAACGGTGGCAGGTAAAACCCATCTAATAATATACTTAATCACTGGAGCCAGTGGCTGGGTAAGCAAGTCTTAAATGCATAAGGTTAACATTGAAAACATAAGATATGTTTTACCCCCCTTGTCTGCGCTGCAAACTCTAGTGGATTCCATATATTGATGGGTAACACCAAGTTTAAGCCTCAAACAGATCTTGATTGCTGGGTGCACAAACGGTGGTCCCCGCAGATATAAAGGGGGTCCCACCATATTGTAATATCCCGCTACAGAAGGACTGAGTTAATCTCTAGAGTGCTACTAAGGCATTACTCTCATTTAATACCGTGGCCAACATTTGCTGCCCCCCTACATGCCATCATAAGGGAGGACCTGGCATTATATCTACTATTACACTGAGTTACCCAGTGCTATTTTTTCCTATACTAGGAGCAGGGGGGGTAGCCCGGGCCCACTACTTTTGAGGCTTAACTAGAGAAGTAGCCCACAAGCTAGACCCTGTATTAGAAGAATACACGTAGGACCCTAGGACCGGGTCGGTAGAAACTCCAGGTGGGAATATTGCTAAAACTGGGGAAGCGAATCCGGGCAAGGAGCAATCATAACCACCAGAACATGAGCAAGATAACGCGGGGCTCCGCCCCGAAAACCCCCAAGGACACCCCTACAACCAGTACCATCAAACAGTATATGACCCAGGAGGGGACAACTAAAAGCCCCGGGCACACAAAAAAAACAGAGAAAATGGGCACAGCAAGGAAAGGGACGGGCGGAACCCATTCTCAGACTCCTGACGTTTCAATAGAGGGGGAATTGGACCAAACACAAAGTATGGATGGATGCACAGACACGCACTTACCATCTAAGGGGGAATTGGAAATTATGCTGCAGCGACTGGAAAGTAGATTAGAACTGTATATCAAAAATGAAATAAGTATTCTTAGAACAGATATGAGCCACCTGCTGTCACGAGTAGAAGCAACAGAGAACAGGCAGGAAAAACAGGAACATGAATTAACCCATCTTAAAGACCAAATTCTAACCATTCAGCAGAACCAGAGGAGACTAAAATATCGCTTAGAAGATCAGGAGAATCGCAACCGAAGAAAAAATTTAAGGATTAGATTTATTAAAGAAGAGAGTGGTGAAGATCTGCGAAAAATCCTAAATAGCTTATTTATACCCTTGTTGGAGCAGACGACGGAAGAACCCCTTAAAATTGAGCGAGTTCACCGAATTGGAAGGACACTCAATAGCGAGGGGGGAAGGGCAAGAGACATAATTGTTAGATTTAGATTTTATGAGGACAAAGCGGAAATCTGGGGGCGACTCAGGAAAAAACCCCCGTTGCGGTACGGGGACGCTGAGATAGAGGTATACCCAGATCTGGCATGGTAAACTTTAGCCAGAAGGCGATGCCTGAAACCCCTATTGGAGCAGATGCAGCTATTAAACATCAAATACCAATGGGGGTTCCCTGCGTGCCTTATTGGGCAGAAAGACGGGATATCAGCGAGGTTAACCTTCCCGGAGGATCTAGTAGGTTTCTGCTCCAAATTCAATATTCCGGTTATAGAGCTACCCGAATGGTTAGATTAAGTATTCCAGCCTCGTAGCTACTCAAATGGGAGCGGAAAAAAAAAAAAAAAAGGGGGGAAAGGATGGGGGGACGGTGGGGGGGGTGTCCGGGAGTGGGCCTGCGGTCACATCTTGGATAGATGTGGCGGTAGACCACTGCGGGACCTTTGGTTGGGGGGGGGGCGGGGGGTAAGCCCCACCTCACCCACAAAGTGCCGGTGGTCACGAGGAGGGAGGAAACCCACGGTACTGAATGCCCAAATGGGCCGGGGTTGGGAGGGAGGGTGGGGGGGGGTTTCATGGAGGGGGGGGGAGGGTGGGGGGAGGTTGCTAATAGGGTGGGTGGTCCCCCATGGTCCAGACAAGCGACTAGGTGGAAAAAAAAGAAATATAAAACATATAGATAGGCATGGCTGAATTGAAGTTTTTTTCTTATAATGTAAAGGGTCTCAATGCTGCAGGGAAAAGGTCAAATATCCTGAATGAGATCAAATATCACAAGGCGGATGTAGTTTTTCTACAGGAGACACATTTCTCTAATGTCTCAAATATTAAACTATATTCACCTATGTTCCCTATATGGTATTATGGGGACTCTACTTCCAAAAGGGCATGTGGAGTGGCGATAGGGTTTGCCAGTGGTGCAAGGTTTGTTCTCGAGGCAAGGGTGACCGACCCTGAGGGTAGATATCTATTCCTCAGGGGAAAACTCGCCAATATGACTTGCACACTCGCAAACATCTATGCCCCCAATGCCAACTCAATCAACTATACAGAGAGAATCCTTGGGAAGCTAAAAAATTTCGCAGAGGGCCATATGATAGTAATGGGAGATCTTAACCTATGTATGAATCCGAGGACAGACAGCACGTCCCGGGGGAAGGTGACAACAGAGGGGCAACTGCAGAAACTTAAAAGAAGGTTACATGAGTGTCAGCTGGTAGATGTCTGGAGAGTATTTCACCCCAATGTACTCGATTATACGTTTTTTTCACCCCCACATGGAACGTACTCACGACTTGATTACATATTAGCAGACCACAAGCTGTTGGAGAAGATAAAGGAAATCGAGATTGGAGCGGTGACCATATCCGATCACGCTCCAATTTATATGAAAATCCAGGTCTCCCCACAACAGAGGCAAACACCAGTATGGCACCTAAATGAAAACCTAATACGAGAGGTTGGTGGGGCACAAAGGGTGGAAGAGGAACTTAAACAATTTTTCCTTACTAATGACACGGGGGGGATATCTAGTGCTACTCTATGGGAGACGCACAAAGCGTTCATTAGGGGGATTCTGATATCCGAAGGGGCAAGGAAAAAACAAGAAAGGAGTAGGAAGTGGGACTCACTAATAAAGGAAATATCCCGGCTAGATCAGGAACACAAAAAACTACCCTCTAAAGAGATCTACTGTAACCTAATTATAAAAAGGGACGAACTTAAGGAAATATTAGAGAAAGATACCAAGAACAAATATAACTGTATAGCCAGAGAGAGGTATCTCTGGGGAGATAAACCTAGCAAACACTTAGGCCTCGTACACACGATCGAATTTGTCCGCTGAAAACGGTCCGATGGACCGTTTCAGCAGACATCTCCGATCGTGTGTATGGGCTAGCGGACAGATTTGTCCACCCGACAGATTTCAAAGCATGCTTAGAAATCTATCCGGTGGGACTATGTCCGCCCGACATGTCTGCTGGTTAGTACACTTACCAGCAGACATGTCGTCCCGCTCCGCCGCCGCACCGCCGCCGAATGGATTCGGCGCATGCGCGGAAGTGTTTTACTTCCTGGTGCGGTGACGTGGCGGCGTCAACGTCACCGCCACGTCACCGCGCCGTCCGCCGGCGGGGAATTTGATCCGATGGTGTGTACACGCCATCGGACCAAACTCCAGATCGGACATATCAGATGGAAACGGTCGTGTGTACGAGGCCTCAGCAAAAATGGCTCAAAAAAAGAAAACCAGAAACGACATAGAAAATATTAAAAAACCTAATGGCGACTTGGCCCACACCACCAAGGATATAGCTGCGACTTTTAGGAATTACTACGAGGAATTGTACAATATAAAACAGATGGGATGGCAGGGGGGCGAAAAAGAAGTTAAAACACGAGACTTCCTGGATAAAGCAAGACTATCAAAGATCGATGATATCGAAAGCTCACACATGGACAGACCAATAACGGAAGAGGAAGTTAGCAGGGCCCTAAAAAACACGGCAGTAGGGAAAAGCCCGGGACCTGATGGGTTCACAGTGTTCTATTATAAAAAATTCTGTAAGATCCTGGTCCCCAGGCTTTGTAACTACTTCAATGGTCTGGGATCCATGTTTGAAACAAGTAAGGATGCCCTCTCCGCAACTATTGCGATACTACCGAAAGAAGGGAAAGATAGCCTACTCTGTTCAGGATATAGACCAATAGCATTATTAAACTCTGATATTAAACTTTTCGCAAAAATTCTTGCGGAGCGACTGAAAAGCGTTATGCATCTCTTAGTACACCCAGACCAGGCGGGGTTCATCCCCGGGAGGGAGGGCAGGGATAATGGCATAATGGCATAAGGGCACTCTTGTTAATCCAGAAGATAAGGCAGGATGGGTCCCCAGGTCTATTCCTGGCAGTAGATGCTGAAAAAGCATTTGACCGGGTGGACTGGGGGCTGCAGACACTGGAAACGATGGGACTGGGTACAAAGATGATGGCTTGGATAAAATCCCTGTACATCCGTCCTACCGCAAAAATCAAAATCAATGGAACATTATCAGAGGCCTTGGAAATGACGAATGGAACCCGACAGGGGTGTCCACTATCACCGTTGCTCTTTGTACTATCCCTGGAACCATTGTTAGCTACGATCCGGAATGATAAAGAGATAAACGGAGTCAGGGCAGGAAATGAGGAACATAAATTATCAGCTTTTGCTGATGATATTATCTTCTATCTCCTTAAACCATCTAGTACGATTCCTAGGCTAATGATGATCTTACAAGAATACGGAGCCATTTCCAACCTTAAGATCAATATAACCAAATCTGAAATATTAAATATAAATCTCAATAAAATGGAAATAGGGCAAGTAAAAGAGATTTGTTCTGTCCCTTGGAGAAAAGAACTCAAATACCTGGGAATAAAATTGGCGAACTTGACAGACAGATTTATAGAATAAACTATATTCCATTATTAAATGAGATAAAAAGAGAAGTTAAAAAAATAATAAATAAACCAGTGTCCTGGATAGGTCGTATAAACATGCTAAAAATGATAATAGTTCCTAAAATTTTATAAAAATTCCAACTGATCCCGATAGCTCTACCCCCACAATACCTCCGAATACTTATGAATTATACGTGGAAAAATAAAAAGCATCGCATATCCTTAGCAATCCTGAAACAAGACAAGCAATTTGGGGGCCTAGCAGTGCCCGACATCAGGAAATATCACCAAGCAGCTATGTTGTCACGGGTGGCGGAATGGGCCAGGAATAGAATAGAGAAAAGATGGGTGCAATTAGAAATGACACAAGCCAATGTAGTTTTGGGCAATATTATTTGGATTCCTTCACAACACAGAGCACTTGATAGAAACACTCTTCAACTGACACGAGAACATTTGAGAATGTGGGATAGGGCACTAACACAAACAGACAGAAAATATAATTCTCCACTATTAAATTTAAGGGAAAACCCGTATTTTGCACCGGGGGAAAAAAAACGGGGGGGAATTGGATAAAAGTAGGAAAAATATACCTAGGAGATATAATAAAGGACGGAAAAATCAGGACATATGAGGAGCTGCAACTTAAAACTGACACGTGGGAACTCAATAATTGGAGGTACATGCAGCTACACCATTTTGTCCAAAACCTCCCCAAGCCATTACGGACGATGGAGGAGCTGACCCCTCTTGAGAAAATGTGTCACCTTAATGATTTTAAGGGCATGGTTTCAAAACTTTATAAAACACTGGTTAGGGGAGATACACAGGGGGAACCCCCATTTGTACAGAAGTGGGAAAGAGAATTAGGATCACTTAGAGGTAGGAACACGTTTAATAAATTAATGAAACTAACCCATTCCTCGGCCACTGACATGCGTACAGCTGAGACCAACTATAAATGTATCTCGGGCTGGTATACCACCCCTGACAAAACTTGCCATTTTAGAGCTGGTTCATCGACCAAGTGTTGGCGAGGTTGTGATGACAGGGGCACTATGGCGCACGTGTGGTGGGCTTGCCCGAAAATCCAGAAATTCTGGGAGATGGTTCTGACCTGTATTAAGGAGATCACAAGCATAGAGTTAAAAAGGGACCCTTGGACCGTACTTTTCCATGGTAGCTGTGAGTGCGTTAAAAATACAAGCAGTCATTGGTGCCACATTTATTGAACGCCGCAAAACGGCTTATTCCAAAAAACTGGCAGGCCACCGAGAGCCCACAGATATGGGAGTGGATAGATGCAGTTGAGGAAACCTATAGAATGGAGGACCTGAAAAAGAGCATAGAGGAGAGTAGTGGGGATTTTCATGATAAATGGAGCAAGTGGAAGTCGTTTAAAAAGACTTGGAGTTACGTGGAGCAGCTGCGAGCATAAAGCAACATTGAGCTCCAGAGGTTCCCCGAGCGAAAAATATATAGCCTTTGCCGCAACCTTGCAAACGAACAACCAGTTTAGAGCGCTTGTCGAACCAGGGACCATGGGGCGAGGGGAGGGAGATGAGGGAGGATACGGGGGGGGAGTTGGAGAGGAAGGAAAATTATAACGGGTATTTTTTGGGTGCTGGGAAAGGCGCAGTTAATAGATGCTAGGGTCTACATAGGGACCATGCGGTATCCAAAGTGCCTGTATGTAACAACTACTTTTTCACTACAAAAAAAAAAAAGGATAATAAACCACAATTATAACAGTAAGTACCACAGATGATGCGACACAGACAAACAGAGACACGTAAGCAACCAACCATGAGCAGGTCTCGGATGGTCGGATATAAGCTGATGTGGGAAAAAAAAAAAAAGATTACTGAAGAAACGCATCGTGGATGAGACAATACACAGCATAAGAGTATGCATATCGTAGTTCAAGGGTTGCTTAAAGGTAGACAATATTGAACTGAACATGCACTAAAGAAAGCTCTGAGAGCTAATGTAGAACAAAACTGTCCCAACAGGGACCCGACGTATGAAACACAAATCAAATTTAAGAAAGAGTCCAAAGGACGAGGCAATAAGTTGCCTAATATAGTGGGGTGCAAGGTACGATGACAAGTACCACAGGTTCTAGGGAATCCTAATGAGACGGTGTAATCTAGCCGTTAGGACCTCAGTTACGTTTCAGAGACTGCTTACGTTGAGGCATTACTTGCCAATCTTGCTGAACCTTATGAGGCAGTGAGTGACGTTGTAAGTCAGGACCGGTAACCGGAGCAGGTGGTAAAATATTCCAATTTTTTAGGAGAAGAAGACCATCCTCAAGAGTAGTGACTAGGTGATTGGAACCATTATGAGAGATGCTAAGTTTAGCTGGATATTTCCAACGATAAATCACTTTACTATTTCGTAAGGCCTTGGTGAGTGTCGACATGTTGCGACGTTGTTGCAATGTGTGTTGAGACAAATCCGGCAGCACTTGTATGGATTTAGCTTGTTGCGGTAAGTTATCCACTTTGCGGAATGCGTCAAGGATTAATTCTTTAGCTTTAAAAAAATGAAGTCTCAGCACCACATCTCTAGGTACTTCCTGTGGTAAAAAGGCTGGTTTGGGCACTCTATGAATTCTGTCCAAAGTGAGATCTAATGGAGAGAGTGATGGGACTACAGCATGGAAGAGATCTCTAGCAAATTGTGGGAGCTGTTGGGCTGGAATGGATTCGGGCACCCCCCTTAGTTTTAGATTATTTCTGCGAGAGCGATCTTCCAAATCCGCCAGCTTGGCCTGCAGCTTAGAAATAGTGTCGTGTTGTGCCGCATGAGAGTCCACCAGAGCATTAAAGGATTGTGTGACATCACAAATACGTGTTTCCACTTGGTGAACCCGCTCGCCTAAATCACGTACTTCAGCTCTACATTGTTGAATACATGATAACATATCGGATTGGATAGAAGATCTCAGAGACATTAACATCTCCTTCAATGTAACATCAGATATAGGCTGCCCTGTGGTAGGAAACTGGGCGATTGGATCAGCTGTGGGTGCAGTAGTGCCGCTGATTGTAAGGGAGTCACTCACCTCCATATTGAGTGCTGAGAACCTGTTGTCTGATATGACTCCTGGATCCAGCCTGGGTCTCGTTTTAGCGGGGCTCCTTGTGGATGGAGAGTCACAAGGTGAGCTGGATCTACTCGAGCCGACTTCCTCCTCAATCGCCGTTGCTGCAGCTTCCGACATAGGGAGGACGGACTCAAGAGGTTCTGCCGTCAGCGGCGCCAGATGTCTCTCGCCGCCATGTTGTTGTAGCCCGCGGCTCACTGATGGGAAAAAGTCGGGCAATTTCAGGGATTGTGGAGGAGTGTGCGGCTTCCTCCTCATTCCGGTCCGCGTCCGAGGGTGTTCAGCAGTCCTGCAGGTCGAAATTCGGGCGATCAACGTGTCCCCGACGGCCGTGAGATAGATGAATTCCCCAGAACAGAGCGGAGCTCTCTACCTATGCGGCCATCACCGTGCGCGGTCGCCACGCCCCCCCGTGCAGTACATTTTTGACTTAAAGGGTTTGTAAAGGATTTTTTTTTTTTATCTTAATAGCTTCCTTTACCTTAATTCAGTGCTGTTTTCATGTCCTCATTGTTAATTTTTGCTCTCAAGTTGCTGTAATTCTTCTCTGATCTCCACACTTCCTGGTTGTCTGTTTCCTGATGACCACAGTGCTGGGTGCTTTCTCTCTGTGGTCACTAACTTCAAGGAGGTGTGATAACTGTGTGTCTAGTTTCTAGTTTCGTTTTCCAAACCAGCACTGTATGCTCTGTAAGGCAGAGAGGCAGGAAACAACATGCAAACACGAAACTAGAAACTGCAGGTACATTATATGATTGATTTTTATCTATTTTTAATCTTTTTTAAAAGGAATCAGTTAACTATTATGTCTCTATACCCTGTAAACAGTCATTTCAGCAAAAACACATATTTTTTTTTTTTACAACTCCTTTAAGGTTATAGAGATATTGTTAAGTCTAATGAAGATATAAAAAATATTTTAGCCTTAGGAGAAAGGTGAATCGTTCTATCTTTATATTTCAGATGGCGAGGCCAGATCATGGTTGACTAATCAGTTAGACATTCTGTCACAATGCTCAGAACATTGGACCTGAAATTAGGGTAAGAGAATCAGATGTGTGTATCTTTTACTGAAACGTCGCATGTAAAACCTGAATGTCTGATTCCTTTGCCAAGAGAAAGCACATAAAATGAACAGTGGGTGAAATGTAAAAATATCATAGCAGATGCAGTTTAACATTTAGGAAGAAAAATTATTATAGTAGAGTCCCAGGTGCTAGTATAAAGATGATTGGTTTCCCGAGAACAGACTATGTTCCTCTATCAGAAAAGTATAGCTTGGATTAGACATCTTTAGCTGTTTTGCAATCACTTGCAACCAAAAAGAATCAATTGATGCTATTTATCGATTGATAGAACATCTTGTCACATGTAAAACTTACATATTTTTTTCTTACAAGAAAATGTACTTTACTCATGTATCCATTTTTCTTGACTTTCTAAATGTAAAATTTATATTAAAAACATTTTTTTTTTTAGCTAAAGCCTACTCTATGGGGTTATAACCTTGTCATTTTTTGCACTCAGTTTGCCTTTGGGGAGATTATCCCTTAAAGTGAAACTTTACCCATAACAACTTGATAAAAAATAATGTTCTTTAGCATAGAACATACATTCCACATTAATGTTTATGCTTGTAGGTAGCTGTCAGTGATAGGGCAGTCTAGTGGCTGCAAGAGCAAGTGGTAAAGTAATCGTATGTATTTACACTGCAGTTGAGTTGTTATGTTTATGTATGTACTTATGTTTAACATTATTTACCTCTGGAGTGTCTCCAATATCATTTTGGAGAAGCCCGGTGTCCTGATAGGACACACAAGATCTCGAGAGATCTGGGCGACCATTTTAGGGGTGGTTTTCCTTATATAGAAAAGCTCTGGCACATTTGTTGAAAGAGAACGTGGTTGTAGGCAGATTGAGACAGAGACCCTGCTGGAAGATTAGTGCTGGGTTCCTACGTAGGCCTGCGGTGTTAACCCTGTTCGGGTGAAAGACGCCAGCTGCTACCAGCCAAGCTGGTGTCTCGCTGTGAGTGCGGGAGGTGAGCCATTAAGCAGGAAGCGCCTGTGGAGCTAAGAAATCCACGTAGCTGTGTACCACAGAATCTGTTCTGCATATGTGTGTCTCCAGGTCTGGAAAGGAACTATTTGCCGTTCGATTGTAATGACTGTTACTATTCCCGCTCCACGGTAATAAACATTGTTTTTGTTCAGAGAACTTTACGTGTGTCTCCCTCTGTGAAACGCCGCACCCCATTCCCGCTTACATGCTACAAAAATTAGTGTCTGCAGTACATTGCCTCCAGCATTGCTCTTATTTCATCTTGCTGGAGGCTGCCATTTTGCTGAAGCCCGCGATTTTGCTGAAGTCCAAAGCTCCAACTGTAAATCATGAAGCGGAACTAAACCCTAAATCAATTTACTGGTTTGAAAAAACAGTTTGATTCGATTGTGTCCTCAACCAAACTCTCACACGATCAAATCTATCTGCTGGTAACGGTCGACCCGACCGTCCCAGCAGACAGATTCGATCGTGTGTACGGGCGAGCAGACGGATTTGGCCAGCCAACAGATTTTAAAGCATGCTTTAAAATCTGTCGGCTGGGAATCCGTCCGCCCGCTATGTCTGCTGGTTAGTATGCTAACCAGCAGATATATCTTCTCGCACATGCGTCGAATGGATTCGACGCATGCGCGGAAGTAATTCACTTCCTGGTGCGGTGACGTAGGGGCGTCAACGTCACCGCCACATCACCGACACGTCAGCGCGCCGTCTGCCGGTGGGGATTTTGGTTTGATTGTGTGTACACAATCAAACCAATACATCCCAGCAGACAGATTTGAACAAATCTGTCTGCTCGTGTGTACGGGGCCTTAAACCATCAAATGGCTGGCGTCATAAGTGATCACATGTGCAACACCATGGCAGTTGCACGTCAACCAGAAGCAGCTTCCTTGGCTGTAAAGGATAGAAGCCTTAATTCCGTTTTAAGTCAGTAGATCAGCCTCTACAAATTCAACAGTGCCTAAAAATGGAGAGCAACTGGGCATGTGCAGAGCAGGGTGAGACATTGTCTTTACCTCTACATTTTAGCATATCATAATCATGTCCTCTCATTCTGACTGTAAGGTTTTTTTTTTTTTAGCTCATTCAATGTTTTTTGCAAGGGCATTCTATACAATAAATTGCCTCTTTTGTTTCACTTATCACTAACTCTTTAATTTTAAATAACTCTTCTGTACTGTTAAATATGAAATTCTATAATATTCTCATGCCCAGATTCCCCACCAAGCGTTTTTTTTAAAACATTTACATTTTAGGCTAAAATCAGCACATTTCCAGAAGTTTATTGTTTTTGTGGAGGCTATTTTGATAGAAAAATAAATAAATACATATTTAAATGACTAATGACTAAAATGAGAAAAAGATTAATAATTTTTTCCTTTCTGAGGTTCTGACATCTTATTTTTATCCAAACACCAGGTCGTTTTCTAAATTTTGACTTACTGTAAGTAGTAATGTCTTGAGACATTTAAAAGCCATCTCTTCAAATGACAGCTGACAGATAATATTACATTATTTTATCAACATATTTCTTGTATGTTTTTATTTGAATAGAATGTATACAGTGAGGTCTGGTTTTACTATATGTGGGAGAACATTTCAGATTGTAATTAATTTTACTTACATTTAAAAATGGTGAGTACCTCTCCACAGGTCATTTCTATAGTGTTTCCAGAGTACAAGACTGACAACAAACTCTTTGTCATGCCAAAAAGCTAATGACTCTCAATATGCCATTAACAAATTAGCATGGCACAGTGTAAACCTTGTCCTTATGGCTGTTTCCATTTTCTGTAAATAGAAAGTTTAATTGAAAATATCTTACGCTAATGTGTCACTTTCTAAAGGATTCCTATCTGCTCCACCCATGTCAGAATGGCTTTAGAAGGTGTGCATGTGTGTCAATACACAGAACAATGATCTTTTCAAGCAGGTTTCATGGGCATGCTTTTTTTTCCAATGTGAATGTCTGAGCATGTAGGCATATAGATTATGTCTGATTCCAGGAATAGTGTTCTGAGACAAGAGGTTACTGGATTATCTTCATCTGTTCCCTGTGTTCTGAATTTGTGTTTTTTGCAGATCTCCCAATGTTCACCTGCTCGTCTTTGGAGTCTTCTGCTCTAAACCTCCTGTTAGGTCGATGAGCTTGATTCTGACCTTGGCTCATCTGTCTATTCATTGTTGACCTCAGTTTGCTTCTTAACCATGATTGATCCTGCTGATTAGTTGTTGCTTAACATGGCTTGCTTCCCGACTATAATCCTGCTGCCTATAATTGCTGACCCTGGCTTGCCTCCTGTCCATGACTTTGTTGTCTATCCTTTGCTGACCTTGGTCTGCCTTCTCAACATGCCTCTACCTCCTGGACTACCTTATATCTACTTTCCAGGTTGTAAACCACTGGCTGCCTCAGACTGCCTCCAGCCTGTTATGGGTTCTGTACTGGTGCCTCTGTCAGCTGCTTGTTTCAGTCTGCTCTTCTGTTGCTACTTTACTCAGCTCTCTAGTGGTCTTCTTAGCAATCTACAAGAGTATCTCTCTGTCAAGTTACCTCCCAGAAATGGTCACCTGTGGACTGGACCCTCAGCTCCCATTTCAGTTTTTGCCCTTTGACTCCCTGTCACCATTCCCAGGGCTGTGATGTGAAGTGAAGTCTTTTCATCACTTTGGCCTCAAACCAGGTACGTGATACCACCCCAAGTTGTGATGTCCCCACTATTTAGTTATCTGACCATTCTACTTTCACTAGCAAGTTTAGGTGCAGTGAGTAGAATCTATCCTACTCTTTATATTTAGATCCATGGAATAGGATATTTTCTTAAAGATCAATCTATTGCAGACCTTTTATACATCTCCTCTATCATCTATAAAAATGTTATATACTAAGATTTTTTTTACTGTTGTGGTATAAAAATGTTATACATAGTTAAAGTTTACCATTTAGGTGAATGCTGTTGACTGATTTTTGGGACTGTTAGGCCCCGTACACACGACCGAGCTTCTCGGCAGAATCCAGCGAGAAGCTCGCTGGGAGACATATTCTGCCGAGTAACTCGGTCGTGTGTACACTTCCGACGAGCGTCCCGTCGGGAAGCTCGTCAAGCCAAAAAAGAGAGCACGCTCTCTTTTTTCTCGTTGTTCAATGAGGACTTTGGCTCGACAAGCTTTTCCGACCGCTCATCGGGAACCTCGTTGGGCGGAACGATGGGTTTAGCCTGACGAGGTTCTCGGACGTGTGTACGCGGCCTTAGTATTGTTGTGCCAAATTATGGAAAATTGATTTTTATCTACAGTTGCTACCATTTTGTAAAGTCAATACTTTTTCATATTTTACTACTGTGCAACCATTACCTATTTATCTATCTCACTCTTGTTTAATACTTTAAAGTGATTGTAAATAATCACTTTGTAAAACAACTAATTTAGTTTAAAATGTAAATCAAAGGCAAATCAGTTGTGTATAGATATTTGAAAAAAAAAACCTTATAAATAACCTTTTTCCACGTTTTATAAATGATTAGATTCCCTTTGTTCCCAGCTGCATAAGAGATGAGGGAGGAGAAGCAACAGCACACTGAGCTTCCCAGGCTGTGCAGGTGGGTTTTTAGGACAGCTAGAGAACTGTGCAACCAAAAGAGGAATTGCACTTAGTGTACGGCCCATCGGTCCGTCGTCGTTCGGACCAAAGTTTTAAAACTTGCTTTAAAATCCGACTGATGGACGCCTGACCATCGGTCCAAACCGATGGTTAGAACACAAAGCATCAGTTCAAAAACCCGCGCATGCTCAGAATCAAGTCGACGCATGCTTGGAAGCATTGAACTTTGTTTTTTCAGCACGACGCTGTGTTTTATGTCACCACGTTCTGACACGATCGGTTTTTGAACTGATGGTGTGTACGCACATCAGACCATCAGGCCACTTCAGCTGTGACCAGATGAAAACGGTCCGTCGGACCATTCTCATCGGGTTGGACCAATCGTGTCTACGCACTGATGGTGTGTACGCACATCAGACCATCAGGCCACTTCAGCTGTGACCAGATGAAAACGGTCCGTCGGACCATTCTCATCGGGTTGGACCAATCGTGTGTACGCAGCCTAAGGCCGCGTACGCACGATCAAATCTATCTGCTGAAAACGGTCTGACAGACCGTCTCAGCAGACAGATTTGATCGCGTGTACGGGCGAGCCGACGGATTTGGCCAGCAGACTGCTTTAAAATCTGTCTGCTGGGAACCCGTTGGACCGATATGTCTGCTGGTTAGTACGCTAACCAGCAGACATATCTGCCCGCACATGCGTCGAATGGATTTGACGCATGCGCGGAAGTGTTTTACTTCCTGGTGCAGTGACGTGGCGGCGTCAACGTCACCGCCAGGTCACCGCGCTGTCTGCCGGCGGGGATTTTGGTTTGATCGTGTGTACAGCGATCAAACCAAAACAGCCAGCAGACATATCTGTTCAAATCGGTCTGTCAGACCGATTTGAACAGATAAATTTGGTCGTGTGTACGCGGCCTTAGAGATCTATATAGCAGCTAGCACATTAATAGACACGTATTGACAACAAATAGTATATACTTAGTGCAGCGCTTTAAATAAATATAAATTATAAACTAAAATGTATATAATGCAATCTGAAACAATAACTACAGTGGTGGATCAAAAATAGCAAACAGTATATGATATACAATTCATAGTGTAAACAACTTGGTAATAGACATGATAAGAAATCCTCTTCAATGTGTGAATCTAACCTTGAAACACCCACTCCTCTTGTTCTCCACCACCATAAAAGGAGAACAAAATTGCACTTACCAGATGGAGTGGACTCCCTTACCAAAGGTATGGAGACAATCACGCTTCATATGCCTCTCCTCTTAAGATGGTCATATGGATAGCATATTCTCATACAACACTCCAATTTGGTCACATGTATGGAATTATAATTGATCTTGACTCAGCATTACCAGCCACATCCATGCAAAGAAGGAACAATCATGCATAGTGTAAAACCGTTGGATTATATGTATTAAAAAATAATGTGTAACACTCACATGTTACAAAAAACAGCAGCGCTTTGTAAAATCAATTGTCCTGAGGTAACACACTATCCACTTCTTGGATCAAAGAATGCAATGACGTCACAAGGCACATGCTCAATTTTAATTCCATGCATGTGACTGGATTGGAATGTTGTATGAAAATATACTATTAATATGACCATCTTCAGAGGGGAGGCACATGAAGCATGATTTACTCCATACCTTTGGTAAGGGAGTCCCCTCCATCTGGTACAAATGCAATATTCCCCACGCACACATTCATGAAAATGGCTGTAATAATGCTGGGTGGTGTAATGACCACTGGCTGGAAACCACAGACAATCTGAATGGAGAAATGTCATTAGCACACCATGGATTCCTCAGAAGGGTCCAAAGCTTTATTCACATGGTCATACGGTACACATACGGCAACATTTTGGAGCCACGCAGGGCCACCTTCATCAGGTTAGGTCACTTGCATCAGGCCAGCTACTTAGCATGGGATCCAGAAGCAAGTGAAGATTATTGTAGTGGCAGTATCTTCTGTGATTTCCAGCTTCCAGAGCTTCCAGAGCCATCTACCAGGTATAGTATATAGATATCCAAGCTGGACCAATGTAACTATAAGGGCCCTTTCACACGGGCGGATCAGTAATGATCCACTTCCGTGTGTCCGTAAGGTCAGCCGGGATCGCTCCGTAAATCCCTGCTGACCCGTTGGATGACAGGGCGGTCTCCACACACTGTGCAGGGACCGCCCTGTCTTTTTTCCACTCTCCCCTATGGGGGAGCGGATGAACACAGACCCTTATCTGAGCACGCAACCTGGCAGGCCGCAGGAAAAGAGTGGGGACAAGAGAGCGCCCCCCCTCCTGAACCGTACCAGGCCACATGCCCTCAACATGAGGAGGATGTCCCAATGTTGATGGGGACAAGGGCCTCATCCCCACAACCCTTGCCTGGTGGTTGTGGGGGTCTGTGGGCGGGGGGGCTTATAGGAATCTGGAAGCCCCCTTTAACAAAGGGGACCCCCAGACGTCGGCCCCCTATGTGAATTGGTAACAGGGTACATTGTACCCCTACCATTTCACAAAAAAGTGTTAAAAACCATAGGAGACAGTTTGGGACAAGTCCTTTATTAACCACTTCCTTACTGGGCACTTAAACCCCATTCCTGCCCAGACCAATTTTCAGCTTTCAGCGCTGATGCACTTTGAATGACAATTGCGCAGTCATACAACACTGTACTCAAATTATATTTTTATAATTCTTTCCCTACAAATAGAGCTTTCTTTTGGTGGTATTTGATCAATAATAATAATATCCCAATTTAAAAAAAAAAAAAAGTTTTTTTTTTCTCAGTTCAGGCCGATACGTATTCTTCGACATATTTTTGGTAAACAAAAAAAATCGCAATAAGCATATATTGATTGGTTTGCGCAAAAGTTATAGCGCCTACAAAATAGGGGATAGATTTATGAATTTTTTTTTTATACTAGTAATGGTGGCGATCTGCAATTTTTGTCAGGCCTGTGATATTGCCATGGACATATCGGACACTTTTGACACTATTTTGGGACCATTCACATTTATACAGCAAACAGTGCTATAAATATGCACTGTTTACTGTATAAATGTGACTGGCAGGGAAGGGGTTAACACTAGGGGGCGAGGAAGGGGTTAAATGTATTCCCTGGGAGTGATTCTTACTGTGGGGGAGGGGACTGACTGGGGGAGGTGACCGATCTGTGTCCCTATGTACAAGGGATACAGCATCAGTCTCCTCTTTCCCTGACAGGACATGGAGCTCTGTGTTAACACACAGAGCTCCACGTCCTTGCTCTGTCACTGCCGATCGCGGGCACGTGGCAGACATCGCAGCCGCCAGGCAGTGCATTGGCACCAAGTGACACGCCGGGCATAGTAGTTTTTCCCCGCTGCGCTCCCTGGTTTTTATTAGGTGAATAATAAAGCATAATACATCCTGGTTTATTGATCATGGTATTACTGTGCTTGATTGGCCAGAAAACTTGCCTGACCTAAACCCCATAGAGAATCTGTGGGGTATTGTCAAGAGGAAGATGAGAGATACCAGACCCAACAATTCTGACAGGCTAAAGGCCACTATCAAAGCAACCTTGGCTTCCATAACACCTCAGCAGTGCCACAGGCTGATTGCCTCCATGCCACAATTGATGCCTCCATGCCGCATTGATGCAGTAATTCATGCAAAAGGAGCCCCAGCCAAGTATTGAGTGCATACTATACTGTACATGGACATACTTTTCAGTAAGCCAACATTCTGTATTAAAAATCCTTTTTATTTTTTGGTCTTATGTAATATTCAAATTTTCGGAGATATCGAATTTTGGGTTTTCACTAGCTGTAAGCCATAATCATCAAAATGAAAAGAAAGAAATGCTTGGAATATATCACATATGTGTAATGCATCTATAAAAAATATATGAGTTTTACTTTTTGAATTGAATTACTGAAATAAATGAATATTCTGATTTTTTGAGATGCACTACAGTTTACTTTGCTTCAGTTGTGAATAAACGCAGTGAGTGATCGGTACCAATCACTCACTGGGGTTGATTTAATAACACTGGAGAATGCACAATCTGGTGTATTCTCTGCATAGAAACAATGCACTTCCAGATGTTTTTGTTAATTAAACAAGCTGAAGTTAGAAGCTGATTGGCTACCATGCTAAAAGAGAAAGCCAAAAATGCCATCTAAGTGCAGCATATATTGTACAATTTGTTGGAATGATGGTTAAAAAGACTCACAAGATCTGAAATGAATACAGGCTCGTCACAAGTATACAGCATTGGGATCATCCAATCTGCAGAAACCACTGGTGTTAGATAGAAATGTCAGATCTGGCGGGAAGAGCCGAGGACACTTTCATTTTCAATTCATTACAGATCTTGTGTTTTTAACTACCGTATTTTCCGGCGTATAAGACGACTTTTTGCATCTAAAATCATGCCCCAAAAGATTGAGGGTCATCTTATACACCGGGTACCTGTCTGTCAGACGGCGGTCATCCATTATTCAAAATCCGCGCCTCCTCCTCTGACTGTTCCGTGATAGGCCGAACACTAATTTTCCCAGCAGAGCCTCTGTTCAGTGTTCCGCCTATCACGGATGCCTTCTTATCCTCAGCCTTGGACGAGAGGACATCCGTGAGGCATGTATAGATGGCACAGTAAGGCATGTATAATGGCACAGTGAGGCATGTATAATGGCACAGTGAGGGGTCGTCTTATACAGTAAATATATCCCAAAACCATAATTTTAGCTGGAAAATTAGGGGGTTGTCTTATACGCCCAGTCATCTTATACGCCGGCAAATATGGTATTGTTCCATTACATTGTACAATATGTGCTGCATAGTGCCTTTTTGTTTCTCTTTTATCTTGATCTACTAGAGCTGGCTTACTCTTCAAAAGGCTGCCACTAGTGTTTGCTTTTCTCCAAGAATTTACAAGGAACTAGAACAGATGTCATTTGGATTTTATCACCTTCCTATTCTGAGCCCCTAAATTGTTATTATTTTTGATTGGTTACAATGCACAGTTGCACCAGATTTAGATTTTGAATGCTCCAGTTTTAGTAAATCAACCCCACTGTGTTTATTACATATTTACTGGTCCGTTTCCCTACTCTCCATCCTGAAACATCCATTGCAGCAGCCAATGCCAGAGGAGAGGAGGGAAGCCAGCAGTTCTGCGGGAAATGGGGGTGGCATGAGGGGGGCCATAGACAGCAGGGGGAATCTTTGCCTAAGGTATTTTGACACTGGCCTGAAAACCAGTGCAGACACTTTTTGGCTCACAATTTTCCTCTTATCTCCTTTGATTTTTTTTAATCAAGGATGTTGGGCTGGAGGCAAGCAGAGCCACCCACTGAGAAAACTTTGTCTGATGCATCTGGAACTAACCAAAATGTGTACAATATATGGACAGTTTAAGCAATAGGCTGTGCACACCTATGGTATCCTGGATGATTTTGTGACTAAAACATCCCCCATTAGGCTCATTATTTTGTTTTAGTTTAATATAAATAACAGACAGTGAAAAAGGTAAAAAAAAAAAGTATTTTAATTGAGAGAATACACAAATAACAATAAAAAACACCAACAAAAAAGCAAAACGTTTTATACACCAAAATACCAAAAAAAAAGCAAATATTAAGATTGTAATTGAAAAAAAAAGAAAAAACTACCGTGATTACACACTTTCTAAAAAAAAATGAAAAAAGTTGATAATTTTCATTTAGCAACTTAGCTATGTAAACAAAGGGTTTGTAGTGAAATCAAATTCACCAAAATCCCTTTGCTCATTATTTTAACAACCGTCCCAATATAAAAAAAACATCTCTTATGTAGCTCTACCCCCGCAGGAGCCGCTAGTATTGTGGGTCCTCTGCCCTTGTCCAGCTCTGTGTAAGGCCTCACCTTCACTGGTACCACTAGTATACCTTTCTGTAAACCTTGGAAGGGACACATGAACTAGACACACAACTCTATCAAAGACTAACAGACTGTATTGGCAGGTTAAAGTCAGAGTATTCTGGCACATTAAAGTCAACCAGCATGAACAGTAGATTGCTTTAAGGCCTCGTACACACGATCGGACATATCCGATGAAAACGGTCCCCGGACCATTTCCATCGGATATGTCCGATCGGGAGTTTGATCCGATGGCGTGTACACACCATCGGATCAAATTCCCCGCCGCCGGACGGCGCGGTGACGTGGCGGTGACGCGGCGGTGACGTTGACGCCGCCACGTCACCGCACCAGGAAGTTAAACACTTCCGCGCATGCGCCGAATCCATTCGGCGGCGGCGCGGCGGCGGTGGGGGACGACATGTCTGCTGGTAAGTGTACTAACCAGCAGACATCTCGGGCGGACAGATTCCACCGGATGGATTTCAAAGCATGCTTTGAAATCTGTCGGGTGGAGAAATCTGTCCGCTAGCCCATACACATGAGCGGAGATGTCTGCTGAAACGGTCCATCGGACCGTTTTCAGCGGACATATCCCCTCGTGTGTACGAGGCCTAAGAAAGGCCTGGATACTTTCCTAAAAGTACATAATATAACTAAGAACACTAAGATTTGTAGGTAAAGTTGATCCGGGGTAAATCCGATTGTGTCTCGGGGGATCAGGAAGGAATTTGTTCCCCTGCTGTAGCAAATTGGATCATGCTCTGCTAGGGTTTTTTGCCTCCCTGTGGATCAATTGTGGGTATGGAGTTGGGTCTATGGGATTATACTATGTTTTTTAATTTTTTTTGTGTGTTTTTATTTTTTGTGGTTGAACTGGATGTTTTTTTTTTCAACCTGACTAACTATGTAACACAATATTGACTGTAAAATTACTGGTAACCTCACAAGTTCCCTTTATAGGAGCTTCCAAATTCCAATATATATTGTGACCCCAAGGACATAAACAGTAGGGCCCAGATTCACAAAGCACTTACGCCGATGTAAGTGCAAATTTGCACCGGTAAGAGCAAATGTGCGCCGGAGTATCTGTGCGCCAGACCCACAAACCAACATACGCCTAAAAACTGGCCAGTCTACGGCGGCCTAGCTTACATACGCCGGCATAGCGTCAGCGCGCTTTTCGTCTGGACACATGTTGCTGCTCCCTTTGATTAGAAATACTGCAATTCACGAACGTACGTGCACCCGACGCATTCTACGTGAGGTGCGCATAAATTGTACGTCCGGCATAAAGTTATTCCCCATAGATGAGGCGCAACCTGGCAACAGACATGCAAATGTCTGCACCAGAGAACACAGGCCGGCGTATTGGGCGTACGTTACGTTCACGGCATACGTGGCGATCCGGCGTGGCTTAGGCATTTGTGCCGGCGTGGTTATGAGCATGCGCATAAGGGTGCTGTTTTATGCGCCCACGTCAAGGCTACGTCACGGTGCATGCGCGGTTAGTGATACGCTGGGCGTAAAACACTGCACCATGCTCGGACCACCATTTGTATGGGGTCACTCCCACTTCCACCTACACCGGCCTGCGCCTTCGAAACCTACGCCACGCCGACGCAGCGTTGGGAGCAATAGCTTGCTGAATGCAGTGCTTGCCTCTCCGCGCTGCGTCTGCATAGCATACGACATTTGCGCTACGGCGGCGTAATGTGCGCCCAACTCTTTGTGAATCTGGGCCTAGATCTCTTTATGAGATAAATTGCCCCAAATGGCCAAACAAGAGTGAACAAATGTGGAACAAATATGCCACTTGAGAGCTCTTAAAAGAAAAGGGGCTAAGTTTAGGCAAAATAAAGATTTAAAGAACAGATCTGCCATCAGGATAAAGTGGTCTTTGTGATGGATCTTTGGCCGGCTTTGTTTTGGTCATGTTGGTGCACAGGGAAATTAGGTTGTCTCTATAAACTGGTGGAGGGGACTATGTGGGTGCAGATGAATACTTAGAAAGGGGTAGACCTGGTGGCAGTAGTCAGGTGCTAGGGTGTTCATGGTTGTAGTAGTTAAATGCAAGGGTGTGCACAGTTTCAATATTTAAAAGTTATGCCGTGTACACACGATCATTTTTCGGCATAAAAAAAACGTTGTTTTTAAAAAATGTAATTTAAAATGATCGTGTGTGGGCTTCACATAATTTTTCGGGTTCTGAAAAACGACAAAAAAAAAATTCGAACATGCTGCATTTTTTAACGTTGTTTTAAACAATGTCGTTTTTCGGGTTGTAAAAAATGATCGTGTGTGGGCTAAAACGACGTTAAAAACCTACGCATGCTCAGAAGCAAGTTATGAGACAGGAGTGCTCGTTCTGGTAAAACTACCGTTCATAATGGATATAGCACATTCATCACGCTGTAACAGACAGAAAAGCGCAAATTGTCTTTTACTAACACAGAATCAGCTAAAGCATCCCAAAGGCGAATGAAACTCCCCCTTTATAGTGCCGTCGTACGTGTTGTACGTCACCGCGCTTTGCTGGATCATTTTTTTTAAACGATGGTGTGTGGGCAACGTCGTTTTTAATGATGAAGTTGGAAAAACGTTGTTGTTTTTCATGCCGAAAAATGATCATGTGTACCATAAGGGTATGCATGACTGCAGCACTCCAGAAGTCAGATCAAAAGCCTTGGCTGCATTGAACCTGCATTGAACCTGGTCTAGAACAATATGAGCAGTTCACTCAAACAGCGGGTTTGGGTGTTTGTCCTCAGGGTATTTTCAAAAGAACACTGGCAACATCTATAAGGGTTCAGATTTAAAGTGGGTCTGTGGCCCACTCACCACTTCCTTTTTTCTGTAGTTCTCCTATGGCAGTTGGTTGGATAAATGGAGGGGGGCACCTATCATGTAGTTGACTGTCATTGGTAGCAGGCGAAATGGTGAACATCTTTGCAGTTCCCCAGCAGGTCTAGGCAACAGAAGTCTGGATCACAGTCAGATAATACAGTGACCTCAGCTCAGTCCAGCCTCCTGGCCCAGGATGCGACAGCATCCCATGAAACTCAGAACAGGGTGGCACAGCATTCCTCTCCCTTCTTCTCACTGCCCCACTCCTTACTGGGTTTTTAATTTTATCAGACCCCTCCTTCTCTCGGTTATCACTAGGTATTATAGTTGATTTCCCACTGATGGCTGTGGCTCAGACCCTCCTCCAGACTACTTCTCCCAGAGTTCCACTGCCTTAAAGGGGTTGTAAAGTTAAAAAAATCCCCTAAATAGCTTCATTTACCTTAGTGCAGTCCTCCTTCACTTACCTCATCCTTCCATTTTGCTTTTAAATGTCCTTATTTCTTCTGAGAAATCCTCACTTCCTGTTTTTCTGTCTGTAACTCCACACAGTAATGCGACACTTTCTCCCTGGTGTAGAGAAAGCCTCTTCCCACTCAAGAGGCTTTCTCCACACCAGGGAGAAAGTGTTGCATCACTGTGTTTAGTTACAGACAGAAGAACAGGAAGTGAGGATTTCTCAGAAGAAAATTACCTTTACAACCCCTTTAAGTCAGTCACAATCTAAAGAAACACACTTGTTACTGCCATCTTGTGGAAGAAAAAAAGTTCTGCAATCAGTATCATTACCATCTGTTACACTTATAGGGCCAGATTCTCAAAGAATCCCCGGCGACGTAGCGTTATGCATTTACACTACGCCGCCGCAACGTACTAAAGCAAGTGCTTTATTCTCAAAGCACTTACTTGTAAAGTTGCGGTGGCGTAGCGAAAATCCCCCGGCGCAAGCCCGCGTAATTCAAATGAGCCGGGTAGGGGGCGTAGAGCATTTAAATTAGGCGCGTTCACGCGCCAAGCGTACTGCGCATGCGCCGTCCCAAAAACTTCCTGATGTGCATTGTGCAAAATGACGTTGCAAGGACATCAGTGTTTTAGACGTGTACGTTAATGGCGTCCAGCCCCATTCACGGACGTCTTACGCAAACGACGTAAAATTTTCAAATGGCGACGCGGGAACGACGGCAATACTTAACATAGGATGCACCACCTTCGGGCTGCTTTATCTTTACGCAGCGCAAACCTTACGGGAACGACGTAAACTTCGACGGGGCGACGTAAAATCGTTCGGGAATCGGCGTATTAGGCTTATTTGCATAGGCAAATGAGAAAACAACGTTATGGCCGCCTAGCGGCCAGCGTTGTCATTACATCTACGATCCGACGGTGTAATTCTTTTACACCTGTCGGATTTTTAGTGTATCTATGCGTAAGTGATTCTAATAATCACACGCATAGATACCCATTGAGATACGACGGTGTATCTGAGATACACCGTCGTATCGCCTCTGAGAATCTGGCCCATAGAATTTACCCAACAGAACATCGTACAATAAAGGAATATGATAATAAGTAAAAAAGATCATTTATGAGATTATGTAACATTTTTACATTAAAGTACATCTATCGAGTCAATAAAGGTCTTGAATACATATAAAAGTGAATACTACATCAACAAAAGCTCATCATAGTACATATGGATGCGATTTAGCACAATACACAGTATGTCACATTAATATATACAGTAGCTACAGCTTTCAAAAGGTCAAATGGAATTGTTTAACAACATTTCACATCTTGCTGTCAACAGTTTAATTTGTATAAAGAAATGTCAGCTCACCATTAAAAGGAAATGTATCATTTATCATCTTGTTTAGATGCTTTGCCTTGAATGTACGGCTGTGCCATTTTGTGACAGTCTGTTGGTTTAGATAGTATTTTATGGATCCCAGTGTATGTTCCCTTGAATTTTTATTTCACTAATGGAAGGCTGACTGAAAACAGAAAGGGTTGCAACATGAAAAGTAATGGAGTTAGATAAAATGGTTAAAATACTAAACCATTTTTGAATTACTTTTGTATTGAGTGCTTTTAAAAGAAATATATAGAATGTCCATTAGTAAACTTAAAACTTAATAATAATGATCAGAACTGGATTCTTACTTTCTGGTGCCTTCAGCCAATGTCGTGTGCCCCTCTCTCCTTTCAAATTGAACACCACATCCCAAATCGTTAAGAAATCATTTTTAAAGGGACAAGAGGTCACAAGCCTCTGGACTTTAAAGGGTGTTGGATGTACTGATATACAAAATGAAATGATTTTTATTAGAAAGGATAAAAAACATGAGACAATGCTATATTCATATAAAAAAATCACTTGTTGCATCGAAGCATATTAGACGGACACTACCACTCTCAACATGTTTTGCTCAGCAGAGCTTCCTCAGGAGATTTCGGCGTTTTAATACTATGGATAACAAAAGATGAAATGAATGCTCATGTTGAAATTTGGTATGCATAAAAAACATACAGGTTGGCATATATACATTATGCAGCTATAATAAGAAACAATATATAGAATATCAATTACAGGCCATTAATGTATGGATACCGGAAAAATGGGTACTGGGAAAATGAACCTTACCAAAGCCACTCTGTCAATGTATCACTTTTCTTCCTTGCATCAAAACTCCCAATGTTTGCAGAAAAGCACAAAAGGTATACTGAGAGTTTTTTTCCTGAAGAAAAAACAAAACAGGAAAAAGATATAAGAATAAATATGTATGTAGCGGTACCCCCGAAGGGGCTGCTAAGAAATTATGGGATGGCATGTTTTCTCATGGCTCTGGTGAAATGTCTAGGGTGGATGATGCACACAGCAACAGCAAAGGAATGTCCATAAGGAGAATGTCTCTTTTAAATGTGCTCTGTATTACCCAGCCGGGTAAAAACAGTTAACAGGTGATGGAAAAGGATAGACGAAGGTTGGAAGGAGAACAGCAGATTCAGGCCTTCAATATGGAAACAGTCCTGCTTCCGACAACACTCAAATTTCTTCGCCACTCCAGCATGAGTGGGTATAGCGTACCTGGACAGGTCTCTCTCACTGACCTGGCAGCCAGAGTATCACTCGGAACTTAGGAAGATGTCTCTCTCTTTTCAAATATTTTTTATTAGAGTTAAAGAAAAACAGTTACAATCTTATACCAAGCAATAGACAGAACAGACATTGGACATTTCTCACTAACATTAATGTATATAGAATAGAATAATGCCCTTATAAGGAAGTTACAAAACATCAGGATAGGGAATGTCCCCTAAAATACTTGATGAGTAGCAGGGAGTACTTGTCCTACTTCTAGGTGTGGACTCCCCCATTATCAAATCGAGATCAGGGCACATATAACGCTCATAAACGAACATAGGGCCTACTTGAAGCTAAATGATAAACTTCAGAAGAGCTAGACGGCTAGCAGTAGCCCAATATATATATAAAAAAAGGTAAATAGCCCAAAGCATGACATAAGATAAGAATTGAAACAAAGTGAAAAACAGATAGAAGAGAAAAGGAGTAAGTAAAGAATAGGTAGGGAAAGGGGGAGAGGAGTAGAGGAGGGAGATAACAGAAAGAGGAACTTTCTACTACTGCAGATGATAGAACTTATAGACAATCCAAGAAAGAAAAAGAAGTGGGTCCAGGAAGTCAATTTCCAAACTTAGAAGTCCAAGGTTCCCATTGGTTGCTGAATTGAGCAACTGAGAGGGATCTCACGGCAAAATGTTTTTCAAAGGAGTACTGTACTTTTACTTTGTCTACGACCTCTTTAACATTAGGAGTCATATTAGTTTTCCATTTGGACGTGATCGATAATCTCGCTGCTATAAGGATATGAGTCACTATATTCCTGAATTGTTTAGGAATAGTTTGGATAGTAAGGAATAGCAGAGCTAACTGAGGGGAGGGGCTTATAAAATAACCTATAGTCGAGGAAATTAGTTTAAACACCTCATTCCAAAAACTTCGTATGCTCTTACATTCCCATAGAATGTGATAAATATTCCCCCTTGCCCCGCACATTCTCCAACAAGCGTTGGTTTCAGAAGGAAAAATAAGGGATAGTCTGACCGGCGTTAGGTACGACCTATGTCCCAGTGGTTGGTACAATGGGAATACTTATAACAATTCTTAATCGCAGAGCCCCAAGCTTCTGATGAAAAAACTACTCCCAAGTCTCTTTCCCAATTTAACATACCGGAAGACTTATTGAGGCAGGTGTAATTTTGTAAAATGGCATAAAACCGGGAAAGGCCCTTCGGCCTCATTATTGAGGTCAAATGTAGTGGATTGGCGCTTAGAAATCAGATGTTGGATTTGAAGTTTAGCAAAAGGGTGCTTATGAGGAGTTCTAGTCATTAAGTCACCATAAGTACAAATACCCTCACCCGCCCATTGTTGTATGTTGAGATCGGGAATTAGGAATTCAAATATTTTGAGGTTAGACATGTCCTGAGTTAAAAGACAGTCCTGGGAGGAACCCAAGTGTAACCTTCCCCGGAAGATGTCTCTCTCACAGACCCTTCTAGGATGAACTCAGAGAAGTGCCTCTGCCAGAGGCCTTCTCTGATTGCAGATACGGAGGAGCCCCTCCTAAATAAAGTTTTGCCTGAATCTTCTTCTTAACGTCGCCCAGGTACCGACTGAAAGAGGAGTCAATCCTTCAGTGTCCGGTAACCTCGATCCCCGGTGGTTCATTGGAATCCTATTGGACAGCCAGCCTCTCATTGGCGCTCCTCAGATGGACTGCCCACACTTGCTTGGGATCTTCAAAAGTGAGAACCCAGTCGATCACTGGGTTCCCATCCTGCTTGAATGTTCCAGGCCCACATGGCCCAGAAACCAGGAACACCGCGTAGCACACACACCCCGGCCAGGTAGGCCATAACTCTAGGGGCGCGGTGATGTGGTCACCCTAAAGGTGGGTGCCACACTTGAAGTAGAAGAACCACCTAAAATGGCTTCTGCCTCATAAGTACCTTCTCCCAGCATGCCCAGCGAGGACCAAGCCTCCTGATTGGCTGCTGAGAAAAGCACCCAAGTCCTGACTCCACTGCTGCCACCTATCACCCCGGGGTGGAACAACACCCCAGGCTCAACAGAACAAGCCCACAGAACAGCCAGGCTGAAACAGAGACCCTATAAAACAATTAGAGTTGAGATCAGAGTCACTTACACTCTGATCATCCCTTAAATTTCAAATAGCACCTGTACTTTGAAGTACACAGGCGCTACATGCAGATATATAGAAATCGCAAATGGTAGACCCATTTGTCTAATATTAAACAGAAGGGTGGTCCAATTGTATTTTTTTTTTCCTTCAAGTATTTTATTGGTTTTCAAAAGTAGTACAAAGTACAATTAAGGATTGTACGTCGTGCAATGACGTTGCGTAATGTGTTACAACAGAACATTTTGTGCCACTAACAGATAACAAGTTGAATAAACATGAGGTAAAGAACAACGTGGGCAGTTCAAACATATTCGTCCTCTCCCCTAATGCGGCACCCCGAATGGGAGCTGTTATGCCACATGAGTAGAGAGGAGATGCAGGTAAAATTACCATATATCAATGGGAGTATCCCTAGTGGGATACGGTATACCAAGTAGTCAAAAAGGAAATGAAAGTCAACGTAAAGGACTGGGGTATTGCTCGGTCAAGAAAGGATACAAGAAAAATTCGAAATTTTCTAGCTTGTGACGGAAAATATTGATTATATGATGACAGGAGGCGAGTATCTTATGCATTAATCTTTCTTTATTAATGCTCACAGCAGAATATTTCTAATACTCAATGTAAAAAACAAAACTTTTAAAACAGACTACCACTCTCAGCAGTCCATGTAACCTCTAGCCCGCCCCTGACAGTGACCTCCATAAAAGGGGCTGCCTGTGAAGGTTCCTCCTCTTTCTTGATGCGATGACTTCCTAAGATAGCAACGGTACCAAAACGGAGGATCTAAGCGTGTCTTCGGAGTTCAGACCGGCCGGTCGACATCCGACAGCTTCTGACGAGAAGCCAACCACCAACCGTGACCCAACAGGGGTACCAGGAACAAACTGATTCCCAACGAGGGTTCTCAAGTGAGCTGCGTTCCAACGCGAAGGCAGGATTCAATCAATCTCCAAACTGGATTATCCGTCTGTAAGACCCAGGTCGGCACTCAGTAACCTGCAAAAAATGAAAACAATCGTAATAGGGAGGGTCGGGAGGGAAGATACTCGCCTCCTGTCATCATATAATCAATATTTTCCGTCACAAGCTAGGAAAATCTCGAATTATATATCAGACAGGAGGCTCATATCTTATGCAAGTTCAAAGCTAGAATATTAAGCATGTAGATATGACTAAACACAATAGACAGTAACCCTAAGAGAGGACCGACAAGGAGATGTGGTCCTGTGGTCTGAAGTAAAATTGACGGAACGTGGTCTCAGAAGACCAATCCGCCGCCCTCAAGAGATCTAAAAGAGAGCCTCCTGATACGACTACCTTGGTAGCCATAGCACCCCTGGTGGAATGAGCTCCGAATAGGGTAACGTCGATCCCCGCCATTTCCATGGCGGCTCTAACCCAGCGTGCCAGGGAGGCAGACGAGACAGGAAGGTGAGGTTTGACGTAGGACACAAGAAGCTGAGAAGAGCCCGCAGAACGTAGGGTATCGGTCTGAGATTCGTATGCTTGGAGGCAACGAACGACACAGAGGAGTGGATGAGCAGGAAAGGAAGGATAGAAAACAGAGTGAATACCGGTTTTGGTCCTGCGTACTATGGAAAATTCAACACCTTGCGGCGAAAATTGTCGCCTGGAGATGTCTAGAGCCCTAACGTCTGACATTCTCTTGATGGAAATAAGGCATAGAAGGACCATTAGTTTTATGGATAAAAGTCTCAGAGACAGGCCCGCGTTGTCCCCCCAACTGGCGAACATATCAAGCACCTTGGATACATCCCAGGTCGCTTGGTATCTAGGCCTAGGGGGACGTTGAAACTTAACGCCTCTTAAAAGTCGACATACCAGCGGATGTCTGCCAATTGGCAAAAAATCTACAGGGCAGTGATAGGCTGAGATAGCTGATCGATAGATGTTAATAGAGCTGTACGATTTACCGGAGTCATAAGAATCCGCCAGGTAATTCGCTACTAGTGATACAGGGGCCTGTACTAGATCAACCTGTCGTTGATCACACCAACGAACCCAGAGCCTCCAGGCTGATCGATATGCCGATCTAGTCCCGGGGGCCCAGGCCATGGTGAGGAGATTCTGAGCTGATTCCAAAAGGTCTCTATCTGGGGTCGGGATCCCAAAACCAACCATGCCAGAAGTGGCAGGTTGTTCTCCAGGACCAGGGGGTGAAAATCCCCGCTCGGACTGGTGAGGAGGTGAGGGAAATGAGGAATCAGCCTGGGGAGGTCTACAGTCATCCCCAGTAGCAGAGGGAACCATGGTTGGGTCGGCCACCATGGCGTAATCAACACCACAGTCGCTCCCAGGTTGGTTATCCGTAGGAGAAGTCTGGGGATTATTTGGAAAGGGGGAAACGCATAATGTGTTCCCTCCGGCCAAGGTTGGCAGAGAGCGTCCACCGCATATGCCTCCGGATCCGGCCTCCAGCTGAAGAAGCGAGGCAGTTGGTGGTTGAGGCGGGAAGCGAAGAGATCTGTAGACATCGGTCCCCAGAGCCGCTGCAAGCGAAGAAATATTGACCGATCCAGTCTCCAGTCGCTGGAGTCGCGAAGATATCGAGAGTTCCAGTCGGCTACCGAGTTGGAGACTCCCGGAATGTATTCCGCTATAGGGGTAATGTCGTGGGCTAGGCAAAAGTGCCAGAAATCCTTCGCAATATATGCCAGAGTTTTGGATTTGGTGCCTCCCAGACGGTTGACATATTGCACCGCCGCCACATTGTCCATGCGAAACAGAATACAGCATGTGGAAGTACAAGGCATGAAACTCTTGACAGCGAATAGGGCTGCCAAAAGTTCCAGCGCATTGATATGAAGGGAGATTTCCGCTGCGGACCACGTCCCTCCTGTGGAGGCTGTACCGCACCGGGCGCCCCAGCCCTGGCGACTGGCATCCGATTCTATGACGACGTCCGGGCTGGGGTTGAAGATGGCTTTGCCGTTCCATTCGACGGCGTGGTGAAGCCACCATCTCAGTTCCTCGGTAGTCTCTTGGCAGAGAGGGATCTCGTCTGAGTATTTGAGGCCTTGTCTCAAGTGCATAATTTTGAGCCTCTGAAGGGTTCTGTAATGCAGCGGGGCCGGGAAGATGGCCTGGATGGAGGCCGCAAGCAAGCCCACTATCCGCGCTAGTGTACGGAGGGATAGGTGGCCTCTGCATAGTGCTGCACGAATCTCCTTGCGGATAAGGGCAAGTTTGGCTTTGGGGAGACTGAGGGTGGATTGAACGGTGTTTACCGTAAAGCCCAAGAACTCCATCTGTTGGGATGGGACCAAAATGGACTTTTCGTGATTGATTATAAAGCCCAGCTTTTGTATTAGGGATATTGTCCAAGACATGTGGAGGAGGGCTTGACTCTTGGAATAGGCCATGATGAGGATGTCGTCTAGATAGATAATCAGACGTACTCCTCTGCTTCTCAGTGCTGCCACCACTGGTTTCATGAGTTTGGTGAAGCACCATGGGGCGGAAGACAGGCCAAACGGAAGGCAAGTAAATTGCCACATCCTGCCTTTCCACAGGAAACGAAGTAGGTGTTGTGATTCCGGGTGTATAGGGACCGTAAGGTATGCGTCTTGTAGATCCACCTTCACAAGCTAGTCTCCAGGGTGGAGAAGGTCTCGGAGGAAGTGAATTCCCTCCATCTTGAAATGTCGATACTCGACATATTGGTTTAGGTCCCTGAGGTTTATCACCGGATGGTAACCTCCCCCTTTCTTGCGTACCAGAAACAGGTTGCTTATGAAGCCCGGGGAAAAGGGGTCTACTTCTACAATTGCCTGTTTGGTCAGCAGGTCTCTTATTTCTTTGTCTATGAGAAGACCGTTTTGTCTTGCAAACCGAATGGGGGGAGGAATTGTGTTGAGAAGCGGTGGGGATTGTATGTCTATAGCAAACCCCGTTAGGGAGTGTAAAATCCATGCGTCTGCCGTAATCGCAGACCAGGCTTGGGTAAAATACCTCAGACGTCCTCCCACAGGAATGTGATTGAGTGTGGTGTAAGGCATACTCACCAGTAGGAGGTCAGGATCGTGGGTAACCGCGTCCACCACGTCCGCGCCAGGGTTTGCCTCGGGGAGGAAAGAAGGGTGCAGGTTGCGCCACCGAGGCGGCATAGGATGGATCCTGGTATTGGTATTGAGCAAGGGGTCTGCCCTGCGGCCTGTAGGAAGTGGAACGGCCGGCAGAACGGCCTCTATTTCTGCCGGCCCTGTTAAAAACCTTGTTGGTCCCGGTTCTCCTTAGGGAGTTTTGGGCCTTGTCTAGACTGGTGAACAGTCCTACAAACTTGTTTATGTCCTTGATCACCATTTCACCAAAGAGCATGCCCTCGGCCGACGGGCCGTGCTCGGATTCCGCCAGGAGTGATAACTGGGGATCTAGGCGCATGAGGATCTACCTGCGTCTTTCCACAGAATATGCCGTGTTGGCTGTGCCAGCCAGGCATAGGGCTCTTTGTGCCCAACCCCTAAGTTGCGGGAGGTCAACTGGTTGTCCAGAGGCCGCAGCTTGTTCGGACAGGTTCAGGATTTTAGTCAGTGGGCCCATAAGGTCCAGGACGCGGTCCTGTATGGACCGGAAGGAGCGTTCGATGCCCTTCCTCTGAAATTTTCCCGTCTTTAGGAGATATTTTGTTAAGACCAGGTCCACCTCTGGGGTGGCCACAACCCTCTTAGGTATGGAGGGTCTGGGGCATTCAGCCCTTAATTTGTTACGGCCATTTCTATCCAAGGACTTCCTAGCCCAAAGTTCCACTTACTGTGAAACGTGTGGCAGAGGCGTCCATTCCCCAGAACGCGGGTGGGTAATTGCGTCTGGGTGGAAAAAGGGTTCTCCAAGAGCGTCCAGGAGGACCTTGTCCTGCGTGGCAGGAGTGGCGGCTGTGTTGAGCGCCGTAGCCCCAGCATCTTTGATATATGACCCGGACTCTGATACGTCCGACCCATCAGAAGGGTCGGCCGAGTCCTCTTCTGAGGAGTCAACATATGAGTCCGGTTTAGCCCTTCTAATGGCTTTATACCCCTTTTGTTGAATCTCCCTGGGGTCCAGGGGTCGAGAAATATCTGATTGATGCTGGGGGTGGTAGACCGTGGTGGGGGCTACCTGTAACAAATTGTTTACTTCCCCTGCCGGGGAGTCATGCACCGCCAGAGTGTGTTTCCTCTTGTGCGAGGCCTTACCCTTTTTTGTGGGCGGTTCACCGCTCTGGGGCGGTAGTGGTGGGGTATTTACGGGTTGCTGAGCCCAGGCCGATGGGGTACTAGAGGCCAGGGCAGCTTGGATGGACATGTGGATGATGTCCTGAAGTTGTGTAGCACTTAAGGTGTGGGAAATGCCTACTGAGGGGATCTCCCCACTGGGGGATAATTGGTTAAGTTCAGCCATGCTAGCTTGTGTAAACAATAAATGCAGCAAGGTGATGAGGAAATGACAGCAGGGGTTCTATGCAGACTGACAGTGTGTAAACTGTATCTTGGGCAGAGACAGGATATAAGTGACAGCACCGCTAGGGACAATATTTATATATATAGGCCGCGGGTATGTACCCGATTACCTATAAAACTGAAGGTTTAAGGGTCAGCAGGCTCCGATCCTATCCTCCCCACCGTCGGCGCCGAATGGTAACGGAGAGGGGGAGAGCCTGAGACTTCCAGCGGCCGCTGGGCGCTGATTGGCTGAACGAGCGAGCGTCGGAAGCTCAGTAAAGAGCATACAGAACGGGAGGGTGGCAATGCCGGGCGAGTAGTGCTGACGGGGGGAGTAAGCCCCCCGACCTCCACGCTATGTGGTAAGTCACAGTAGAACTAGAAAAGAGATAGTGTTGGCGCCCAAGACAACAGCTGGAGGGCTGAAGGGAAAAAACAGAAGTACTGCAATGCAGACAAAATAGAGGGGAATAATGAAATACAGAAGAACACTAAACAAAACCATAAAGAAGTAACAGGGGGCAGAAAAAAACCCTGTACTCCCTAACAGTGTGAACACTACAAGTAAGGTACTTATCTGTCTGTGAGCAGAAAGAAAGAGGAGGAACCTTCACAGGCAGCCCCTTTTATGGAGGTCACTGTCAGGGGCGGGGCTAGAGGTTACATGGACTGCTGAGAGTGGTAGTCTGTTTTAAAAGATATGAGCCTCCTGTCTGATATATAATCATGGGTTTGCGACATCATGTAACATACGCAACTGTTGTCCAGTCAATCCAAGGCTGCCAGTGTGTTTGTGTAGTTGAAGCCTGTCCATTGCTGGCGGCCATTAAAGTTTCATAGCTAAAATGAAATGCCACTAAGTCGATGATCTAGGCTATGGATGGGTTCAGTTCTGATTCCCAGTGTCTTCTTAAATTGAGCCTAGCTGCCAGGAGTATGTGGGTGGTTATGTGTCTTAGGGGGGAGGGAATGTCATCAATAGTTAAGTTGAGAATTGCAAGTGCAGGTGATGGGGAGATCTGGACGCCGGTAACACCAAATATGAGGTTAAAGGTGTCTTCCCAGTATTTCTGAATGTTGGGACATTTCCAAAAAATATGGAGCAAGTCCCCTTTTGCGGCTTTACATCTCCAGCAGACATTAGTTATGTACTCGAAAAGATGCTAGTTTGGCGGGTGTAAGGTACCATCGTAATGACATTTTTTGTGTGAGTTCCCAAAGTGCCAAGGATTTGGTGGCCTTGCAGGCCGTCCTAAGAGAACGTTGCCACTGAGTAAACGTGAAGGTGCATGTAAAGTCAGATTCCCATTTTTGGTGCGGGGTTAGTTTGCAGAAGGTGCATTTGTGGTGAAGGGTATTGTAGAAATGGGAGATGCCCTTGGTTTTGGAAGTAGGGTCGGTGAGGTAATCCCACGTCTTGGGAGGGAGACTGTAGAGGGGAAGGGGTATGGTGCACAGGCAGTGGTGAACTCGCAAAAAAAGTGAAGTGCTCAGTATCTGGAAGATCAAATTCAGTTTGAGCTGCTTTAAGGCCACGTACACACGGAGGGACATGTCCGCTGAAACGGTCCGACGATCAAAATCACCGCTGGCAGACAGCACGGTGACGTGGCGTTGACGCTGCCACGTCACCACACAGGAAGTAAAAAACGTCCATGCATGCGTCGCATCCTCCCGATGCTTGTGCGGGCAGATATGTCCGCTGGTGAGTGTACTGACCAGTGGACATATCCGACGGACATGTCTCCGGCGGACAAATTTTAAAGCATGTTTTAAAATTTGTCCGCCGGTCAGACATGTCCGCTAGCCCATACACACGATCAGATTTGTCTGCTGAACTGGTTCGTCGGACCAGTTTGAGCGGACAAATTTGATCGTGTGTACACGGCCTAAGATGTCCAATTAACCCGCCTTCTCTGCGTCCAAAGACAGGAGCAGAGAAGGTCTTCCGGTGGATTCTGCGTGGTGGATCAGGTTAAGCATCCTCCTAGTGGCATCTGATGCCTGTCTACCCTTCGTGAATCCTGTTTGGTCTTTGTGGATAAGAGTGGGCATAATTTTGAGTAATCTCGTGGCAATGGTTTTGGCATCAATTTTAAGGTCGAGATTAATTAGGGATATTGGGTGAAAGTTTTGGGGGACGTTTGGCTCCTTCCCTGGCTTCGGTAAGGTTATGATCAATGCATTTAAGTATTTATTCGGAAAAGTAGAAGAGGAGGCAGCGTTGTTGAACACCTCAGCAAGGTGAGGGAATAGTAGTATTCTCCTGTTAGGCCGTCAGGTCCAGGGGCTTTACCACTAGGCAGGGATGCAATAGTTAATTTCTTGTTCTGTGACCCAATTAAGTTAAGTGCATCCAATTGTTGTCCAGTCAGGCATTAGAGGTTAATGTTGCTTAGGGAGTTGTCAATGTCATTACTCGTGGGTTGTGGGGTGTGGAGGTCACGTTCTAGATTATATAGGTCACCATAATAGGTGCTGAATGCGTCAGCTATGTCCTGTGGGTATTTTAGTTTTTGCACGTTGCCCTTAAAGGATCACTAAAGGAAAACAATTTTTTAGCTAAATAGCTTCCTTTACCTTACTGCAGTTCTGGTTTCATGTCCTTATTGTTCGTTTTTTGCTTTGAAGTTGCTGTAATCCTGCTCTGATCTCCACACTTCCTGCTTGTCTGTTTCCTTATAACCACAGTGCTGGGAGCTTCCTCACGGTGGTCTGAGCTGTCATTACTGTGTGTCTAAAACTTCCCAGAACCAATCAGATTCATTTTAAAAACAAAACACTGCCCTGGATTTGTTTGTTTTTGTTTTGTGTGTCTATTTCTACTTCACAGAAACATGAAGCCAGTTCAAAAGTGAAACTAACCTGCAGGCACATTATATGATTGATTTTTATCTATTTTTAATCATTTTGAAAAGGAATCAGTTGGGGGGCGTGGCCGGCAGCCGATGCAGACGGTCGTGTGAAGAGAGAGCTCCGTTCACTGAGCCTGAACTAAGCGGCTAACAGCGACTTCTCAAGCCCTGAAGACTCGCAGCAGACAGCCAGTGACCCCTACACTCACTGTGCCGCGATGGGGAAGAGGAAAAACGAACAGAAGCCTCGGAAGCTCACGGACTTCTATCCTCCGTCGAGCACACCAGGGCCTCAAGATGGCGCCGGAGCCTCGGCCTTGCGGCGTGGTTCACCGCGGAGCGGGGGGCCTGCTGGATCGAATAACGCACAAGATGCGGCAACATCCCGGGCAAACAGCGGAGGCTCTACCCCAGGCCAATCTCCCATATCCAGCCCGCAGAAGTCCTCGCAAAAACGCTCCACCAACCACACTTATGCAGGTGAGCAGGATGATCCTAATGACTCGCAAGACAGCACTAGGTCATTCGTAGAACAAATCAATGAATTCCCTACCTCAGGTCTGCCATTAAGTGACACTGTGATGAAGGACATGCTAGTAACGTTGAGGGGATCCCTGCACAGGGATATGATGCACTGTATTGCACAGATTAAATCTGAGGTTACTTCTATTGGGGACAGAGTCTGCCATGTAGAGGAGAAAATGGGGGATTTTGCTGTTGCACATAACGAATTGGTTGATGCTCATAATGATGCAGAAGGGGATATGCAAGACATGAGAGATAAGATCGCAGATCTCGAAGACAGGTCCAGGCGCAATAACGTTAAAATAAGGGGGGTTGAGGAATCTATACCCCCAGAGGAATTGAGACGATATGTGCAGCGTTTCATAGCCGCCATGTTGCCTGAGGCCCCCGAGCGAGAGGTTATTGTGGACAGAGCACACCGCCTTCCTAAACCCAAATTCCTCCCTGACACTGTACCTAGAGATGTGATTGCTCGTATTCACTTCTTTCACATCAAAGACGAGCTAATGAGATTTGCAAGAAAAAATCACCCCTTGCCAGCTCCCTACTCAGATATCTCTATATACGCAGACCTATCACAGCACACCATGCAGGCCCGAAGGAAGCTGTCCTCCATTACCAAACTTTTTCAAAACCACAAGATTCCCTACTCATGGGGGTTCCCTACCAAGCTGCTGATCATCAGGGAGAATCGCACCTTTGTTGTCAGAAGTTTGGAAGAAGGCCTCGCCTTAGCTAAACGGTGGGATCTGCTACCAAAGGATGATCATGACCTGAGACCCAAGCAAACGCCTGCTAGACTTTCCCCTGAATGGTCTGCTACCTGATGTGTTCCACGGTCATTTAGCCATGGCTGCTTACAAGTCCTACCTCGTTGGGCTTTAGAAAAAGTTCAATTAGGCTCACAAGGAGTTCGTTACCCCCTGTGTTGTAACTATGCGAAATTTCTTCGCACTTTGTGATTGGTTCTACTGTTCCGTTTTCATGTTCTGGTTCTGTCTTTTTTACTTTTTGTTGTTCTTTTTACTTCATTTTTTTCTCCACGTCATACCTGAAGAACTCACAGATAATACCTCTACACTTGCAGCTGGAAGGGCTACAACTCCCATGACATTCTATTCAACATTAAACTGGAGGCCTATTTTTGATCCTCTGCCGCCACCTAAAGGTAACATTCTATTATTGCTTAATTATCCTATCAGCCCTTTTTTGAGCGCAGCACGCCCCCTCTCCCCCGATTGATGGCATTATCTATTGTTTCTATAAATGTTCACGGATTGAATAGTCCTTTCAAGAGGTCCGCAATGTGGAGAGAAGTCAACAAACTAAAAGGGGAGATTCTCTGTGCGCAAGAGACTCACTTTATGGCTACCAATCCACCGAGGTGCTCTCATAAAGCATTTCCCCATGTTTTCAATGCTCCGGCCCCAGTGAAAAAGAGAGGTGTATTTATAGCCATTAGACATTCAGTTGCATTTCATCTACATGAGTGTATCAAAGATACGAATGGCAGATATATTATTCTAATTTGTGACCTGAATGGAAGTACCTACACTCTGGTGAATCTCTATTCCCCTAACAAGGGGCAATGCTCTTTTTTAAAGTCTCTACTTAAAAAAGTGGACAAGGTTAAGAGAGGTTCTCTTCTTCTGTGTGGGGACTTTAACTCTGTGGTCAATAGACACATGGACTGCTCAGGGAACAACCCTGCTAACAGGCAGGAACTTCAATCTATTCTACTGGAAAGAGGTCTATATGACCCATGGAGATGTCTACACTCATCAGAAAGAGACTTCACTTACTATTCCTCTCCCCACAGGGTGTATTCTAGAATTGATTTTTTTCTGACTGATTTCAAACTGCTCCAGAGGACTGAGTCTGCTGAAATCCACTCTATCACCTGGTCGGACCATGCTCCGATCTCCATTCAGATTGGGGGTCGGGGCTCTGCTCCGCAGGCCTATCTATGGAGAAATAACCTTGGAATTTTAGCAGACCCAGTCACTTCTTCTAAAGTTAATGAGCAACTCCTCGAATTCTTTGACCTAAATAATACCGGTGATGTTAATATAAATACGCTTTGGTGCTCCCATAAAGCTTTCTGCAGAGGGCTGCTCATTCAAGCAGCGGCAAGACGTAAGAAGAGTAAGGGGGAAACGTTAAGTAACTTGCTTAAGGAATTAGCGAAACTAGAAGATTCCCACAAACAGAATCCTTCCCCCATTCTTGAACAGGACTTGTTTAACTGTAGGCAAAAGGTACGTTTATTACTACTCTCTGACCATCAAAATTTACTTCGGCGCACTAAAGCTAAATTTTATGCTCAGAGTAACAAGGCAGGTAAGATGCTAGCCAACTATCTCTCCAAAAGGCAGAGAAGATCCAATCTCTCTTCCATTAAAGACCCCCATACAGGTATAGTAGAGCATCATCCTGACAAAATAGCTAATGCATTCATGAAGTACTACAATGACTTATATAATTTGAAGGAGGATGGCTCTACGCCCCAGCCTACGGCTCCCTCTATTGCTGCATTTTTAGATTCGGTCTCCCTCCCCTCCTTGGCTGAGGAAGACCTAATTCTACTTAATTCCCCCATCTCGGCCAAGGAAATTATTGACACAATTCAAACCCTACCTAATAATAAATCCCCTGGGTCCGATGGCTTTTCATCGGAATATTATAAGACATTCTCAGATGCACTAGTTCCCTACCTATGTCTACTTTTCAACAATGCTGCGACTGTAGCTGCTTTTCCAGAGGAAATGCTGCAGGCTACAATCATTACTTTGCCTAAACCCGGTAAATCACCGGACTCCCCTCAGAACTTCAGGCCCATTTCTTTATTGAATACGGACCTGAAGATCTATGCCAAAATCTTGGCCAATAGATTGGCCAAGGTTACTCCTAGACTGGTCAAGGCAGATCAGGTAGGGTTTGTGCAGGGCAGACAGGCCCCTGATGGTACTAGGAGGCTACTAAACCTTTTCCACACAGTTGAAACCAAGAAAATACCTTCAGTAGTGTTAGCCCTTGACGCCGAAAAGGCCTTTGATAGGGTCCATTGGGGTTATCTCTGTGCGACCCTTCAAAAGTTTGGCCTTCAGGGGACGATCCTATCTGCGGTCCTAGCTTTATACTCAGCTCCGTCTGCGAGGGTGTTTACCTCTAACGCTCTATCTGACAAGTTTTTTATTACTAATGGCACGCGCCAGGGGTGCCCTTTATCACCCATAATATTTACCTTGTTGATGGAACCCCTGGCCGAGGCAATTAGAGCGGATGATGCTATTACTGGAATACAGGTGGCTCACCAATCCCATAAGATAGGGCTGTTTGCAGATGATGTAGTGCTAACATTATCCAACCCGTTTACATCCCTCAATAGACTTAGAACAATCCTCCAGAAGTATAGTGAAGTGTCCTACTATAAACTCAATATCACTAAATCGTGTTTACTGCCCATCAATATCAACAAACATCAAATCTCTTTACTAAAGGAAAAATATCCATTCCAATGGGTATCCAAGTCCATCCCCTACCTGGGTATTAGATTGACATCACCGGTATCTTCTATGTATGAAATTAATTATTCTGCTCTGACTTCCGTTGTTAAAGCTGATTTACAACATATCTCATCATATGAACTGTCCTGGTTGGGGAGGATAGCGTCGCTGAAAATGTTGCTCCTGCCTAAGTTGATTTATTATTTCAGGACTATTCCCATCTGTTTACCGAATATTTTCTTTAATACGATTGACAAGCTGTTCAGGCAATTCATCTGGAAAGGCAGACTACCCAGAGTTACCTTCTCCTCTATCCAACGACATAGATCCAATGGGGGTGTAAGTTTTCCAAACATTCGCTTTTATCACAAAGCCGCTGTTCTGGACCAGATGAAAGCATGGTTTGAACCGGAGTCTGAGAAACTCTGGGTTCAGATCGAAAAGGCTGCAGTACAAAATAGGGACCTTCCATCATTACTACTCGCCAAACTGACCGGTATAGAGTTTACACCCCCCTCAATGCCCTCCATTGCGACGACTCTTTCGGTCTGGGAATCTTTGCATATGGTCACAGACTCTGTTTCTAAATTACACCAGGAAATCACTAATATTAAAATTTATGAATTTCTAATCCCACATCTTAATATTCATTTATGGCTGGAGGAGGGTATCCAGTCATGGGGAGACTTGCTCCGCAGGAAACCCTCCTCACATGCATATGCTAAAGCGCAAATACTCCACTTTAGATCTAAACACCCTAACTGCACATACGATGTCCACAGCGGAGCATGGAGTTATTTGTTGTCAAGCTATGATAGACCCAAGGGGCTATCATGGTTTTACGCACTCCTCCAGCAACGTGATAAATTCTCCAAAATCTCTACCATGTCCAATTGGGAGAGAGATCTAGGATCCACTTTCACCCAAGTGGAATGGAAAGCAGCTATTAGCTCATGTTTCAGGTACTCCCACTGCACTAACCATTGGGATCTCGCATTAAAAATACTTCACAGATCATATCTTACTCCAGTGAGACTGTCTATGATCTTTAGGCTGGACTCCAGTTTATGCTGGCGACAGTGTGGGTCAAGGGGGAACTTGTACCACATTCTCTGGGACTGCTTGGGGGTACGCAACTTCTGGGGCGACGTTTTCAAACTACTGTCTTCTGTTACTGGGGCTGCAGTGACACCTTCCCCTCAACTAGCTCTTCTTTCCCTGACGATTGACATTGTCCCCAAGAAGTTCAGAACTATAGTTACTCATGTCTTGATAGCCGCGAGACTAACGATCACCTCTAAATGGAAATCCAATAGGGTCCCGGATATATCTGAAGTTGTCCGCAGGGTCAATGTTCAATATTCGTATGAAAAGCACTTCGCCATTCAATTCCGAACACTACATTCATTTAATATCAGGTGGGATCCATGGCTATCCAAATTCAACCCCCTGGGTTAGGTGCCACCTTGTGAATTGCCTGACAACTTGAACGGTTGGCCAAGGATATATGCTAAGTACTGGAATTCGCATTAATACTTGCTTTTTATGATTTGTGACTCATCTCTGGTTATGACGTTTTTTTTCTTTTATCCTTTTTCTTTTTCTTTTTTTCTTTTGTTTGCCCTATGTTACTCTACTTTAAATCTCTCATGGGATTGTAGATGATGCTGTTAGTACCCTGTGTTCCAACCGTAGGAATGCTTTTTGCAGACCCACTTAACCCTGATACAGTAGAGGTTTATGTATTAATGCCTGTTCTTTACCGGACTTAAGGGCTGACGCGTCCACATTTAAGACGTAGGATGCTAGGCTCGCACTACTTAAAGTTTACAGGCTTAGCCTTAGCGAATTGGTCCTAATTTGTCGACGAATTGCTCTTTTGTTTTCTGTTCCCTTTTATGTTATTTTGTTAATGACCCTACTCGGTGCCGACTTGTTGTTAGTACTGTATATACCGATATTGTACAACGGCATGTGTATGTTGTCTGAAAATTTAATAAAAAACATTTGAAAGAAAAGGAATCAGTTAACTTTTATGTCTCTATATCCTGTACACAGTCATTTCAGCAAAACATTGTTTTTCCTTTAGTGACCCTTTAAGGCGTTGTGCGAGTCTTTTTCCTGCTTTGTTGGAGGTGGAGTAGGAAGTCGCCTTAATCTTCCTCTGGAGGAATTTATATGAGTGGAGGAGTAGGGTTTTAAGTTCCTGTCTCATGGATAGCAAAAGGTTCGTCTGTGAGTCTGTGGGGTTTATCTTGTGTCTTGTTTCTAGTGCCGCTATCTGAGTTGTTAGTTCGTCTATACACTGCGTCCTCTTTTCCTTATGATGAGAACTCAATCTTATCAACATTCCGCTCATGTACGCTTTATGAGCGCTCCACACCACCGCAGGGTCAGACACAGAGCCCTTGTTCAGTGAGAAAAAAACAGTAATCTGCTCGGAGATGTCTGGAGTGTATTTGTCATTTTGTATAAGGTAGTTGTTAGCCCACCAGAGAAACGTGTTTCTTTGGAGGTTGGAATCTTCGATTGTTATCGAGATTGGGGCATGGTCTGACCATGTCGTGGTGTGGATCATAGACATGCATATTTTTTATAAAAAACATTTATCTGTCAAAAACAGGTAGATTCTAGAGTATGAGCGGTGTCTAGAGGAAAAAAAAAGTAAAATCTCTTTCAGAGCTGTGGAGACAGCGCCAGGCATCATATAGATCATGTTTTAAGATAACGTTTTTCAGGGGCGATCCTCGCCTCTTTGCAGCCGAGGTGGAGTCTAAAATTATGTCCGGAACCAGATTGAAGTCTCCGCAAAGTATTAGGTGGCCTTTTTGAATAGTTATGACAGAGGCAAGCACTTGTAGGCGAATTCAGTACGTTTTTGGGGCTTATGCCGCGTACACACGATCATTTTTTGTGATGAAAAAAAACGACGTTTTCTGTGAAGTAAAAAACGACGTTTTTGAAACGTCACTTTTCAAAGAAGATGTTGCATACACACCATCGTTTTTTTCACAAAAAGCGAGGTTACGTTCACCACTTTTTCCATTGAAGCTCGCTTCATAACTAGCTTCTGGGCATGCGCGGGTTGAAAAACGTTGTTTTAAACAACGTTTTTGCTACACACGGTGACTTTTTGTGAAACAAAAAACGACGTTTTGAAAAACGACACAAAAAATTCAAGCATGTTGGAATTTTTTTTGGTCGTTTTTTTGAAGACAAAAAACAACGTTTTGCCCACACACGATCAATTTAAATGACGTTTTAAAAAACAACGTTTTTTTTCATCGCAAAAAACGACCGTGTGTACGCGGCATTATGCTCTGCGATTATCTTCCTGGACGAGTTCATCTCGTTCACCAGTGGTTTAGGAGCAAGGATGGCCGTGGATGATATTGTGCTGGCGGCTTGTGTGGTAGATATGTTTCCCCTGGCTGACAAGCTGCAAGCTTGAGCGTCCATCTTCCTCTGTAGCTGGACACGCCCCCCGGTCCAATTGTATTGAGAAGCAAAGAAATGGAAAGGAATCTGGAGAGAAATTTACTCCCCCTTTCCCTTATTGTTTCTGACAGAAGGTAGCAGGGAAAGCCGTTGTTTAAATACTCATCCAACTCGGCGGCGTCTGACATCATCGCCATCTCGCGGATGTTGCAGGGAGAACGCTATTTGGCAGTCCACAGGGAAGGTTCTTTATATACCTAATAGCCATAACATATATACAGTCAAACAGCACATATCAGCAATATGAAGCAATAAACAATATCCATGGTGAGTTGACATTTTTAAACGCCACACCAAAATCTCCTGAGGAAGCTCTTCCGAGCGAAACATGTTAAAAGTGGTAGTGTTCGTTTAATATGTTTCAATGTAACAATTGATTTTTTTATATGAATATAGCATTGTCTTATTTTTTTTATGCTTTGTAATAAAAATCCTTTCATTTTATTTGCTGCATTAGTGATTATATATCCCTACATCCAACACCGTTAAAGTCCCAAGGCTTGTGACCTCTTGTCCCTTTCAGCAAACAGGTGAACACCCGATGTTCAAGTTAAACTTACGTTTGACTCAAACATCGGGCTCATCCCTAATCTCCACCTTTTTAAGGTTGCCTTTCCTGGTCTAGGTTATGAAGGCTTTTTCAGTGCTGGAGATTTTAGAAAGGAGAATCTAAAATGGTAAGCAGCAGTTTTTAGCTATTTTTAAGTTATGTTATGTGAATGAGAACATGTAACAAATATTATGTAGGTGTTTTCTTTGCACGACTACTGCACATTTTTCATGCATATTCACATGCATTTGATCAGTTTTTTTATGCACATTTACATGCAGTTGCACTTCCCTCTTTATTATTTCTTTGGGCTTGTATGTGCACTACAATGCATTGTTGCTTGTTTGCATGTGTTTTTGCTTATTTAAAGTGAAGAGAAATGCAGCATGTTGGATTTTTTTTCACTGCACTGCACTGTCTACGCAGCTACAATGCAGTCTGGTGTAAATGGGCAACATTTTTAAATCAATTTTTTTTTTTTACTTTAAGAATTTATCAAATATTATTTGTGGTATATCTGATCATTTAAAATGTACACATAAAAAGTGTGAACATTTGTATGTGTTATCATGTCTAGCACACAAAAATGTTTAAAGATTATATTATAAAGTATTAGGTTTCATGATGCACATGTCATTCCCCTTTTAATTGGTGAGAATTAGGCAGAAGTTATTTAAAAATGCTTGAAGGCAGGGTAACATATTTTCTCGCAAACTAATTCTGATTGTTGAAGAAACGATGCATACAAAATCATTCAATTATGGTCTATTAAATATTGAAAAACATATAATTATATTTCTACTTTTATCTTGCGGTACCCTATGAATTTCATTATCAAAGGTATTCACTACTTTTAATAAAGCATTATTATCAATATCATCATCCATAATCATGAATAATTAAATCATCAATTATTTCAAACAATTAAATCATTTAAATGTTGTATAATTAATTACACATTTATGTTTATAACAGACTATAAAAGAAAAATAATAATAATACCACAATTTCACATTAGTAACATATAATTAAACAGCTACTGGTCATTGGTATACATATTTCCATTGCTATTGATGGTAACCTTTTTAATAATACATGAAATATACAATCTAGTGCTACTGGTTGACCAAGAGATGACTGGAACATTTTGGAGTTAAAATGTAAAAATGTAAATATTTCATCTCAACAATTATGTGAGCCTGTGCCAAGACAAGTGTATACTATTGTTAAGCCCTGTACACTTGGTCAGACAATTTTAGCAACAAACATAAAAACAATCGTTTTCCGATCGTTCTCAAAAAATGTGTTTGTTTTTAAACTGCATCAGAAAACCATTTTTGGGTTCAGAAGTCTGGCCATCTGATCTCCCTTCAGATGAAAATCCACAGAAAAGTTTATTAGGCTTTACTGTACAAGTGTACTCACTACTCTAGTACTCAGCACAAAAGAGAAGCTGCTTTCAGTCACTGAGGCTGGCCATACATGTTCAATTTTCTTGTACAATTTTCTTTTAGATTTACCAAAAACCATATATGAGGTCAAACTAAACAACACTTTCAATTGTATGCAATCAGGCAGGCCCTTGCACTACATAGTTTAAGGTAAATCTAAAGAAAATTGCACAGAAAATTGTATCATGTATGGCCAGCCTAACTCTCTGGCCATTAAAAAAACCATAAACAAAAGATTTGCATTTGAACACGTTTCTTTTGTTATTTTCGTATGTTGATATGACACCTATAACAAAAAAATTGCCTTCAGTATTTTGAATACACAGAAAACAGAAAAAGGAATTCATTCAATATACATAATGAAATTCTTTTGTTATAGATGTCATTGAACAATGAACATACAACTGAAAACGAACACAAAACGGATTCAAACAAAATACACAATGCAAATCTCTTGATACAGATTTCATTTTCGTTATTTTGCCATTTTTGTTTTGTCGTTTTTTCCCGTCGGATCGTTCGTTCGTATTTGCGGTCGTTCGTTATGCGGCTCATCCGTTATCCCGTCGTTTTCGTATTTTGGTGCTTTACCGTTTTCGTATGTACACATTATCCCGCGGGTACGAAAATGAACATTTTCGTATGAACGGGAATGCACATATCTAGTATTTTCCCTTGTTGCCTTTGGGTGGCATTACCACTTCGGGCCCTTGATGGAATGCAGGTGTACCTTGGTGTATTAGGTGTCCCTCCTCGGCAGCAGTACAGTGGGAGTGGTGACCCCGCTGTGAATGCTGAGAGGGGATACTTAAGGGGCAGACGCCATTTTTTGGGGTCCTTTGCCTCATGGCCCTTGTGGCGTGAGGTGGGTGTGTGTGCTTTCAGTCTCGGGATTGGTCTGAGTAGGCCCAGTTATCCTGGCTGGGGCCTATGCTCTGAAGGTAATCATGTGCTGTCTGTCCTGTGGGAAGAAGCCACTCAATGAAGGAAGCCAGGGGAGGACCTGTCCCGGAAAGGACCGAGCGGAAGGCTGGTACTTTGGGAGAGGCCTGGTAACTTACTGAAAGGATGTACCGTAGCCTACAACACCTTATAGCCTGCCAGATTGGTTTAAAGGCTCTTTGGCTGTAAGGCAGGAAGTTCAGGACTTTAAAATCATGTGGCAGAGGATTCCTGAATACCCATTCTGTGATCTCAAACGTCTGTGGCAGAGACTGTCTCTATACTGTCGGTGCATCACTCCGGCTGCTAGGCCATGTGAGAGGGGTCTATCCGGGTGAGCAATATCCACTCAGGATTGAGTGGCGAATATTGGAGCCTTGAATACTGTTGTTCATTCTGTACCGCGTACCTGAACCTTCCCCTCTCTATACTCTCAACTTCCCTTGCAAGTTTTACGCAGTGAAAATAAAACATACAGTTGAAAGTTTTACATCTTGTGTGGACATTCCAATTACTACAGACTTCCTCCCCTGGACAACAAACTTAGAGGTAACGTGCATTTCCCAAAATCTAAACCAGCAGCTCCTACGGGGGTAGTGCTACATACACAATATTTTTTCTTACATCTTTTCTTGTGTTAGTTTAAATGTTGGTGCTCATTCTAAGAGATGGTTATACTTTAAAGTCCAGTTAAAGTCAAATGCTTTTTTTCTTTATAGCCCTGTATCAGTGTATGTTATTACTTTTAACTACATTTCAATTTTTTTTAATAGCTTTTTCTCTTGGTAGAAACCCTTTATTCTTAATGGAAAACGTTTTGCCTTCTCACTCCAATGCTCTCTGCTGGGCCAGATGAGTAATGGCTACTGGACAGCACCGTGAAACTAGAGGTGAACCTATGAAAATAGCAAATATTAGTACAATGTCTATCTGACTTTTTTTTATTTGATACATGTATTAGGATTTAAAATCTCATTTGCATGGTATTTTAGAGCCTGCTATGGCAAGAATACAGCACATTTATGCAGCTGGATTCATAGGTTGATGTGGATAGTTGTGGATACTTAGGCTGTAGGAAGCAATGACAGGCTGTCTGCAACTCTCCACTGGTGTTCGGATGTAATCACACATGGAGCGATTACCTGCAGTTAGACACCCCTAAACATTAATAGCTTTATATAACCTGAGCAGCTGCAAACTATCCACATTTGCATTTGACTCCAGCAGAAGAAATCTTCTGCATTCTTATCACAGCCGGCACTAAAATACACTGTGAATGCGTCCACTCCTAATGCCACTGTTTCATCTGAAAGAAGTCTGTTTCATCTGAAATTCTTTTCGTGTGTGGGCCCCATCAAACTTTTTTCAATCAGAGTAAAAAAATAAATAGAACATGTTTTAAATTCTTCCGATGTGAAATTCTGATCATCTGTGTGGAATTTATTTCGGAGAAAAATCCATCCATGCATGCTCAGAATCAAGTCAATGCATGCTCGGGAGCATTGAACTTAATTTTTCTTGACTCGTCATAGTGTTTTATGTCACTGCATTTTGTACGGTCTGAATTTAGTGTCACAGTGTGAATGCAAGACAGCTTGAACGGCATACTGTAAGTGTTCAGGTAGGGGAGGATTAAGGTTTTTTCTGTGGTGTTATTTGTGGTTTTCTATATCTTTTACCAAAAGCCCTACCTGTGTTCTTTGTTCGTAGTAACTATAAGACCAATTTGATATTTAAAATGTTCCTGCTGCTAGCAATATTTTTGCAATACATTGTCCCAATAATTCTCACACTATCAGTTAACAAGTAAAATCAGGGGTCCAATCTAAATAGGTATTGCTTGTTTTAAATATTTTTGTGTCTTTAACCGCCTCCCGCTCGCTGTATAGTAAAATGACGGCAGGCAGGATCCCCTCTTGTTCTGGGACGATGTCATATGACATTGCCCCAGTGTCACCACTCACGCACGTTCGCAGGTGGCGGGCAGCGATCACAGTCGTGCTGTTTTCCTAGGACATGGTGTCACCCAGAATTTGGTAAAGAGCCCTGATTATCAGTGCAGCCCCAGCAGTGACCATTAGTGACACCAATCAATGCCTATCAGTGATGACAATCAGTGTTGCCTTTCAATGCCCATAAGTGCTGCCTATCTGTGCCACCTATCACTGCCCATTAGTGCCGCCTATCAGTGCTCATCAGTTCCTATCAGTGCCACCTATCAGTGCCCATCAGGACGGCATATTAATGCCTTCTCATCAGTGCTACCTAATCAGTGCCCTTCAGGACGGCCTCCTCAGTGCCTATAAGTGCCGCCTCATCAGTACCCATCAGTGGCAGTGTCAGTCTAACACACCACAACACCGATCTCAGTAAAGAGTCCCTGACTGAGACACAGCTGATCACAGTGTAAACAGGAAAAGCCGTGTATCAGCTTTTCCTCACTCACGTCGGACAGACGTGAGTAGAAGAGAGGCGGTCGGCAGCTCTTCTGACAGGGACCTCCAGGACCACCATGGATGCCATCAGGACAACCGGGGGATGCCCACCACTGACGACCACCAGGTATGCCACCTATAACCACCAGGGAGGCCAATCAGCGCCCATAAATGATGCCAATCAGTGGCTATATATGATGCCAATCAGGGCCGGCACTAGCGCAAGGCAAGATGGGCTCTTGCCTTACGGCACCAGCGCCGACCCTGGGAACAGGGCGGAAAATTGATCACCGTCGAGTCGCCACCGCCAGAACAGAGTGTGTGTATTATCCACGGAAGGACCTATGGCATTGATAGCCTGAGACTGATATGGAAAGTACCATGTGGCGCTATGGGGGGGGGGGCGGCAAAAAAAAGAGAAGCTCTCTGCTCATAAAACCTGTCCTCATACGGCTGCGCTGCGGCCGCTTCCCGCACTATATTCCCGGTGGCACGGCACCTGCAAAAAAAATTAGCTAGGCTGTCTGACAGGCAGCGCAGCATGGAGGAGCCGAGATTGACAGGCACCCCCCATGCTTCTTGAAAAGTGTGACTGGCCACACCGGCTTCATTCCACTGACTAGCTAGCGTAGGCGGAGCCTAAAGCTCCGCCTACCCTCCTCTACCAGAATTTCCCTGAGCAGGTCGGTGAGTGAAGTCAGCCATCACGTGAGATGGTTTCTTTGGAGGACAGAGAGGAGACTTAAAAGTAGGGGAACCCCAAATCCAGGCCCAGACAGCAGCAGGTGAGGCCAGGTACCATCCATATCATTCATGTGTAGTGTAGTATGTAATGTTGGGTTGTTGTATTATGTGTGCCAGCCAGGTTCCAACTGCCAGTGCCAAGCAATCAGCCAAATAGTACTTGCTCAATATGGATTAAATAAATTAGATTTCTGCATAGCCATAGATATCAAAAATAAAGTGATTTGTGCAAGTAGTAGCTGCTGTTACACAAATCACTTTATTTATATCTATGGCTATGCATAATTCTAATTTATTTAATCCATATTGAGCAAGTACTATATTTGATTGGCTGCTTGCATCTGTTTGGTCAGGTGCCTGGCTATTTTCACACTGGGGCGTTGCGCCGTCGGAAGTAAAGCGCTGCTATTTTAGCAGCACTTTACTGTCGTTTTTGCAGCGCTTTTCGGCTACTAAGAGGGCTCCTCAAATACTTTTTTCAGCGTCCTGCCAGCACACTGCTAGAGGCCCAAAAGGGTTGGGGCGCTTTAGAAGCAGTTCTTACAGGGCCTCAAAAATGCGGCTAGCAGGATTTTTTTGAGCAGCCTGCCAGCGCACCGCTCCAGTGTGAAAGCTCTTGGGCTTTCGCATTGGAGTGAGAAAGAGGCTCTTTCAGGGCACTTTGCAGGCGTTATTTTGTAGCATGCAGGACCTGCAAAGCTCCTCAGTGTGAAAGTAGCCTAAGACCCCTTTCACACTGAGGAGCTTTGCAAGCGTTATAACGCTAAAAATAGCGCCTGCATAGCGTCCTGAAAGAGCGGATCCATTCACTCCAGTGTGAAAGCCCAAGTGCTTTTACACTGAAGCGGTGCGCTGGCAGGGTAGTAAAAAATCCTAAAGTGCCAAAATGCACCTTGCCTGAGTTGGCAAAAATCCTTTCACCGCCCATCAGTAATGCCTTCCAGTGCCTCCTTATTACTGATGCATATCAGTGCCATCTATCAGTGTCTGTCAGTGCTTATCAGTGCCACCTATCAGTTAACATCAGTGCCCCCTTTCAGTGCCCCACAGTGTCACCTATAAGTGCCCATCGAGAGAAAGGAGTCACCGCTCCAGGTGGAATCACTAAATGGTTACAGGTGGTGCAGGATACCGAGGGTGCTGGCGGTGCACTAAGCAAAATGAAGACAAAGAAAAATGGATAGCCGCACTCCAAAACCTGATGGGTGGTCTTTTATTCGATAGACAGCATGTACAAAAATAGGGTCACAGCAGTGGAAACAAGGAACAGCCGACGCGTTTCGCACTGGATCAGTGCTTATTCATGGCCATGAATAAGCACTGATCCAGTGCGAAACACGTCGGCTGTTCCTTGTTTCCACTGCTGTGACCCTATTTTTGTACATGCTGTCTATTGAATAAAAGACCACCCATCAGGTTTTGGAGTGCGGCTATCCATTTTTCTTTGTCTTCATTTTATAAGTGCCCATCATTGCCGCCTATCAATGGCCATCAGTGCTGCATATCAGTGCCAACTATCAGTGGTCCATATTAGTGCCCATCAGTGCCACCTTATTAGTGCCAACTCGTTGGTGCCACCTCATCAGTGCCTATTAGTGCTGCCTTATCAGTGTCCATAAGTGCAGCCTCATCAGTGCCCACCAGTGAAGGAGAAAACTTATATTTACTTATTTACAACATGTTATAACAGAAACAAAGAAAAACATATTTTTTTCAAAATGTTTGGTATTTTTTTATTTGTTTAGTGAAAAATAAAAACCCCAGAGGTGATCAAATACCACCAAAATAAAGTTCTATTTGTGGGAACAAAATGATAAAAATGTGGTTTGGGTACAGTGTTGTATGACTGAGCAATTGTCATCCAAAGTGCATCAGCGCTGAAAGCCTAAAATTGACTTGGGCAGAAAGAGGGGAAGTGAACGATATTGAAGTGGTTAAACAAAGAGCAAGAGAAAGTAAAAAAACCTGTTTACATCCTTTAAAAATAAATAGTAGAGCTTTCAGTGCTTGGAAATACCTCTAATCAAAGGGTACCAACACTAAAAGCTGATAAGCTTTAGTTCAAAATCCCCACAGCACACACTGCTTTTTAAAAATCACTGTACAGTGTTTAGGGTAGTAGATGTGGCAAATCCAATATCCAATATCCATTCATTCAAACAAAATGCTGTATTGTCCGATCCTTTGACCGGGCAATCAACCAGTCACTAGAGAACAATAAAACTCATGTTTTGGGGTAATATGAGCTCAGTTCCAGTACGCAACTAGTTAACAATTTGGTTGTCAATAGGGATGAGCTTTATGTTCGAGTCGACATGCTCTGACATGCTCTGCTTTACAGGCATACTATAGACATCCCCCAGGTACGAAATTTAAAGGAATATTTCACCTTTATTGTTTCACTTTAAGCATTATTAAAATCACTGCTCACTGCTTGCATTGATACATGTTCCCTGGGGCAGGACCCCGGTCTCCAAACACTTTTTATGACAATAACTTGCATATTAACCTTTAAAATTAGCACTTTTGATTTTTCATGTTCTTGTTTCATAGACTTTAACAGTGTTCGCGTGTTCAAACAAATTGCTTGCCAATTCGCATGTTCTGCTGCAAACCGAACTGGGGGGTGTTCGGCTCATCCCTAGTTGTCAACAACAACATACTAAAATACAAAAAAACGGGACTTAATTATGGATGAACAATGTTTGTAAACTATCCTCACCAACAATTTAACCACTTAAGGACCGGACCAATATGCTGCTAAATGCCCATAGGCGTTTTTACAATTCGGCACTGCGTCGCTTTAACAGACAATTGCGCGGTCGTGCGACGTGTCTCCAAAAACAAAATTTGCGTCCTTTTCTTCCCACAAATAGAGCTTTCTTTTGATGGTATTTGATCACCTCTGCGATTTTTATTTTTTGCACTATATACAAAAATAGAGCAACATTTTTGAAAAAAAGCAGATATTTTTTAGTTTTTGTTATAAGAAAAATCGAATAAACTAAATTTTAGTCAAACATTTAGGCCAAAATTTATTCAGCCACATGTCTTTAGTAAAAAAAAAAAAATCGCAATAAAAAAAAAAATAGCTACATAGCGGCAACAGTGACACTAATGCCGCGTACACACGGTCGTTTTTTGCGATGAAACAAAACGACGTTTTTTAAAACGTCATTTAAATTGATCGTGTGTGGGCAAAACGTCGTTTTTTGTCTTCAAAAAAACGACCAAAAAAAAATTCCAACATGTTTGAATTTTTTGTGTCGTTTTTCAAAACGTCGTTTTTTGTTTCACAAAAAGTCACCGTGTGTAGCAAAAACGTCGTTCAAAACAACGTTTTTCAACCCGCGCATGCCCAGAAGCTAGTTATGAAGCGAGCTTCAATGGAAAAGTGTGGTGAACGTAACCTCGTTTTTTGTGAAAAAAACGATGGTGTGTATGCAACATCGTCTTTGAAAGTGACGTTTCAAAAACGTCGTTTTTTACTTCACAAAAAACGTCGTTTTTTTCATCGCAAAAAACGACCGTGTGTACGCGGCATTATACAGCGATCAGAAAAATGATCGCTTAGTGACACTGGCAATAGGGGTGAAAGGGTTAACTAGGGCAATGATCAAGGGGTTAAAACGTTATTAGGGGGGGTACGGGGGCTACCCTGGACCTAACACTAACTGTCACACTGACACTAAATGCAGTGATCAGTAAATATATGATCACTGCATTCAGTGACAGGGGGGAGGGGGGGGGGGTGATTGAAAGGGGTTAATATGTCTACATGTCTTGGTGTCAGTGTAGTGTTGTGCAGACTCACTTGTGATGTCTTCTCTCCTCAGCGGTGGTTGAAAATACCGCCGAGAGGAGAGATTACATCACTTCCCCCTTCCTGTGTTTACACAGGAAGAGGGCGGGGGAGGACGCACATTGGCTGGGAGCGATCCGGAGGGGGCGGACAAAAACAAACAGCCGCCCCCTCATCCCGGATCGCTCGCAAGCCTACGGAACCGCCGCATGTACTGGGGGGGTCCCAATCGGACCCCCGACCCACGTCTAGGCAGGGACGTACTGGTACGCCAATGTGCCTGTACGCGCCATTCTGCCGACGTAAATGTACATGCGGCAGTCCTTATGTGGTTAAAGGATCATCATGGTGAGTTCTACACACTCGTGCTTCAGGGGCTTGGAATATGTTATTGGGGGTGTAAAACTGCAGGTGGAGGTGCATGGGCTCCCTAATGTTATGGGACAGTGCACTGCTTGGCAAATGGTTGGTTTTATACTTTGCTTCTGAGCGATATAAATGCTCTGAGGCCATATTGTGCTATAAAGTTGCTGGGAGGTTAGATATACTGCAGGTACTGAATGATATACAGTAAAACCCTGGTTTGAGAGAGTTTTGCAAGACAAGCAAAATGTTTTAAATACATTTTGTCTTGGTATACAAGCAATGTCTTGATATACAAGTGGCGTCATGTCACAACTGAGTATAAAGAAGAAGAGAGGCACCTCTAAGTGTAGCAATGTGGTTACATTTAATGAAGGTACAGCATTTAGAAACTCACATGGTTGAAGATTAAAAGAGTCACATCTAAATATGCAGGCATCCATAAAGCTGTTCACATAGACCATCATCCTCACTGCCATTGATGTCGTCCCTTCCACGCTGTGCTCCACGAGCGCTTCAGTCGCTCTACTGCAGGGTGGTCTTACCGGTCATAATTGCAGACTGACAGTGGTGAGAGCTGGCAGTGTAGACTGTGGTCTTTGTGGACAGCTTTACCAAGGATGCCTGCATACTTTAATGTGCCTGTTTTAATCATCAACCATGTGAGTTGATAAATGTTGCACATTCATTAAATGTAACCAGATTGCTACACTTAGAGGTGCCTCTCTTCTCTTTTATACTCTGTAGTAGGGATGAGCCGAACACCCCTGCGTTCGGTTCGCACCAGAACCTTCGAATGGACCGAACGTTCGCGCGAACATTTAGAACCCCATTAACGTCTATGGGACTCGAACGTTCGAATTCAAAAGTGTTAATTTTAAAGCCCAATATTCAAGTTATTGTTGGAAAACATCTTTGAGAACCCGGGTCTTGCCCCAGGAAACATGTATCAATGGAAAAAAAAAGTTTTAAAAAAGGTAGTTTCTTCAGGAGCAGCGATTTTAATGATGCTTAAAGTGAAAAAAAAATTAGGAAAAATTCCTTTAAATATCGTACCTGCTGGGTGTCTATAGTATGCCTGTGAGGTGGCACGTGTTTAGAACTGTCCCTGCACAAAATGAGATTACCATAAGAAAAAAGTAATATAATACTGCTTGCGGCTTTAATGTAATGCTTGGTCACTGCAATATGGATGAAAATTACTGAAAAAAATAGCATGGGTTTCTCCACTACCACTCCCCCCAGGTCATTACAAGACCCTTTGGCCCTATATACTTTGAACAGCAGTACACAGGCGGTGCAAACAAGACAAGGACTGTAGGATTGTTAAGTAGAATCTGAACCATGCCATACTTTGCTGCTGCATATTGCACAATTTCCAAGTGGGTTTAGTTACAAAGTAATGAGCACACTTGTACTATGCACCACCTAGTGGGTTAAGTTGCAAAGTAATGAACACACTTGCACTATGCACCACCAAGTGGGTTAAGTTGCAAAGTAATGAACACACTTGCACTATGCACCACCAAGTGGGTTCAGTTGCAAAGTAATGCGCAAACTTGCAGTATACAGCAAGTTGGTTTAGGTGCACTGAGCACACAGGCAATACAACACGTGAGAACACTGCAGATAGCACAATCAACTGCCTGACAGATTAAGAAGGAGTAATCTAACTAAACTATACAGTGTATAAATATATGTACCACTCCTGGGATGTATATATATATCCTCTACACACTGTACATTTAACTGACTAGCCTGCCTGCTCTATCTAGCTAGAAAAAAAGGCAATCTCTCTCTCTCTCTCTCTCTCTCTCTCTCTCTGTCTGATCTGTAACCAGCGCTGGACCACACTACACGAGGCCGGCCTTTTATAGTGTGGGGCGTGTGCTAAAGCCCTGAGCCATAATTGGCCAAAGCCACCCTGGCTTTGGCCAATTATGTCTCTCCGTTTTTTGCGCGCTGTGATTGGCCAAGCATGCGGGTCATAGTGCATGCTTGGCCAATCATCAGCGTGCAATGCCGCAGTGAATTATGGGCCATGGCGCGTCACTCGAATTTGGCGCGAACGACCCGTTTTGTTCGTATTTCGACGAACGGTCGAACATGCAATGTTCGAGTCGAACATACGTTCGAGTCGAACACAAAGCTCAACCCTACTCTGTAGCTCCTGATGGAGTTTGCTTCCAATCCTCTTGTGAAGGCTTCCATTTGTGGATGGACATTTTATGTTTACACAACCTATCACAGCGCTATAATCTTTTTATATGGACTATAAACTGAAGGACCTATGAATAAATGGTTGTGGAACAAATCATTTGAGTTTTCATTATTTCTTATGGGGAAATTCGCTTTGATATACAAATGATTTGGATTACAAACATGTTTCCGAATTATGCTAGCAATTATGCAATCCAAGGTTTTACTGTACTAGGAATTAGTTGCATAGTTATTATGAAGCTGGGCATGAAGGTGCTCCCTAATATAACATACAGTGGTTTGCTATATACACTTGCTATGACAAGACTTTCAGACTATACATGGGCTCTTGCCTATACACTTATATCCAGTGATCCGTTAATGTTAGCTGACTTTTGCTTCACCAGCATTTTTTTGTAGTCACTTTGAAAACCATGGTTTTTAAAAAATGTAACTTGATATACTCCCCATTATATAAAAAAAAGACATACATTTAAAATGTGAAAGTTTCTTTGCAAAATTTACATTTTCTAAATCACCCATATAATAAATATATCATATAATTAATTTCTAGTTGAAATGGATAAGTAGATACGGTTCCATTACAAGTTGTAATAGTATCGCTTATATCTCTTTGTTTCAGGACAGATCTGCATTTCATTTAAAATATGTTGCCTGTTCAATTTTACAAAACAGCTGTTATTTTTTTTAGTGCATAACAGAAAATGAATGAAATTATTTGATTTGGTTGCTACAGTATGTGTACCTATTCTATTTCAAACATAGTGCTTCTATGAGGCAACACTTGCCAAAACGATAAGCAGTCTGTATGTCAGTATGCTTTTTAGCTCTTTCACTAAGCAGTGCATTTGGATCTTTGCACAGAGGGTAAATTGCTTTTTAGATCTAACTGTGTGTGAGCTGGGTTTTTTTTTTCACACATTTTGCTTTTGCAAGCATATTCATGGTATACAAACTTGCCTCAATTATCCTGAAACTCAGGGGCTTTTGTCACATCTTGCTTTTCTTAGCAACTAGCCTTTTATCTTTTAAATGAATTAATCATGTTCTCTTCATTCTCAGTCTGTTTATTGTTCTGTGAAGGACACCACTGGAATAACATGTACAGAGGACATCAGATAGCTCTATGCACAGGTGAATCTGAGGTCTTGTATAATACTGAGGACACACACATATAGTAGAAAAAGTAAAAGCAAAACTTTGTAGTGAGACTTTTTTGTATATTTTTAAATATAAACTTTACATGACTAGCAGTTTTCCTTGCTGTGTAGACATAAGGTTTGAAGCAATTGAAGTCAAATAACACTTTATGCATGTGTTGCATTAAAATGTAACAGGTATGTAATGACAAGCTTGTCCGATAACAGTCTAATAAAGTGTTTATCATGTTTTGTATAGAGATAAAAAGTAAAAAAAAAAACATGTTAAATTTCTTGATATTAAGTAACCTTTAGGCCTCATGCACACTGGACATTTTTGGACGTTTTTACAGCAGCTGTTTTTGGCTTCCGACATTTTTTTTCTACAGTCAATAATCTCCCCATTATGTTATTCTATGTGTCCATGCACACTATGGGCCAGATTCAGTAACAGTTACGCCGGCGTACTAGTCATACGCCGCGATAACTCAGAATCTGCACCAGCGTATCTTGTTTTCTGTATTCAGAAAACAAGATACGCCGAGTTGCAGCTAAGAAATACGAGCGTTGTAATTGTATTACGCCGTCATATCTTAACTGCAATTTTAAAATGGCCGCTAGGGGCGTTCCCGCTAATTTACGCCGAGAATACGAGATACGCCAATTCCCGACCGTAGGCCGCCCGACGCAGTGACTTCACGCCGTTTCCGTAAGGGGTTTCCCGGCGTAAAGATAAAGCACCAAAAAGCAGGAGCATCCTATGTTAAGTATGGACGTCGTGACCGCGTCAAATTTGAAAATGTTTATGTTGTTTGCGTAACTCGTCCGTGAATGGGGATTGACGTCATTGACATTCACGTCGATAACACCGTCATAATTTGGAGCATGCGCACTGGCATACATTGATGGCCGGTGCATGCGCAGTACGTTCAGTGCGGGAGTACGCCTATTTTAAATACTACACGCCCCCTACCCGCCGAATTTGAATTACTCCGGCCCATTTATGCTACGCTACGCCGCCGCAACTTTAGGAGCAAGTGCTTTGTGAATACAGCACTTGCGCGTAAAGTTGCGGCGGCGTAACGTAAATGAGAAACTTTACGCCGGCAAAATGAACCGCTCGCCATCCTGAATCTGGCCCATAGGCTTTTATCAGTCGTTTTTGGCTTAAAAAAATTTGTGGGTTCTGAGGGGAGCTTTTCAGCTGTTTTCATCTTTAAAAACCTCTAATGTCAAAAAACGCTGATCAACGCCAATAAACACTAAAGAACACTATTGCAAAAATATTAATTTTTTTTTAAAACTCACTGCAAAACTATTGGTGTTTTTATAACGTTATTTTAACGTCCAGTGTGCATGAGGGCTAATGGTTTGAATTACATATTACTTTTAGTTGTATTGAAAAATGCATCTCTGCCTACTAAAGTGGAATTTATTCATGGGGTTATTTCATAGGGGACTGAATACCAGGCAGACCCCCACAACCACCGGGCAAGGGTTGTGGGGATGAGGCCCTTGTCACAGACTCCCAAAGCATCCTCCCCATGTTAAGGGCATGTGGCCAGGTACGGTTCAAGAGTGGGGGCAATCTCTCGTCCCCCCTTTTTTCCTGCGGCCTGCCAGGTTGCGTGCTCGGATAAAGGGTCTGGTATGAATTTTTGGGGGGAAATTTTTTTTTCAATTGGCATGGAGTTCCCCTTAAAATACATACCAGACCTGAAGGGCCTGGTAATTGAATTTGGAGGGACCCCCACACATTGGCCCAGATTCACAGAGCGATTACGCCTGCGCAACAGGAGATGCGCGTGCGTAAGTCGAAATGTGCGCGTGCGTTTCGATGCACGGCATCCCCAGAACGAGATACGCAAAAAATCTACTTTTTTTTGTCCCGCGTAATTTCGTTAGACTGGCGCATCCGTCCGCGCAAAAGTGCGCTAGACAGACCATTGATTTGCTAGTCAAATATGCTAATGAGGGACTTACGGGGATCCACAAAACAACGTTGGGGCAGCGCAGGCGACGCAGTGTGCGCAACAGCAAAATGACCTGTCTAAAATTAGACCATATAAAAGCTGGTCTAAAAAGAGAAAAAAAGTCTACTTGTTAGATAAAGCAACACTGTTAGTGAGGAGCTCAGCAGTCACACGTGTTGCACAACAATCTGTATGCCAACATGCCAGGGGCATCGTCGCACATAGCTATACTACTGACTTTAGATGAACAAAGAAGGATGAGGGCACGGAGGATGGCACGGAGGATGGCACGGGAGAGGATATACCGCACCCGCATAGACCTGTTTGGCATGAGTGATTCTGAGGTGTTTCGCATCTTCAGATTCACCCCTCATGTCATCCTGGAATTAACCACAACCCTGCAGGAGGACATCACCAGCCGAACACACCGCTCACATGCAGTGCAGCCACTGGTCAAGGTCATGGCAACACTCCATGTCCTTGCCCGTGGCTCTTTTCAGCGTACAAGTGGAGTGGTGGCTGGGATGTCACAATCCTCCATGAGCAGATGTGTGCACCAGGTTGTCCCTGCAATCCTCAGACGCATGGCCAACCAAATCATCAAACCCACCACTGAGGAGCTGCGACTGAAGGCAATGACAGATTTCTACAGAATTGCCAGATTCCCACGCACCGTGGGGGCCATTGATTGCACACATGTGGCACTCCAGCCCCCCCAGGAGACAGAGCACATGTACCGCAATCGGAAGCATTGGCATTCCATCAACGTACAGGTGATAGTCGATGCCCAAGGCCTCATATGGCACGTCCGTGCCAAACACCCAGGGTCCAGCCATGACAGCTACATATACAATCAATGCCACATCCGAATGGAATTCGATCAGAACGTGTATGGGGACACCTGGCTGGTTGGTGAGTGACATGGGTGGCAGGCATGACTATCCCCTCCCATGATGCACACATCACAAGGGGCACATGCATGACTAACATCCTCCTGTCTTTTCCCTTACAGGTGACTCTGCAAATCCACTGGGACCCCATCTCATGACTCCTATCCGGAACCCCCAAACCCCAGGAGAGGAAAGATACAATCAAGCACATGCCCAAACACGAGCAGTGGTGGAGCGCACCTTTGGCCTACTAAAGTCACGTTTCCGATGCCTGGATAAGTCTGGGGGTACCCTCTTGTATTCCCCAAACTTCGTGTGCCAGATCATCGGTGCATGTTGCATGCTGCACAACTTCGCAGAAAGAAAGGGCCTGCAGATTGGCCTACGTGATGACCTGACCCCTGAACCAGACAATCCCCCCCTAACCGAGGCTACCCCGTCTTCTGAGGGTAGAGCAGCCAGGAGACAGCTCACATTGGGCATCTTTGCACGTTAAACACACACATTAATCATGGCACAATGAGAATGCATGCATGCACACCACTGTGGTCCCTAGCACACACACCCCACATTCACATCAAATTGGATTGGCACCAGTCCACCATGCAGGACTTGTGAGCAGCAACGCCACGCCAAGGCTCCAATTATGTCACTGTACATTCATACACCATTCACACGGACCTGGGGATCACTTCTCCCTGGTCCTGGGGAACCCTTCTCCACCAAAATTGAGGGTGACACCCCTTTTCCGGCAGGAATCTCACCCCCACATTCACACAGCATTCACAACCCAAAAAAAAAAAATTACCTGCAAAAGCAAAAAATTTCCAGCAAAAATAAATAAATAAGGGGAAAAACAAATTAATGCCCTTTGCGTGAGCCACGCCTGGGGCGCCCCCGGCCACGGCCCCGGCTTCTCATGGGAGACTCATGGGGAGGGGTAATACTGGGGAAGGAGGAGCAGCCCCTGATCTCTGCCCACCTGGTGGCCTGCCCTCCAAGGCCACGGCTATTCTGTCCAGGGCAGCACCAAGTGTTGCCGTGTTGGCCTGGATAGCCAGGGTAAGGGCCCTCACATCCTGCCCAACGCCTGCTGATGTCGTCTGCAGTTTGTTTAGGCAGGTTGTGAAAGCCCGGAGTGGGAGTCCAGGTTCCCCAGCGTATCCTTGATGGAGGACAGGCTCTCCTCCATCCGCACCAATGTCTGGCTGACCTGTCCCAGATGGCGGGTCTGGAAGAACTGGTCCCTTCTCAGAGTGGTGGGCAGGAGATCGGCCAACCCCCTGGTGTTCTGGGATGATATCCTGCCTCCAGCTGATGCTTGTGGCCGGGGAGAAGGGGAGGCCCTTGTGAGGGGAGCCATGTTGGGGGAGGAGGGGGGGCTCCCCCTTAGGGAGGCCTGCCTGCTGCCAGCCAGAGGGGAAGAGTCCTCAAAAACCAAATGTCCAGTGCCTGACATGGACTCCTCCTCCTCATGATTCTCCTCCTCCTCATGATTCTCCTGCTCCTCTTGAACCTCCTCCGCGGACTCCGGCCTTGTTGGGGGGGCCTCATTAGGCTGCTGTCCTGGGGTTGGTGCGGTCAGGCCAGATGGCCCTGCACCCTCCTGCACATCTGTGGATGACACAAAACATTCACAGGTTGGAGGATCCACACACTTGCCACATATTCCCTTTCACCCCCTCCCCCACACATGCTACACACCTGATATTAAAAAAAATACTTACCTGGCACCACGGGCTCCGGACTTGAGTCAAAGCCGGGCAGGCCCTCAACTTCATGCCGATGAAAGGTCAGGGCCACCGCACGCTCCTCCGCTGTCAGCCTAATACGGCATGGTGGGCCCCCTCCTGTGCCCCTGGCATGGGCATGCATTCTGGCCAGCTTCTGTTTGACCAGACACCGGAGGTCATTGATTTTTTTGTCAATCCCAGACCGGGTCCATGTCTCCCCATGCCCCGCTGAATTGACCTGCTCAGTGATCCTATCCAAAATCTCCCTCCTCCTGGCCGGGGTGGTGTTGGCACTCTCTGGGCCGTGGAGGTAACGCCCATACTCGCTAATGGCCCGGGCAAAAATTTGTTTTTCCACAACTGTAAAATTGAGCTTTCGTTTTCTCTCTGTCATCCTTCCAAAAAAACTCACTCCCAGTCAACAAAATTCAGTCACAAAAACAAGCACAACCAATCAAGCAAAAACACACACAGAGAGAAAACTACTCAGCAATAAACAGTCACAAAAAAACAAAACAAAAAAACAGCAAGAAAACAAACAAACACAAATATATCAATCAAACAGTCTCACAAACACTTATCAAAAAACACTTTCAAAGATCTACTAACAAACACTTGATCACACAGAACACTAATCTGACAACTACAAAACACACCGCAACGAACAACAGGACAAAAGCACTTGGTTAAATGGGAAGGGACAAAGGGATGTACTTTTGCAATGCAAGTGCGTTTGTGTGTGTCTATTTATGCTGTTTGCGTAGTTCACAACGTTGCCCTAGTCCATTTCCAATTTCACTGATTACGCCGCTCCCGAGTTGTGAGCATGCGCACAGCGGAGCTGACCATGGTCTCCTTCAAGCGCGCATGCGCGAGTCGGCCGGCCCTTCATTTGCATGGGTTCACGGCTCATTTCAATGTAACACGCCCACGTCCTTCCCAATTTGTATTACTCCTCCTTACGCCTCTGAAAAAACGTTACGCATGCGCAATTTCCTGCGCAAAAGCTACGACAATAGGGTGATTACGCGGCAAAATTGCGCAAGTCTAACGTAAAGGCGGTGCGCTACGCCCGTCCAATAATGCGCAGATGTACCTAAATCTGGGCCATTGTTTTTTTTTTAATCAATAACTTTCAATGACTTGACTCTGTATTGCCGGGAGCCGACAATTCATTATAGCCTTGAGTACTTTTAAATAACTTTTTTTTCTTCAGAATGACATTTTGTGCAGGGACAGTTCTAAGCTACTTTATGTACCCCTAGGTACAAAACTTAAAGGAATATTTCACTTTTATTGTTTCACTTTAACCACTTAAGGACCCCTTCATGCCGCATATATACGTCGGCAGAATGGCATGGCTGGGCACAATCACGTACTTGTACGTGTCTCTTTAAGTCCAGCTGCGACCCGTTTATAAGCTCCGTGACCATGCCCACGGACCCACCGGTGTCCCACGATCGGTCACCGGAGCTGAAGAATGGGGAGAGGTGTGTGTAGACACACCTTCCCTGTTCTTCACTTTGGCAGTGTCATTGACAGTTCCTGATATAGGGAAAGACGATCAATGATGTCACATGTCCAGCCCCTCCCCCCTACAGTTACAGTAGAAACACACATGAGGTCACACTTAACCCCTACAGTGCCCCCTAGTGGTTGACTCCTAAACTGCAATTGTAATTTTCACAGTAAACAGTATATGGTATATGTTCCCAAAAATGTGTCAAAATTGTCCGATGTGTCTGCCATAATGTCGCAGTCACAAAAAAAAATTGCTGATCGCCGCCATTAGTAGTAAAAAAAAAATATTAATAAAAACGCAATAAATATTTAGAAGAATACGTATCGGCCTAAACAGAGGGAAAAAAATGTTTTTTTTTTTTATATATATTTATTTTGGGGGATATTTATTATAGCAAAAAGTAAAAAATATTGATTTTTTTTTCAAAATTGACGCTCTATTTTGGTTTATAGCGCAAAAAATAAAAAAACGTGATCAAATACCACCAAAAGAAAGCTCTATTTGTGGGGAAAAAGGCCGCCAATACATCACATGACCGCGCAATTGTCAGTTAAAGCGACGCAGTGCCGAATCGCAAAAAGGGGCAAGGTCCTTAACCTGCATAATGGTCCGGTCTTAAGTGGTTAAGCATTAAAAAAACTGCCCCTGTTGAAGGCTGTTGAAGCCGAAACGCATTGGGTACTGCATCATAAATAATTATTCCATGTTATGTCATTTGTATGACTTTTTTATAAAAAAAAAAACAGTTTTGGTTTATCTCACCTGCACTATTGGAGCTTTTTCTTTTTTCCCATGAGTCCATTGGAGCTTCCAAGTTCCCCTTGTTCCTGCACCTGAAGGTCGAGTTGTTTTGGTACACCTTGGTTCCTGTCGTTTCTACCCTCTTGGGTTCCACTGCAAGGAATACACTAACAGTCGGTCCATCCTGGTTGCAGCAATCTAGGTCTTAAAGAGACCACCAAGCGTTTTTGACTCACTGCTGCAAAGTAGGTGGAGTCCATCATATATGGTAAGAGTATTCTACCTTACTTATTTGTTGCATCTGTGATCTCTACAGTCAACCTCTGAATCATCAGCTCACATCAGTTACTGGATAACTACACTTGTATTTGGTTTATGGACTATATATATTCCAGTGTGTCACTTGTTTACAGCATTTTTACATACTGGTCATTTGGTTCCCTAAGAACCTCATACACTGTTTCGTTTGTTACACATATTATTGCCACTCTGAAGCATTGTTCAATTTTGAATCATTATTTCTTTTACAGATATTTTCCACTCAGAAATGTATTCTCTATATTTTTGTGTGTTATACACTAGTATCGAGGTTCTACACACTAATATTGAAACGCTATCTATAAGCGCCGCATTTCTTGTTTTCATTAATAAAATCATTGCTCCCGAAAAAAAATCAGTTTTTAAAACTTTTTTTGCATTGACTCGGGTCCCCAAACACTTTTTATGACAATGACTTGCATATAAGCCTTTAAAATTACCACTTTAGATTTTTCATGTTTGAGTCCCATAGACTTTAATGGTGTTCAGATATTCAAACAAATTTATTAACTGTTTCGCATGTTCTGATGCGAACCAAACTGGGGGGTGTTCAGCTCATCCCTACTCTGCAGTAGTGTTCATGTCTGTTTGCTCACCTTTCTGTTGTGTTCAGCTTAGAGGCCTGTCGGTGTTCACCTGTATGCTTAACCACTTGCTGACCTGCCGCAACATGGCTCGGCTGGGTGAAACAACCTTATGTTACGTTGCTTCGCCTTGTGGCCACTAGGTCAGGACGCGTGCATGCCTTCTGCTCGCCCCTGGAGCCAATTCGAGTGTCCGACGGGTGCAATGACTGCTGGGCACCCGCGATCGCTCATGACAGAACGAGAACCAGAAGCTGTGTGTGTAAACACACAGCTTTTGGTTCTTTCAGGGGAGAAATGACATTCAAAGTATGAGCAGTGATCAGTCATTTCCCCATATAAGTCCTATTCCCCCTCTAACTAGGAACACTATATAAACCTGTGCACTGCTGATCCATATTGTGTGTTTGGCTTTCTGTGTGTTTCTTGCCATGTGCTCTACGTCTGTTTCTGTTCACTAATCTCGGCTTGTCCTTTTACTATCCCTGCCTGCTTGCTTCCCTGACTTTTGGTGTGTTCTTTGTCTAATCCTTGCCTGCTAGCTGCCCCGACTTTTGGCTTATCTCCTGGCTATCCCTTGTTTTCCTGGACTGTCACAGCAATCCAAGGGTGATGTATAATACAGTTCATACAACAACACTCGACCCAGTGAGTGATCCAAAAGTCATGCCAAGGTGTAGTCACACAGGTGTTCCCCTATGGTAATGGACGCTTAGAGCACCTTAGAGCATTCGACCTTGCAACTAAGCTTGGTCTGTGCACACTTATGAACCACACCTGGGTTCTAATGAATAATCCTGGGTTCCTGGTTCCTTGGCAGGCAGCTCCAGATCATAGAATATATAAGAAAAAAACCTGGATGGTGCAAGGAATGTTTTAACAATATTTATTTGAATAAAAATAGAGATCCCTTACCAGGGTACTCACATACTGCAGGTGCGACAGTGCACCACTCTATAACAGGCTCGTAGTGAGATGTACAGATCGGGATATGGTAAACAGTCCTCTCAGCCTCACACAGACTCTCCTGCCATCCTGTTCCCTCCCCTACGCGTGACGATACAGGGGGGTGTCGTTTCTTCTTCAGGGGGAAATTTCACTCAGATGATATCAGAGCAAGTTTCTGAGCACAGACAGACCCTCCCATAGGAAGCCCCAACTGGGGTAGGATCAACCACATAGAGGGATATCTTTCCTTGTCAAAAGATGTTATTAGTGTATACAATTGGAGGCATAACAAACATATTAAAGCATATGTCATTTGTTACATGGTGAAGTTCTTATTAAATATACAAGGAAGTTATGAATTGCATTATATGAATTAGAGACAAGGTGAGGAGAATTTAAAGGCATTACATAATGAAACAGAATATTTCACCAAATATAAAGTAACAAATTATGGATAAAGGATGGAAGAAATAGACGGAAATAAACTTGAGCAAAGCATTGACTTGCAACACTCATAACATTGACAGAGGCGATTAAGTTCGCATGTGCTGCGCTATATAAGTTGTCATTCATTCAGAAATAAAAGGAAGGTTAATAAAAAAAATAAAGAGTAAACAAATAAAATAGAGAAAAAGGAAGACAGGGAAATGTTCACCAGGTTGGGTCAAGAAATCACGTGGGAGTGGACGAGGACTAAAATCTATCCATTAACAATAACATCATCTACCATGACATTAGAACAGATTCGTCACTAGACAATTGTAAACGTAGAAGTAAAGTAAGTAAGTAAAAGTAATCCATGGATTCCAAATATTTTCCAATTTAAGAATTCGATCATTATCAATGACATCCGTTTTAGAGCAAATCATAAAGTTATTCATTCAATGTTTAGTCTCAGCGATTACTATAGACAGGGTTTTCCAAACTTTCACTAGCATTTGTTTAGCTGCTGTAAGGAGTTGGATAAAAAGCTCAACCACTTCCTTACTGGGCACATATACCCCTTCCTGACCAGGTGAAATTTCAGCTTGTGGCACTGCATCACTTTAACTGACAATTGCGCGGTCGTGCGTGCTCCCAAACAAAATTGACGTCCTTTTTTTCCCACAAATAGAGCTTTCTTTTAGGCCTCGTACACACGAGGGGATATGTCCGCTGAAAACGGTCCGATGGACCGTTTCAGCAGACATCTCCACTCGTGTGTATGGGCTAGCGGACAGATTTCTCCACCCGACAGATTTCAAAGCATGCTTTGAAATCTATCCGGTGGGAATCTGTCCGCCCGACATGTCTGCTGGTTAGTACACTTACCAGCAGACATGTCGTCCCCCACCGCCGCCAAGCCGCCGCCGAATGGATTTCGGCGCATGCGCGGAAGTGTTTAACTTCCTGGTGCGGTGACGTGGCGGTGACGTGGCGGCGTCAACGTCACCGCCGCGTCACCGCCACATCACCGCGCCGTCCGGCGGCGGGGAATTTGATCCGATGGTGTGTACACGCCATCGGATCAAACTCCCGATCGGACATATCCGATGGAAATGGTCCGCGGACCGTTTTCATCGGATATGTCCGATCGTGTGTACGAGGCCTTAGTGGTATTTGATCGCCTCTGCGGTTTTATTTTGCGCTATAAACAAAAATACAAACAAAAATAGTGCAACAATTTTGAAAAAAAAAAATATTTTTTTTAAAAAACATTTTTTTTCTCAGTCTAGGTGATGCGTATTCTTCTACATATTTTTGGTAAAAAAAAAGCGCAATAAGCGCCTGGTTTGTGCAAAAGTTATTGCGCTTACAAAATAGGGGACAGAATTATTATTATTTTTTTTTTTTTTTTTTTTTACTACTAATGAGCATTTTTTCGTGACTGCGACATTATGGCGGAGACATCTTACACTTTTGACACATTTTTGGCGCCATTCACATTTATACAGCGATCAGTGCTATAAATATGCACTAATTACTGTATAAATGTGACTAGCATAGAAGGGGTTAACACTAGGGGGGTGAGGAAGGGGTTAATGTGTAGCCTGAATTGTGTTCTAACTGTGGGGGGAGGGGGGTGACTGGGGGAGGAGACCAATGCTGTGTCCCTATGTACAAGGGACACAGATCAGTCTCCTCTCTCCCCTGACAGGACATGGATCTCTGTGTTTACACACAGAGATCCACGTCTTGTCCCTGTAGCCGCCGATCCAGAGTGCCTGGCGGACATCACGGCCACCAGGCACGCGCATCGGCATGTCAGCCTGACGGAGTGCAGGCCATAAAAACACGGCCAGTTCGAGATTTAGAACCACCCTTCGGCTGTACAAAGTCGTATGATCGTCGGGTAGTGGTTAAACTGTAAATGAGTTAGATTTACCAGTTTTAAATTAAGTATTGCTGTGGCAGGGTTCGGAAGTACTGTTTTTCAAATAAGTTGGTGGCGATTTCAAATGTTTAATTCCAGAAGGCTTGGGCTATAGGGCAATCCCACCAAATATAAACTGTGTCCAATAATTGGTGAACAAGAGTGCTCTATGAAGGCAAGCGTTGTCCTAAAGGTATCTTGCTTGGTGAAAGTGAAAAGGAAAGCCCGTCACCCCGTTGAAAATGAAGGCTTACCAGAACATATGGACTCTACAACTTGTATAAACTTTAGAGTCATGTGAGCTTTGAACCAGCGAACCTTGGTCAGGACCTCATCAGATTGCAGATAGTAAGATGTTCATCAACACCGTGGTTCAGTAGAAGCTCTGCTGTTCAAGGCTTGACACTCCTTGAGTAAGTGTGGGATCTGATATATCCGCTGTGCAACTCTTATATGTGCCGAGTTCCACAGCGGATATATCAGATGGGGTGACGGGCTTTCCTTTTCACTTTCACAAAGCAAGATACCTTTAGGACAACGCTTGCCTTCATAGAGCACTTTTGTTCACCAATTATTGGACACAGTTTATACTGTCTTTATTTGGACATATTTTTACTTGGTGTATATCAATTTTGCTCAAAGACTCATCCAAGTTCTTTTTAACACATTGACGTATTGTATTTATTTTTATATATGTCTTTATTTAGCGCTACACATTTTTTACCCACTGTACTTCTTTGCTTATCGTTTTCTATTAGCCGTGTTTAGCAGCTTACCACACACCATTCTAGCAGCGCGGTATTTACCCAACCTATCAATCCCACCAAATATGCAATTGTGTGCCCAAATCCGCACAGCCACAAAAGCAATGCGCTGGATTTTCAGGGGTGTATTTAGCAATTTTGGAAGGTACGAGATACCAATGGGTCAAGACCTTGTAATTTCTTTCTACCGCTTAGATATTAGGAGAAGAAGTTTTATTTGAGAGCCAAATATGTGACCACTCTGAGTCATTAAAATTTTCCTCCCATTTTTGAGTGTATGTTGGTCTGTTTGAGTAAGCAACTGGGAATAAAGAGAGGAGATTTGACCCTTAGCTAGAGGATCTTTTAAGGAAAAATCTTCAAACTTAGTGAGTTGCTTGAGAGGTGTGTCTGTGTTTATAAATGGTGTAAAAAAATTTTTTTGGAGGTATCGGGAAATTTCTGATTGAGGAATTCAAAACATCTGACTCTAAATGCAGTGGATTAAATATCAGAGGATGTGCATTCAGTAACACTGTGTCGTCGTACAGCTGGAACGCATACGGTGACGGCGCATTGACGTCATCTGCCCGCGCCGCGCTGTTCACTCCCGTTCACCATAGTTTGTGACAGTAATTTATTTATGTAGCCTTGATACGTCCAAATGAATTCCATATTTTGAAAGACTTGGATGAGACCCATGCTGGGTAAAAAGCAGGATTTTTAATGAAGGAGGGGAGGGGGTTATGAGGGGATTGGAGATGATGTGTGTATTTACTTCTGTCCCAAAGGTTAATAAAATGTTTAGTCGCCTTGAGGCGATTCGGTTCGCATTTGTCAGCGCTATATAAGTTACTCACTCACTCACTCACTCACTCAGTTATGGGGTTTCTTCGTAAACCTAGTTGATCCTTGGGGTGAAGCCATAATAGGTTTGAAACCAATAGAGGGTCACATTTGATTGCCTCTAACATTACCCACAGGGGATTTTCATGTCTTGTATGATATTTTATTAAGCTTGCGATTTGAGCTGCTTTGTAGTATGCTGCAAAATTTGAAAGGCCCAGGCCGCCTGAAGATTTGGGGAGAAATAAAGTATGAGAAGGTATGTGTAGTTTAGATGAACCCCGTACAAATTTTGAAACTCTGTTTTGAATTAGTTGTATAAAGTATGTGGGAACCGGAATCAGGAGAACTCTAAATAAATATAAAATTTTGGAAAGAATTCATTTTAAATGAATAACTGGGAGCCTATGTTATTCCTGCAGCTGGCAGCCAAGCTGTATATAGTAGAGATCAAATTTCTAAGACTAAAACAATATCAAAGAGGGAACAGAGAAACTGTGTCATTTCTAAAAACCCCATTGTATATTCAATCAGTTAAGCTTTTCTTTATTAGGGTAATGAAAATGACACTTGCCTACACTTTCTATTTTAGTCCAAAGCGGGGCAGAGTAAAAAAATCACCACAAATGGAGAAATCTGCAGATAGAAACGAATAAGAAGACAAGGAAGTAGTACCTCCAACCTCTCTATGCTGTATAGTGCATTGCAACATCAGTGCACATAATTGGTATTGTCAATAGGTTAGATAATTTTACCTGCTCACAGCTGCGTAAGATTTATGGCTCCCAGGAACTCCAGCAACATAAGAGACACTGCATGGGTCTATTTATACTCTTACTTCCTTGTCTTCTTATTAATTTCTAACTGCAAATATCTCCATTTGTGGAAATTTTTTCACTCTGCCCCGCTTTGGACTAAAATTGCATGTGTAGGCAAGTGTCTTTTTCGTTACACTAATGATAGAAGAGCTTAAAGGGGTTGTAAAGGTTTCTTTTTTTTTCACCTTAATGCATCCTATTAATTAAGGTGGAAAAAAAATGGCAATGACGGAACCCCCAGCCCCCCCCCCCGTTTTACTTACCTGAGCCCGAATCTGCTGTGCGCGTCCCCCGGCGTCCTCTTCTCTTTGGAGTTTGGCCGTCGATTGGCTAGATTGATAGCAGCACAGCCATTGGCTTGCGCTGCTGTCAATCACATGCAATGACGCTGTGCACTGGGGGCGGGGCCATGTGATACAGTCGGCGGCTATGGCCGCCTGCTGTATTACAGGAGCGCGCCCGCAAGCTAACCCCCTTGGGAGAGCGCTTCCCATGAAGGGGGTTAGATGATGCAGGGAGGAGCCGAGATAGCCACGAGAGCCCCTAGAAGACCTGGTTTGGGGCCACTGTGTGCGAAATGAGCTGCACAGTGGAGGTAAGTATAACATGTTTGTTATTTTTATTTTTTTTAAATGGGAATCTTTAGTGTCCCTTTTGACAGACTGAATATACAATGGAGTTTTTAGAAATTACACCATTTCTCTTGTTTCTCTTTGATGTTGTTTTAGTCTAAGAAATTTGATCTCTGCAATATACAACTCAAACAATCATGTCTTCCAGCTGCAGACTATTAATTTAAAAAAGGATTCTCTATGTAAGCATATATCTCCTTTCCATTAAAGGAATTAATACGTTAACTAAATATAAGGGTAGACATGCATTGAGATTGACATGTTTCACTGGTATATTTGATGAATCTACAGTTCCCCTCTATGTGGTTGATCCTGCCCCAGTTGGGGGCTTCTTACAGGAGGGTCTGTCTGTGCTCAGAAATTTACTCTGATATCATCTATCCATTGTGGATCCTGCTCTGGGTCTACACTAGAGCAAGTAACTTTGTCTGGGAAATTCCTGCTATTTGCACAGATGCACCCACGTATGTATGAACATGTGCAGTTAAATATAATATTATATTATATATTATAATATATATTTTTTTTGCCCTATGTCATTTAGTAAAAACTTTTTCCCTTGTCATGTTATACATATGTATAAGTTTCATGCTAATTTACATTTGTACTTACTTATTAGAATGAAAGTCCATGCATTTTCCTAAACAAACCACAAGGTGAAACATGTAGAATGAATGTGTGAAAAATGATATGAAGGAAATTACTCTTTTAATGTTAATATTTTTTTTTTAAAAACATATTGTGATATACCTATTTTGTCTTAAAAAGCATCTTTTAAGTCCCATATTTCCCAAATATGCTTTTTTCTTTAGTACAATAACATTGTTCCTTACTATTTAGTTATTTTTTTCAAAAATGTTTTGGGGTTTTACAAACATGGTAATACAACAGAGGTGTATTTAGAACCTTGAGGGAGTTCTCACTGATCTAGAATTCATTCATTCTGTCAAGAGGATGTCTTCTAGACAAGCACGTTGGTCACTGTTCTTTTCCAGGTTTAATTTTATCATCTCGTATCGACCTGGATCAAGGAATGGTAAGGCCGATGTATTATCAAGGATGTTTACTGAACCATGCCAGGAAGACAACCCTGAATGTATTATCCTGCCTCAAAAGAACTTCATAGGGGCCACGGGTTTCAAGACATTCTTAAATCTCCTAAAAGAGTGGTATGAAAAGACCCTCTTCTTAATAATCCACGGATATTAACCTTTTGTACAAGAATGGCTTTTGGACTTATGAACATGGGCCCAGATTCATAGAGCGATTACGCCTGTCTAACTGGTGTTAGACAGGAGTAATTTCAAATTTTGCGCGCCGTATCACTAGTTTGAATCCTCAAACCATGATACGGCGGCTTCGGGCTTCGATCCGAGAGGCTTACGTCCTCGTAAGCCCTCGGATCTACGTTGCGATATTTTTGCGGCCGCTGGGTGGAGTCCGCGTCGTTTTCACCGTCGGGGTATGCAAATTAGTTTTTACGGCGATCCACGAAGGTACGAGTGTCCCTCGCAATCGCCTACTTCATTTTTTGGCTACGTAATGTTAGAGGAGCTTTTTGCTGGTCTAACAGTGCGTAAGCCATGTAAAGTATGGCCGTCGTTCCCGAGTCGAATTGAAATTATTATTTTTTTTAACGTAACTCGTTCGGGAATAGGAATGTACGTAAACGACGCTACTACGACGTAACGACGTGATTTCGCGCAATGCACGGTGGGAAATTTGCGAACGGAGCATGCGCAGTTTGATCGCCGCGGGAACGCGCCTATTTTAAATGCTTCACGCCCCCTACTCGCGCAGATGGATTGCGACGGGAGAAATACACTACGCCGCCGTCGTTTACTGGAAAAAATCTACCTGGATTCCACGTAGAGCCAGGTAAAAAACGGCGGCGTAGTGTATTTCTGATACTCTACGATAATCTAATTCTCTCTGAATCTGGGCCTCGGTCTCTATGTGCCTGTATCTGCTTGGATTGAAGCCCTCAGTTTGGTTCATGACTCAAAATTTGCTGGGCATTTTGGGATTTCCAAAACAGATGAGCTCTTGTCACGTTATGTTTGGTGGCCCAGCTATAAGAAAGATGTCAAACATTATGTGGCCTCATGCCCGACCTGTGCATGCAGTAAGACTCCCCAAGCGTCTCCTTTGGGGTTGCTCCAGCCACTCCCTGTTCCATCAAGAACATGGGGCTCAATTTCTATGGACTTTGTGGTAGATTTACCTCCCTCAAGAAATGACCATTATCTTGGTTATTATTGACCGTCTCACTAAGATGGCTCATTTTATACATGTTAAGGGGGTACCTTCAGCTGAACAAACTGCTGAGTTAATACTTCGAGAAGTATTTAAACTACATGGAATCCCTGACGATGTGGTGTCTGACAGAGGAGTACAGTTTACTTAAAAATAGGGCTGTGCAAATTAACTTTTAATTAATCGATTAATCTTTAATTTTTTTGATCAATCAAAACATTTTTGATCTATTAAAATTCTTTTGATTGGAACTCACCTCTCCGCCAGCTTCCGGGCCTTCAGGGAGTTCCGTCGGAGATCCGGTAATGTCACGGACACCGGCGGGGCTTGCTGTGTCCATCTTAAGGGTTCCTTTGCTGTGCCTTTATATCTGCATGCCGGCGGGACCTTACTATCTGCCACACACAAGGGCTGTTACACTTCCCTATAATCAATTCCCTCTATCAACCTGTGATTCTACAACCCTCCACTGGGAGTTGTGATAGTTCCCTTCATGGGACATCTACATGCCAACGAACTGATGTTAACCTCTTCTCATCTGGATTCAGCAGTGGTATCGTTATACACATTTTTATACCAGTATCATACTTAGCTACATGTTTTTATAACTGCTTTTGGTATCGTTTGGTATTACTCGCACCATTTGTACAGTTTATGTAGCTACATTGATTTTAACTCCAGTGCAATTTTTATTTTGTCACCTACTTGAAGACTATAAAAGTTTTAATGCTATTACTATCGAGCACTGCCTGTTTGTGTTTTTTCTATCCTGCTATCCATTTTTCCAGCTGTTGGTAGCTGCACTGGGAATCAGCCTGCAAGGAGATCAGCTAAAAGTAGTTGGATCTGTATGTGCATTATAATTGATCGAAATTAGTCGATTAATCGATTAAAAAAAAAGATTAATCAAACACAAAAATTTTGATCAGTAACAGCCCTACTTAAAAATTTGGGATTTTTTTTTGTTCAGCCTTAGGTCTAAGGCCACGTACACACGATCAGACCAGTCTGATGAAACTGACCCGACGGACCGTTTTCATCAGACCAGACCAGAACGCGGTGACGTAGAACACAAAGACGTGCTGAAAAAACGAAGTTCAATGCTTCCAAGCATGCGTCAACTTGATTCTGAGCATGCACAGGTTTTTGTTCTGATGCTTTTGCGTACTAACCATCGAAGCTGTCCGATGGACAGGTGTCCGTCAGATAGATTTTAAAGCAGGTTTTAAAACTTTGGTCCGACGGACAACGGTCCGATGGGCCGTACACACCATCGAACTGGTCTGATGAAACTGGTCTGCAGACCAGTTTTATCGGACCGGTCTGATCGTGTGTACGCGGCCTAACAGTTAATCTGTCTTATGCTTTTCATCCCCAGTCTAATGGTCAGGCTGAGAGGATCAATCAAACCTTGGAGTAGTACCTTCAATGTTATGTCAGTTATCTTGAGGATGACTGGGTGGATTTTCTTTCTACAGCAGAGTTTGCATACAACAATTCTAAACATAGCTCCACTTCTCAAAGTTCTTTTTATTTTTTTTATTCATTATTTATTTTTTGAAAATCTTTTTATTGAGTATAAAACATACAAACAAACCACAACAGTAAACCTGCCACAGCATTGGGACTAGAGCCACGCAGGAGTTAGTAGCAGCTGACCATAGGCTGCTTCCAACATTAGTAGCATACAGCTGTAGCACGTTTACAAGAAAAAAAAAAACAACAAACAAACAACCTAGTGATCCCCTAAAGAAGTCACGTGGTGTGACGAGATGGGTAGGGATCAAGGAGCACTAGAGCCTACACGCCTGACGCAGGAAGACGAGCCTGCTGCCTGTTTGGTTTTATGTGTTCAGTGATATTCAACCAAATGTGAGTTTTACTTTGTTTTATCCAATAAATGTGTCCATCTTTGCTGTGCTGTGCTATGTTTTGCTTTTCTTTTGGATATCTGCATGCTCTGAGGTTCCATCCGGTTTGAGTGCCAGCCCATTTAGAAAGGAGGGACAGCCAGGCGAACATCCAGGAGCACTAACAAACTCGCATTACCTCCATGTGAGTGTATGTCTGTGTGATCCATGATGTGGTATTAGGTGCCTTTATCATACTGTACATCATCTTGTTGATGTCTTTTTCCATGTCCATCTGTTGCTGAGTCCTTCAGTCATCTCCCTAACACTGTAGTTCCAAACTGGAGTTTACCAACTTGGAGTTGATTTGGCTATCCGTGCCATAGCTGTGAGGTGAGGAAGTTAGGTGTTCACTGCAGTTTCCTTTCCTGGCACCATACCCTTGGATTTCTGTGTATTTGGGAAGCACCTTGAGAGACTCATATTTTATCATTTATTATTTTTCACATAGACTTTCTTTCTGATGTTTTTGGAGTTTGCATTTCACGTTTTTTGTTTTTTTAACCTCTTTCTCTGTTCACATACACATTTATTTGTTTTGTATTTATTGATTCATGTTCTGTATTGGTCTATTATACCTGTAGCTCATATTGTTTTGTTTTGCATTTAGTTGTACTTAGTGTCACCCATCCACTCACACCCACTGGTTCAGTTACTCACTCTGGTGAGTTTCTTGCACCTCTTCTTCCCTTTCCCACTCATTCACAGCGCAGACACCACCCCTTCCCTTTTTTCACATTATTTTTGTTTCTGCCAAGGACAGAATACCAGGTGTTTGCAGCAGTGCCCCTTTCCCACCACTCCCGGTAGCGCATGAGCCCTCTCCATACATAGTGGATCCCGCTCAATTGAAATGTCCATGTATCAAATTCTTCAGTCGAATCCCAAGGGACAGTAAACTATATCCAGTCAACCCACAACAAAGATTATAGTCCCAGTGTATCAGAATCACATCCACCCGTGGAGTGGTACCATGTACAAGCTCAGTCAGTCTGCAGTCACTGTGGAGGCCTCCGCTAGCCATTTGGCCCACACTCTATCATACTTTTTGGGGCATCCTCTATTTTGGTAGGTTCCCTTATAGAGTGGCAGTACTTTATTGACATGTGTTTTCCATAGCAGTATGGATGGCAGGGCACATTTTTTTCCAACAGAGAGTGATCATTTTCCTGGCATAGAATAACAGGAGTCCTATCATAGTTCTCTCTGCCACCCTGGGGGCTAATTCTTCTACTAAGCCTAGAAGGAATATCTGCGGGGTTGGGGCTATATCTATTCCCACCACCTCTTGTATTACAGATAGAACTTGTGACCAGTAGTGTTTAATTACTGGACAGGACCAGAAGATGTGTATAAAGTCATCCGGATCCCCAGTACACCTCCAGCACTCCGCTGACAGGGAGGCTTTCATTTTATGCAACCTATACGGGGTAATATAAGCCAGATGTAGAATTTTATATTGTATGAGACGGTCTCGAAGTGAGACCAGGATTTTAAAGGGGAAATCCCACATGTCCTCCAAATCCTCGGGAGGGGATGTGCGTAGAGGACCGAGGTCGATTTCTTGGTACATTCATACCGAATAACCCTCTCAAGATCAAACTGCACTATTTGCGTGACATCTGGTGTTATTTTGGCTTTAAACGCATGAGACAGTTGCATATAGAGAAATAAATGCGAGGGAGGCACATTGTTGTGGGATACTAGATGATTAAAGGGGCGTATAGCCGTGCCAGTGGCGAGGTCAGATAACAGTTTAATACCGCATTTGGCCCATATTTTGGGGTCCGGTAACAAGAAAAGATGGGGCAGTGTAGGGTTGTTCTATAGGGGGGCATGTGGGGAGACTGCATTTCGTGGGAAATTCTCAATTCCCAAACCCGCCCCCCAGGCCTTCAGAGTCGTGTGCAAATCATATGGAGCCTTGGGACCGTGAAGGGGTAAATGTGTCAGGGCCTCTACAGAATGGACCACCACCGCCTCCAGAACCGACAATGGGTTGGACGCGTCCGGCACCAGACACCAAACTGCCGTGACCAGCTGGGCTGCCAGAAAATATTTCCGACAGTCCGGAAACGCCAAACCCCCTGCGACACCGGATGCATCAGTGTGGATAATTTAAATCTAGGGGGATTTGGGCCCCAGAGGAAGGAGGAGAGGAGTCGGTTACATTTTGTAAAAAAAATGAGCAAGGTATCCACTGTGGGGAGTTACGGAATAGGTAGGTAAATTTAGCTATGATTTTTATTTTAATTAAGTTAATGTGGCCTAATAAGGACATAGGAAGGTTCTCCCAGGCTTTCAGTTTGGCCTTGACTCCTTGGACCACCGGCTCTAGGTTAAGGGGTATAAAGCTGGACGCGTCCCTCGAGACGCGCACCCCCAAGTACACCATTTCGTCCACCCATTTCAGTTGGATATCTGGCGGGGCTAGTCTTTTGACCTCAGGGTCTATAGCTAGCAGTTGGGATTTTGCCCAGTTCTCCCATAAACCTGTTATTTTAAAAAAGTCAGTCAATACTTGCAAAGCTCCTTTAAGGGGGGGGGTCCGCTTCGTTCAGAAATAGTATGAGGTCGCCTGCGTACAGAGCTACCCTCTCTTCCAGCCATGCTATTTTTAGTCCTCTTATGTGGGGCGAGACCCGCAATGCCTCTGCCACCGGTTCCATAGCAATTGCAAATAATTCCGGAGAGAGAGAGGGCAGCCCTGCCTGGTACCCCTGGGAAGTGGAAAGGGGGAGAGACGTCACCCCCCCAGTCTGATAGCCGCCCTCAGGGATTTGTATAGAGTTTGCAGCCAGGTAATAAAAACGGAAATCCCATCCTCCGCAGAGTTTCCCAGAGAAATGGCCACTCGATCTAATCGAATGCCTTTTCAATGTCGAAGGAGGTGAATAGTCTGCGGAAGTTAATATCCATGGATTTATTGATCATGAATCCCGTCTGGTCCGAGTCTATAATAGAGGGCAGTAGTGGGTTGAGCCTAACGGTGATTAATTTGGATACAATCTTGAAATAAATGTTGAGAAGTGCTATGGGCCAGTAAGAGGCGCACTGTTTGGGATCCTTATCGGGCTTAAGGATTAGAATAATGTGCACGTCTCCCATGGAGAGTGGGAGCGCTCCCTCCTCCAGACAGTGGGTATACAGAAAGTCCTTTTTATTTAAACAATTATTATTATTATTATTCCTGATCTTCCTATCTCAACTTTAATTCCTTCTGTTACCAACAGATTAACTACATTTGTGAACAAAAATGTGAAAAGACAATACCGCGCTGTCCAAATAGTGAAAACTTACAGTAGCTAACACACAGAAAATTTATCAAAATGTTGCAAATAAAATAATGTACAAAGGAAAGTGTAGCGCTAAATAAATATGGGAAGGATATCCTAAATGGTTATCGTAATTAGTATTACAAAATTAGTGATTAACAGCATATGTGACCACCGTGCTAGAAAATAATGACTGAACAAACTAAAGTGCGAATCACATATGAAAGTCCAATAAATTTGGTGACTGGGGTGATGTTACCTAGAATGAAACGTGTCAGGAAGGACTACTGATGCCACTGTTTGTGATTTTATGAGCGCTCTTTACATCACTGCAAATGTCAGTGTGTTTTTTTCTTTTAATAAATAATATTGAATAATTTGCAGAATTACGCTATGTGCCCCCCTTTTTCTTCTTTTTTCTCCTTCCTTCAATATGTACTGAATGGATACTTTGACATTTTAAATTTGGAGCCTCTTCATTGAACCTGCTGCATTCTTTGAGCTGAGTTTTATGCTAGGCTCCAGGACCCATGATACATCAAGATATCTAAGATATTCCTATTGTGGCTGCGTGACCTCTAACAAGCTAGATTGACCTAGTGGGTATATGCTCATCTGGGTTCAATCTTTCCGGTAAGCCTTCAGACATTTGGTGGTGGATCCTCTATCAATTTCTTCAGTCACCAAATTTATTGGACTTTCATATGTGATTGTCACTTTAGTTTGTTCAGTCATTATTTTCTAGCACGGTGGTCACATATGGTGTTAATCACAAATTTTGTAATACTAATTACGATATCCATTTAGGATATCCTTCTCATATTTATTTAGCGTTACACTTTCCTTTGTACATTAGATTAACTACATTGCAGGAGATTCGTGCGAAGTTGATCGAAACTTTGAGGGAGGCTCAGGAATGTTACAAGAAGGCTGCTGATAGACATCGCAGATCACTTCCTACCTTTCATGTGGGTGACAAAGTTTGGTTATCAACCAAAAATTTGAAGGTCCGTGTTCCATCTGCAAAGCTGGGCCAGAAGTTAGTAGGACCATTCAAGATTTCTGATCAAATCAATCCGGTTACCTTTCGTTTAAAACTTCCTGATAGTATGAAAATTCATCCTGTTTTTCACATCTCGCTACTTAAACCATTTAGTGAAAATCCATTTCCTGGAAGAACTCTTCCATCTCCTCCACCTGTTGAGGTACAGGGTGAAGTAGAATTTGTGGTGGAAATAATTCTTGATTCCAGGATCTTTAGAAACAAGCTACAATATCTGGTCCAATGGGAAGGATATGTGCCAGAAAAAAATTCTTGGGAGCCTGAGGAGAACGTTCAAGTGAATTCCACCAGAGGTTTCTTCACAAACCAAGCCCCAAGACATCAAGAGAGGAGGGGAGTACTGTCAGGACCTGGGCTTGAACCTGGGACCTCTGCTGTGTCTGGCATTAACTCTTCCCACTGAGCTATCTGGGATGCTGGACAGCTACCTGTCTGATCTGATGAATCGGACCAAAAACCCGAGCATGCTTGGAAGCATTGAAGTTCGTTTTTTCAGCACGTCGTTGTGTTCTACGTCACCGCGTTCTGGTCTGATCGGATTTTTGGTCCGATGGTGTGTACACACATCAGACCATCAGACCACTTTAGCCTAATCCGATGAAAACGGTCCGTTGGACCAGTTTCATCGGACCGGTCTGATCGTGTGTACGTGGCCTTAGATTCCGCACCTCAGGGGAGCCTGTGTCATCTACCAGAAGTGTCTACCTGTATTCCTGTCCTGCCACTGCTATAGCAATTGGTCTTTAAGCCTGACGCCTGATCGTGACACGGTCAACCTCTTGTCTGAGGCTGCATCCACAGTCTGCATCTGGAGTATAAAATGACCCCTGATTTTTAAGCCAAGTATAAAAGGTCGTCTTATTTCTCTTTTTAATATTCTTCTTTGCGTGTCCACAAGCCTTACACCTGCCACACACAAACGAACCAGTAAATATGCCAAAACAAGATGCAGATGGTCCCTTTTTGCTTTTTTGGGGGAATCTATTACCCCTGGTGCTAATAGATCCTTCAAGGTAGGTGCTTTTCTGTAAATAAACCCTGGAAGGACTGGTAATTTGGGTCCTAGCAGCCTTTCTTTCCTTAGAACACCCCTAAAATTTCCATCTAAATTAAAATCGAGAATGAGATTAAACTCACGACACAAGGACTCAAGTGATTTCTTATCTGATAATAGTTTGTCTTTAGCCATGTTTAGTACCTTAATTTTATCTTCCTCAACTCTCTCAAGGTCGTATCTTTTGTCCTTAAACCTACTGGTCAGTATTTCGGATTGTATCAAAAAGTCTTCCCTTTTGGTGCAATTTCTACGGATACTCATATAATGGCCCTTTGGTATATTCACCAACCAGGGCTTATGATGACAGCTGTCCACTGACAGATGGGAATTTCTGTCTGTGGGTTTAAAATGGTTCCTTGTCAGCAGTCTACCCTCCTCCTTGAAGATCTCTAGATCAAGGAAGGTGATACACTCACTGCTGACAGTCCAAGTGAGGTGAATTGTTTTATCATTCCCCTCCATGGATCTTTTGAATGCTTCAAAAGATGTCACATCCCCCTTCCAGATGATTACAAGATCTTCTATAAATATTTTATATAAAATAAGTTCTTTTGGTCTGGGGTTGAGTACATCCACATTCCCCAAATGGACCATAAAAAGGTTAGCAACACTCGGTGAGAACCTTGCGCCCATAGCTATACCCCTTATTAGCAAATAATAATCACCACCATACCAAAAATAAACATTTAACCAGAAAATTCTTTTGTTTACTGGGGAGGTTGGAACTCTCCAATGCCCATTTTATAAATACCACAGCCTCATAATGTCCAATGATTGTATATAAAGACCCTACATCAGCAGTGGCCAAAATACATTGATCCAAATTGTAAAAAAACACATAAGTAAGTGATACAGATTGGAAGTCCAAAGGTGTAACAATGTAGCAAAATAAAATAAACTGTGAATAGAATATTCAATCAAAACATGGGAGCAGAGATATGAATCTTCCGTCTAGATGCTTCTCTCAAATAAGGTAGATAAATGGCCGCTTACCACAACAGATGGACCTCCACTGTTCGAAAATTTGTGCCCATTGGAACACCACAATGGAAGGTCCCAGAAAGGAAAAAAATTTCACAGAAGGGCATCCCAGAGCTATATGGCCATGTTCAGCGGCAAGTGAATGCATCTCTGGCACACAGTGTCGGTGCCAAGATACATCTGACCACAGGCACGTGGTCTAGCAAACACAGGCAGGGAAGGTATATAACTTTCACTGCCCACTGGGTGAACCTTCTGACGGCCGTCAAGCATGTAACCCGTGGCACCCATGTAGATTTGGTTTTACCGCCATGGATTACATGCAGGCCTGCCTCTTCTCCTCCTCCTACTCTATCCTCCCTCTCCTCCTCGGCTGACTTCTCCTTTTACGATGCTAACGTCTCTTCCAATGCGCCGCCCAAAATCCCCAGAACCTATTCGACATGCCAGGTGAGACGTTGCCATTCTGTGCTGCGTCTGTTGTGCCTGGAAGTTAAGAGCCACACACTCCTTTCAGCTTTGTGTTCACAGGCAGATCAGTGGCTAAAACCGTTTAATTTGACAGTTGGTAAAGTGGTGTGTGCCAACGGTGCCAATCTGCTGAGCGCGCTGAAACAGGGCAAAATTACACATGTGCCATGCATGGCACATGTCCTGAACTTGGTCGTGCAGTGATTCGTTGCCAAATACCCTGGGCTCCAGGATGACTTGCGGCAGGCCAGGAAAATTTCGGCCCATTTCAGAAGATCTTACATGGCCATGGCTCGCCTTGCTGACATTCAGCGGTGACACAACCTGCACGTCAGACATCTTATTTGTGACTGCCCTGTACTACTTTACCATGTGATAGCTGTTGTCAATCACAATAGTAAACCATGAATCATGAATTGAAAGCGATTCATGACAGTACAATGATTGCTTTTACAGGAATCATCACTGTCACAGTTTGAACAAAAAAATTCTGATTATCACCACTATGGTGACAATGCACTACTGTGGTGACAGTATGTAAAAATAGTAAAAGAAAATTGTTTGAATGAGAAAGAAATACATAGTTTTTTTGTACAATCTAAAAAATAAATAAAAAAACAATAAATATTTTTTTTTTTACATACGGTCACCAATCAGTGTCCATAGTCACAGTCACCCACTAATAGTGATTCTAATCACCATCGCACCCATTGTAGCATCCCTAATCACTTGCACAGCAGTTATATTGTCTCACCACCACAACAGTTACAGTGTGCCTGATCACTGCCACACCAGTTACAGTATCACTGATCACCTTTGGACTGTTTACTTTCCAATGGGTCATTTGGGGGTATTTATATTGTCATAGCATTTTAGTAAATGAAAAAGGCAGTCAGACACCCCGCTCAACCTGCATCCTCCAGCACTAGTTAGGCACATGCTTCCATTCCTTTCCTTTTTTCTTTCTCCCACTTATCTCTCTCTCTCTTTTCTTCCTCCTATTCTTTTAAGATAGTTGTATGATTAGAGGGTAATGTTCTTTGTCCGTTTTTTTATATGGGCATTTTGGCAACACTATAGGCCCATCTTATTTCGTGTGTATGAGCTAGAGGTTCAATAAAGCCAAATTCGAACCCACTAATTTTCTTTCAAATACTTTTATAGGAGGAGGCGGATTTGGGGGCGCCTGGCCGGGACACAGAATGATCCCATTAGGGGTGTCCGGGACAGGCGGGATTCCCCCGAGCGAAAGACCACCATATTCACTTCTTTTCCGCCCTTTCCCCTGTTATCAAGCTCGTTGGATTCCTTTAATCGTTGGATTCCTTTATTTGAAAAAATAAAAATCTATTGAAAGAAAAAGGAAGTCAGAACATCAGGGTTGAATCATTTTGAAATACATATACCATAGTTTAAAGATCCTATGACTTACACACAGACTAAATAATGTACACTAATGTGGAGGTTTTTTTTTTTTTTTTTTACCAAAGGAATGTAGCAGAATACATTTTATCCTAAATTTATGAAGCAACATTTTTTATTTGCAAAATATTATAACAGAAACTATTAAAACATATATATTTTTTTTCACAATGTTTGGCATTTTTTTTGTTTTGTTTTTATATATATAAAAAAAGAACAGTGGTGATTAATTACCCCCCAAAGAAAGTTCTATCTGTCTCAAAAATGTTACACATTGTATTTTATATAGGATTACATGACTGAGTAATTGTAATTCAAATTCTGACAGCGATAAAATCATATAAAATGTTTGAGCAAGAAGGGGGTCAAAGTATTCAGTATTGAGTTATAAGGGAAGAACCACCGTGGAGAATAAAGAATCCCCAGTTTTTCGTTGCCAACATCCCAATATTTGTATATAGAGAACCAAAAAAGGAAAAGTAACCCCTATGTCCAGTATTGGGGTGGTTACATTCCTAATTGGTATATTGAATCTGGGTGCAAATGTGTGCATTCAAGCAGATTCTATATATGACTGTAAGGCCTCGTACACACGAGGCAATAGATTTGTTCAAAATGGTCTGTCCGACCGATTTGAACAAATCTGTCTGTTTGGATTTTGGTTTGCTCGCGTGTACCCCGCCAGCAGACGGCGCGCTGACGCGTCGGTGACGTGGCGGTGACGTTGACGCCGCCACGTCACCGCACCAGGAAGTAAAACACTTCCGCGCATGCGCCGAATCCATTCGGCGCCGGTGCGAGACGACATGTCTGCTGGTAAGTGTACTAACCAGCAGACATGTCGGGCAGACGGGTTCCCACCCGATAGATTTCAAAGCATGCTTTGAAATCTGTCGGGTGGCCAAATCCGTCGGCTCGCCCGTACACACGATCGAATCTGTCTGCTGGGACGGTCTAGCAGACCGTTTCCAGCAGACAGATTTGATCGTGTGTACGCGGCCTAAGAAAGACCACATGGTGTGTGCCAAAGCCAATTTATACCAAGAATAACCATGTTACTGGCAATTAATTTGTTTAACATCATCTTTCAAATTATACAAAAAAAAAAATTGGGCTAACTTTACTGTTTAGTTTTTTTTTTTAATTCATTAAAGTGTATTTTTTCCCAAAAATTGTGTTTGAAAGACCGCTGGGAAAATACAGTATGACACAAATCATTACAACAACCGCCATTTTATTCTCTAGGGTCTCTGCTAATAAATATATATATATATATATATATAAAAATAATGGAACCCCAAATGGGACAAGGGTTGAATCCATTTACGATATTTCATTTCGAACCCAAGACAGCTATCGACACTAAACGAACCCCAATACACCGCTCTGTTTGAGGTTCAAAATGAATAGACTCTTTAATGAGGAAATCAGGCTCTAATATACAGTCAGTAACCAAGAATGAACAATGACTCAACTCCACCTACAACATTATACAATGGTGCCTAACGAGCCCCCCTCAATACACATTGTTTACTCAGACCTTCTGACTCGAACTCTGACATAATCTACATGAGGTAATTAACTAATCATTTACCCAGACAAGGTGACTCCGATATATGACCTTTCAAAATAGACACCTGCTATACAATACACATTCCTATACATACACAATTTACATGAGCTAATTAACTACAGCTGACATGTCAGACATCTGACCTTTAGACTGTGTGTTAACTCACAACACATATTTATCATCAATAGAACTTCACACAATACAGTGTCAATTAGCATAACACAATGAAAGGTTCTTAGAAGCCATACTAAGATTTCTTTACATTACAGTAGCTGACGACATTAACACCTCACAGTCTGTGTTCCCACATTGAACGTGTCACTCTTTCAACAACCTGTTTACAGATATCCTTGAATATATTGTGGATTACAGGCAATCCAAGATATGTCCATTATTTCCTTGCTCATACTTTGTAAGAGCTTCTGGGTCCCAAGGGCCCTCCCGTTACAGGGGGTTCTAAGTAATTTTCTAGCAAAAAATACAGATTTTTAACCTGTAAGCAACAAGTGTTAGAAAAAGGCTCCATGCACACTGAAGCTGATAAAAGCTATAAGAAAACGCCAGTAGCTTTGCAGGTTTTTGTTTGTGTTTTTGCAATAACTGTAATCAACTTTTTTCAGTGTAGCTTTTATCAGCTTTTTTTCCCCCCTTTTTTTTAATGAATAAAAAAAACGCTAAAAACACCGGTGCTGGCGTTATTGAGCATTTTCATAGTTTTTCAGCTTTTTCAGCATTTTGCGGTTTTTAGCATTTTTTCACGCCAAAAAACGGCACTTTGAACACAATTTTCAGGCGTTCAGAAAAAAGCCAAAAAACTCCAAAGCTCATTAACACTGAAAATCGCCCAGGTGGGCATGTGCACATAGGCTAACATAGAGTTCAGTTTATGGGCTTTAAAAAAAAAAAGCCAAAACGCCAATAAACTGAAGTTTATCAGCTTCAGAATGCATGGAGCCTAAGTCTTAGGCCTCGTACACACGAGGCAATCCATTTGTTCAAATCGGTTGGACCTACCGATTTGAACAAATCTGTCTGCTTGAATTTTGGTTTGCTTGCGTGTACACACGAGCAAACCAAAATCCCCGCTAGCAGACAGCGCGATGACGTGTCGGTGACGTGGCTGTGACGTTGACGCCGCCACGTCACCGCACCAGGAAGTAAAACACTACCGCACATGCGTCGAAACCATTCGGCGCGTGTGCGAGAAGACATGTCTGCTGGTTAGCGTACTAACCAGCAGACATGTCGGGCGGACGGGTTCCCAGCCGACGGATTGGTAAGCATGCTTTCCAATCTGTCGGGTGGCCAAATCCGTCTGCTCGCCCGTACACACGATCGAATCTGTCTGCTGGGACGGTCTAGCAGACTGTTTCCAGCAGACAGATTTGATCATGTGTACGAGGCCTTAGTTAAACTGAAGTTCATTCCTTTGATGTAGAAGAACTAAGTGTTAGATTGTATCTCTTCTCTATCTATCAGCGCGGAGGACTGTTGATAAACATTTGCTGGCTTTTTTTTTTTTAAAGCTCTGAGCAGAGAACGGCTCTGCACTGTTTATATAGAACCAGGGAAATGCTGGATGAAGATTGTTAAGGGGGTTGAATTGAGATTGTGATTTTTTAATGACTAATCATGCAACTCTTACATATAATCACCACTATTTAAAGTTCTGGATAAGGCATAAAAGAGTTAGGCGGCGTACACACGACCGAGGTTCTCGCTGGAAACCAGCGAGAACCTCGCTGGAAGCTGCATTCCAGCGAGGACCTCGGCCGTGTGTACGCTCTCGGCGAGCATCCCGTCGGGAAGCCCGTCAAGCAGAAATAGAGAGCATGCTCTCTATTTGTTCGATGGCCCGCCTAGATGAATGGCTGGTTGCCATTCCCGACGGGCGGGTCGCCGATTTCGACGGCCGGCAGGGAACCTCGACGGGTGGAACGATGTGTTCTGCCCGTCAAGGTTCTCTGCCGTGTGTACACAGGCCTTAAACATCTTCCCAGTTTTTGTTCCAGTCTAGGTCTTTACTGGGAGGATTTATCCTCTCGATCTGTCCTGGTGACCAATATCAAGAAGGCAAAAAGTAAAAATCAGGAGTTGAGAGAAATCTTTTAGTGGGGAAACCTGTTGCAGTAAGAGCTGTCTAATGCCGAGTACGCGCGATCGTAAATTCCGATCGTGTGTGGGCCCCATCAGACTTTTTTCAGTCAGTGTTTAGAAATAGAACATGTTTTATTTTTTTCCGATGGGGAAATTCCTATTGTCTGTGTGCAACTCCGACGGAGAAAAAACCCAAGCATGCTCAGAATCAAGTCAACGCATGCTCTGAAGCATTGAACTTAATTTTTCTGGGCTCGTCGGAGTGTTTTACATCACCACGTTTTGGACGGTCGGAATTTGGTCTGACAGTGTGTATGCAAGACAGCTTGAATGGAATTCTGACAAAACATTCCATTGGATTTTAGGCCATCGTGTGAATTCCCATCAGTTTGTGAACATATATAAATAATTATAGAAACAAATTAGAAAAACATTATAGTTTTGGATGATCTTTGACTAGTAAGCATGGTCATGTCTGTCGCAATGTTTGATAAGCAATAAAAAATATTGAGGTTTCTGTGAATTTGTTCCTGAAGAGTCCATCAATAACCTCTCCTTCTATCTTACTGTTTCTTGATTTGTGAAAAAGTCATCTATAACTAGGATTACACTTGTCAGCTGTTAAAACGACTGTTATGGGAAATGGAATGTGTCTACCCATCTAGTGAAGTATAGTAATGCATGACTAGCACAAATTACTTTGTAACATCACAGGACATGGTCTTTTGAGTGATTCCTGTCATCATGTGTTCCTTAGAGTTGCACCAGTCTGGTCCTAAGTAAAATTAATGACAATGTTCTTGGAGCTCTGGTCCGTGCCATCCATATAGATAGATAAAATGAAACAGACCATCCACACATGCTTTGAAGCCTGGAAGAAAACGTGAAGATTTCTGGCAAAGTTACATTCCTTTGAATGAGAAAGAAATACATTGTACATAATAAAAAATAAATAAATCTAAAACCACAAATAAGCAATTTTTTTTCCTTCTCAATGTATTTCAGAAAGATAATTATGCTTATTCCCATGTTTATATAATTATGTGTGCATGTGTATAATTTACATTAGTTTTATTACTTGGAAAGTATCCAGATGAGTCCAAGCAGAAGGTTAACTAATCACAAGATGGAAGCATTGCCAATGAAAGTTGGAAATAAATCCTTCTGCTTTTAGAGTAGAGCAATTTGTGCACCTGCATTGGATCATTTACTCTCATTTTTGGATGAAAGGGAGCAGAGGGGTTTCTCTGCTTTTTTCAGTTTTCATTCATCATTGAAAATTCTCAGGTCTCGCTCTGTATCACTTTATTGACCTTTCACTATGGTGCACTCATCCATTTTAATACAGCACTGCTCAAAGTGGTATCTGTGCTGGCCAAACAATGGATGTTAGACAAACAACAAAATTAGCTCTCTTGCCAAACTAAAAAAACTCATAGGATTCGCTTAAGTTAAATTACAGAAAAGATTAACACATATTAGTTATGTTTTTTTTCTATGAATAATGGGTACAAATTTAGCAGTTGTATAAAAGATAAAGCATACTTATGAAACTTGCCAAATATGATTATATTTAAAACTGTTACCAGAAACATATTCACATTACAAGTGCATGTATGTAATACATGGGAGAAAACAGAACGATTTATGTGGATTTTCTTGCTTCTTTACAATTGGTTAAACTAAGTTAGCATTATTTAATAATGAGGATTGTTAGGATATTATATTATATGCACAATCACAAAAAGACACGTGGATGTAGAAAAATTATAAAACTTGTGGGTTCATCTTAGTATATACTGTAAGTATTCATTTATATGTACAGTGCATTATCCAATTAAAGGGTTTGTAAAGGAATTATTTTTTTATCTTAATAGCTTCCTTTACCTTAATGCAGTGCTGTTTTCATGTCATAATTTTTCGTTTTTGCTCTCAAGTTGCTGTAATTCTTCTCTGATCTCCACACTTCCTGGTTGTCTGTTTCCTGATAACCACAGTGCTGGGAGCTTTCTCTCTGTGGTCACTAACTTCAAGGAGGTGTGATTACTGTGTGTCTTAATCCCCTCAGCACCAATCAGTTTCGTTTTCCAAACCATCACTCCCCTGTATTGGCCTGTATTGGCTCTGTACAGCAGAGAGGCAGGAAACAACATGCAAAAACGAAACTAAAAACCACAGGTACATTATATGATTGATTTTTATCTATTTTTTTGTCATTTTTAACCACTAGCCGACCAGCCGCCGTCGTTCTATGGTGGCAGGTCGGCTCTCCTGGGCGAGAGCCCGTAGCTCTACGTCGGGACTTTCGCGGCCGCTAGGGGGCGCGAGCGCGCCACCGGCGGCCTGCGCGCGCGCCCCCCCCCGCTCGCCCCCGAGTCCCGCGCGCGTGCCCGGCGGGCGCGATCGCCACCAGGCACGCGCGCTCGTTCGTTACAGAGCGGGGAACGAGAGCTGTGAGTGTAAACACACAGCTCTCGTTCCTGTCAGCGGGGGAAACGCTGATCCTCCATTCATACAATGTATGAACGGAGGATCAGTGATTCCCCCTAGTGAGTCCACCCCCCCCATACAGTTAGAACACAAATAGGAACACACTTAACCCCTTCCCCGCCCCCTAGTGTTAACCCCTTCACTGCCAATGGCATTTTTATAGTAATCCAATGCATTTTTATAGCATTGATCGCTATAAAAATGCCAATGGTCCCAAAAATGTGTCAAAAGTGTCCGATGTGTCCGCCATAATATCGCAGTACCGAAAAAAAAACGCTGATCGGCCGCAATTACTAGTAAAAAAAAAATATTAATAAAAATGCCATAAAACTACCCCCTTTTTTGTAAACGCTATAAATTTTGCGCAAACCAATCAATAAGCGCTAATTGCGATTTTTTTTTAACGAAAAATATGTAGAAGAATACGTATCGGCCTAAACTGAGGAAAAAAAATGTTTTTTTATATCTTTTTTGGGGATATTTATTATAGCAAAATGTAAAAAATATTGAATTTTTTTCAAAATAGTCGCTCTATTTTTGTTTATAGCGCAAAAAATAAAAACCGCAGAGATGATCAAATACCACCAAAAGAAAGCTCTATTTGTGGGAAAAAAAGGACGCCAATTTTGTTTGGGAGCCACGTTGCACGACCGCGCAATTGTCAGTTAAAACGACGCAGTGCCGAATCACAAAAAGTGCTCTGGTCTTTGGACAGCAATATGGTCCGGGGCTAAGGTGGTTAACCACTTCAGCCCCGGACCATATTGCTGTCCAAAGACCAGAGCACTTTTTGAGATTCGGCACTGCGTCGCTTTAACTGACAATTGCGCGGTCGTGCGACGTGGCTCCCAAACAAAATTGGCGTCCTTTTTTTCCCACAAATAGAGCTTTCTTTTGGTGGTATTTGATCATCTCTGCGGTTTTTATTTTTTGCGCTATAAACAAAAACAGAGCGTCTATTTTGAAAAAAATGCAATATTTTTTACTTTTTTCTATAATAAATATCCCCAAAAATATATAAAAAATTTTTCCTCAGTTTAGGCCGATACGTATTCTTCTACATATTTTTCGTAAAAAAAAAATCGCAATTAGCGTTTATTGATTGGTTTGCGCAAAAGTTATAGCGTTTACAAAATAGGGGGTAGTTTTATGGCATTTTTATTATTATTATTTTTTTACTAGTAATGGCGGCGATCAGCGTTTTTTTTCGGTACTGCGATGTTATGGCGGACACTTCGGACACTTTTGACACATTTTTGGGACCATTGGCATTTTTTTAGCGATCAATGCTATAAAAATGCATTGGATTACTATAAAAATGCCATTGGCAGTGAAGGGGTTAACACTAGGGGGCGGGGAAGGGGTTAAGTGTGTTCCTATTTGTGTTCTAACTGTATGGGGGGGGGGGGACTTACTAGGGGGAATCACTGATCTTCTGTTCATACATTGTATGAACAGAAAATCAGCGTTTCCCCCGCTGACAGGAACGAGCGCTGTGTGTTTTCACACACAGCTCCCGTTCCCCGCTCTGTAACGAGCGATCGCGTGTGCCCGGCGGCGATCGCGCCCGCCGGGCACACGCACGGGACTCGGGGGCGAGCGGGGGGGCGCGCGCGCTTGCCGCCGGCGGCGCGCACGCGCCCCCTAGTGGCCGCGAAAGGCGCGACGTAGAGCTACGGGCTCTCGCGCACCCGTGCCGACCTGCCGCCGTATAACTGCGGCGGCTGGTCGGAAAGTGGTTAAAAGGAATCAGTTAACTATTATGTCTCTATACCCTGTAAACAGTCATTTCAGCATAACATTTATTTTTTATTTATTTACAACTCCTTTAAAGGGGCTTTATAGGAGATATTTAGTTAAAGCACACTTTCATTTTACAACATAGCAGTATAAACACAAGTTATTTTTGACAGTATAATATAGTAAACTTATTTAAATAAATCCTTTCCATTGTGAGTGCCATCTGTCTGTTGGCCATATATTTTTATAAACTTACTGGATTACCCTGCATGTTTTGCTGCTTCTTCTCTGCTCATTGCTTTGGTTTTCCTAGGTCGACCCTGTACCAACTGTGCTTCCTGAACCTCCTCCTCTCAGCACCTTAATAATTCAGAATACAGGCTCTGTGAATTGTGCAAAACAAGGCATAGTGAATATGTGTTACAGTATTCTAGTAAGTAAATACAGTAGGTGAAATTCTTCAAAAAGAAAACTTTAAAACTTCAAATTCATTCAGATTGATATGAGTAAACTAGAAATAATTTAAAAACAATGCAGAAATGAATGCATGATTTAAAATTTTACTATAGTCAGTTAAGCTCTGAAATCACAAGCTGGTGGCTACAGTAGTGGCTTGAAAGTGAAAGTGATGAAATAGCTCCTGATCACTTTCACAGAGCTGGAAGTGTGGTGCCTCCCCCCCTTCCGCTGGGCCCTCCTCCTCCCATGGTTTACAGGCTCTCCCACTCTTACCAGAGCCTGGGAACACAACTGCCGGCTAGGGGGATGGCTACAAGACCAAGGCAAATCCATGCCTTGATCTCTCATACAAACAATAAAACCGGAAGTGATTTCACTTCCAGTTTCAGATCCACCATTTCCCAGGCAGTACAGCCAATGGACACAACTAAGAAAGCCGTTCTGTGTTTGGTTAGAGGGTGTGAGGGTCAGGGGAGATATTGGGGTCTATCAGACCCCTAATGCCTCCATAAAAAATATCTACCCCCTGCCCAATGCTATTATATAGGGGCTTATTAACTGCCTGTAATAGCAATCAAGTAAAAAAAAAAAAAACGTAAAAAAAATTATAAGTAAAAAAAAAAACATAATAAAATTAACAAAAAATTAGCGTAATCCTTGTTGCTCCACACACCTGCACAAATGCAAGCCCAGGGTGTGCAAGCACATGTAAACCACAGACGCACCACACGTTTAACATATCGCTATAAACATCAGAGAGAGAACAGCACACTAATTCTAGCACAAGAGCTCCCAGTTAACTCTAAACTGATGAGCTATAAAGGCTTTTAAAGTGTCACCTATGGTGATTTTTGGGCACCATTGTTTTTGGCGATATCACAGGCACATGCAATTATAAGACATGGAATGTTTGGTATCTATTTACTTGATGCAACCTCATGTTTTATATTTTAACCACAAATGAGTATTATATTGTGTGTTTTGAGAACTAATGGCGCGTACACATGATCACTTTTGTGATGAAAAAAAACAACGTTTTAAAAAACGTCATTTAAAATGATCGTGTGTGGGCAAAACTTAGTTTTATGTCTTCAAAAAAACGACCAAAAAAAAAATTCGAACATGCTTGAATTTTTTGTGTCGTTTTTCAAAATGTCATTTTTTGTGTCATAAAAAGTGATGGTGTGTGGGCAAAACGATGCTGAAAACAACGTTTTTAAAGCCGCGCATGCTCAGAGGCAAGTTATGAGACGGAGCTTCAATGGAACAGAGTGCCGTCGAACGTGGTGTACGTCACCACACTTTGCAAGAGCATTTTGGAAAAACAATGGTGTGTATGCAACGTCGTTTTGGAAAATGAAGTTTGAAAAACGTTGTTTTGTTCCGTGAGATAAAATGACGTTTTTTTTCATCACAAAACGTGATCGTGTGTACGCGGCATAACACTAATTTTATTATATTTGCACCTGAAAATTTGTGTTTAACATCTACCCGCCTGCCGTGTAGAAAAATGAGGGCGGCTCAGCGTTTGCGGCTACACCATGTTCATAGGACACAGCGTGACCCCGATTTCAGTAAAGAGCAGATGACGTGGCTTTTACTCATGTGTGTCTAATCACAGCCAGTCATGTGTAAACAAGGAAGTGCCATTTATCGGCTGACATAGTGTGAGGTGAAAACAGCCGATTAGTGGCATCCCCTTGCAGGGGATACATATACAGGTAATCAGGACACTGATCAATAGTGCCCTGATTACATAACAGCCCTAGAAGTGCCAATTAGTGGGACAGCAGTCAGTGAACATCAGTGACACCAATCAATGCCCATCAGTGGCACCAATCAGTGCCCATTGGTGTCAGTGTCAGTGCTGCCTTTCAGTGCCCATCAGTGTCTGCTCATCAGTGCTGCCCATCAGTGCCCATCAGTGCTGCCTATCCATACCCACCAGTGCAAATCATCAGTGCCACCTATCAGTGCCCACCAGTGTCACCTATCAGTGCCCACCAGTACTACCTATCAGTGCAGCATATTAGTGCCTATCAGTGCCACCTAATCAGTACCCCTCCATGCTGCCTCACCAGTGCCCAAAATTTCTGCCCCATCAGGGCCCATCAGTGCAGTCTAACAGTGTCCATCAGTGCCACCTCATAAGCACCCATCAGTAAAGGAGAAAAATTACTTATTTACAAAACTTAAATTTTTGTTTTTCAAAATATTCAGTCTTTTTTTAGCAAAAAAATCAAATCAAGCAGTGATTAAGCTGAAAAAACTGCTAAAATTTTTATTTTTTACAAACAGAATATAACATAAACATTTGCAACTATTACCATTTATTCTACACTGCTTCTACTTTTAGAAAATATATAGGGCCAGATTCAGGATGGAGAGCGTATCTTTGTGCGGGCGTAGCGTATCCTATTTATGCTATGCCTCCGCAACTTTGACTGGCAAGTGCTGTATTCACAAAGCACTTGCTCCGTAAGTTGAGGCGGCGTAGCGTAAATGGGCCTGCATAACAGCGCGTAATTCAAATTAGGCTGGTAGTTGGCGTGTTGTATGTAAACTAATCGTGACCCGACGTAAATGACGCGCCGACCGAACTGCGCATATGCGCCAGCCGTGTAAGTTCTTTCTGAATCTGGCCCATAATGTTCTGGAGGTTTAGGTAGTTTTGTTGCCAAAAATATTTTATTTTACATATATGTGGAAAAAAAACAAAAAACAAATATAGAACTGAACTGGATAGATTTTTAATACTCATGGAAAAAATGACACTGAATTTTGGATCTCACAAATTTTAGTATTACGGTTGCAATGTTAAATGTTCTTAATTTTAATGGCAAGAACACTATTCTATCATTAGGAAAGAAAGGACTGCAGTTTTTAAACCAGGTAGTGAATGTTTTTCTAGGTAAACGGTAAAGAATAGCATACTACGTTAAAAGTTGGTCTACCTCCAATTCGTTCCTATATGGGATGGATTTTGCAGTGGGCTATTGCTGCCACTCTATTTAGATTGAACACACATCTAGAAACATTTTATTTTGCCAAAGGTCAAACGTACTGTTATGTTAAAAAAAAGGGGGGGGGGTGAGAATTACATTTTTTTAACATGACATGATGACCAATACATTTTTTTTTGGGCATGGGGCACCGGGCATTGAAGGTGACAACCATCTATCCATTAATGATATTGGTGACTGGTCAAAAATGTAGAAGTATTTACTGTTTTGTCGTGTATATACATACATATACTAATAAGGATTTTTACGCATTTGCGTGTTACTAGCAATTGTAAGCATGGATGGCTCCGGTTACATGGCCTCCTTCCCTTTCTTTACAAAAAAATATATTAATATATGACAATAGCTCTAATTACTCTCCTCATTTTCTTTTTCATGGGGTACCCCGATTTTTGGTCCCTAAACCACAGAACTCATTGCATTAATTTAAATGGTAATAATCTAATAAAAATGAAAGGGACAACTCAGTGGATTGCACAACTCTTGCTGATGACAAATTTGGTAGTTTTTTTGTAGGCCCTTAGCTAGTAATGTGCAGCCTTGCTAAGTTACTACCTCCTGAACTAAAGCAAATGTATGCTTTCTTCTCTGTTGTTTGTCACAACTCAGCTTGAGGATATAAATGGTAGAATTCAATCAAAGTGGAAAGGTTACAGATCAACTTGTAAAAAGCTATAGCAGTCTGTCTTTGCAAGACCACTGGCACATTTATAGTGATATAAGAACTGATATAGTTGGTGCAGACTGACATATTTCAGAACTGGTGAGTTTTTCAGCTTTTTTTTTTTTTTTACCAAAAATTGCATTTTACAGACTTAATCATAGCTAAACAAAAACTAATTATGCCCTTGAAAGGACACATATTACCCTTTGTCTGTCATATATATCACATTGCAATGTCATGCATCATAGTGAAGATAATTCCCAAAACAGAAATGCCAATGCAATAACACTAGTAGTTTCTAAACTCCCATACATGAATTGACACCCTCAAAGAAAATGGAAATAGCTGCATTACAGGTGCCCAGGCTGCTCATTTGAGAAGCAGTCTACCTCCAGGTATATTTATCTTTTCCTTCATCTTTAATATGACCCTCCACCCTGGTTTTTCCTTATCTACATATATAAGTTGATTCTCATTTTCCGTACATTATTTCCTTACAATGAGCCAGATAACCTCATAAAATGGTATGTGCTGCCTGACAAGCTCCTTGCCCACCCTCACCTTTAAATTTCCACTAGTGTCTCCACAACCACCAGTACCATAAAATATACTGTAAATGTTCCATTATTACTTCTTCATCTAGTGCAGTGGTTCTCAACCTTCCTAGTGCTGTGACCCCTTGATAACATTTCCCAAGTTGTGGAGACCCCGTGGGTAGTCAGCACCCAAGGCAAGGCAAGTAATTTGCACCCCTAACCCATGGACATTTAGCGCTCCCAGAGTCCCTTCCACTCCACAATTTAGCATGTGCCACTCTTTCGCTTTGTTCTCCTTTCTTTCCCCTTTATCTCTCTCTATCCTAATTTCTTGTTTTTTTTTTCGCCATCTCTCTCTCTCTCTCTAGCCATCTTTCTTGTTCTTTCTCTCCCTTTTTCTTTGTTCCTCCCCCTTCCATGTATTCTCTATTTTTATTCTTTCTCGTACTCCTTGTTGTGTGGGTGGGGGGAATGGGAAGAGTAGCAGTGCTGGGGAAGTTCCTATTTAGGTGTTCTTGATCAAATCTGCTGATCTGAGAACTGTAGTGAGGACCTTTAATGGCAAATATAACCACAGGCAATGTTACTCACTGTGTCTCTGGCTTCCTGGTGTCTCACAGCAGTGACCCCTATGCTGAAATCAGGAAATAGGGTCTCCTCCAGCCCCTCCCAATTGACATTTCTCACCAGTCAGCTGACCCCTAGTCTATGCCCCCATCCATGCCATGAACTGGGCAGCTGCGAATAGGCTGAGTGGGCGTCCATGAAAAGGCTGGGAGAGTGGTGCGCAATTCAGAAACAGCCTGGGGTTTGGTGACCCCTGGAAAATCGTAATTTGACCCCTGAGGAGGCCCCGACCCCCAGGTTGAGAACCACTGATCTAGTGTCTTGCTTGGATGCATTATTATTAAGGTCATAGGCTGTGGACAGACAGCTAGATGGGCAGTACTGTAGGTCAAATTAATTTCTACTGCCATGGTCCATAGGTTAGGGAGCGTTGGCTAAGACTGTGAAAGGCCAGGTGTCTTGTATAAAAGGTGAATATTAAGTTTATTTTACCTTTGTTTAAATGTTTCAAGGTACATAGGAAATGCAGAAAGCATAACAAAACAGTTATCAATATTAATATGAGCACTAATCTACCTGACATTCAAACAGACTACACCCACATAAACATATAATGAATAGCATAGACAGCTAACAATTTAATAGGAAAAATATTCATTATTCTACTGGAAAGTATAGTACAGGATGTCGGAGAGAACAACAAACACAGCATAACATTATGGCTCATCTCTCTTACAGGCAGAAAATAACAACTATTCTTGCAGTTAGGAAAAATCTTACACAAACACAATCAGCCCACACAACATTGCTTGGAAATTATGCAATGTATTTTATGCTCACATTGGTTAACTTTTTAACTCCAAAAGGTTACCTGTCAAAGTCACTCAGGAAGTCAGAAAAAACTTTTCCTTAAGGTGAATTGAAAATGCAGTAGATATAAAAAAAATAGTCTACAATTACTTGAACAACTTTGAACAGTTATGCTGGGCATTGTGTTGCAAGTCAACAGTCTTCTGATGGGAATAGGGATGTTCACTGATCGGCCAAAAACCCACATTTTCAAAATCATTCAATGGGAGTGCCAAGCCAAACAACTGATAATGTATGCTGTGAACTCTGGTCAGGTGCAATTATTTGGCGAATAATGTGTTTGGTCAAAGTCCTAGCTCCCTCACTATAAAAGTCAACTTTCCTAGCAGCCCTCTGTCAGTGCATTGAGTTAGTAATCTATAAACCAAAACTGTATACTGCTGACGTTTGAGGCCTCAAACTTCATATATACTGTAAACAGTATCACTGTAGCCCCCCCCCCCCCTTCCTCGATTCTATTTTGGAAACGGTTATTTTATTTTATTTTATTTTTAGGGGGAGCAGATACCTGGTTTTGACAGGTACCCGCTCCCACTTCTGCTCAGGTCACCTAGACATTCTGAGTGGAACTTTGGCCCCCCTCCTTTTGCCCATGGCCTTCTGGGACACATCACAGTTCCCAGAAGGCTACGGGACCATTCACAATGTGTAGTGCAGCTTGTGCATTTGCAGTGTGAAGCCAGCTGTGAAGCCACAAAGAGTCAGAGCCAGCTTCCCACACTAAAGATGCTGACACTGGGGACCCAAAAACAGGTTAAGAACTGGCTTAGGTGAGGACAATGCTAGACCCTAAGTGTACTTTTAATAAAAGTCAGCAGCTACTGTATTTTTAGCTGCTGACTTTTATTTTTTTTGTTCCCAGGGTGAAGATCCTCTTTAAAAAATAGACATAATCAGTGAAGATAAATACAGTGCTTCATGGGTGGGTGGTGGAAGATCCTTGACTTGCTTTGCAGAAATTCTGCAATCTGCTTCATTTAACATACCCAAAGGAGATACCTAGGGCTAACATCAAAGATATATTAAACATGTACAGTATATACAGTATATATATAAAATAATGTATTTAATAGTCCAATATACTATGGTGTACATCCAATGCCATAGTCAGGCCATCTGAATAGGACAAGCATTTATATGATTAAATATATAATCAATGGTTAAATTACTTTTAGATGAGTGAGGTTCTGGAAACAGTGATCCCACACTATACACTCAGGACACCACCATGTAAGTCACACTTCCCTTAGGGTACAAACTCACCAGATATCAATAATTAATGCACCTTATAGTAATCCTTTTTATCACTTTAACCACTTCAATACCAGGCACTTTTGAAAAAGAGGAAATCACCGCTCCAGGTGGGTGCTGCAGACTTTCAATCAGAGGGAATATTCGGAACACCAGGGTGCCGGCAATGCAAGTAGCAATAGAAGAAATGGCAAGAAATTTGAATAGCCGCACTCCCAGGAACTTCCAGAAAAGTAGTCTTTATTGATTAAAAATCAGCAAAATACATCCAAACATAGCCACAAACTGTACAGCCGACGCGTTTCACACTATACTTTAGTGCTTAGTCATGGCTGAATTATGGTACACCAGCAGTGAAATTTAAACAAAACCTCCAATAGATCACATGACCCAGTTTAACCAATGATATCCAAAGGTCAAATGAAATAGACTGGTGCAGGATAATTGGGATCATGTGTGTATGGGAGGAAACGTCCCTAATCAAAAACATATGTGCAGTCAGAGACAATGTAGGACAAGTCACATTATCTAACAAATCATCTCATAAAATGACACAGAAATTACAGTACAGCAAAGATCAAGAGGATATGTTTTAAAAAAAATATAAATATAAATATAAAAATAAATATAACTATAAATATACATATACATTTAAATACAAATGCATATAGGAGGATATATGTGAAAAGATCTAAAAGAATATATATACATTTTTAACCACTTCCATACTGGGCATGTAAACCCCCTTCCTGACCAGGTGAAATTTCAGCTTGCGGCACTGCGTCGCTTTAACTGACAATTGCGCGGTCGTGCGATATGGCTCCCAAACAAAATTGGCGTCCTTTTTTCCCCACAAGTAGAGCTTTCTTTTGGTGGTATTTGGTCACCTCTGCGATTTTTATTTTTTGCGCTATAAACAAAAAAGGACGACAATTTTGAAAAAAAATACAATATTTTTTACTTGTTGCTATAAAAAATAGCCCAATTTAAAAAAAAAATTCAGTTTAGGGCGATACGTATTCTTCTACATATTTTTGGTTAAAAAAAAAAATAAAAAAAAAATCGCAATAAGCGACTGGTTTGCGCAAAAGTTATAGCGCCTACAAAATAAGGGACAGAATTGTTATTTTTTATTATTTATTTTTTTTACTAGTAATTGCGGCGATCTGTGATTTTTATTGCGACTGCGACGTTATGGCGGACATATCGGACACTTTTGACACATTTTTGGCACCATTCACATTTATACTGCAATCAGTGCTATAAATATTCACTAATTACTGTATAAATGTGACTGGCAGGGAAGGGGTTAACACTAGGGGGTGAGGAAGGGGTTAATGTGTTTCCTGCATTGTGTTCTAACTGTAGGGGGAGGGGGGGTGACCGATCTGTGTCCCTATGTACTAGGAACACAGATCGGTATGCTCTCTCTATGACAGGACGCTGTCATTGTGAGAGCAGGCAATGAGAGATGATCTCATATGTTTACATATGAGATCATCTCTCATTGGCCCATCAGATCGCACCGCAAACGGCCACTCTGATTGGCCGTTCGCGGTGATCTGTGATTGGCTGTGTCCGAGGGACACAGCCAGTACACAAGTTCCCCGCTGCGCGCTCTGGAGCGCGCGCTGGGAACGAGGAAAGGGGCTGCCGTGAAAACACGGCAGCCCGGAGATTTAGAGCCACCCTGCGGCCGTATATACTCGTACGGCCGTAGGGAAGTGGTTAATCAATAAAGACTACTTTTCTGGAAGTTCCTGGGAGTGCGGCTATCCAAATTTCTTGCCATTTCTTCTATTACCAGGCACTTTTGCCCCTTCCTGCCCAGGATAATTTTGAGCTTTTAGCGCTGTTGCACTTTGAATGACAATAGCGCAGTCATGCAACACTGTACCCAAACTACATTTTTATCATTTTCGTCCCACAAGTAGAGCTTTCTTTTGGTGGTATTTTTTGCTAAACAAACTAAAAAAAGACTGAAATTATCGAAAAAAAAATAGTTTCTGTTATGATTTTTTTTCTCCTTCACTGATGGGCACTGATGAGGCGGCACTGATGGGCGGCACATATTTTTTACCAAAAATATGTGAAAGAATACGTATCGGCCTAGATTGAGAAAAAATAATGTTTTTTTAAAAAAAAATTGGGCTATTTATTATAGCAACAAGTAAAAAATATTGAATTTTTAAAAATAATTGTTGCTCTTTTTTATTTATAGAGCAAAAAATAAAAACCACAGAGGTAATCAAATACCCCACCAAAAGAAATCTCTACTTCAATTTTGTTTGGGAGCCACGTCGCAGGACTGTGCAATTGTCAGTTAAAGCGACGCAGTGCCGGAAGCTGAAATTTCACCTGGGCAGGAGGGGGTATATGTGCCCAGTAAGCAAGTGGTTAATTAGTGTGTTTGTTTTCTGACACTTTGTTATGTTCTAATAACAGAATCCAAAATTGAAAATAAGTCCATCACATCACCTCTTGTAAATGATATCTAGGACAAATGTTTAAACTATTTATGTAGAGCAGATTGTTGTCAATATTAATCTAAATCTTATGCCGTGTACACACAACCGTTTTTCGGGTTCTAAAAAATGAAGTTTTTTTAAATGTCATTAAAAACGATTCTGTGTGGGCTCCAGAGCATTTTTCACAATGTAAAAAATGTCCATTAAAAATTTCGAACATGCTCTAATTTTGTGAAAAAAACATGCATGCTCAGAAGCAAGTTATAAGACGGTAGCGCTCGTTCTGGTAAAACTAGCGTTCATAATGGAGAAAGCACATTCATCACGCTGTAACAGACTGAAAAGCGCAAATCATCTTTTACTAACACAAAATCAGCTAAAGCAGCCCAAAGAGTGGCGCCATTCGCATGGAACTTCCCCTTTATAGTGCCGTTGTACGTCGTCACCGCGCTTATCTAGAGCTTTTTTTTTTTCACGATCGTGTGTAGGCAAGGCTGTTTTAATGATCGGGTTGAAAAAAACTAAATTTTTTCTAGACCCTTAAAAACTTAGGGCCAGATTCACATACAATTACATTGGCGCAGAGTATCAGAGATACACTACGCCGCCGTATTTTACCAGGCTCTACGACGAATCCAAGTAGATTTTGGCCCGTAACGTACGGCGGCGTAGTGTATTTCTCGCGGCGGAATCGAAATACGCGATTAGGGGGCGTGAAGCATTTAAATTAGGCGCGTCCCCGCAGCGATCGAACTGCGCATGCTCCGTTCAGAAATTTTGCGCGAAATAACGTCGATACGTCATTTGTTGTTTGAGTAGCGTCGTTTACGTACATTCCTATTCCCGGACGACTTACGTAAAAAATAAAAAAAGACGTTGACCTTCGACGCGGGAACAACGGCCATACTTAACATGGGCTGTCTAAAACTAGACCAGATAAAAGGTGGAATAACTTTACGCGACAAAAAGATGACTACAGATGCCGTAAGAGTTTGCGAACGATGCTCGTAACTTTGTGGATCGTCGGAAAAAGCTTATTTGCATACCCTGACGCGTAAAACGACGGGAACTCCACCCAGCGGCCGCAAAATTATTGCAGCGTACATCCGAAGGTGTACAAACGCGTAAGCCAGTCGGATTGAAGCCCGCAGCCATCGTTTCATGGTTTGAGGATTCAGACTAATGAAACGACGCGCGTAATTTGAAAGTACTCCGGTCTAACGCGAGATAGGCCGGAGTAAGGGCTCTGTGAATCTGGCCCTTAATTTTTTAGAACCCAAAAAACGGTTGTGTGTACGTGGCATTAGGATTGCTCTACAAAAAATAAATAAATTACTAATCAATAAAAGATGCAGTTGAAAAACAGGTATCCATATGTCTCAGAAGCTTTTTTTTTATACAATACCAAATAAGTTTTTTTTTTGTTTATAATATATTAGAGTAGGATATTGGCGATTAGTTATGTCATAGTTTAATTTTATTCTGTGAAGTATTTTTATTTTTACTTTATTTTTATATGAAAAGATAGACGAATGCTCACTTTAGAGCTTAGTGGTAGCAATACATGAATGCCACTGTGCTCTAGCAAAAGGGCTGCACTCCTCATTGTCCTTCCTGCTCCTCCCTTTCTCTGCTATCCATACTACCCCAAATTCTCAATCTGTATCTTCAAGAAATAGGGATGGAAGGTTTTCAAGGGGTGTGACAGACCTACCTTGCAGGGGTGAAGGTGATCAGTGAGTGGCTTTGCAAAGTAGGGGCAAGCTTAGGCTGCAGCTGTATCACTGAGCAGGCTGTTGTCTCTACCCCAGCTGCTGCAGTGTAATAAAAATTTACACCCAAGCCCCTACATGCCCAGGCTCTCAATATCAGCTTGGTGACTAATCCTCATAACCAGCAGTCCCCCCAATCAACTAAGAAAGTATGCAAAGCTCAGGCAAAATGCTGCAATGCTGTTTTTCAGTTGATATGCCAAGGGAACAGGAGTCACACTAGAGCAGGATCGTTCAGCTTTGGCGGGGAAAGCTGATACATGGTAACCCCACATAACTGTGTGCCAGGAAAGATCATGTCACACGGTCTGCTCTTTGGCAGGAAAAGGTCACATCCATGCCTTGCCTAGCACATATCCTCAACGTGGTTTTCAACGTCCTTCTTAATGTTGAAAAAAACTATTTCCATATATGCAAGCCTAAAAGTTTCATGGAGAAAGTAGAAGGGTCTGACAATACTCCAGGTCAGAATATAGATACCAAAGTGGGGGCTGTCTCTTCCAGTAACAGTTTATAACATTTGGTGGATAAACTATCCAGCCTTAAACCTTTGACCCATAGGGAGGTTTTGACAATAGTTTGCAAGGGCAGAGTTACAGAGGTTAATGCTGTGTACACACGACCATTTTTAATGGTCTAGGAAAAAAAAAAACTTTTTTTTTCAACCTGATTTTTGTCAAGCCTGCCTTGCCTACAGACGATCATGAAAAAAAAAATGCTCTAGCAAAGCGCAGTGACATACAACACGTACGACGGCACTATAAAGGGGAAGTTTCATTCGGATGGCGCCACCCTTGGGGCTGATTTTGCTGATTTTGCTGATTTTGTGTTAGTAAAAGTTTGGTGAGAGACGATTTGCGCTTTTCACTCTTCGTGCTTTTCAATCTGTTACAGCGTGATGAATGTGCTATCTCCATTATGAATACTAGTTTTACCAGAACGATCGCTTCCGTCTCATAACTTGCCTCTGAGCATGCACGTTTTTTTTCATGTCGTTAAAGCCTACACACAACCGGTTTTCACTAAGCAAAAAAATAGAGCATGTTCTAAATTTTTAATGCACATGAAAAATGCTCTGGAGCCCACACACAATCGTTTTTAATGACATAAAAAATAAAAATAAAATCACGTCATGAAAAATGGTTGTGTGTACGCGGCATAAGAATTAATCATTTCCAAAAAGACTGTCACATTTGTTGTTGTGTGAATCAGTAATAATCTATGAATATATATGATATTGTTTAGGAAACAGTGTATTTTATCCTGCCAATTGACCACAAAGTCAATGTGAGGGGTTGGACCTCTTGCATGAGGCTAAATTTGTTAGAATTGTACTGGATTTTTCCCAAATTTAAAATAATCCACTACTTTCAGTACACAAATTTGTTATTCATGGAGCACTAGCTAGTGACCACAATTATGTCTAGCCAAAAGCCAAGTATCCATATATTCTATGGGTTGATGTGGCCCATAAAGTATGTAAGCTTTCTGAACCTATTTACAGTCCTCAGTGTATTTTCTCAAAGTTATTTTTTCTCTGAGAAGATGCATAGACTAGGGTCCTACCAAATGAAAAGGCTTTACCAGTTTTCCAAAACAGCATAATGTTTTCAATGTGGTTCGAATGACAGGACATACATTCATTTCATCAATATTTTAGATTGGCTTGGAAAGTATCCCCTGACAGTAAGTATGAAGGCAGTCTCCATACCAAAAGCCCCTCTTGCCCAGACACTCTCGGGGTCAATGGGACAGAGGCATTCTCTGAAATGGACACAGCGTGGGTTGTCATGGATTTAATCTTGGGGAGTAATAAATGTAAGAAAAAAAGCCAATCTAAGACATCTCTCTATGTAAATGGGAGAAGTGCCTAATGTCTCTATCACAATGTGATAGTAGCTCCAAATGTCCTCCAAGCCTCTAGCTGTCATATTAGTATGTTGTATAAAGATGGTAAATTTGTGCACTAGATGTCCCAGAGAAATATTTAAATTCCCAAGAGTTGTCTTCAGCGGGTGATGGCACTACATTAAAGTCTCATCTAATTAAAGTGGTTGTAACCCCTGCCCATAGCTCATAGCAATCCTCACTACAAACTGTTAAAATCACAATATGTAAAGTTCACTGTACTGGCTCTGTTAGCTTGTAATCTGTATTGTTGTTTTTGCTGACGTCACCGGCGCATGCTTATCTTTAACGCAATTAACCAGTTCCCCTCCGAGCCATAGTAAAATGACGTCGGTGGGGACCCTTCGTCTTTCAGACTCGACGTCATATGACGTCCTTGCATTTTCCGGCCACTAGGTGACCCCGCCGCATTCCTCGGGACCCGGTGCGCGTGTCCGGCTGTCACGATGACCGCCGGGCACCCGCGATTGCACCGCAATCACAGCAGAAGCATGGATCTGTGTGTGTAAACACACAGATCCATGCCTGTCAGCGGTGAGGAGACTGATCTGTGTTCCCAGTAGAGAGGAACACACATCGATCTCCTCCCCTTGTGAGTGCCCCTCCCCCTAACAGAACACACTTTAGGTACATATTTAACCCCTTCAGCACCCCCTAGTGTTAACCCCTTCCCTGCCAGTCACATTTACACAGTAATCAGTGCAGTTTTATAGCACAAATCGCTGTGTAAATGTGAATGGCCCCAAAAATTTGTCAAAAGTGTCCGATGTGTGGGCCGCAATATCACGGTCACAATAGAAAAAAAAAACGGAGATCGCCACCATTACTAGTAAAAAAATAAAATAAAATAAATGCCATAATTCTATTTCCTACTTTGTAGACGCTAGAACTTTTACGCAAACCGATAAAATACGCTTATTGCGTTTTTTTTACCAAAAATATGTAAAAGAATACGTAAAAAAAAAAAAGTAAAAAAATAAAAAATGATATAGTGGCTCTTTTCAAAGAACAAGTGGAGTGGTGGCTGGGATGTCACAATCCTCCATGAGCAGATGTGTGCACCAGGTCCTCAGACGCATGGCCAACCAAATCAAACCAACCACTGAGGACCTGCGGCTGAAGGCAATGACAGATTTCTACAGAATTGCCAGATTCCCACGCACCGTGGGGGCCATTGATTGCACACATGTGGCACTCCAGCCCCCCCATGAGACAGAGCACATATACCGCAATCGGAAGCATTGGCATTCCATCAACGTACAGGTGATAGTCGATGCCCAAGGCCTCATATGGCACGTCCGTGCCAAACACCCCGGATCCAGCCATGACAGCTTCATATACAATCAGAGCCCCATCCCAATGGAATTCGAACAGAACGTGTATGGGGACACCTGGCTGGTTGGTGAGTGACATGTGTGGCAGGCATGACTGTCCCCCCACATGATTCACACATCACAAGGGGCACATGCATAACTAACATCCTCCTGTCTTTTCCCTTACAGGTGACTCTGCATATGCACTGGGACCCCATCTCATGACTCTTATCCGGAACCCCCAAACCCCAGGAGAGGAAAGATACAATGAAGCCCACGCCCAAACTCGTGCAGTGGTGGAGCGCACCTTTGGCCTCCTGAAGTCACGTTTCCGATGCCTGAATAAATCTGGGGGGACCCTGTTGTATTCACCAAACTTCGTGTGCCAGATCATCGGTGCATGTTGCCTGCTGCACAACTTCGCAGTAAGAAAGGGGGGCCTGCAGATTGACATACGTGATGACCTGACCCCTGAACCAGACAATCCCCCCCTAACGGAGGATACTCCATCTTCTGAGGGAAGAGCAGCCAGGAGACAGCTCACATTAGGCATCTTTGCACATTAACCACTTAAGGACCGCCTACCGCACATTTACGTCGCCAGAATGGCACGGCTGGGCACATCAACGTATATATACGTTAATTTTAGTACCCAGCCGTGGGTCACGGGCGCGCGCCCGCGGCGCGCTCCCGTGACCCGATCCGAAGCTCCAGGATCGCGGGATTCGCGGACCCGATCGCCGCTGCAGTGCGGCGATCCGTCCCTGGGGCGGAAGAACGGCTTCCCCGTGCTTCTCTGTGGCCGCAGCATCGATCGCGTCATCCCTGTAATAGGGGGATGCGATCAATGATGTCACACCTACAGCCACACCCCCCTACAGTTGTAAACACACACACAGTCACAGCGAAAGTTACAGCGCCACCTGTGGTTAACTCCCAAACTGCAACTGTCATTTCCACAGTAAACAATGCAATTTAAATGCATTTTTTGTTGTGAAAATGACAATTGTCCAAAAATGTGTCCAAATTGTCCGAAGTGTCCGCCATATTGTCGCAGTCACGAAAAAAATCGCTGATCGCCGCTATTAGTAGTAAAAAAAAAATAATTAATGAAAAATGCAATAAAACTATTCCTTATTTTGTAAACGCTATAAATTTTGCGAAAACCAACCGATAAACGCTTATTGCGATTATTTTTACCAAAAATACGTAGAAGAATATGTATCGGCCTAAACTGAGGAAAAAAAATGTTTTTTTATATATTTTTGGGGGATATTTATTATAGCAAAAAGAAAAAAATATTACATTTTTTTTTAAATTGTCGCTCTATTTTTGTTTATAGCGCAAAAAATAAAAACCGCAGAGGTGAGAAAATACCACCAAAAGAAAGCTCTATTTGTGGGGAAAAAAGGATGCCAATTTTGTTTGGGAGCCACGTCGCAAGACCGCGCAATTGTCAGTTAAAACCTGCATTTTGGTCCGGGTCTTAAGTGGTTATACACACACATTAATCATGGCACAATGAGAATGCATGCATGCACACCACTGTGGTCCCTAGCACAGACACATCACATCCTCATCAAATTGGATTAGCACAAGCCCACCATGCAGGACTTGTGAGCAGCAACGCCATGCCACGGCTCCAATTATATCACTGTACATTCATACACCATTCACACGGACCTGGGGATCACTTTTACCTGGTCCTGGGGAACCCTTCTCCACCACAAATGAGGGTGACACCCCTTTTCCGGTAGGAATGTCACCCCCACATTCCGAAATCATTCACAACACAAACAAAAAAAAATTGTCCAGCAAAAAAAATAAAAAATTCCAGCCAAAAAAAAAAAAAAGTCCAGAAAAAAGTGGGGAAACCAAATTAATGCCGCTGGCGTGACCCACGGCCACGGCCCCGACTCCTCAGGGGAGACTCATGGGGGGGGGAATCCGGGGAAGGTGGAGCAGCCCCTGGTCTCTGCCCACCTGGCGGCCATGCCCTCCAAGGCCACGGCAATTCTGGTCAGGCCGTATTGGCCTGGATAGCCTGGGTGAGGGCCCTCACATCCTGCCCAACGTCTTCTGTAGTAGTCTGCAGTTCGTTTAGGCAGTTTGTAAGAGCCAGGGAGTGGCAGTCCAGGTCCCCAAGCGTATCCTTTATGGAGGACAGGCTCTCCTCCATCCACACCAAAGTCTGGCTGACCTGTCCCAGATGGTGGGTCTGAAGGGCCTGGTCCCTTCTGAGATCGGCAGGCAGAACCTCGGCCACCCCCCTGGTCTTCTGGGACGACTTCCTGCCTCCAGCTGATGCTTGTGGCCGGGGAGAAGGGGAGGCCCTTGGGAGGGGAGCCCTGTTGGGGGAGGAGTGGGCGGGGCTACCCCTTATGGAGGGCTGGCTGCTGCCAGCCAGAGGGGAAGACTCCTCCAAAAATAACAATCCACTGGCTGACATGACCTTCTCCTCCTCCTCAAACTCCTCCTCCTCAAACTCCTCCTCCTCCAACTCCTCCGAGGACTCCGGCCTTGTCTGGGGGTCCTCATTAGGCTGGTGTCCCGGGGATGGTGCAGTCAGGCCAGATGGCCCGGCACCCTCCTGCACATCTGTGGATGACACAAAACATTCACAGGTTTGAGGATCCACACACTTGCCACATATCCCCCCCACACACATGCTACACATCAGATAGGACAAAAAAAACCTTACCTGTCATCACGGGCTCCTGACTGGAGTCATAGCCAGGCAGGCCCTCCACTTGTTGCCTATTAAAGGTGTGGGCCACCACACGCTCCTCCACTGTCAGCCTAACAGGGCATGGTGGGTCCCCTCCAGTGCCCCTGGCATGGGCTGCCATTTTGCCAGCTTCTTTCGGACCAGACACCGGAGATCACTGATCTTCTTTACGATCCCCTCGCGTGTCCGGGTCTCCCCCTCAATGAATTTACCTGGTCGGTAATGTTCTGCAAAATCTCCTTCCTGGCCGGGGTGGTGTTGGCACTCTCCGGGCCGTGAAGGAAACAGCCATATTGGGTAAGGGCCCGGGCAATAATTTGTTTCTCCCCCAAAGAAAAATTGCTCTTGCCCTTTCTCTCAGTCATACTCATACAACAACTCTCTCCCAAACAATCACCAAAAAACACACACAAAAACAAGCAGGAAAAATCAAGCAACAAAACAAACAAACAAAATCTATCAACCAAAAAGTCTCACAACCAGTCACCAAAAAACACTATCAAATATATTGTACAAAACACTAGATCAAACAGTCAACAAATATCACAAAGACAAGTCACAACGCAACAAACGCAAACACACAACAGAACAAAAGCACCTTGCTGTATAGGAAGGGATACAAAGGGATGTACTTTTGCAAAGGAAGGGCGTTTGTGTCTGTCTATTTAAGCTCTCTGCGTAGCTCACTAAGTTGCCCGGGTCCACTTCCAATTTCACTGATTGCGCCGTTCCCGTGTTGTGAGCATGCACACAGAGGTGCTGACCATGGTCTGCTTCATGTGCGCATGCGCGATCCGGCCGGCCCTTCATTTGCATGGGGTCACGGCTCATTTCAATGAAACACACCCACGTTCTTCCCAATTTGAATTACTCCGCCTTACGCCTCGGAATTTAAGTTACACCGGCGCAAATTTCTGCGCAAATACTACGAGGATATGGTGATTGCGCCTCTACATTACGCCGGTCAAAATATGCGCCAATGTACGTGAATCAGGCCCATTGTGTTTTTTTTCAAAATTGACGCTTTCTTTTGTTTATAGCGCAAAAAAATAAAAACTGCAGAGGTGATCAAAAACCACCAAAAGAAAGCTCTATTTGTGGGGAAAAAAGGGTGTAAATTTTGTTTGGGAGCCACGTTGCACAACCGCGCAATTGTCATTCAAAGTGTGACACCGCTGAAAACTAAAAACTGGTCTGGGCAGGAAGGGGGTGAAAATGCCCTGTATGGAAGTGGTTAATGGCATGCTTTCTGTGCTGTCACTCCATAATGATGTGTGCCATGTCCTTCATATCTGCTTGTGGCACCATGCTGAGATCCCACGACATTAGTCTCAGTAAACAAGTCCTGATACACCCCATGTGACCTTACATGTCAAAATGGTAAGAGACACAAGATTGGGGGTTATTGTGGAATGTGTTAGGATACATTGCTATACTATCTTATTTAAAAAAAACAGCTTCATAAGGAGAGAGTTTACTTCCTCTTTAAGGCTGGGTTTACACTTCTCATGACAGGAGCCTGTGACCGGCTCTCAACTGAACTAGTTCACGCAGCTCTGGGGCGGCCATGGAGTGGATTGCACAAGGGTCTTGTGCATCTTTTGGCTCAGTTTCAGTTTCCGAATGGAGAACAGGGGCTCATTGGACCCCTGCTGTGAGCTGTGGCCGCACACAGTGTAAACCCAGCCTAAAAGAAAAGACCTTGGATATTTGTGTCCTACTAAAACCAATGTTATCGTATCACAATGTTACGCTGACAATTTGGGTGAACCATGTTTTTTCCCCTGCATCCTCTAGAACTGAAGGGGAATTAGGGAGAGGTTGTTAATATGCACAAAACAGCAGCAGGAAGGTGACTCAAATACATTTATTTGCTATTTTGTTTGTTTATGGTAACTTTTTTTATTGTTTGTGTTTTTGTTGCATTGAAAGCTTCTAAAATGAAGAAAAAACTGCAGTACAGTAAAATTATTCTCTTTTTATATAATTTCGCAGTCTATGGAGATACAGATGAGAAACAGATTATTCTAACATCTGCTGTGCAATGACATTGTAGTGGTGATGTACCGTAACCGCTCCTTGCCTGTCATAGACCTCATTATATAATGACACATGTACTTGTTAACGGCATGACACAGACTTTGCACTAAGATGTGCTACTAAAAATATCTTTCTGAAAATCTCAATTTGAAAGTATCTCTTTCAAAGTAAAGATGAGGTATAACTGAATTAGGCATCCACTCCACCCCGTGCTTACCCAGTACCAGGTGAACTGGGAATGAATGCTTCCCTTTTCAAGTTCTAAACAAAAACAACAATTGAGTTTTAGTTGAAGAATAGTTTGGGAATGAGTCTGTAGGTTGCATTTAATTATGCAGGCAATTGTGCAAACTGCACAATTATAGTATCCACCAATAATTACCAACGCAGTAGTGAAACTTAATTCTCAGGTGTCTGGAATGATGAATTAAAAAAAAAAAAAACTATTTTTCTTCAGCAAATAAAATGTATTAAACATCAATTGATGCCAGATAAAAAGCCAATCCTTTCAAGTGATGCAGTACCCCTTTTATCAAGGCAGAAACATGCAATTTGATGAAGTGAGGGAACATTCTAAATTCCAGACTTGTCACTAGAACAAGAGATAAGGGTCAATCTTCCACTAGGCACACCTGTTCCATTGACATCACATAGAGAGAGAGGCAGAGCTCTCTGTGGGAAACTGGTTAACTGTTTCCTTCTGGGCTGGAGCAGCATTAACCACCACCTTCATACACACATGCATAAGCAAAGATCATAAATAAATAATTGCACCTGGAGAGGCAACCCAACTCAAAATCTTTGCATTCTGGAAAGATGACAGCAGATAGAGGCTTTCATGTCTTTATGCCCATCATTACCATTACAAAGAGTCACACTATCATATCTGTTTTCCAAATATATTTTACATTAGACATGTGCATTCGTTTTCGTCCGAATGCATTTTCGTCTGAATTTCAGGTATTTTCGTTATTGTTATAAAGAAAGCACAGAAAATGAAAAAACGAAAGATCTGACATAAACAAATGCTTTATTTTCGTTTTCGTTGTGGTCGAATGTGCCTAACCTTATCTCTATTAGTCCAATATTATTCTACATAGAGAGAAAAGATTCGACATAGTGAGACATGAAGATTCAACATTGAGAGACATGAAGAGTACATTTTTTTTTTTTTAAGATTCTGTCAAATCTTTTTTTTTTTCTTAGAACATTCGACAGACACCATAAGCCTTCAATAACAGATTCAACCTTAATTTAGATTTTCGGAAGAATGCATTTTTTTAATGAAAAACAAAATAAATGAAAAGCGAATTTCGGACGAAAACAAAATTACAAAACAAAATATTTCAGTCTATTTTACATTACAGAGAATACAGGGAGATACATGTTTGGTTTTTAATAATAGCAAAATGTCACCCTAAAATATATAATAACCTAGTTGGGGGATTTAACACGCTGGCACCCACTTCAAACTGATGTTTTAACTTTGCATGGGAAATTCCTAATAAGAGCTTCTTGTCATGGACTGGTGCAGTTGGTGTGGAAAGAAATGTATCTCATTGTCATACCATCCGTTTAGGGGAGAGTTCTTTACAGTTATAACAGTTAAACTTTAATATATTTTAACACATGAAATCATTAAAAGACCAAAACAATAATATAATATAAAAAAAATACAGCTTTTTTTTTTCCAAATAATAATAAGTACTGTATTTATTGGCGTATAACACTTACTTTTTTACTCTGAAAATAGAGGGTTAACTGTGCCTGCGTGTTATACACAGGGGGCTGTGGAAAGTTTTTTTCCTGAAACTTCCCTCTTAAAGTTAGGGTGCGTGTTATATGCTATATACACAGATAAATACAGTAGTTGTTAGCTTCTGTAACCCCTGTAAAATTGGATAAATTATCAGTAGTTTGATCTATGGTAATTATGTTGAATAATGTTACAGGGTCAAGAATTTTCTCCCCCCTGCGTGGCAAAATAGTAACCAGTTGCTCTGGGAGTTTTGCTTTGCTTTCCTTTGGACCAAAACTTTAGCAGTTGTGGGTTGACTTGATAAATAAGTGATTTTGCAACCTGATTAAACGTGTCTATGTAACCATACTCATTTACCTCCACTCTGTGTGTTGACATGTGACCCCTCTATTAGACTTCATTGGTTTTAATAAATAGTGCTGGAAAAGGAAGAATAAGCTGAGTGATATACATGCAGTACTCAGTCTTAAGCCGCGTACACACAATCGGTCAAACAGATGAGAACGGTCTGATGGACCGTTTTCATCAGACCAAACCGATCGTGTGTGGGCGCCATCGGTTATTTATCCATCGGTTAAAAAAAGCAAACTTGTTTTAAATTTAACCGATGGGTACCTAACCGATAGAAAAAAAACAATCGTTTGTAGGCATGTCTATCGGTTAAAAATCCACGCATGCTCTGAATCAAGAATTAATTTTTTTCAGCACGTCATTGTGTTTTACGTCACTGCGTTCTGACACGATCGGTGTAGGCACAACTGACCATCAGTCAGCTTCATCGGTTAACCGATGCAAACATCCATCAGACCGTTCTCAACGGTTTGACCGATCGTGTGTACAGGGCTTTAGACCATCTCTTTTTGCTTGCCTATGTTTATAGTCTCCACGATGCACAAGCTGCATACTAGAGATAATATACTTTACTGTTGTACTATTCATATCTACATTTCTGTTTTTTAAAGTTTCTTTGGAGGAATTCATCTTCACCCTTCTTATCTCACTCCACTGTAGTCCATAAGGGCACATGGTATTTATATCTTGCATCTTACAGATAGCATAATGTATTTTGTTGTATGCATTTTTCATGCTGTACAATTTTATACAATTTCAAAATGCTAAAATCACTGTCATAACATGCCAAGTGTGCCATTTTCTCTTCTAATTACAGTCACTGGCAACAGAAGAAAAACATTGCTATTGTAATGTTTTATCCATGCTGTCATCTATAATTGTGTGCATACCTGCTTTGACCTTTATGTTGTTCCCAGCATTATCTGACTGGTCATTTCAGTGCTGCATTTAGAAACCTTACCTAAGGGGGACATGCAACATAATTTCTTGTTAAATGAAATACGTTTGCGTTCTATGCCATTTGGAATCTAGAGAAATGGCTCTTAATTTTTATCCTATTATCATCAAAACAAGAATAACTTTCTTTTAATTATATGATGCATTGGAAAGCTGACAGCAGAAATGACTCCTTACAAGTGACACTGTAAAAATAGAACTAGATACCCTGAGTGGATTAACTGCATGTATACTGAATATGTATTCAAATATACATTTAGTTTATGTATGTGGTATCGTAGGGAGGAGCGGCATGCTGATGTCACAGCGTACATGCAGGTCCTGGAGTGATGTGATGCAATCGAGAGCTGGCCGGGACTGTGTTTTTACTGCAATTTTTATTCATCTTAATTGTAAGTGCAATACTTTTTGTTTATATAATAAAACCACCAAAGATTTTACACTATGGAAGCTTTTATTTCTTCATGGGGACCTTTAAGGGATACCATTGGGGAAGATGCTGGGACCATTGCTTTGAATCTTAAAGGCCCAGGCTGGGTATTAAGTCAAAAGCATGTGTGATCTCTCATAATAGGAGATCATTTGGAGTTGGTAAGCGGCAGTGTGTGCAGAGGTGGAAGTTACATCTTTTTTCTCACCACTTTTCCTTGGGTGCATCGTGTGTCATCGTGTGTCATTTTCACATCTGAAATTGCCCTCTATTATAAATGGTCTAATTATAGCCATTTTTTTTAATGCAGAAGTAGTGCATGACGTCATAACATCGCGCCCGGCCTCCGACGATCATAGAGACTCCGGCGACCATCTGGTCTGCCAGAAATCTCTATCGTCAACATCCGGAGCCGGCGGATCTGTTCTCCAGCTCAGTCGGTAAAAGCACCGAAGGATGGGTGGTGGGAGGGGGAGACATGGGCTCTCGCCTCCCTTAACCTCCCTGGCGGTATGATTCTGTCTGGAATTACTTACCAAAAGCGGTACAATTATTTTGCATGAAATTTGGCATTTTATACTGTAGGCCTGTAATTCTTAGGAATAACTCACTTAAATCTGTCCAAACCAGAGTCTAGTAGACATCCCAGGTATGATAAAGTTTGAAACACAAAATCATAAAATTTTAATATAATAAATAACTATAAATAATTATAACAAATGATAATGTAATTATAATAAAAATTATTCAATAATGTAATCAAATCAAAATCACTGAAATTTGCTCAGTTTCAGAATTGTCACTGTCATTACTTTTATTTTTTTATGACGGATTTCCCCACAAATCGCTATCGCTCAATTCCGCAAGTGATTATAATTTATTATCGCTGTTTTCTAGCTGCTCTAAAATCACTTTTGACATAAAGGGACACTTTTGGTTGCTATGGACAATCTACAGTTTTCAGGCACAATTTTTTTTTTTTTATTATATAAAAGTACATGTAGGACACTGGACAGACCACTAGGGACAAGGGGGGTGTGTATTTTTTACATACAGTACTGTAATCAGTGCGCGGGCACTGAGTGAATCGAATGGAGGATGCCGCTCACTCACACAGCGCGGCTGCATCGCTGGATCCAGGGACAAGGTAAGTACAGTAACCTGCCTGGAAAAGGTAAGCCAGCATGCGCTGCACACTCTGCACATCTACCCCGAGCGTGACTCGGGTTACCGATTTTTGCATAGAAAATCCACCCCGAGTCACACTCGGGTTTACCGCTAAGGGGGTTAAGAAAGATCAAGTGGCGGAACAGCTGTTTGGTCATTCTTATGGTGTAGGGAATCGCCCTTATCTGAATGACGTAGCTACAGGCATGAATCAGATATCCCCCCACAAAGTCAAGGACATCCTATGACGGTCTCGGGCGCCGCCAAGAGGTTAAATAAAACAAATATGCAAAAAACATTAAAAATCAGGAAGGGACATAGTTACATAGTTAGTCAGGTCAAAAAAAGACACAAAAAAACAAACACACAAAATAAAAAACACAGTACAATTCCATACACCCAACTCCATATAACAGTTGATCCAGAGTTAGACAAAAAAACAGCAGAGCATGATCCGATTTGCTACAGCAGGGGAAAAAATTCCTTCCTGATCCCCCAAGAGGCAATCGGATTTCCCTGGATCAACTTTACCTACAAATCTTAGTACTCAGTTATATTATGTACATTTAGGAAAGTATCCAGACCTTTCTTAAATCAATCTACTGATCTGGCCAGAACCACCTCTGGAGGGAGTCTGTTCCACATTTTCACATTACTGTGAAGAAACATTTGCGTATATGGAGATGCAATCTCTTTTCCTCTAGACGTAAAGAGTGCCCCCTTGTCCTCAGTGTTGACCGTAAAGTGAATAACTCAACACTATATGGACCCCTTATATTTGTATAAATACTTTTTCACAGCACTGTATACTTGCAACCCAACAGTCACTTAAATTTCAACCTAAGCATCAAAAAAGGATGCAGGAATTGGTTAGGAGAGTGACTTCTGCTCCTGCATTGTCCTCACCAGATTATTACAAACCACTGTGGCTATTTTGTCATGAATTGAACGAAAAAGCAACTGGAGTCCTAAAACATAATCACAGTTGAAAGCAAAGGCCACGTATGTATGATCCTTGTAAGCTAGACCCTGTTATTAAAGGGTCTCTAAGTTTTGTCAGGGCTATAGCAGCATTTGCCTTGACTTTTGGACAAGGTCAAAAACATAGCTGTTCACCACTCATTAATCCAACCCTTCTTGTACTCCGTGTGATCCAACGGTTACTGAATCAACTCCAGACTAAATATTTTCCAAATGCAGGGCTAACTATAAAGTAGCTAAAATTATGTGGCATTGCTCACACCTACAGACTTAACCATAAAGAGGTGTACCACACTAAATCCATATACACTGTTGTCCATGTTTGATGAGACCTTGGGTCTAGGGAGTGAGCACCATTTCCTGGCTTTGGAATACATTAGCTCATGATTTTGACCCAATTTAAAAATCTAGACATTTATTACATAAGCAGACAAGCTAATCAAGCACACAAACTGAGAAAAATGGCTGTTTTCAACCTTCCACCTTCCCACTGTAGTGGCCATCATCAAGGCTGGGTTCACATATGAGCATGCAGCGGCTTACAGCAGGAGTCCAGTGCGTCCTCATTCCCTGTTTCAGGTCCGATTTAAACCCAATTTTTTGTCTGAATTCGGATCTGAAATGGAATAAAAGATGCAAATCACAACAAAAGACCTGCTGCAGAGATATGTGGACCGGCTCCATAGAGAAAAAACGCATTCCAATTTGCACTAGTGTGAACCCAGCCTAAAGTAAAAGCTCATACATAGGCAAATAACCCCTTAGACGGAGAGATTCAGAGTGGATAAAGCTACTGAACAAACAGTCTTGGACCAATGAACACTTGTTGGGTCAGTACAGGTTACTGATTCCCAGATCTCTCATCCAGTAGATTTTGGTTTATTAAAAAAAATAAAAATAATAGGATAAAGCCTCCCAGAGTGGAAAGCCCAGATGGTCCAAACATGGTACTCAGCCAGATGAGAATGGCTTATGCAAATGTTACTCACTTCTGTATTTACCTCAAGCTCTATTCCAATGATGGCATCCTGTGTCCAAGACCCCTGTCACTAATTCAAGTCCATCATGTCTACCTTATTGCCAGAGCATTGGATAGTCACCTTTGCCACTTCTTGTCTTGTCTGTGCACTACACAACCAAGGTAGAGCAGTAAACACCCCCACTAGAAGCCATCCCAAACCTTAAACAATCCTTCCAATGGCTACAAAGAGAATTTGTACAATTACCAAAATTGGGGCTCCCGTGAATATATACTGGGCTGTGTAATCATGTTTTCAGAGTTACCTGAAGTGTGGCCAGTTGCCAAAGCAACAACAAAGGCAACTGCAAACATAAGCTGCAGCAGACACCTCACAGCACCCCTGTGTATTGCAGTCCTAACTCTATATTTTTGAGACTCTCCCAAGTTGGAGCATATATATAATAATGATTAGATTAAGGACAGGTATGCCTAGATGTATCCCACCCCTCATTAAAGGTATGTGGTCGCACTGGAAACCCAATAAAGCATAATGGCATAAAAAGTATCCAATGTGTCCCCTCACCAATTAACCCTATATACAAACAAATGGAAACCCCCCTAACCAAACCTAGCCTTTGTAGCAAGGAGCACATGGAAGGGCAATGCATGTAAAAAAAAAAACAATCAAAAAATGCCAGCTCACTTACCAGCCAGTCTGCATGCAACAAACCAAATTGACCCTGTCTAACAGTTCACGTTAAAAACAAGGGCCCAGATTCACCTAAAGAGGCATATCTTTGTGCGAGCGTAGCGTATCTTCCTTACGCTACGCCGCCGCAACTTAGAGAGGCAAGTACAGTATTCACAAAGCACTTGCTCCATAAGTTGCGGCGGCGTAGCATAAATTGGCCGGTGTAAGCCCGCGTAATTCAAAGTAGGAAGGAGGTGGGCATCATCTATTTAAATTAAGCGTGACCCCATGCTAATGAATGGCCATTTGAACTGGGCATGCGTGCGTATGCTCAGAATCACGTCGCATATACTCCCTAAGAGACGTCGGCGCAATGGCTACGACATTAACATCACTTACGCACAGCCGTATTCACGTAGTACTACGTAAACGGCATATGCAACGTAAAATTCGATGGCGTCGTTCCCTGGCCCATACCTTTGCATTACATGCGCCTGCTATAGCAGGGGTAACTTAACGCTGGATGTAAGCCTAACGCAAATCGCGTATATGAAGAGGACGGGCGTATCTATGTTCGTGAATCGGCGTATCTTACTCATTTGCATTTTTATAATGGGAACGCCGAATGCGTCCAGCAAACTATGCGCCCACTATACGCTGGCGTATTTGTATGTATTTTGCTTTGTAAATCAGCGCAGAGATGCGACGGTGCACATTTGAAATTAGATCTGGAGATACGCCGACGTAAAACCTTTCTGAATCCCGCTAAAGGGGTTTCGTTTGCATACATTAACAAATGCATGCATAAGCTGCAGCAGCCACATCACAGCACCTCAGTGTATGGCAGTCCTCACGCTATAATTTTGAGACTCGCCCAAGTTAGAACTCATACAAATAAATAGCAATACCCCAACCTATAACTAGCCTTTGCAGCAAGGAGCACATTAAAGGGAAATGCATATCAAAAATAAAGCACAAATTGGCAGCTCAATTACCAGACAGTCTGCAACAAGTTGGAAAGAATAAGTAAAATAATCAAATAGGAGTGCCACTCTATTGCCCTTTATTTGGTCAGAATTAGGCCCCGTACACACGGCCGAGGTTCTCGCTGAAAATCAGCGAGAACCTCGCTGGAATGCACATTCCAGCGAGGACCTCGGCCGTGTGTACGGTCTCAGCGAGCTTCCCGTCGGGAAGCTCGTCGAGCCGAAAAAGAGAGCACGCTCTCTATTTTCTCGACGGCCCGCCTGGAAGAATGGCTGGTTGCCATTCCCGACGGGCGGGTCGCCGAATTCGACGGCCGGGAGAGAACCTCGACGGGCGGAACGATGTGTTCTGCCCGTCGAGGTTCTCTGCCGTGTGTACGGCACCTTACACCTCAGAAACACATGTTTCTTACGCTCTATGAAATTTGGTACACCAGGGGCTACACATTGTATACACTTTTCTAGTTTCGAAAACATTTCAAGTCAAAATGTATTTAAATTTGTTATTCAATGTACAGATATGTTAGTATTTACAAATAAGGAAAATTTATGTTAATTTTGTAAACAAAACTTTTGGATAAAATTACAAGGTCTTGCTGACCACTAGATCTGGGTATACAGATAATTACTCTGTAAATAGTTAATTATTGTTCTTTATATATTTTTTTCTCTTTTTCTTTACATTCCGCATGTATGTAAGCTCCGCCTTCCTACTCATATAAGAGAACAGATGTTAAACATGTTTCTATATTCAATTTATAATAGCAAATTTTATATTGAGTACAGATTGGATTCAACTTACCAACTCTCAATTCTGATCCTGCAATTTTTAACACAATGGCAAGATTAATGATCAGACTGAAGGGTATATATTTACACCCTTATTTAAATGTTTGCACTAACATAAGTCCATAGGTTTCAGCATACTAGTCTTGGGCTGATTCTTCTCAGCCACTTAAATCTGCCAGCACCCATTTACCAGATGTAAATTGTGAAATAAATGACTTTCTCTAAAATTTAAAACACAGTTTAGGATGTATAAAATTGAGCCTACAGCATTATAGTTTTCCTTCAATATAAGCAACAGCTGTCACATTCATTTAGCTAGTTCTAAAAGGAAAGGTATAGTGCTAAGAGTTTAGGTCTTGAAGTTAGAATCTATTCCACAACTACATTTACATATCCTTTTCAATTATATATCCAGTTTTCAGCCTGGACATCCACTTTATATCAATGCAAATATCCTCAGTGAAACAATACACCTTTCCCAACTTTTCATTCTTTGCCCTCACCCTGATTAACACAAGCTGCTCATCACAGAAGAAATTCTGATCCTGTGTTTTCCATTCATTACAAATGGCAAATATTTGTTTAACTGAAATAAAACCACAGACTATAGACAAATTACTGTTATCTATCTACTAGTGTCTTGTAGACAATTAAATCAGACTTCAAAAGAATAGATTCTACCTCTGTAGCCATAAATTATGCTTATCTATAAATGAAATGATAAAATTATCATGAAACATTTTAAAACCGTGGCATAACTGAAACACATTTATTTTGCTGCATTTATTTTGCATATCAAATGCTTGAAGTAATATCGTCATAGGCAAAGTGATTTTGGCACACAAAGTACAAACAATTTTTGTGAAAATCAGACAGGTCACGATAAGAAGTGGGATTTTTTTAATTCATTGCATCTTCAAACCCCTCTAACACAAAACACAAAGGCCCGGATTCACAGAGCGATTACGCCTGTCTAACTGGTGTTAGACAGGAGTAATTTCAAATTTTGCGCGCCGTATCACTAGTTTGAATCCTCAAACCATGATACGGCTGCGTTGAGCTTCGATCTGACCGGCGTTACGTCCTCGTACGCCTTCGGATCTACGCTGCGATCTTTTTGCGGCCGCTGGGTGGAGTTCGCGTCGTTTTCAGCGTCGGGGTATGCAAATGAGCTTTTTACGGCGATCCACGAAGTTACGAGCGTCGTTCGCAATCGCGTACATCATTTTTTCGCTACGTAAAGTTAAACCAGCTATTAGCTGGTCTAACGTTACGCGGCCCATGTTAAGTATGGCCGTCGTTCCCGCGTCGACTTTCAATTTTTTTCTATTTTTTGCGTAAGTCGTGTGGGAATAGGAATGTCCGTAAACGACGCTACTCAAAAAAAAAATGACGTAACGACGTGTTTTCGCGCAATGCACGGCGGGAAATTTCTGAACGGAGCATGCGCAGTTCGATCGCCGCGGGGACGCGCTTAATTTAAATGCCTCACGCCCCCTATTCACGTAGTTTGATTCCGCCGGGAAAAATACACTACGCCGCCGTACCTTACGGGCCAAAATCTCTCTGAATTTCTCCTAGAGCCAGGTAAAGTACGGCGGCGTAGAGTATCTCTGATACTCTGCGGGAATCTAATTCTTTCTGAATCTGGCCTAAAATTTCCAATATAAAGTGGTTGTCAACCCTCTCATATACCCAGTAAAGTAAATAACCTCAGATGATACACAGCAAATGAAGCATGAAGTTAATCCTCCTACATACATTTTATCTGCAGTCTTCTATTCCCTACATCCCTTCAAAATGCAGAATTGTGATAAACTCCTTCTGGATCTGTCAGTAGAACAGAGGAGGGGGCGGAGAATCTGTGTGAGATCTGATTGGTGGAAAGGGCCCCACTACCACACATATCACAGCAACAAAGGATACTGAGCTGTATGCCACCCCATCACAGATTTATTTCTGATGTGTCAGAATATACTGTATGTGTCTGGAAAACTTCTCAGAAGTGACACATGCTGATAACAGAGGAAGGAAGCACCAGAAAGAAATTACACTTATGCCCTGTACACACGATCGGTTCGTCTGATGAAAACGGTCCATCGGACCGATCGTGTGTGGGCCCCATCGTTTTTATTCCCATCGGTGAAAAAACTTAGAACCTGTTTTAAAATAATCTGATGGTTAAAAAAACGATAGAAAAAAATGATCGTCTGTGGGCAAGACCATCAGTTAAAAATCCATGCATGCTCAGAATCAAGTCGATGCATGCTCGGAAGCATTGAACTTAATTTTTCTCAGCACGTCATAGTGTTTTACGTCACCGCGTTCTGACACAAACAGATTTTTAACTGATGGTGTGTAGGCAAGACTGATGAAAGTTAGCTTCATCAGATATCTGATGAAAAAATTCATTGGTCCGTTTTCATCGGATGAACCGATTGTGTGTACAGGGCATAAGAGTTTTGGAGATAGACAAGTACCCACTATAGAGACATATGCTTTGTTCAGATTTCATGACTGAGGTTTACAACCACTTTAAGGATAGTAAGTAGAACATCAGTCATAGATTAAGAACTGCTGGTGTATAGCACAGGCAAATCAATAAATAAAGCTAAACAAAAATAGACATAAGTTCAAGCTGAATGGCATTTAGTTTGATAAAGCACTGTGTATCATTTACAATTGGAATGGCGTTTTCTATTAGAAAAAACTTGACTGGTGAAGCATTCACTACCCCGCCCCGTCCCCCCTCCACCTTAACCAAACCTTACTTCAATCCCCCCCACTTTACGCAAACCAGACCAAAAATTTTTGATATCTATTAGGCTGATACTTTAATATCTCACAGCTTGAAAACAGTGTGCTAATATACTGAACACCCTGGAGATGAATTATAACACATAAATACAAAAGTAAATCTCACTGAATCCAGAATCATTTTGCAGTTCTAAGTGGCAAATCTCCAACTTTACTTTGCCAACAATGTTTTTCCCCCAGCTGCAAAGTTTAGGGACCGGGGTCATTTTGGGCTTCCGGCAAACTATTCTGAGGTCCCCCATGGTCCTGGCTCCTCACTTCTAGGATGCATTAGAAACCTTCTGCATTTAGAAGCACTTTCAGCACAACGAAGTTGTGTGATTTCTTTCTCTTGCTGAAAAACTTGTAAATTAAGGGAAGAAGGTTATGATAGTCAGTGCTGCCACTTATAAATTCCACCAAAATGCAGACTGTGACAAAGTAATACAATAACACATAACCAATTCAGGACATTTGATTTCTTAGCAGGCTGTGCGTATACATACTGCTATACTAGGTAATTAACATGTTAGGTTATCAGTGGATCAAAAAAATTGTGTTTTTATGAAGTTTGCCATCTTGCTAAAGGTATATCAATGACTTCATTATGGAAATAGTCAACGTGTCACACAGTGCAAAACTTATATGTGGAAAAACAATACAGAGTAAGAGAAAAAAAAGTGTCAAGAGGGGGGGCAAGAAAGGGTGAGAAAGGAAAGCAAATCAATAGGACTACAAAACACAGTCAGGTTCATGATAGCATTCAACCTATTCATGAAAGAAAACATCTGAACTGTACATAGTAACAGTAAACTAGAACTGTAATAGAATCCAAGAATCACAGATAGCATAGAATTTATCGTATTGGCCCTTACAAGTGGCCATCCATTGTTCTGTTTCCATAATATCCATTATCTTCCTAATCCAGTCTGCCCTGCTAGTGACATTAGCCTTTTGTCAATAAATTTGTTTTTAATTGGGATAAAATGTACATAGAGTAGGAAGTTTATTAGAGAGTCAGGTATTTCTATATCTGGTATTTTTTTAATCTGAGCCTGGATATCTGTCCAGAAGGAATGAATTCTATGGAAATCTCACCAAATGTGATGTAAAGTTTCATATTGGCCACATTCCCTCCATCAAAGGTTGGGATCTCATGTATAGATAGTTCCTAACCTGGAGGTTATTCAATACCACTGGGTAAGTAAAAAAGACATTGGGGTTATTTACGAAATGCAACTAATGCAACTCCACTTTGCACTACAAGTGCAAAGTGCATTAGAAATTGCACCTAAAGTGCACTTGGAAGTGCAGTCGCTGTAAATCCGAGGGGGACATGCAAGGAAAATAAAAAACAGAATTTTAGCTTGCACATGATTGGATGATAAAATCAGCAGAGCTTCCCCTCATTTCATATTTACCCCTCAGATTTACAGCGACTGCACTTTCAAGTGCACTTTCAGTGGCATTTCAAGTGCACTTTGCACTTGTAGTTTGCACTTGTAGTGCAAAGTGGATTTGCCTTTAATAAATACCATAACTCCCATTGTTTTGATGAAAGCTGCAGATTTACAAATATTGAAAATGACTTTGGAATTCAAATTGTATACAGTTGGTTCAGGTTTGTAAAGCAGAATTATTGTGAGATTTAGAAACCGCGCATTCTGCTGTTCGGGGCTTGAGAGAAAAAAACTTGACAGTATAACCATTTAGAAACTAAAAATGCCTTCAGTAAAATGCTAGGCATTATGAGAAGCCTTTCTGATAACAGAAGCAATTTGTGCAATTGTATCTCAAACCAGAGCTAGCACCAAACACTGGCCAGAGAAGAGCATTGTATACATAATTGGTGGGCACTGTATGTAAAAAATAATAGGAATGCTATTTGAAGGACACGTAGGGTGCCACATAATTAATTTTGCTTCAGGATGCATTAGTACGCAATGTTAGAACTGTCTCAAACCTGAAAGGCAAAGGATTTATGTCTTAATTAAGAAGAGTTAATGGGCATGACCAGTGAACATCATTTTATATTCATTTGAGAATACCTCTGCTATGGCATTCTATTTATTATAAAATTTGCCTACAAAATGTGCCCCACTGTTGGAGAAAGGGTATAGGTCACTGTGGCATGTTTATCTACATAAGACTCTGTAATAGCACATGCATTTGAGGTAATAAAGGATAATTGAAATTAATCTTGGGTAATGGGTATACATAATGCTATTCAATTTAAGAATGTAGGTTCAGTGTTCTGAAAGCGGATGTTTAATTTATGTGAGTGCCAAAGGGCTATGTTGCCATCTGGATTATGGGACTCTAGAAACACAATTTCCCTACTGGAACCCCCAGATCCACCTTCTTACTACTAGGGGAGTCTGACTTCTAGCTTTATTTTTTGATGTAAGAAATAAACAATCAGGCCATTGAATATAACTGCTGTATTTATATTGTACTGTATATTAAGTGGATGTCAGATGTAAACAACTCTCCTTTAGGAGGAGTTTAAAGACATTGAAAAACCCTGCTGATGATGTTGATGTTGATTGAACATTTTATTTCTCTAAGCCCAGGTTCACATTGGGCTGCGGGAATGAAGCTGTGCACGTTCAGCTGAACTCGCACGATTTCACTCCCGCATGTGAGTCCCGATTTCGACTGCGATTTCAGAGACATCTGTGCAGGCTTCTGTAAAGATGTCAATGTAAATCGCAGCCCAAAATCACAAAAAGTAATACAGAAGCTACTTTTTGAAATCGCTGCAACACCGCAGATGCGGCGTCACACCAATGCAGACGGTGCCATTCACGGCACTTGCCGCCAATTTGACATGTCAAATCACATGTTAAAACATTCCAGTGTGAACCAGGGCTAAAGGCTATATGTAGCACCACACTTTAGGCTTTGCAAGATTTCTAGGGTAAAACTTTCGGATTCTGCTTAATCAAAGCAAGAAGAAACATTAGCCCAGATTCAGAGAGCCATTACGCCTGTCTAACTGGTGTTAGACTGGAGTAATTTCCAATTACGCGCGTTTTCTAGCTAATTGAAAACCTCAAACCATGAATAGACGGCTGCGGGCTTCATTTTGACTGGATTACGTATTCATACGCCTTTGGATCTACGCTGCAATAAAATTGCGGCCACTGGGTGGACTTCCCGTCGTTTTCCGCGTCTGGGTATGCAAATGAGCTTTTTCCAGCGATCCCCGAAATTACGATCTTCATTCGCAATCTCTTACGGCACCTTTAGTCATCTTTTTTTTGCATAACACTATACCAGCTTTTTGCTGCTCTAATATTAGACAGCCCATGTTAAGTATGGCCGTCGTTCCCACGTCAAATTTCTACGTTTTCCGGCGTCTTTTATTTTTTTTGACGTAAGTCGTCCGGGAATAGGAATGTTCGTAAACGACACTACTCAAACAACGAATGACGTAACGACGTGATTTCGCGCAATGCACGGCGGGAAATTTCTGAACGGAGCATGCGCAGTTCGATCGCCGCGGGGACGCGCTTAATTTAAATGCTTCACGCCCCCTAATCTCGTATTTTGATTACGCGGCGAGAAATAGACTACGCCGCCGTAGCGTACGGGCAAAAATCTACCAGAATTCGGTGTAGAGCCTGGTAAAATACGGCAGCGTAGAGTATTTCAATTACGCAGCGCAATATTAAGTGTATGTGAATCTGGCCCATTGTGCCTTTTGTTTGAAGACCGCTTTTATTACCCACTTGAGCCCCCAAAACATGTTCTCCCCAAATCCCATTGAGCCCCAAAGCATATTTTTTTCATTTAGTTGGTGTTGCAGTTCTGCACATTATTTGTTTCTAGTTTTGCAGTCTACCCAATTATATTATACATTGTATTTTTAGGTGTGTGCTTGTGTTCAGAGAGGACTTTATTTGGTAGCAAATGTGGATACATATATTTACTTCTTTGCAAAATAATAATCCTGTGCACATAATTATTAGGCACCCCCATTTAGTTACTACAACATAAAGTAAAAGTTAATGTTATATGTAATGTAAAGCTTGATCCCCCTTTTAACAATACATTGCAATACATGCAGAGGAAGAATATGTTTGGGTAAATCATTAGTGTAAGGTTAAATTAGGGTTATGCAGGGGTGATGAGGACACAAATTATGGTAACTTTTCACAGTTTGCAATCACTAAAAATTTGAATGTGCTTGCTTATGTGATCATTTAATGTTTTGCAGTGATTGCAATTCAAAATCATTGTTGCAACCTGAGGATTCATTTTGTGTTAATAGTTTATTTTTATCAATTAATAAAATGTAAAGTTAATGAACAGAAGAGAAAGCAAAATCAAAAGAAATGCAGCCCCAAACATTTAAGGAATTTCCACAATGCTTCCCTGTTGCTTACAGATACTCATTATTGTACCTATTTCAAGCCCTTTACGAACAAACTGCAAAATATTTAAAGACTTGCCTCATCAGTAGGGATGAGCTACATGTTAGATTCGAACATGAGTTCGACTTAAAAAGCGAACAATTTGGGATGTTCGCGGCAAATTTGAAAATGTTGAAGGCATGTGGCCTGGTACGGTTCAGGAGGGGGTGGGGCGCTCTCTCGTCCCCCCCTCTTTTCCTGCAGCCTGCCAGGTTGCGTGCTCGGATAAGGGTCTGGTATGGATTTTTAGGGGGAACCCACATAATTTTTTTTGGTTCGGGGTTTCCCTTAACCACTTAAGACCCAGACCTTTAGGCTGGCCAGTTTTTGCGAGTCGGCACTGCGTTGCTTTAACTGACAATTGCGTGGTCGTGAAACGTGGCTTCCAAACAAAATTGGCGTCCTTTTTTGCCCACAAATAGAGCCTTCTTTTGGTGGTATTTGATCACCTCTGCGGTTTTTATTTTTGCGCTATAAACAAAAATAGAGCGACAATTTTAAAAAAAATGCAATATTCTTTACTTTTTGCTATAATAAATATCGCAATAAGCGTTTATCGATTGGTTTGTGCAAAATTTATAGCGTTTACAAAATAGGGGATAGTTTTTTTGCATTTTTATTAATGTGTCAAAATTGTGCGATGTGTCCACCATAATGTCGCAGTCACAAGAAAAATCACTGATCGCCGCCATTAGTAGTAAAACATTTTTTCACTACTAATGGCGGCGATCAACGATTTTTTTCATGACTGCGACATTATGGTGGACACATCAGACAATTTTGACACATTTTTGGGACCATTGTTATTTTCACAGCAAAAAGTGCTATAAACATCCACTGTTTACTGTGAAAATGACAATTGCAGTTTAGGAGTTAACCACTAGGGGGCACTGTAGGGGTTAAGTGTGACCTCATATGTGTTTCTAACTGTAGGGGCTCGGGGCTGGACATGTGACGTCATTGATCGTCTTTCCCTATATCAGGGAACAGACGATCAATGACACTGCCACAGTGAAGAACAGGAAAGGTGTGTTTACACACACCTCTCCCCGTTCTTCAGCTCCGATGACCTATTGCGGGACACCGGCGTCGATCGGGTCCGCAGGCCCCGCGGGCGCAGTCACAGAGCTTAGGACCAGGTCGCGACCCCACAGCTGGGCTTAAAGAGACACGTACAGGTACGTGATTGTGATTTTACCCAACCGTGCCATTCTGCCGACGTATATAGGCGTTAAGGGGTCCTTAAGTGGTTAAATTACTTTTTTTCCTTTAGAAATTACATTTTGTGCAGGGACAGTTCTAAACACGGGAAACATGAGCTACTTTACAGACATACTATAGACAGCCCCCAGGTACAAAATTTAAAGGAATATTTCACTTTTATTGTTTCACTTTAAGCATTATTAAAATCACTGCTCCCGAAAAAACTTTTTTTTTTTTCATTGATACATGTCCCCTGGGGCAGGACCCAGGTCCCACTTCTTATGACAATAATTTGCATATTACCTTTAAAATGAGCACTTTTGATTTTTCATGTTCGTATCCCATAAACTTTAACGGTGTTCGCGTGTTCAAATGAATTTTTTGCCTGTTCACATGTTCTGGTGCAAACCGAACTGGGGGGTGTTCGGCTCATCCCTACTCATCCCTACTGCACCCTAATTCCTGTGTTTTCATGCAAAGGACATGCAAACAAGGCTAAATGACTACACACAAGAACATAGAGACTAAATGGCAGCAGGTGACTTTGAAATATTTGGCTGTATCAGGAGGAAGTTTGTTCACGAAGGTCTGGAGAGCAGTACAATGAGTGTCTGCATGCAACAGTAAAGCATGGTATAGGTTCCTTTAAAGTTTGGGACTGCATTTCTGCAACTGGAGTTTGAGATTTGCTCAGGATTAGGGATAGGCAGAACTACCCCATGTCAGGTTCGCACTAGAACTTTCTAACATCTCAAATGCTCGGAACAGAATAATGAACCCCATTGAAGTCTATGGAACACAAAGGTGAAAAATCAAAATTGCTACTTTTAAAGGAGTATATGCAAGTAATTGGGTACAATGGTTATGGGGGTAGTGGGTACTGCCCTGGGGGAAATGTATCAATGAAAAAAAGTTTAGTAAAAAATGTAATTTTTAAATGAGCAGTGATTTATTGATGCTTAAAGTGAAATCATAAAAATCTAAAATTCCTTTCAATATAGTGCCTGTTGGGTCCCCTTAGTCTACATGTAAATTGGCACATATGTACTGCATATAGAAGCTGCTGCAGCAATAATTGCATTTATAAAGCCAAAAAGATGACATTTTTCCTGCAAGCTTTCTTTTTTGTAAGCAATGGCTTGCGGAGCCAGTCGGTATGATGAGGCCACAATGCAGTGCACTGGGAACAAGATGAAAGATTTTATGGATAAATTCTGATGTCTCTTCCACAGACTTTGGATAGAAGTAACAGGTGCAGAAAAAAGCTGCTGGTAATTTAGGACTAGTTCATTTTGATAAATGTCAGATGGTCCACCAAGTCTGTGGACAGACGCGTTCTATTATCGGTAACAAAACCTCCAACAGCACTGAATGCCTGTTTGGAAAGCATTCTTGATGCAGGACAGCTCAGCAGCTCAATTGCATACTGGGAAAGTTCTGGCAAGTGGTAGGCTCATGACCCAGTAAGCCAATGGTTCGTCGACTGGAAAGCTCTCCAGCTCTGTTTTCACATCCACCATGTGATGCAGATGCTGCTGATGGGATGTAGAAGCTCACAGCCCTGGGTGGTGAGGACTAAAAAAATTGTAAAATGCATCACTTAAGTGGTCACCTTCTCCACCGCTCCTCTCTTGGCAAGCAGAAGCCTCAAAATAATGTTTTCAATGACACTGTAACCTACCAGAGTTGGAAAAAAGCATTAGGTAAACTCTTTAAGGTGTCCTGTCTTCTGCTCTCTCTGGGGGGACGACATAACTTCTGAGACTTTCCTCTTGTAACAGTGGTCAAGGAGGGTTGCCAACAAATGTAAGATCTGGAACTGCCTCCTCCCAGCCACGTACTACTACCAAGGGTTCTGGTTGATGGAAAACCATCTCTTACAGTTTGACGTATGTCTTCCTCTTCTTCAATGCCTCCAAAACTGCTAGAAACCTCCTCCTCCCTCTCCACTTGTGTTTTCTGAGGTATAGGAACAATGGTGTCTGCATAAAGTGGGCCTTGAGAGGAAATTAAGTCCTCCTCTTTCTTCCACTGCTCTGCCTCAAGTATCCTGTCTATAATGCCATGCAGAGTCTGCTCCAGCAGTAATACAACACGGATTGTCACTGATGCATGCATTGTCACGGCTCACCATTCTTGTGGCCTCCTCAAATGGTGACAGTACAGTGCATACATCCTTTATAAACAGCTATTAACGTGAAGAAAAAAAGCTGAGCCGGCCTGAGCCTGTTGTACCATACTCACACACAGGGCTGGTACAAGGGGTGGGCAGAAGGGACGGATGCCCCGGGCAGGACCATTTACTGGAGAAAGGGGGGCGCAGTAGAGGCCACGCTACAGGCCACCTGTCCTGGGGGCTGCTTCCATCTGTTGCTGCAGCGCTCCCACCTCCTCCTCTTGTTTGTTACACAGCGTTGGTCTCCTGACGGGGAGCTGATTCTGTGTGTGTTCGGCGGTGTTGGTCCCGCCCCCTAGACCAGCTCATGTGGTAGCAGATTGAATCTGTGTTCCGCCTATCACACAAGCTGGTCTAGGGGGTCGGGACCTTGTTACGGCGCCGCCAAACACACACACAGACCCGGCTATGTGACACACAGTGCTGTGGGAGATGTCCGATGTGTGATACAGCCAGGGCAGGCTATGGTGAGTCTGCAATTATGGGCACAGTGAGACTACGATTATGGGCACAGAGAGGCTGCAATTATGGACACAGTGAGGCTGCGATTATGGGCACAGTGAGGGGGGCATTGATGGGCACAGTGAGGCGGCATTGATGGGCACAGTGAGGCTGTGATTATGTGCATAGCGAGGCTGCAATTATGGTCACAGAGAGGCTGCGATTATGGGCAGAGAGAGGCTGCAATTATGCAATTATGGTCACAGAGAGGTTGCGATTATGGGCACAGAGAGTCTGCAATTATGGGCACAGAGAGGCTGCAATTATGGTCACAGTGAGGATGCGATTTTGGGCACAGTGAGAGGGCATTGATGGGCACAGTGAGGCGGCATTGATGGGCACAGTGAGGCTGTGATTATGTGCATAGAGAGGCTGCAAATTATGGTCACAGAGAGGCTGCGATTATGGGCACTGAGAGGCTGCAATTATGCAATTATGGTCACAGAGAGGTTGCGATTATGGGCACAGAGAGTCTGCAATTATGGGCACAGAGAGGCTGCAATTATGGTCACAGGGAGGCTGCAATTATGGTCACAGGGAGGCTGCAATTATGGTCACAGGGAGGCTGCGGTTATGGGCACAGCAAGGAGGCATTGATGGGCACAGTTAGGTGGCATTGATGAGCACAGAGAGGCTGTGATTATGGGCACAAGCGGTAGGCTGCATTTGATGGGCATTGGTGAGACTGAATTGACCTCTTGTATCATGTCTGCAGTCTCTGACAATCTTTAGTATGATGTCCTCAGTCTCTAACTATCGCCTGCATCATTCCCTCAGTCTCTAACCATCTCTTGTATCATAAAAAAGGGAGGAACTAATGCGCATACCAAAGGGAAATAATCTAAAACCTAAAAAAAATAGCAGCAGCCACCTAAAATTGTTCGCACATAAATAATAATATTAAAAAGAAGAAGGTAGGGGGTGCTCACTGGCTGAATAACTATGTAACTAAATGGGTGAACAGAAGAATAATTGATAAGATAAAACCAGATCAATTAATACAATGTCCAAACAAATCCAAAACATGCAATTCCAGTGCAAAAATAAACCAAGTGGACAAGTGAAAAAAAAAAGTGAAATCAATAATAATCAATCAATAACCCATAAAAGATAGGTGGATAAAAATCCTGTAAACAAATAAATAGATACATGTGCAACGAACATCAATCAATGTGCATAAAAGTGCAAAAGTGGAAAAATTTGATACAAAATAAAGTCTTCAAAAAAGTTTATATTTCATACTGATGTGCAATAAACTCCAAAAGTGCAGTCAGGCAATCTTCACAGGATCACAGTGATTAAAAAGTGCAGGTGCTGTTTTTCTTCCAGTGCAGGTGCTAAAAACAGTTTCCCCCAGCCCCTCACCCTATTAGGCTTAAAATAAAAGCCTTGCTGCAATATCTCTTTAGGACTGGTTACTGCTCTCTTCTCATTACCGTCCCAGCTCCTGATTTCACATGCACAGCAGGCTTACACACACAAGTTCCTGATGAGATCCTCTTGTATCATGTTCTCAGTCTCTGACCATCTCTTGTCTTATATCATGTCTGCAGTCTCTGAGGGGAGTTTGCTTTATTAGCAATGGTATTGGTGATATTGGTAATATGCAGCAGGAAGAGGGTTAATGCACTGTCACTGATGCATTAGTATAGATCCCATCATCTGTAGGCACTGTAGCTTTTCACAGTGGAGGTGGCGCAGTTTTTCATCTTCTCCCTGGGCACCAGATGACCTCCCGGCACTGCTCACACAGGTACTCATTGACAGCCCTCTGCTGCATGTGCAGCTGCTGAAGCATTTCCAAAGTCAAGTTGCACCTGGTGGGCATGTCAAAAATCAGGCGGTTTATAGGGAGGTGCAATTACTGCTGAATTTCAGCCAACTGAGCGCTGGCTGTGTGTGACCACCTGAAATGGTTACAGACTCTTCTGGTCTGCTTTAGCAGATCTTCCAACCCTGGGTACCTATTTAGGAAATGCTGTACCACCAATATGAGGACATGTGCCAGGCCATTATCACACACCACCATTCCTGACTCCAGCTGGCGTGGCGTGAATCACCTCTGGGCCTGCCCCTGCAGAGCTGCAAGACTCTCTGCTCCAATATGGCTACTGTCATCTAGACACACCATCTGAAGCACTGTATTGCGCCTTTTAGCTCTGACTCATTGAATAGCCCCTTGAATGGTTAGGGGGTACTTGTGTTTCAAAGGACAATTCAGCAGAGGAGGACATGGAGGAGGAAGAGAAGGAGGAGGAAGGGGTAGAGCTGACAAATCCTACATCATCACCAGTAGCTTTATGAAAACTTGGGGGCACAACAAGCTGAGTTGCAAGCAGAGTTACCCAGTGTGCTGTGAACAAAATATATCATGCCTGACCATGCTTTCTGGACCACGTGTCAGCACAGTAACATGGACTTTGTGTCTGACTGCCTTGCCCAATGATGCCCCAATATTGCCTTGGTACAGATCTGGAATGGCCTTAGGTGAAAATAAATAAATGCCTGGGAACCCGCCATTGTGGTACAGCACATTCTGCAAATTCACAGAAGGGGGCAGAATCCCCGGGAATGGCAGAAGTTATAGAGCCAACAGCTTTGAAAACTTGCATTTAGTCGCTGGGCATGTGGGTAGCAGTGACCATATTTGTATTTATTTTTTCGCTTCAGCAGATGGGGCAGAGAAATTTGCTAGCTATAGTCTACAGCTGGTGATGTGCTGCTGGCAGATGTGCTGCAAGGACCTGGGACACCCTGTGCTATACCATCATCCCTGTCAGTGGAGGCTGCTGAAAGGTCATGAGGTATAGCGGGGGCAGACTGAGGTGAGTAAGAAGGAGGAACTTATTTGTGCCCCTTTTGTGTGGCTTTCAGGTATTCTTGCCAATGGGCTGAGTGGTGGGAGGTTAAATGCCTTGTCAAGCCTGTGGTGGGAGGTTAAATGCCTTGTCAAGCCAGGCTTGGGTTGCCAGGCTTGATCAGCTTGAGACAAAGTTTTCAAATTGCAACACTGCAATCACCTGCACATTTGCTAAAAAAGGCTCAGACAGTTGAGCTGTGGGAAGTGGGCCAGTAGATAACAGCTCTACAATGTGATAGCTCTATCTGGCACCCAAGTTTCATCAGTGACCTTATCATCATCTCCTCCATCCTCATTACCACTGGAGGTAACTTGGCAATATGCTGCGGCTGGAGGAACATGACTGGCAATTTGTGTACCAGTGTTCTCCCCTTTCTGTAGGCTCATGCTCCTGCCTTCCTCAACCTCAGAACCGACATCTGAATCAAGTAATGGCTGTGCATCATCAAGGAGGAAGTGGCTGATGCTGTGTTCAAATAATTCAGCTGACTCCTCAATGCCTGATACTGGGGCTATGGCAGGAATAGCTGTGGACATGGAGGCAGGTTTAGCCACTCTGGCAGCTGAAGTTGACTGTGCACCAGTCTCTGCTTGGGTGAAGGAGGATGAGGAGGATGAGGATGGTATAGTAAGTCAGTCCACCACCTCCTCTGCATGCTGTGGCTGGATAGCATGGGCAACATCACTAAACAGAGGAAATAATGCCCTGCCTAAGGACTGAACACGTCCACCTTTGCCTGTGGACACATACGCTGATGGGCCCCTTACAGTGCCATAGAAACATATGCCTCTCCTTATTAACAAAATGTAATATAGATGTGTAAATGTGTAAGTGGATGCACTTTGATCAATGGAAAGTGGTGTTTGGTGCACTTTAACTTGAGTACTCACTAAACAGACACACTCCACTGATACACTATATTATACTGCAGTAAAACTGCACTGAAGAACTGCAATATACTGCTTCAAACGTGCAGTTACGCATAGAAATATACTGTGTTAAATGGAAGATAATGCATGGAAAAATATGGCGTTAAACTTGCAGTAACGCACTGAACGACACTGTGTTGAACTGAATACAGCGCACTGAAAAATACGGCATTGAACTTGCATAAATATACTGCGTTGTGTGTAGTAATGCACAGAAATGTACTGCTATAAACAGCACATAACACGCTGCAATATACTGCGTTAAGTGTGCACTAACGCACAGAAATGTACTGCGTTAAATGGCACATAATGCACTGAAATATACAGCGTTAAATTTGGAGTAATGCAAGAAACTGTACTGCGTTAAGCAGAGGATAATGCACTAAAATATACAGCGTTAAACTTGCAGTACCACACTGAACTATACTGCATTAAACAGAAAATAATAAACTGAAATATACAGAGTTAGGCCTCGTACACACGACCGGTTTCCTCGACAGAATCCATCAAGAAACTTGGTGGGAGAGCTTTTTTGCCGAGGAAACCGGCCGTGTGTACGTTTTTCATCGAGGAAACTGTCGAGGAACTCGACAAGCAAAAAAGAGAGCAAGTTCTCTTTTTCCTCGACGGGAGTCAAATTGGCTCGTCGTGTTCCTCGTCGGGCTGCTTTTCGATGAGAAACTCGAGCGTGTGTATGCTTAGAAACCCGCGCACCTTTGGTAAAAGTAGCGTTTGTAATGGAAATAGCACATTTGTCACGCTGTAACAGACTGAAAATTGCAAATGTCTCTTACCAAACTTTTTCCTAACACACAGTAACATGAGATTAGCAAAAGCAGCCCCAAGGGTTGTGCCAGTGGAATCAAACTTCCCCTGCCGTAGTATGTGTTGAAGTCACCGCATTTGAGAACGAGGAGATTTGGTCTTGGCAGTGTGTACGCAAAGCAAGCTTGTTGAGTTCCTCAACAAGCCTAACAAGGAACTCGACGAGGAAAACAATGTGTTTCGCCCGACGAGTTCCTCAGTCGTGTGTACGAGGCCTGAATCTTGCAGTAATGCACTGAAATAAACTGCGTTAAATGGTCAATACACTCATACTGACTGAACTATCCCTACTATCACACTAATGTAAAGATAAATGGTGGTCACACTACACTCACACTGACTGAACTATCCCTACAATCAAACTAATGTAAATATGAATGATCGTACTACACTCACACTGAACTATCCCTGGATGCACACTAAACTGATATTCTACACTGACAATAGAATCAAAATAGAACACTATAGCACACTAACTGTCTAATAGAACGGAACAGAGCCCTGTTCTATGTATCTCCATGCCAATATCACACTGAAAATGGCCGCAATTGAAAGAATACTTTTATAGTGTGGGGCTGGACTAACAGTAATGAGCCATGATTGGATTGAGTCACCATAACAGCGTCCAATCATGGCTCTGACAGTGCTCTGTGCACTGATTGGGCAAAGCTTTCATTGCTTCAGCCAATCAGGACTTTTAATGCACTGCACAGTGCATTGTGGTCATTTGGCGGGCGGAACAAACAGTCATATGCCCTGATAATTTGGTTGTGTGGCAAATGGGTGAACAGCCAATATTTGTCCCAAACTCATGCTTGAGCCGAACCGTTGGCCCATTCCTAATCTCATACCTAATCCTAACTGTAACACTAAACCATAATCCCAAATATAGCATGCTTACCTAGTAGTCTCTATACAGTATATTATAACATACTTTTATAAATCAATCACCTTTAATCCAAAGGTCTGAAAGGGATATAAAAGGACATAGAAAAAGCTTTTGTGAATTTTAGGAACAGCTGGTTTTCTGCATTGATGACTACTAAAATGTGGTCTGAGCTTTAAATGGGTTGTAAAGGTTTTTTTTTTTTTTTTCCAAATAGGTTCCTTTAAGCTAGTACATTGTTGGTTCACTAACTGTTTCCTTTGATTTCCCTTCTAAATGTTTTTTTGTCTTTGTCTGAATTTCTCACTTGCTGTTTCTCCTCAGTAAGCTTGCCCCCATCATCAGAGCCTTTCTTGCTGGGGGTTAGTTAGCCAGAACAGCTTACTGAGGAGGAACAGGAAGTGAGAAATTCAGACAAAGAAAACAAAGAAAACATTTTTTTTAGAAGGGAAATCGAAGGAAAAGGTAAGTGAACCAACAATGCACTAGCTTAAAGAAACCTATTTAGAAAATAAAAAACAAACCTTTACAACCCCTTTAAGCCACAGTAATAGACAAATACAATGTGCTTAAACTAAAACAAGTAAATAATATTACTTACTGTTTATAACTTTATTGAGCAAATTGTTTACAATCTTGTTTGGGATTTAGAGGTATGCAAACCCCTGTACTGTATCTAGTAAATAGAACAACCTCCTTAAGCAGCAATAACCTCCACCCAACTTCCCCTGTAGCTGCTAATATGACCTTCACAATGGTTAGGATGTATTTTAGGCTTTTTCCTCTAACAAAACCAATTCAGGTTATTGCCATTCCGTGCATGAAAAGCTCTCTTTATAATCCCAAAGACCTAACAACGATTATTTTGCAACTGTAATTTAAGATGATCCCTGTTTATGATGCATTTAAATGGGCCTATAACAGTTATTCTCTTGGATTTATTTAAAAAAGTATATCATTTTAAAATCTGAGGCAATAAAATGAACATAGGGTGGTGCAAAACATTAGCACACATCTAAGCTGGAGGTCTTAAGACTTGGAATTGCTCAGAATTCTATTAAAATAGGTTAATGTTATGACTGTCAAGAAAACTGAAAACTTAAGTTCAGTTTAGGCGGACAGATTCTTTTTTCCTGTCAGCAAACATATGTAACTTTTTTGTTCCAAAGTTACAGGAGAAGAGAGTGGCAAAAGCAGCAGGGATCGTCTGGTAACATAGAAGGAATTTTGAAGCTATGGACTATTGTCACACAGAGGGAGTTTTCGACACTGAGCCAAGTACAGGAATCAAGATCAGAAACCAGGGAAAAAGCAGAATAGAATTTACGTCAGCACTGAAAGCAGCATCAGGCCAAGGTAATAAATAAGATTAACCACTTTAGCCCCAGACCATTTGTCAGCCTAAAGACCAGAGGTGTTTTTACAATTTTTGCTTTAACTGGTAAGTGCGCGGTCATACAATGTTGTACCCAAACAAAATTTGCATCCTTTTTTTCCCACAAATCAAGCTTTATTTTGATGGTATTTGATTGCTTCTGCGATTTAAAATTTTTGCGCTATAAATGGAAAAAGAACAAAAATGTTGAAAAAAATATATATTTTCTCATTTTTGTTATAAGAAAAATTTAATAAACTAAATTTTAATCATACATTTAGGCCAAAATGTATTCAGCCACATGTCTTTAGTAAAAAAAAATGTCAATAAGCATATATTTATTGGTTTGCGCAAAAGTTCTACAGCCGGATTCACGTACATGGGCGCATCTTTATGCCGTGGTAGCGTAGCTTCTTTAAGCTATGCCGGCGCAAGTATGGAGTTCACAAACAAATGCTCCCAACGTTGCGCCGTTAATTTCGTCAGCGTAAGCCAGTGTAAGTGTAAGTTAGTGTGTCCTTATGCAAATGATGGTCCGAGCGTGGTGTAATGCTTTACGTCGGGCGTATCTTAAATGGCGCATGTGCCGTGACGTGGACGTATGTCCCGCACCCCTCTTCGCATGCTCACAACTACGCCCGGTGTAACCCCTGAGATACGCCAGCCCACCGCCTACGCCCAGAGCATAAATACACCCAGATATGCGCTCTTCGAGCGCAAAAGTACACCAGCAGCTTTTCTAGCACTGGTGTAGGTACTTTTGCGATCTCTGTGATGTCTGCTCCAGTGACTGAGAGGGAGAGGAGGAAAAATAATTTTTCTAAAGTGGAGAGGGCGATCGTGATCTCGAGATATGACGTGTACCTACATGGCACACATAGTCGAATGACCAGCAAGGCCAGGAAAGATGAGATCTTCCAGGAGGTCACCATGGAGGTCAATGCCCTTGGCCATGAGTGGAGGTCTGCCAAGGACATTGCAAAAAAAAATTAATGACCTGCGGCGTCATCCCCAGGAGAAGCTGGGCAAGATGAAGAGGCATGCCAGGGGCACGGGAGGCGGACCAGCCAGTGATATCAGGCTCACTGCCGAGGAGGTGGTGATCGCCCGATTTCTGCAGAGGAAGCAGGTGAAGGGCCTGGAGGGCTATGACTCCATTGACCAGGCCTTGAGGACAGGTAAGTGTGTTTTATCCTCCATTCGGTGTGTAGCATGTGAGGGGGTGCAAGGGGACATGTGACAAGTGGGTGGGTCCACCAACATGTGAATGCTTTGTGTCATCCACAGATGTGCTGTAGGGAGCGGGCCCATCGTCAGCTGCTGGATGACAGACCAGTTTCAGCGGACATGTTCGATCGTGTGTATGCGGCCTTAAGGTTAGTTTCGTGGATACAGAGGGGTTTCTCCACAACACTAGTCGCCGTAGGAAGTTGGACTGCCGTGTCTGCGTGAAGCGAGGACAGAACGAAAACATTCCGTGAATCCCTCCACTTCACTGCTAACAAATTATTACACTGTAAGCAGGCTCTTTCCCCCAAATAAGACGGGATTCTACAAGCCGTTCGGGGAAGCCCCGGCGATTAGGTCACATGGTGCCACATGCGCCAATTCCATACTCAAAAAGGTGACTAAAAATTGGCATGCTTGTGTAATAATTGTCCACGTACAAGTGGTACCCCTTTCTGAATAAGGGTGACACCAATTCCCACACTATCTTACCAGCGCTCCCTATGTAATCTGGGCAGTTCTCCGGCTCTACGTGGCTATCTTTTCCCTCTTAACCCATGAAGCTAGATGTATGGCCTGTTGCCCTGTCACAGAGATTATACATCTTGACCCTGTATCTGGCACGCTTGCTGGGAAGGTACTGCTTGAAAGACAAGTGGCCAGAAAACGTAATCAGGGAATCATCTACGCAGACAACTTGATGGGGATTATACAAGGCTGCAAAAATTTTGTTGAAGTGGTTTACAAGGATCTCCCCGAGGACGACAGAGTTCATTGTCACTGAAATGCATGAACCGCAAGATCTGCTCATATCGTGTCCTGGCCATGGAGGCAGAGAAAATGGGCATATAGTGAATTGGGTGCGTGGACCAATATAACCGCAGCTCACTCTTTTTAGTAATGCCCATGAGGAGGGATAGGCCCAGAAAGATCTTAAATTCAGAAACCGTAATTGGTTTCCAATCTCTGGCAAGGGACAGTTGGGGATTAGCGGTGATGTATTAACCAGCATACAAATTGCTTTGGTCCACAATAGATCTATAGAGATCTTCGGTGAAAAGCAGCGAATAAAAATCAAGTGACGTAAAATCAACTGTTTCCACCTGAATTCCGGGTTGGCCAGTGAATGGGGGAAGTACAGGTGCTGCAGAAGTGGTGGGTCCCCAATCAGGATTGGCGAATGCAGCAGGAAGGGCACTATGGGCACGACGGGCCTGTCTTTGTCTTCTTCTTCTTGGTGGCAGCGGGACACTACTTGTGCTTGCTACCTCGCCAGCTTGAACTGCACTTATGGGACTCACCACGTCATCACGTGATACTGCAGGGCTGGATGTACGACCAGGTTGTATAAGGCGGCTGGTGCTTGCCAGTTCACCAGAAGGAAAACGGCGCTAGTACTTCTCTGCTCCATACGAGAGCCCTGTGGTTCTTGCACCTCAGCGACAGCAGAAGATCAGGGTCTGGTACGCCTGACCTTGGCAGGGACCACAAATCCGTCATCAGAGCTATCTGCCAGGGAGCCGCCATCGTCTACAGGATCGTATTCTGAGACAGAATCTGACAGATGCGTGGCCTCCTCCTCACTATCTGTCATGCTCAGAAACAAGTAGGCCTCTTCACTACTGTACCTTCGATTTGCCATTTTGGGCACTACATTTAGGGGTACAGTAGTAAGATTCACAGGTAAAAAAGCACCTGACCTGTCAGCGACTGAGTCAAACACCAAAGAACTGTTAGCGATCACAGAGATCAGGCCTTACTCTGCGAACACTACAGTTATGTGTTTTTGTGTTTTGTGACAGTGATCGATCGATCGATACTGGACTTGAGTGGGCTGGGCTGGGTGAAGGGGCTAAATGCAGGTGCTAGCAGGTATCTGGGCTGATCCTGCTAACAATGTGTTTTTGGGAACCCTAAACTGCAGGGGACACTAGTATAGATCTGATCAGATCAGGTATCGATCCGTTCAGATACTATACCACTAAGGGAGGCGTATGGTGCGTGCGTGGGTGTTAGCGCTACTGGCACTAATCTGACGCTGCCTGGGGCAACGCAGACTCTATCTGGCGCTAAAACAAAACTTTGATCACCCGCTGGGTGATCAGGGGTTAAACCTTTATTGGGAAATATATGGCGGTGCCTTGACGCTATAAAAAATAAACTAGCTAAACTGCGTCACCCGTGACACTTATACTGTGATCACTGGTGACAGGGGGTAATCAAGGGGTTAAACCTTTATTGGGGGAGTTAGGGGGGATTCCTAGACTTATTAGGGCCTAAGACTAATTACCCTAACAATTATTTTGGTCACTAATGACACTAGTACAGTGATAAAAAAAAAATCTGATTGCTGTACTGGGTGACACAGTGACAGGCAGTGAAGGGGTTCATTTGGGGGGTGATCGGGGGGTGAATTGTGTGCCTACGTGACCTGGTGTCAGTGTAGTGTTGTGCAACTCACTGTTAGATGTTCTCTCCCTCTCAGTCTGGAACGAAAAGACCGACACAAGGGAGAGAACATCACTTCCCCTGTCAATGTTTACAGTTACAGAGACAGGGGAAGACAACCATTGGCTAAGATTGATCACCAGGTCCAGGCCAGATTTTATTGGCCTGGGCCTGGAGATTGATCAGTTCTGAAACAAATCTGATCGTTGGGAACACGCGCGGCGTATAGCTACGGGCTCTCGCGCAGGAGAGCCGACCTGCCGCCGTAAAACTGCGGCGGCTGGTCGGCAACTAGTTAAAGGACGCAACTTAAAAGTTAGTACTAAGAAACATGATCAGAACAATAAACAACTTTTTTTCCTTATATATGGATCTCCAATTTTTCAAGTATTCAGCAGGAACAAAAATGTCAGCTGACTAATAAATATGACTGCACTAAAGAGGATACTAGACATGTGCAGAATGAAAATAAATTGTTGTGTTTTGTTTCTATTCATTATTTACAGAAATTTGTTTAGTTAAATTTGTTTCATTTGTTTCATTCATTTTCGGACCTTGTTTTGTTTATTCGTCTACAAATCGAATAACATTTTCAAATTTGAATTTGAACATTTTTGAATCAATCTCGAATAGTTTTGGAATTTGAATAGTTTTAGAATTTGAATTTTTTTCGCATGTGAATAGTTTTCCAATTTTAAAAGAGAGTAAAATGGAATAGAAAATAAAGGTACAGAATGAAAAACATGAAATAGAGTAAAAAAGAATATAACAGAAAATAAAAGAATATAATATAATAGAGTAAAACAGAACAAAATAGGATACAAAAAAAACAACAGAATAGAATACTATTCTGTTATTTTCTATTCTATTTTAATCTATCTTTTCTATTCTATTCAAATTCAGATTGATTATATTAGAGTTTTGGGAAATGGTTATATTCTTTCTATTCTATTCTATTATGTTTTTAATTATTTTCTTTTATAGTATATTATTGTCTATTCTATTTATTTTTTATATTCTATTCTGTTCTATTCTATTATTTTATTATGTATTCAAATTCAAATGTATTCTATTTGAAATTTGAATTTCTGAAGATGGTTATATTCTTTCTATGTAATTCTATTCTATGTGTTTCTATTATATTCTAGTATTTTCTGTTCTTTTATTTTCTATTCTATTTTGTTTTATTTCACTCTATTATATATATATATATATATATATATTATATTTTCTGTTATATTCTTTTCTAGTCTATTATATATTTTTTTTTATTCTATGCCTTTATTTTATATTCTATTTTATTCTCTTTAGAAATTGGAAAACAATTTAAATTTGAAAACTATTCGAAAAGTATTCGAAGACAATTTTAATTTAGTAAAAAAAAAAAAATATCAGCATTTCGGATTAGTTTAAATATGGTATTATTGTAATTCAGAAATTTGGATGCAATTTAAAAAAAAAATAGAATTTGTTTGAATTTAAATTTGGAACGAAATGAACCACACATGTCTAGAGGATACACCAGCAGAACTAGAATTCATAAAGTCCAACATAACTGTAACCTACAGAGCAATGTCAAACATTACAGAGATTTACAATATCACCACACAGGACACCAGCAGATACAAGACTCTGTGCTCCATTGGCAGGTCTTTAGTCATTTAGAATTTGAAGAAACACAATCAAATTTGTATCAGGTACAGGAAGTATGTACATACATAACAAATGTACCTATTTTCATTATGCATGTCTAAAGTTATATTAGGCCACCATCCTAAAAAATTGTCAATGTTTTTTAAGCTGCTCATGTCATTAGTATCTTTCAACAGAATCTACAATATATGACACTTTTTAAAGAGTATAAACAATTCTGGGATTCTAGTTTGTTGTATACCTCGAGGCAAGAATATCTACTATGAACAATGAATATCTGATTCATATGCTGGAGGTAACTAACATCAACTATGGTTACTAATAAGAGATTTTTGAATTCTGTGTGTCACTTAATCCTGACTGTTTAACTCTGTGCATTACTTATTCTTGACACCTAATCTCTGTGCATTATTTAATACTGACCTCCAAACTCTCTGCATCATTCCATCATGACCCCTGAACTCTTTGTGTTACTTAATATTGGAGTCTGAACTCCCTGTTACCTTATCTTGACCCCTGAACTTTCTGCGTTACCTAATCGTGACACCTAAATTCTATGCTTTTCCTAATCTTGTCCTCTGAACTCTGTACATTACTTAATTAGGAACCCTGACATCTCTACTTAAAGGGGTTGTAAAGGGAAAAAAACATTTTCATAATAAGCATCCTTTACCTGCAGACATTCCTCTTTTCACTTCCTCATTGTTAATTTTTGCTCAGAAGTTGCTCTATTTCATCTCTCTTCACTTCCTGTTTGTCTGATTTTACTGACCACCGTGAAGGGAGACTTTACTGCGGTAGTCAGTAACGTGCTCGCCCCCTCCAGGGAACTACATCTGTGCAGCAGGACGCTCTCTACGTATGAGGCCGCGTACACACGAGCAGACAGATTTGTTCAAATTGGTCGGGCCGACCGATTTGAACAAATCTGTCTGCTGGGGACGTATTGGTTTGATCGTGTACACACGATCAAGCCAAAATCCCCCCCGCCGCCAGACAGCGCGCTGACGTGTCGGTGACGTTGACGCCACCACGTCACCGCACCAGGAAGTAAAACACTTCCACGAATGCGTCGAAACCAGAGAAGACATGTCTGCTGGTTAGCGTACTAACCAGCAGACATGTCGGGCGGATTGGTTCCCATGCTTTGAAATCTGTCAGGTGGCCAAATCCGTCGGCTCGCCCGTACACACGGTCAAATCTGTCTGCTGGGACGGTCGGGCCGACCGTTTCCAGCTGATAGATTTGATCGTGTGTACGTGGCCTGAGAGACTTCAAGGAGGTGTGAAACACTGGGCGTGATGCAATTCATACTGGGAAATGTAGTTCTTACATGAACAAGTGATGCAAACCAGGAAGTGAATGAGAGAACAGAAACTAGAACGGCAGAGGTGATATAGATGAAGGAATTGAATAGGTATTTATTCGTTTGTTAACAGAATCATTACAATATTCTGTCTGTCTACCTTGCAGACATTAATTTTAGGCAAAAATGTGTTTTCCTTTACAACTCCTTTAATTCTGACACTTTAATTTGAATTAACTTTGCATTACTGCATCCTGACCCCTAAACTCTGTGCATTACTTATCCTAACCTCTGAACTTTCTGAGCATTATTACTTCTTAGCCCTGAATAATATGTGTTACTTAACCACTTTCTGCCCGCACTATAGCTGTTTTACAGCTACATCGTGGGGCTCCAGTTCTCAGAGGATGTCCATGGATGTCCTACCACATATGGGCCCTGTGACTGATGTGTGCTATGGACACATCTGACCACAGTTTGGAGTAAATGGCCAATCACAGTGGCCCTATACCATGAGATCAGCTGTGTCCAATCACAGTAATTTGTAATAAATGTTGTTTTTTTAAACAAAAATAGGATCTCAAAAAAAAAATCCATACTATAGATATGGCTTTATGTGTATATTATTTAAAGGGGTTGTAAAGGTTTATTTTTTATTTTCTAAATAGGTTCCTTTAAGCTAGTGCGTTGTTGGTTCACTTACCTTTTCCTTCGATTTCCCTACTAAATGTTTTTTTTTTCTTTGTTTAAATTTCTCACTTCCTGTTTCTCCTCAGTAAGCTTTTCACAATCATCCGAGCACTGGAAAGTCATTTAGAACAGCTTACTGAACACCTTACTGAGGAGGAACAGGAAGTGAGAAATTCAGACAAAGAAAACAAAGAAAAAAAAACATTTAGGAGGGAAATGGAAGGAAAAGGTAAGTGAACCAACAATGCACTAGCTTAAAGTATAAATGTGGTATGCTGCGCTGCGTGAATTAATACATCAATATTAACTATCGATGATAAACATAAATATACATTGAATGCAAAAAGAATATAAATACTTAATATAAATGAAAAAAGTATAAACAAGGACCAACACCAAGTGCTCCAATCAGTGACAATTAGCATCAAAGAAAGCAAAACTAAATGAATATATTGAGAAAGTTCATAGGTGTCTATATTCAACTCCAGGGGTAGTCCCAACTTCGGTGAGTTCAGAGAGATGTCCCAGAAAGGTTGTGATTCTACAGGACAGAATAGAGCCTCCACCTCCACCTCTTAATAAGAATCTGCTTACCAGATAGATAAAATCAATGAGCATCAACAACACGTCTGGCTGGATTGCTTAGGGACTATCCTAGTGGGTTCCTGTGTGGATCTCCAAAATCTGTCCCAAACGACTGGGTCTCAAAAACAATCACTCCCAATATGTAGCCCGAGGAGAAAAGAAAAAGGATGCTGACATAGAGTAGACATCTCTCTGAACTCACCGAAGTTGGGACTACCCCTGGAGTTGAATATAGACACCTATGAACTTTCTCAATATATTCATTTAGTTTTGCTTTCTTTGATGTTAATTGTCACTGATTGGAGCACTTGGTGTTGGTCCTTGTTTATACTTTTTTCATTTATATTAAGTATTTATATTCTTTTTGCATTCAATGTATATTTATGTTTATCATCGATAGTTAATATTGATGTATTAATTCATGCAGCGCAGCATACCACATTTATACCTTGCATTTGTTTATCTGACATTTTTGCTGCAGCAGCACCCACTTTTTTCACACAAAGATTTTTTGGTTTCGTTAGTAATCAATCTTTGGTTTACACTAGACCTGCACAGTAATTATTCACTGTTTCCACTAGCTTAAAGTAACCTATTTAGAAAATAAAAAACAAACCTTTACAACCCCTTTAACCACCTCAATACTGGGTACTTTCACTCCCCTTCCTGTCCAGGCTATTTTTTTTTAGCTTTCAGCGCTGTCGCAGTTTGAATAACAATTGCGTGGTCAGGCAACACTGTACCCAAATACATTTTGTCATAATTTTCTTCACACAAACAGAGCTTTCTTTTGGTGGTGTTTATTCACTGCTGGGATTTTAGTTTTTTACAAAAAAAAAAAGTAAAAAAAAAGTTTTTCTTAGTTTCTGTCAGTAAATTTGGTAAATAAGTCATTTTTCTCCTTCACTAATGTGCGCTGATGAGGTTGCACTGATTAAGTGGCACTGATGTGGAGGCACTAATATGTTGCACTGATGGGCACTGATAGGTGGCAATAATATGCTCTACTGATTGGTGACACTGGTGGGCACTGATGGGTGGCACTGGTGGGCACTGATATGTGGCAGTGGTGGGCGCTGATAGGTGGCACGGATAGGCAGCACTGATGGGCTGCACCAATGGCATGATGGGCAGCACTGATAAGCACTGATGGGCTGATGAAATGTCAGCCCACGTGTGGCTTCCTTGGCGTTCCCGGACAGCTAACCAGCCCCGACAAAGTCGTCATCCCCGACACAGCAGCGCAGCGTCAAAACGCTGCGCGCACGCCCAGGAGCGCGCTGCGCCGCGGCTCAATGGGGTGTCCGGGGAGCCAGCACCCCACGAGCAATGGGAAGGGGGACAGCCGGGAAGTAACCAAGGGCCCGGCCCCACCCCCAAGAGGGTGGAAGGGTTTAGCCATGCCCCGCCGGAGAACACAAGCGGCCATAATACATTATAAAAACCATATGTGACAGTTGACATCCATGTACTGAAACTCAAAAAGAGGGGGAGGGGGAATTTTATACAGGCATATTATATAGATAATGTATAGACATAAATAGCGCGTTAGTACCATGGCTATAAACCCCATGCTTATGGGATATGATTTAATTAGGACAAATATTCGGTAGGAATATTTGAACATGCTAGAATACAGAAGTCTGTCTTTCAGTTACTTCCGAAGCGAGCAAAAGAGGGGGGATTAGGGGTACAGTCCCCCCAAAAAACAGAAGGTAAAATAAACCTTCTGAAGACCTAAACACCAAGCTGATGTATGATACACCAGAGATGTGAGTCATGGGTTGGGTATGCAGGGGTTAAAGCTGAACATGGAAAAACACGCAATTCATGTCAATCTCAATATGTCAGGGGAGAAGGGGGGTTTGAGCCCCCAAATGTTAATGCGAAAGAGAAAGGACACATATTGAGAACGTAATTGAGCTGCTCGCCCCGAAATTGCAAAAAAGAGAGAGAGAAGGGTTCCCCAAATGGGCTTTTAGGCAGCAATATAAAAAAATGTAGAAGTATTGTATAGGTTATATAAAACAGTATTTATTGCCCAAATCCCCGATACCCACATGAGTTAGAACAAGTTGGAACATTTGTATAAATAAAATAAAGGTCAACATTCCTGAATACAGTATGCATAGATAATACATATACAGTTTTGTATCGTTGAGACCCGACGCGTTTTGACCAATCCGGTCTCTTCAGGGGGCAAACATTTTTCTAGAAAATAATATTATGGTATAAGTTCAAAGTAAGTACATGACAGCATATAAAACAATAGAATGCCATAATGATATAGTTACCACTGAATCAGGAAATGGATAACATAAAAAGCCGATGTGAGGTCCGGAGGGGCCTGGACTGCCCCGCCCACCCAAAGTAGCGGAGGGGCCCACCCCAGGGAACCTGCAGGGAGCCACACAAATAGCACCCCCCAGGAGCAGCGGAGGGGCAGCCACCTGCAGAGGAACACCCATAAAGCCCATGATTAGTAGAAAGAATTATTTCGGGTAGGTTGGTTAAAAAGTTAATTGCTGAAATACAGCCAATTAATTGTATGGGTACATATATTAAGGTAATATAATGGTACAAGGGCTAAGGGCAAATGCCAATTGCCAACATATATAGGGAGAGTAAAGGCATACTTAGGGGTCCAATACGAGTAAAATAATTGGGAGTATAAATTCTGGCAATCACCCACCTTATCAGTTTACACTCACTATCTCATTCACTTGTATTCACTGATTCTCATTACAGCAATTTTTCACCAAATTTATACTCCCAATTATCTTACTCATATTGGACCCCTAAATATGCCTTTACTCTCCCTATATATGTTGGCAATTGGCATTTGCCCTTAGCCCTTGTACCATTATATTACCTTAATATATGTACCCATACAATTAATTGGCTGTATTTCAGCAATTAACTTTTTAACCAACCTACCCGAAATAATTCTACTAATCATGGACTTTATGCGTGTTCCTCTGCAGGTGGCTGCCCCTCCGCTGCTCCTGGGGGGTGCTCTTTGTGTGGCTCCTTGCAGGTTCCCTGGGGTGGGCCCCTCCGCTACTTTGGGTGGGCGGGGGCAGTCCAGGCCCCTCCGGACCTCACATCGGCTTTTTATGTTATCCATTTCCTGATTCAGTGGTAACTATATCATTATGGCATTCTATTGTTTTATATGCTGTCATGTACTTACTTTGAACTTATACCATAATATTATTATTTTCTAGAAACATTTTTGCCCCCTGAAGAGACCGGATTGGTCGAAACGCGTCGGGGCTCAATGATACAAAACTGTATATGTATTATCTATGCATACTGTATTCAGGAATGTTGACCTTTATTTTATTTATACAAATGTTCCAACTTGTTCTAACTCATGTGGGTATCTGGGATTTTGGCAATAAATACTGTTTTATATTACCTATACAATACTTCTACATTTTTTTTATATTGCTGCCTAAAAGCCCATTTGGGGAACCCTTCTCTCTCTCTTTTTTGCAATTTCGGGGCGAGCAGCTTAATTACGTTCTCAATATGTGTCCTTTCTCTTTCGCAGTGACAGTTAAAAGACCCAGAAATCAATGATTCTGCAGTGTGGGCCCTCTGTTGGCCTATAGGCTTTAATGATCACCTTAGATCAGTGGTTCTCAACCTTCTAGTGCCGTGACCCTTTGATAAAATTTCCCAAGTTGTGGGGTCCCCTAACAGTAAAACAAATTTGTAGCCTGGGTTGTCGGCACCCAAGGCAAGACACGTAATTTGTGCCCCTATCCCAAGGATATTTAGCACTTCCTGAGCCTCTTCACTCGTACAGTATTGAAACCTCATTTGGTACATTTTAGGATGTACCACTTTATCTCTTTTGTTCTCCTTTCTTTCCCTTTTTATCTCTCGCTATCCAAATTTCTTGTTTTTTCCCCATCTCTTTCTAGCCATCTTTTTGTTTCTCTTATTCTTTCTCTCCCTTGTTCTTTCTTCCTCCCCTCTTTTCCTCTCCCTTCCATGTATTCTCTATTTTTATTCCTTCTCTTACTCCTTGGGGGGGGGGGGATGGAATCAGTGGCAATGCTTGGGGGTTGTTCTGAGGTGCTCTTGATCATGGTCATCTGCTGATCCGAGAACTGTAGTGGGGACTTTTAATGGCAACTATAATCACAGGTAGTGTTATCCACTGTCTCCGACTTTGTGGTGTCTTGTAGCAGTGACACCAATGCAGAAATCAGGAGATAGGGTCTCCTCCAGCCCCTCCCACCTCACAATCCTCACCAGTCAATGGACCTCTAGTCTCTGCCCCCCAGCCATGTCATGAACTGAATGGGCGGCTGCAAAGAGGCTGAGTGGGCAGCCGTGGGCTCCAGGAACAGCCCAGCTGGGCAGACGCAAAAAGGCTGGGAGAGTGGTGCGGGCTTCAGGAACAGCCCAGGATTTGGTGGCCCCTGGCAAATCATCATTTGACCCCCGAGGGGGTCACGACCCCCAGGTTGAGAACCACTGCCTTAGATGATCACAAAGAAAATTAATGTTTTTTCTATGCAAAATTATCCAGCCGATCCCTTTTGGTCTGTTCACAATGAAGCAACGACCGTATCATCTGGGGTGTGCCAACATTGCCATTGCCAACACACTCATAGAGGTGGTCGCTTCATTGTGATACGCAAGCCCCTTCACCAAAACAAGGTAACGATCACGAAGAGGAATTGACACATGTATGTGCCTTTTTTTTTGGTTTTGTTTTTGCAGCCACAGTGCTGCACCAGAGGCCAGAAAAAGTAGGCATATACACATGTCTGAAAAATTAGATATTGTTGCAGCCGCTGCTATAGAAGCAGCCAGAAAGTGCACTAAAACATTGAGGCTTGAACCCTAGTTGGTGGCAGATAAGTCACGCAAGTCATCCAGCATTAAGAGATAAAATACAGCAGCGTGTGGACCATTTTTAGCCCAAGGCAGCTCATCTCATCGAGCCTTATTTAGTCAAATGTATTGCCCACTGTCAGTCCCTTCGGGATTCATGCCTCATTCATCTTAATAAAGGTGAGGTAATCTAGACTTTTTTGACCTAGGTGACTTCTCTTCTCAGTGACAATACCTCCTGCTGCACTGAAGGTCCTTTCTGAAAGGACACTTGAAGCGGGGCAGGCCAGAAGTTCTATCGCAAATTGGGATAGCTCAGGCCACAGGTCAAGCCTGCACACCCAGTAGTCAAGGGGTTCATCGCTCCTCAGAGTGTCGATATTTGCAGTTAAGGCGAGGTAGTCTGCTACCTGTCGGTCTAGTCGTTCTCTGAGGGTGGACCCCGAAGGGCTGTGGCGATGCGTAGGACTTAAAAAGCTCTGCATGTCCACCATCAACAACACGTCTGTAAAGCGTCCTGTCCTTGCCGGCGTGGTCGTGGTAGGAGGAGGATTACTTTCACCTCTTCCCCTGTTAGATTCCCGTTGTGCTTTGACATCACCCTTATACGCTGTGTAAAGCATACTTTTTAATTTATTTTGGAACTGATGCATCTTTTCCGACTTCCGGTAATTCGGTAACATTTCAGGCACTTTCTGCTTATACTGGGGGTCTAGTAAGTGACCCAGAAAACAATGATTCTGCAGTGTGGGCCAACTGTTGGCCTAGTAGGCTTTAATGATTACCTTTGATGATCACAAAGAAAATTAATGTTTTTTCTATGCAAAATTATCCAACCGATCGCTTTTGGTCTGTTCACAATGAAGCAACGATCGTATCATCTGGGGTGTGCCAACATTGCCATTGCCAACACACTCATAGAGGTGGTCGCTTCATTGTGATACGCAAGCCCCTTCGCCACAACAAGGTAACGATCACGAAGGGGAATTGACACATGTATGTGCCTTTTTTTTGGTTTTGTTTTTGCAGCCACAGTGATGCACCAGAGGCCAAAAAAATCAGGTATTGTTGCAGCCGCTGCTGTAGCAGCGGCCAGAAAAATGTATGTTTTCAAGGCAGAAAGTGCACTAAAACATTGAGGCTTAACCTCTCTGGCGGTATGATTCTGTCTGGAATTACGTACCAAAAGCGGTACAATTATTTTCATGGAAATTTGGCGTTTTATACTGTAGGCCTGCAATTCTTAGGAATAACTTGCTTAAATCTGTCCAAACAAGACATCCCGGGTATGATAAAGTTTGAAAAACAAAATCATATTTTTTTATATAATAAAAAACTATAAATAATTATAACAAATTATAATGTAATTATAATAAAAAATATTCAATAATGTAATCAACTCAAAAACACTGAAATTTGCTCAGTTGCAGAATTGTCGCTGTCATTATTTTTATTTTTTTTTATGACGAATTTCCCCACAAATCGCTATCGCTCAATTCTGCAAGTGATTAAAATTTATTATCGCTGTTTTCTAGCTGATCTAAAACCATTTTTGACATAAAGGGACACTTTTGGTTGCTATGGGCAATCTACAGTTTCCAGGCAGAAAGAACACTTTTTATTTTATAAAAGAACGTGTAGGGCACTGGACAGACCACTAGGGACAAGGGGGGTGTGTATTTTTTACATACAGTACTGTAATCTATAAGAATACATTGTACTGTATGTAAAGTGTTTGTTTACATTTTTGAATTTGGCGCCGTTCTCCGCTTCCGTGCGTCGTAACGTCGCAGGAAACGGAGATCGGCGGCACACGGGGACGCTGTGTGAATCGAGCGAGCACCCGCTCGCTCACACATCGGGGATGCATCGCTGGATCCAGGAAGAAGGTAAGCCAGCGCGCGCTGCAGGCTCTGCATGGCTACCCGTGCGTGACTCGGGGATACCGTTCTTAGCAGAAAAAACCCACTCCGAGTCACGCACGGGGATACTGCCAGGGAGGTTAAACCCTAGTTGGTGGCAGATAAGTCACGCAAGTCATCCGGCATGCAGAGATAAAATACAGCAGCGTGTGGACCATTTTTAGCCCAAGGCAGCTCATCTCATCAGGCCTTTTTTAGTCAAATGTATCATCCACTGTCAGTGCCTTCGGGATCCATGCCTCATTCATCTTAATAAAGGTGAGGTAATCTAGACTTTTTTGACCTAGGTGACTTCTCTTCTCAGTAGACATGTGCAGACTGGAATATTTCGTTTTGTTTTTTCGTTTTCGTTTGGAAAATAAATGTATTTAGTTACTCCCGAAAATCGTTTTGATTTATTTAGTTTTTCGTTGGGGAATAGCTTTTGTCCGGAAATCCAATAATACTTGGTTTCTGTCGAATGGTCAGAAGAATATTAGACGGAACATCGAATCTTTACGTCAAATCGTACATTTCCGTTTGAATATTCCGCCTACAAGAATTCTAATGTTGTATGACTAGTAATAATGTCGAATCTATTTTCTCATAAATCGAAATCTAATCTCTGTAATGTCGAATCTATTATTTCTATAGTGTTGAATCTTTTCTCTAAAATGTCGAATCTTTTCCCTATAATGTCGAATCTTTTCCCTATACTGTCGAATCTTTTCCCTATACTGTCGAATCTTTTCCCTTTAATGTCGAATCTCTCTATCGAATTTTTACCGCAACGAAAACGAAAATAAAGCATTTTTTATGTCGGATCTTTCGGTTTTCGTTTCTTGCGCTTTCGTTATCGTTTGTTAAAACGACAACGAAAAAACCTGATTTTCGGACGAAAATGCATTCTAACGAAAACTAATGCACATGTCTACTTCTCAGTGACAATACCTCCTGCTGCACTGAAGGTCCTTTCTGAAAGGACACTTGAAGCGGGGCAGGCCAGAAGTTCTATCGCAAATTGGGATAGCTCAGGCCACAGGTCAAGCCTGCACACCCAGTAGTCAAGGGGTTCATCGCTCCTCAAAGTGTCGATATCTGCAGTTAAGGCGAGGTAGTCTGCTACCTGTCGGTCGAGTCATTCTCTGAGGGTGGACCCCAAAGGGCTGTGGTGATGCGTAGGACTTAAAAAGCTCTGCATGTCTTCCATCAACAACACGTCTGTAAAGCGTCCTGTCCTTGCCAGTGTGGTCGTGGTAGGAGGAGGATCACTTTCACCTCTTCCCCTGTTAGATTCCCATTGTGCAGTGACATCACCCTTATACGCTGTGTAAAGCATACTTTTTAATTCATTTTGGAACTGCTGCATCCTTTACGACTTTCGGTAATTCAGTAACATTTCAGGCACTTTCTGCTTATACCGGGGGTCTAGTAGCATGGCCACCAAGTACAGGTCGTTCTCCTTCAGCCTTTTCATACGAGGGTCCCTCAATACGCACGACAGCATGAAAGACCCCATGTGCACAAGGTTGGATGCCGAGCTACTCATGTCCCGTTCCTCATCCTCACTAATCTCTGTTCTTCCCCCCAGCCATGTACAACACCACGGGTACCAGATAGGTGACAACGAGCACCCTGGGATGCCTGCTGTGGTTGGTCTTCCTCCTCCTCCTCCTTAAAGCCACATTCCTCCTCTGACTCCTCTTCCTCAGACTCCTCTTGCAGCGTTGCTGCCGGTCCAGCAAGCAATGCTGATAAGGCTGTTTCTGGTGGTGATGGTGACCACAACTCTTCCTCTTCCTCTTCACGCTCATCTATGGCCTGATCAAGCACTCTTCGCAGGGCACGCTCCAGGAAGAAAACAAATGGGATGATGTCGCTGATGGTGCCTTCAGTGTGATTGACTAGGTTTGTCACCTCCTCAAAAGGACGCATGAGCCTACAGGCATTGCGCATGAGCATCCAGTAACGTGGCAAAAAAATTCCCAGCTGCGCAGAGGCTGTCCTAGCACCCCAGTCATACAAATACTCGTTGACGGCTTTTTCTTGTTGAAGCAGGCGGTCGAGCATTAGGAGTGTTGAATTGCAACGTGTCGGGCTGTCGCAAATCAAGCGTCTCACTGGCATGTTGGTTCGCCGCTGGATATCTGAAAAGTGCGCCGTGGCCGTGTAGAAATGCCTGAAATGGCCACACACCTTCCTGGCCTGCTTGAGGACGTCCTGTAAGTCTGGGTACTTATGCACAAAGCGTTGTACAATCAGATTCAAAACATGTGCCGCCAACAAATTGCTTCCGTTGTCACACACCACTTTTCCGATCTCCAGTTGGTGTGGAGTCAGCCACTGATCCACCTGTGCATTCATGGCGGACAGGAGTGGTGGTCCGGTGTGACTCTCTGCTGTCAGTCGTATCCGGGATGTGGAATAGCCCCTGGGGAGCTGGGGGTGCAGGTGATATGGAGCAAGATAGAGCAGCAGATAAGGAGTCAGCCGAGGAGGTTATCGCAGAGGATGGAGTAGGAGGAGTAGAGGAGGTGGCAGCAGGCCTGCCTGCAAGTCGTGGCACTGTCACTAACTCCTCTGCAGAGCCACGCATTACATGAGACAGTTTTTTGGAAAATGGTAGGGGTACAATGTACCCGTTACCAATTCCCATACGTGGGGTGGGATCTGGAGTTCTCCTTTGTTAAAGGGGGTTTCCAGATTCCGATAAGCCCCCCCGCAAGCAGACCCCCACAACCACCGGGCAAGGGTTGTGGGGATGAGGCCCTTGTCCCCACCAACACAGGGACATCCTCCCCATGTTGAGGGCATGTGGCCTGGTATGGTTCAGGGAGGAGCTCTCTCATCCCCTCCTCTTTTCCTGCAGCCTGCCAGGTTGCTTACTATGATAAGGGTCTGGTACAGATTTTTGGGGGGAACTACACGCTATTTTTTTTATTTTGGTGTGGGGCTCCCCTTAAAACCCTTCAGGTCTGGTATGGATTTTTGGGGGGAACCCCACACCATGTAAAAAAAATGGCGCAGGGTTCCCCTTAATATCCATACCAGACTTAAAGGGCCTGATATGGAATTTGGGGGGGACCTCCATGCTGGACTAAGGGGAACCCATGCTGTTTTTTTTTTTCAATGACTCCTGTCCCATAGACTTTAACGATGTCCACGTGTTCGAACAAATTGTTTGCATGTTCTGCTTGCGAACCGAACCGGGGGGTGTTCGGCTCATCCCTAGTCTTGATGTGGTGTCCCTGTGAGTACTAGTGAGTCATTTTATCTTCCTGTTTTGGAGCAAACACGGAGCGTGTTCAACGCAGTGATTAGCAAGGCAGAGGATGGCAAGCAGCGGTGAGGCGTCCAGTCTCCACTCCTTACTGATGAAGTCACGCCCATTTTACTTAATGCATATTGGATGAGGAGTCTCAGTTGGTGATGTCATCCCACGATAATCTTGTCTTTTCATGTGTCCATAGCCCGCACTTCTGAAGTTCTTCACTTGTGAGTACCATATGTGTTCTATCTCTTGAGAAATAAATTATTTGCAAACAGAAAGCATAGAGATGTTTTTAACCTTGTTATAAACCGCAAACACCCGAGGGAAACCTGAGACTGGTGAAGTCAGTGAGGAGGAAGAGGGTGACATGGAGGGATTATCAGCTTCACGTTGGGCCAATTCATTAATTACCTTATTGGGGATCTGCTTCATCTGATCTGCTGGTTAAAAAAAGGGGGTCAGATCTTAAGGTGAGTGGCTAGAGCACATTGGTGGAGGAGAGCACCAGCTCTTTTTGATTCTCCGGGCAAAGTTTCCGGGGAAGATTTCACTTTGGAAGAAATGTATTATTTTAGTATTAGTAGCACAGCACCATTATATTGTATTTTATTGTTCATTAGTGAATTGCGCTGATGGATTTATTGGATTTATTTATGTTATCATTAGCCTTTCCAGCAAATGATCAGTTTGAGAAAGATAAGAAGGGGACTGGCAGGATCACCTGTTATTTCACACAAAGAAAGCAACGCAAAGAGAGCAGGATACTTTTTTTTACAAGTACATTTTAACACAGACACATTTCAGATATATGACATTTTGGGGTAAAATACACTTCAAGCTTGTTTGTTTTGCAATTTTACCAGTTGAAATCTTGTTAAAGCGTATGCATATTCAACATTTTTATTAGTTTTGTATAGAACAGGGAAGTAGAAGAACCCTTCTGCCGTGTACACACGGTCGTTTTTTGCGATGAAAAAAAACGACGTTTTTTAAAACGTCATTTAAATTGATCGTGTGTGGGCAAAACGTCGTTTTTTGTCTTAAAAAAAACGACCAAAAAAAAATTCCAACATGCTTGAATTTTTTGTGTCGTTTTTCAAAACGTCATTTTTTGTTTCACAAAAAGTCACCGTGTGTAGCAAAAACGTCGTTTTTCAACCCGCGCATGCCCAGAAGCTAGTTATGAAGCGAGCTTCAATGGAAAAGAGTGGTGAACGTAACCTCGCTTTTTGTGAAAAAAACGATGGTGTGTATGCAACATCGTCTTTGAAAGTGACGTTTCAAAAACGTCGTTTTTTACTTCACAGAAAACGTAGTTTTTTTTCATCACAAAAAATGATCGTGTGTACGCGGCATTCAAGTTTTAATTGCCTTTGGTGAACCTGCTAGGTGGATTCACCCTTTCTATTTGTCCTTGTTACTATACATTTTGTTTCACCAAAACAGGAGGTAAGGATAAATCTTGAGTTCCAGTTAACTGTCTATTATGGATGCCCCCCTATTTTTTATATTTCCCTAACTTCAGAGGAGATTCAGCTCCATTGACTTACTTTAGTGCCTGCAGAACAGGAAATTAAGCCAAATATCCTTCCAAATTAATTCCTATTTGAATAAATATAGACTTGGGCAATTAGATCCCGGTGCGGCACTTTAATCTAAGATTCAAAATAAATCTGGCACAGGATCCTAAGCCTTTTCCATTCCGTAATTTTTATCTGTGTACTCACCGAAAAAGTTTTCTCTCACTTTCAGTCTTCTGTCTTGACAACTGCAACTGGGGAAATAAGAGAGGTAAATCATCCACAAAAGGCACACAACAGTAAAAAAACGTAGAAAAGCTCAAAAGTTTCCCTACTCTATTCGAAATAAAAAAGGCTTTGCCTGGAGTCCCCATTTAATATAAACATTCATTCCTAAAACTATATGTAACATACTTATCTACTAGAGGTCTTTCACTCCTTAATCTGTATTCTTAGCAAATGAAAAAGCTTCTGGAGGTCAGCTCTGCTTAATCACTTCTTCTTGTAAAAGTAGGAAGGTAATTAATCCTGCTTCGTCTTTGCATCTCTTTCGAGTTTCTTAAATAATTTCTAATTAAGTTTCCAAAGTTTCACATCAGTATCCTATCTCTGACAGGATAACTGAAGTTCACCTAGTACAATCTAAACTTGTACGCACACCCATGCATGCACTAACATGTAAATATGCTCATACTTTTATCACATTTATTATAGATATTATCTGTTCACACTTACATGCAGTTTAAATGGGTTTTAAAATATGATTGTGTTCAGTATTATGGAAGGCTAGCAGACATTGCAATAAGTTTATCTTTTATTTATTACAATGGCTGCATTAAATCCACTATAGCATATAGAATTATACACGATTATACTCATAAATACTTTAGCTTTGTACAATTGTATTTTATGGAGCACAAACAGGTATTCACTACACAGCACTAGGTAGCAAGCAGGGCAGAACTAACAAAACAAGCAGCGAAGTCTCTACAGGATTAGACTAGATGCACAAAGCACAAGGGAAGCACAAGACAGAATGACAAGAGCTAAAAGGACTCTCAAAAAGCAGACTAGGTCAAGAACTACATTGCAAGGTAATGCACTTGTTGTTTTATTTATTTAATTCATGAATGTGATGCCGACACCTTTTGCACTGTTTTACAAAGTACACAGACTCTGTACAGATGTTCCTGCTCCTGAAAAAATATGACTATGAAGGTTTTATTTATTCAGGTCATAGTATAGCTAGAAGTAGTTAGTGACATTCAACTGGACTTCTGTAATGTTGAAGATAATCAGACCCCAGCATTTATATCTACACTTTCAATTTAGTTGCCTTAATCCATTTCTCTTGGTGTCATGAAGTAGGTGAAGGCAGATTCTGATTGTCTAGAAACATGATGTAAGGAGTTTATCTAGCCCAGCAACACACTGGGGCTGGTTTACTAAAATGGAAGAGTGCATAATCTGGTGCAGCTGTGCATTATAGTCATACACAGCAGCTATACACTGTTCGAACCAGCACTCATGGTTAGGGCCATGTGCGTTAGACCCCTTTCACACTGAGGAGTTTTTCAGGCGTTACAGCACTAAAAATAGCACTGTTATACCGCCTGAAAAACTCCTTCACTGCATACTCAATCTGAAAGCCTGAGGGCTTTCACACTAAGGCAATGCGCTGGCGGGAGGGAAAAAAATTCTCCTGTCAGCAGCATCTTTGGAGCGGTGAGAGGAGCAGCGTGTATACCGCTCCTTCACACTCCTTCCCATTTAAAACAATTGGAAACCGCGGCAATAATGCCCGCAATGCGAATCCCGCGGTAAATCCGACGGTATAGCGCCGCTATTTTTAGCGGTGCTATACCACCACCGCAGTTCCCGCCCCAGTATGAAAGGGGCCTTAAGAGACATAGATCCGGATGTAGAGTTCCTGAGTTTTTATGTTGCATGGGCCAAACTCCCCATTTGCAGACCTTATTGGGATTGATTTACTAAAATTGGAGAGTGCAAAAGTAGCCAATCAACTTCTAACTTCAGCTTGTTCAATTAAAGTGGATGTAAACCCACTATCATCCTTTCTAAACTACTGCCATTGTGGTTATCTATAAGCATATACATGCCTCCTGCAGGTATCCTTATCTGTCAAATGTCTCGCCTCTGTTATGAGACCGGAAAAACTGCATATTCCTGTTGTCCGGAGCTCGGTGGGTGGAGTTGTGATGTCATAGACTCCCCACCCTTCTCTACACTCCCCTTGTCAGCATGCATTCCCTCCTGTGTATTTCTTACACTAAGTTCTGCTATGATCACTAACATTCAGTCAAAACCCAGAAAAGTAACCACATGACCTCAGCATGCCCAATCATGCTGAGGTGTGGAACAGCCAATCCTGTGAGAGCTGTAAAAAAAAGGAGTGGGGGTTGGAATTAAAAAATGATGCCTGTCTTAGGCTCATGCATGAGATATGTAAATCACCTGTCACTCACAGCAGGGGGGAAGTACAGACAGGGTTTCCTCCATTTGTCTGTTTTATCTCACTGAAAAAAGATAAGATGATTGCTCAGAGCGGGATTAACTCTTTGTGGCAAGACAGGGCACAGATGATCTGAAATCCTTTACAATACATTGTGCCAGCCAAAAAAAAAAAATGGGTTTACATCCACTTTAAGCTTTGACAAAAAAAAAAAAACTAACTGGAAGCTGTTTGGTTTCTATGCAGAGCTGCACCAGATTTTGCAAATCAATTTTAGTAAATCAACCTCACTGGGACAGTTTTCACTGCCTGTAAGTGGCTTGAACAGACAAAAACACTTATTTTAATACAGGGTTTGACAAATTTGCTTGCTCTAGGAGCCAGCTAAAAAAAGTTAGGAGCCAAAAAAGGCGTCCCGTCCCGCCAAGCTCGCGCACAGAAGCGAACGCATACGTGAGTATTCAAACCACACCACCATGTGAGGTATCGCCACGATTGGTAGAGCGAGAGCAATAATTTTAGCCCTAGACATCTTCTTTAACTCAAAACATGCAACCTGTAGAATTTTTTAAATGTCGCCTATGGAGATTTTAAAGGGTAAAAGTTTGTCGCCATTCCACGAGCGGGCGCAATTTTGAAGCATGACATGTTGGGTAGTAATTTACTCGGCTTAACATTATCTTTCACAATATAAAAAAAAACTGGGCTAACTTTACTGTTGTCTTATTTTTTCATTAAATAAAGTGTATTTTTCCCAAAAAAGTGCGCTTGTAAGACCGCTGCATAAATACGGCGTGATGAAAAATATTTGTAACAACCGCCATTTTATTCTCTAGGGTGTTAGAATAAAAAATGCAGAAGGGCGTACGCCTCCTGGAGCCAGACAGGCAGGGCTTTCCTCCCCCAGCCTCAGTCTCTGCTGTCAGACTTGCTCTGACCCATGATCCACCGACCCTGGATCCCCAGGTTCTCCCTTCCAGGAATCACCGGAGCCTTAAGGTAAGCCCCTGACACAGGGCACAGGGCACTTCTTCCACCCCTTGAACACCATTGGGCGGCCGTCCTTTTCAGGACAAGCCACGGCTGCGGCCCTTGCGCTCCGTTCCCCCCCTTCCTGTACCCTTACACCGCCATCACCCCCCAAGGCATCCCTCCACAACCTCTCCCCTGAATCTCCGCCGCTTCTGGGTGTTTTTTTTTTTCACAACCGCGCCGGCCTGATCACAATCGCGGCAGCCGCGAACTAGGCTCCTAGCGGTGCGCCGGTCCACACCCCCTGCAATCACCATAAAATAGCCTAAAACTGCCCAGCAAGCCCCCTCCTACCCCAGAAAAGCAGCGGCTTTCCCCACCATTATCCCAGTCTTCCCCAGCAGCACCGATCCACTTAGGATCACAGCCCCCATCCTGGATCCTGCTGCAGGATCAGCAGCCATCTTGCTGCGCCCAGCCCCACTCTCCCCCTTCCCAATACTATCAGTACTTGATCCAGGGTTTGTCCGATCGCCTCTCAAGGGGTCAGGAAGGAATTTTTTGCCCTACCGCAGCAGATTGGCCTAGCACTGCCAGGGTTTTTTTTGCCTTCCTCTGGACCAAGACAGAGAGAGGATTCAACGAATCCTTGAATACCACCCCCCCTCCCAGCCCCCTGGTGTTTGGCGACCATGGCTAATCTGCAATATTCTCCGGAAACCATTTGGGATCTGAGGCGATTTGTCGCAATATTGCCAGCCAGCCCCAAAAAAGTCCTAAGAATTGAGCGACTATTGAGAAGCGATCGACGATTGACTATCAAAAATCGCAGACGTTTACCCCAGCCTAAGCACATATCATGTGCTTTGATCAACACAAGATCGGCAGTAAAACACCGACTAGAAATCCATGATTTTATCCTACAGTACGATTTAGATTGCCTCTTTATTACAGAGAGCTGGCTTATAGCCGACTGTAACACCATTCTAGGAGAACTGGTGCCAGAAAACTACCATATTATAACGGAAAACAGAATAGGACAAAGAGGAGGAGGACTGGCGGTGATCCATAAGTCTCACCTTGCGATCACTAAACCAGTACTTCAAAACCCTCTTCCATTGATGGAAACCCTTACTCTACAACTGCAAGTAAACTCCCAGGAGACCGTCCGGATCTTACTCTGCTACAGACCACCTGGCCCAAAATCGCAGCTGCTACCATCATAGACGGAGTTTATCTCCACTTATACCCTCAACAGCAAACAACTTTTGCTGCTCGGGACTTAAACCTCTGGGCCAACTCCTCACAAGACGACGCCTGTTGCCGACGCCTGTATTGACCATCTGGAAGGATTAGGGCTACAACAACTAGTATGTGGGCCCACACATGCTTCAGGTCACACACTCGATCTTATTTTCAGACAAAATCTGGAAATACAAATTCTGGAAAATGAACCATTGCCATGGACAGATCACCATGCCATTAAATTCATTATTTCCAATATCCCCCCCTTAACAAATACATCAAATCCAGTGACAACACACTGGACTAGATGTCAGAAGAAGCTCCATTCGGATCTCTTCAAAACCACGTTAAGGAAAAAAATACAAACAATTCAGCCGCATCAAACGGCCGTTGAAACACTGGATGCCATAAATTCGGCCATGCTACAGTCAGCCGACTTGGTAGCGCCGAAACGGAAAACCCGCATCCGAAAAAACAACCGCAGCTGGTTTAACAACCAGCTGTCGTTACTGAAGCAAGAACGCAGAAGGCCAGAATCTGCCTGGAAAAGATGTTCTTCAGAGCTAAACCTATCCATCTACAAGGCGACAACAAGAAAATACCACAAAGAAATTTTACAAGCCAAGAAAAATTATTTTTCGGAGGCTATCAACAGCGCCTTAAACCGCCCCCGCAAACTCTTCAAGATGGTCACCCAGACCATGAAACCAGGATGTATTGAAGCCCCTAGTTCGGACACACAAGAATTTTGCAATGAACTATCGGATTGCTTCATTAATAAAATCGAGGCAATCCGTGAAAGCATTCAGCAAAACAACCCCCCCCCCTCAGCCCCCCCTGCAGCCTCTCACACAGCACCCATAGTAATTCTCCTATATCAGGTAAGTTTACCCTGTAACCCATCTCCATTGAGACCACTAAGAATGTCATTGGCACTTTGCGTAATGGCACAGCGCCAAATGACATTATCCCCACAAAACTGCTGAAGGAATGCGCCTACATCCTGGCTCCTCCCATCACGCAGCTTATCAACCAGTCTTTCTTGGAGGGCATAGTGCCCTCACAGTTGAAAGAGGGTATAATCCAACCCATCATGAAGAAACCCTCCCTGGACCCCAAGGACCCACTCCACCGCCGTCCCATAACAAGCCTCAATGTACTCTCAAAGATAATGGAGAAAGTAGTGGTACAACAGCTGCAACAGCATCTAGATACCCACAAGCTACTTGACCCATTGCAATCAGGCTTCCGTCCCGGACACGGGACGGAAACAGCATTGCTGAAAGTATGGGACGATGTTCTCAAGGCCGCAGACAAAGGAGAATCTTGTCTTCTAGTTCTGTTGGACCTAAGTGCAGCTTTCGACACTGTAGACCACAAACTGTTACTGACTCGGCTTGCTGAAGTAGCCAGAGTCGCAGAAGGCGATTTATCTTGGTTCTCCTCTTTTCTGGAAAACCGATCGCAAACAGTGAAGTTAGGACCTTTTACGTCTGAAAAACGCACAGTAACATGCGGAGTCCCTCAAGGATCGCCTCTGTCATCGGTGCTGTTTAACATTTATCTTCGTCCTCTTTTTGAGATTATCAGCAGCCAAAAACTGCTCTACCACTCATATGCAGACGACACGCAACTGTATTTCCGCATCTGCAACAGAAAGGATCACCACCTCAATCTAGAGACATGCCTCTCTTTGATAGAGGACTGGATGACAAAGAGTTATCTTAAACTTAATGGAGCGAAAACAGAACTTCTCCTGTTTCACGCCAAGCGCAGGAATCAACTTTCAACAGCGTGGACCCCCCCGCCTATTTTGGGCAAACTCATCACCCCTAGCGCCAAAGTCAAAAGCCTAGGGGTCATTTTTGACTCCTTTATGACAATGGACGCACAAATAGGGTCAGTAGTCAGCGGATCTCACCATCTGCTGCGCCTACTACGCAGACTCACTCCGTTCACCCTAAAAGAAGATTTAGCGGTCGTGGTGGGAGCAATTGTAAACTCCAGGCTGGATTATGCAAATGCCCTTTACCTCGGACTCCCCAAGTACCAAATCGCTCATCTGCAAGTCGTTCAGAATACGGCCGCCAGACTTGTGACTGGGAAAAAACCCTGGGAATCCATCTCACCTTCACTGAGAGCCCTTCATTGGCTGCCAGTTAAAGACAGAATTGCTTTTAAAGCTCTCTGTCTTACGCATAGATGTGTCCATGGGAATGCCCCCCTTTATTTATGCGAAATAATAAAAGCTCATAACCCTAATCGCGTTTTGCGATCCACTAATCAGAACCTGCTCCAGGTTCCGAAAGCCAACTTCAAGTCCAAAGGAGAAAGAAGATTCGCGATCCAAGGTCCAAGACTATGGAACGCTTTACCAACCAGCATTCGGTGGGAGGAGAACCACCTAGCATTTAGGAAAAAGGTCAAGACTTTTCTCTTTTGATATCAAAGGAGACAGGAACAACAAGCGCCCAGAGGTGATTCAGTTTGCATGTGCCGCGCTATATAAGTTTTCATTCATTCATTCATTCATAATGTTTGGGGTTCTGATTAGAGGGAAGGAGATGGCACATTAGAACTGCTGTTTTACTTGTAATGCCAATGGCCACCACAAGATGGTGCCAGATCACAGAAGGAAGCTTAGGCCTGCAAAAGGCCGCAAAGCCGCCGCCTCAATTACCGACGCCGTCAGGTCACAATTTCTTGTCGCAATTGCGACCGGGCGCCCGGATTTTGGCGAGCCCTGCTTTAATAAGCTGGTTTCCATTATCAGTGAAGGGGAGAGATAAATCAACTGAGATATTCCTAACTTTTTTTGGAACTCTTTGATTTCCAAACTTGCCTTATTGGGTACTGTGGTCATTATGATGGGTTTTTACTCTCCTGCTGTTTTTAATGTATTTTATGTTAGGTAGAAGGTATCAGAAATGGATGAATGGGAGTAGTCAAGAAGATTGGCAAGGATATTTCAAATGGATTGTAATATCTAATGCATTTAAGAAGCCTGGGCTGACTCGTGCTCAACACATAAATAAATAATTTATTTTGGGTAGACTTAGGGCCAGATTCTAAGCTAAGATACGACAGTGTATCTCAGATACACCATCGTTTCTCAGTTTTCTTCAATGGGTATCTATGCGTGTGATTCCTAGAATCACTTACGCATAGATACACTAAAGATCCGACAGATGTAAAACAATTACACCGTCGGATCGTAGATGTAATGACAACGCTGGCCGCTAGGTGGCCTTTACGTTGCTTTCTCATTTGCCTATGCAAATGAGCCTAATACACCGATTCCCGAAAGTTTTTACGCCGCCCGTCGTCGTTTACGTCGTTTCCGTAAGGTTTTTCCGGCGTAAAGATAAAGCAGGCCAAAGATGGCGCATCCTATGTTAAGTATAGACGCCGTGACCGTGGCAAATTTGAAAGTTTTTACGTCGTTTGCGTAACTCGTCCGTGAATGGGGATTTATGTCGATTACGTTCACGTCGAAAACACAGTCATAATTTGGAGCATGCGCACTGTGATTTTACTATGGCTGTCACATGCGCAGTACGGGGGCGCGCTTAATTTAAATACAAGCTGCCCCCTTCGATTTACCCGGGGATACGCCGGGCCATTTACACTACGCCGCCGCAAACTACGGAGCAAGTGCTTTGAGAATACAGCACTTGCTCTAGTAAGTTGCGGTGGCGTACTGTAAATGGCTTACGCTACGCCAGTGCGGGATCTACGAGAATCTGGCCCTTACTGTTTAATTAATGGTGCTGCTTTGACACTGGCTTTGCAAAGCAGCACTGGTTACTTACTTTCTGACTTTACCAGCTGAGAGAGAATCTTCCATATTAAGATCTATTTACAACACAGACTAATGCTGGCCATACACTATACGAAAAATCGGCCGATTGCGCTGTTGAAAAACGAACATACGATCGTGAGTGCAAACGATCATGCCATCATGAAATTCCGTTATTCGAACGATAAATCGTCCGGAGCACATTAATCCACCGATTTTTCGTCCGGTTTTTGCATCGAAAAAGGAAGTGACAAAACATCCTTGACCTCTGCTCCCTGACTTCCTGTGCTCACGTATACGCCCAAAGAAGCAACGTACGTTCGTCAGAACGATCCTTGAGCCTAGCATCTCTACTACATCACCTGCATCTCTACTGCATCACCATCAGCACCACCTTCACCATGGATGTTGATGAGAGGACCATTGCCATAGTTATGCTCGGAGTGATGGCTATAGAGCAAGATGAGCAGCCCCCTAAAAAAAGGCGAAGGTTATGGAGTAAAGAGTGGCTGAAGAACCGTGACAACTTCTCACATATGAGATTGGTGAGAGAATTAAAGGAAAACAATCCTGAAGATTATTGCAATTACCTGAGGATGCCTGATGAGTCCTTTCAGCTGCTACTCAGTCTAGTTTCCCCTATATTAAGCAAACAAGACACCGTTTTAAGAGCCAGCATCACAGCGGAGCAGAGACTGGTAGCAACATTGTGTTTTCTGGCAACCGGCCGTAGTTTTGAAGATCTTAAATTCAGTACCGGAATCTCTGCCCAGTCACTCGGCTGCATCATACCTGAGACCTGTCAAGCCATCATTAGAAAATTACAAGACGAATATTTAAAGGTAATAACTGATTGCTTTTATTTTAAAGTCTGACAAACACTGCTTCCTTGAACATTGAGGACGCAAATGTAACTGTAAAGTAATAAGTACTAACAAACAAAAAATCAAGAAATCTTGTGTGTGTTTTTTTACAGGGATGTGTAGTTATAGTTACAGTCATTGCCCCACTGGCCTTGGGGACGATCCTGTTGGGTTTGATATGGGCCGGGCCACTGATTAATTGGGTGATGTTGTTGGGATGGTTGGATGTTGGTGGGTTTATGCTCAGCTAAATGGGTGTTGGTAGACAGCTCCCCTCTTATCCCTTTATTTAAAAGCTGCAGAAGTAAGGGTTCCACCAATTCTTTTTGTTCTTCTGTCATGCGACGTATCTTTTTGGCCGTCAAACCACCTAGGTCATCGCACTCATCTTTTTTTTGGTTGAGGGCTGCAGTTGCTTGCAGCAGAAAATTCCCTGTACTTGTTCCCTGTTGAGATGTTTTCCTTTTTTTGGGACGATTGACTGCTGGTGATGACACGGTCTGCGTCTCATTCCCAAACAGATCCTGTGTAATATTCATAAATAAAACAATGTTTTTTTTTAAATCACTTCTTTTTTATTCTATGTTTACATTTATCATACACTTGTGCGGATATTCAAATACAAAATACAGTGCATATTAAATAGTTCATAAAATATGTAAAGCTCTAGTTTCCAAACTCGCTCCCTTTTCTTAACTATATCCCTTTTTCGTGCATTATTTTGTGCGTATTTCTATTTACCACCCTCCCTCCCTTCCCTACCCACACCGCCTTATCGTGGCCATTTCGTTTTACCTCTCATTTATTTTCTTGTTTTCGTACACTACTCCTCCCTATTCCTTTTATTTACCTCTGTAGTCTGTCCCTTATCGACTGTGGCGGAGAGAGTCTGTCGTCGCTCAGCCATGTTTGCCAAATCTGATCGAATTTCCCAGTTTCCCCCATACGACTATATGTTAGTCTTTCTCTAAGAAGTAAGGAATTTACTAGTAGAATCCACTGCCTTCCCGTGGGGACCTCTGGTGCCATCCAGTATCGTGCTATAAGTTTTCTTGCTAGATATAATACTCTAGTTAACATTGTATAAATTCCTTTTGGAAAGGTATCCGCCTCTATGGACCCCAATATATATACCAGAGGGTCCAATGGGATGGGTGTCTGTGCAAGTCTACTTATGCACTGGGAGATCTCCTCCCAATACCGGTGTAGTTTTGATCTCCAGATCAAATGTATAAAATCGCCCTGATGTATTTTGCACTTCGGGCATAGCGGGGAGTCTCTTACTCCCCACCTGTGCATCTGCTCTGGTGTTCTATATGCCCGGTGCAAAATAAATAGCTGTGACAATCTATGCGATGCTGATAGCGATACTACGGGAATACATTCTACGGCCCTTTTCCAACGGCTTTCATCTATATTCCCTACATCTTCAGTCCATTTTCTGCGACATTTTAAGGATGTATAATCCTGAGCCCTGGATAGTAGTTCCCTATATATTTTTGAAATTAGTCCTTTCCGATCCTCCATTCCAAGTACTACCTTAATTAAGGGGGCTGTCGATACTGTTAGGGGTTGTTTTTTTTGTTGTGCCTGTAACGCATGTCGAAGTTGGAGGTATTGATAAAATCCCTTTGGATTTAACTGGAATTCCCGACACAACTGTTCGTATGTTTTCAATACCTCCCCTTCATACAATTGCTTGACAAAATGTATCCCTTTCTCCTTCCACACAGTGAATCCCCTTAATTCCTGTATTTCCGGATATCTAGGATTATGCCATATCGGGGTGAAGGGCAACGGTCCCTTTACTCCCAAGGCTTTCCTAATCTCCCCCCAAACCCTTTTAAGCAAAATACCTGTCGGAGCAGATCCTGGTATGCTAGGGAGGTCCATTTCCAAATGAGATGCTGCCACTAATATAGGGGCACAGCTCGTTACCATTTTACAAATGGGGTCCTCGTTATTTTCCCGTCCCCATCCTGCTAGGTGTTGAATCTGAGCAGCCAGGAAATACGTTTTAGGATGTGGGACAGCAAGGCCTCCCCTATCCTTTCTATACTGAAGGGTAGCTAGGCTAATCCTGGCTGTCTTCTTCTTCCATATCAGCCTTCTCATTAGTGCTTCAATTTGTTTAAACCATTTATTCGTAATCCACATAGGGGAATTATGGAAGACGTATAGTAGCTGTGGTGCCCATATCATTTTAATTAGGTTTGCCCGTCCTACCACCGATAATGGAAGTTTACACCAGCTGTTGCATTTCTCCTTCTGTCTAGCCAATAGTGGGCCCAGATTTAGCTGGAGATACTCCGCCGGATCTGGAGATACCACCACTCCTAGGTATTTAAAACTGCTGCTTATAACAATCTGCTCTGCTCCATGTGGCAGTGGTTCCTCCATTTTGTCTATAGGCATCAGGATTGATTTTGACCAGTTAATGGCAAAGCCCGAAAAACAACCGAACTTCCCAATAATCTGTATCACTGCCTGCAGCGATGCAGAAGAGTCGCCCAAATAAATTAGCGCATCGTCTGCATACAATGATATCTTATCTTCCCTCTGGCCCCTACGGAATCCCACCACCTCGGTCGAATTGCGAATAGAGATGGCCAGGGGCTCAATCGCCAATGCAAACAGCAATGGGGACAATGGGCACCCCTGCCGGGTACCTCTATAGAGCTTAAACGCTGATGAAAGATTGTTATTGATACGAAGTCTGGCTCTGGGTTCAGAGTATAGCACCTTTACCCATTCCATAAACCTGTCTCCCATTCCGAATCTTGCCAAGATCTCCAGGAGGTAGGGCCACTCCACACTATCAAACGCTTTAGCAGCGTCCAGTGACAGAATGGCCCTACCTCCCGGGTTGTCCACCGGTATCTGCAAATTCAGATAAAGTCGCCGAATATTATCCGCCGTGGAACGAGATGGTATAAAGCCGCATTGATCTCTATGTATCAGTTTTCCTATCACCCGTGATAGCCTTGAGGCCAGTATTTTGGCCAATAGCTTAACATCTACATTTAGCAAGGATATTGGGCGATAGGAATCCAGCGACAGTTTATCCTTTCCTGGCTTTAGTATGACAATAATTATGGCTTCCTGCATGCTCTCTGGTAGGATACCTGTTTCAGTTACCTCCTGTAAAGTCTGTAGCAAAGGCGGCAAAAGCATCTCTTCATACTGACAGTATACCTCTACCGGTATGCCATCTGGTCCTGGGGACTTATGTAGCGAAGCCTCGTGCAGGGCGTTCTTCAGCTCTAGCATAGTGATGGGCGAGTTTAACATTTCCCTATCAGCTTTAGACAGCTGTGGAAAGGTACATGATTGCAAAAAATCAGTCATATCTGATGGACTGTATCTAGCTTTAGAAGAGTATAATTCCTCATAAAATTTTTGAAAATCCTTCAGGATATCGGGCCCTGTGGTATGCAAGTCCCCTGTATTCGTCTCTATTGCTGTAATATTTGAGGTTTCCCGCTGTCCCCTTACTATAAGAGCAAGGAGGCGTCCCGTGTTTTCCCCTTCCTCAAAATAGCTTTGTTGTTGGAAGTATCTGCTCTTCTCTGCTGCCGTTAATAGAACGGAGTTATAGAGGGATTGTGCCTCCCTCCAAGAGTCATGTCTTTCTTGAGAGGGGCCTGCAATCAGGGCTTGTTCCCTAGCTTTCAGTTCATCTCGTACCCTTTTTTCCCATTCCTTAGAGCGAGTTTTGATACCCGAGATCTCCTTAATCAGGCAGCCTCTCATAAATGCTTTGAGTGCATCCCATACAGTTGCTGCGCTAGCAGAACCCCTATTGAAGTAATAGAACTCCCGTATAGCCTCCCCTGTACCATCCGTAGGTGGTAGCAGGGTCAGCCAATATGGGTTCACTTTCCAGGGCATGCGGTCCGATGTCATAGTGACATTGAGCTTTACCCAGAATGGCGAATGGTCGGATAGTAGACGGGGCTTTTTGGCCGTCAAACCACCTAGGTCATCGCACTCATCTTTTTTTTGGTTGAGGGCTGCAGTTGCTTGCAGCAGAAAATTCCCTGTACTTGTTCCCTGTTGAGATGTTTTCCTTTTTTTGGGACGATTGACTGCTGGTGATGACACGGTCTGCGTCTCATTCCCAAACAGATCCTGTGTAATATTCATAAATAAAACAATGTTTAAACAATTGCATACCGAACTTTCTTTTTTTTTTACCTTTTACAGCTCCCAGCATCTGTGCAGGAATGGAAAGCTACAGCCAAACAATTCAACGACTATTGGAATTTCCCAAACTGTGGCGGTGCCATAGACGGCAAACATGTGCGCATAACCCCCCCAGCAAAATCAGGCTCCTTCTACTACAATTACAAAGGCTACTTTAGCATTGTCCTAATGGCAATCGTCAATGCTAAATATGAATTCATGTTTGTGGACATTGGAAAAAATGGTAGAAATTCTGATGGAGGAGTGATTGACAAAACAGTTTTTTCTCACCGTTTAAAAAATGGACTCCTCAATCTACCATCCAAACAGGAAACAGGTGAAGGCCTCAATTTTGTGTTCATAGCAGACGACGCATTTGGATTATCTGAACATGTTTTGAAACCCTTCGCCCTTAAAAACCTTACCCCTGATCAAAAAATCTTTAATTATCGGTTATCTCGTGCTAGACGAGTGGTCGAAAATTCTTTTGGGACTATGGCCAAACGCTTTCGGATCTTTCATACGCCAATCAATGTAACCACCCCAAAAATTGACCTTATAGTTCATTGTTGCTGTGTGCTCCATAATTTTTTGAGACGTACCAGCTCCACCTACATATCCCAAACCATGATGGACCGGGAAGATACTCTGTCTGGAGATGTCATGCCTGCTGAGTGGCGTCAAGATTCTGAAGGACTTTCAGACCTAGGCCGTGCCCCCCCACGTCTTGCTAGTCAAATAGCCCGTCAGAATCGACTGGTTTATATGCAGTACTTTCTTGGTCCTGGTGCAGTAGATTGGCAATACAATCTCCAAATGTTCAAAAATAATTTCAGTGGGTGTAATGTGATATAGCTTTTAAAAATTATGATTAAATTAAAAAATTATGATTAAATTACCTGACTAGTTTCAAGTTCTTCAATTGTCCCATCTTCCTCATCTCCAGAATTATTAGCACTCACACTGCTGTCCATATTAGATACAGAGGCTCTGGGTTCCTCATGGTCCGTCAAGAATCTTAAACTGTCAAAATACCACAGGCGTGGCACGTAAACCTGGTCTGCTCCAGCACCAGATTTCTTTGAATCTTGGATTTTACTCCATTCTTTCTTAAAAACGGTTCGCAGGTTTGAGATTTTTTGCTTCACATAGGCCACATCTGCTTTAGAATACACCACAGTGCACAGTTCAGCCAATTTGCTATATGCATCATTGCGCTTCTGCCTGTCAGAGTACTCTTTGGAGTGCACTTTCCAAAGACATGACAGTTCCCTGTACATATCGATGAATTGGGGGAGAAAATGTGGGGACGGCCATAGATTGGTATCTAATCTGTTGAAGTTCTCCGCAGAGTTGGAAAAATGCTCAGCAGAATTAGAAAAAATTAAAGATCGCGTAACCTCTGTCCAGAAGCAATTCCTGGTTGTTATTGACACACTAACTGACATTTAGGAGGTGTCTTTTTGATCCATTTTTTTTTGTTTTGCTGAAGTTTGCTGAAGTTTGCACTACATTTCAACCGTTTTATTATGGATAACGCAAATTTTCTTTTTTTTTTTAGTCTTTTTCCACGTTTTATAGTCACGCCTGGCATTTAAAAACATGGTTAGAGCAAATCTGTCTATGATATTTGAGCTGTCAGTCACTTTTACTATAGGACAGTCACTTTTTTAAACGGTTGACATACACTATAGTATTGGTGACTGACATCTCAAACCTCAAATTGATTCTCCAACCATGTTTATTTTGCAGGTCAAGAACTACAGATATTTTTGTTACCAAAATCTTGCACTTTCAAAAGCCTGAGAGCTAATTTTAGAAATATTTTAGTCCAGAAAAATTATGCTGTCCTTGTGAATAAATAATAATTATGTTCCCCTGTGTAATATACAAAATGATGCTTCTCTATACAAAAAAAATTATGCTCACCTGTGTAATTAAACATAATACTACTCCCCTGTGTAATATAGAAAATTATGCTCTTCTATGTAAAACCAAATTATGCTCCCTGTGTAATTAAAAATAATACTACTCCACTGTGTAATATATAAAATTATGCTCTTTAATGTAAAACCAAATAATGCTTCCCTGTGTAATTAAAATTAATACTACTCTCCTGTGTAATATAGAAAATGATGCTTTTCTATGTAAAACCAAATTATGCCCCCCTGTGTAATTAAAAATAATACTACTCCACTGTGTAATATAAAAAATTATGCTCTTCTATGTAGAACCAAATTATGTTCTACATAGAAGAGTATAATACTCTATATTACACACGGGAAGTAGTATTATTTTTAATTACACAGGGGAGCATAATTTGCTCCCCTGTGTAATTTAAAATAAATACTGCTCGACTGTGTAATAAAGAAATGTATACTCTGTTATTTATAAAAAAAAATGATTAGTGTTTGTTAATGTTATGTCTTGTATACAAAAAAAAATTAAAAATTAAGGACAAGAGATATTGAAAATAATTACTTTATTTTTGTTGGTAAAAAATACATTTTGCAATAAAGTTTTAGTATTGCATGTTTGGTGTACATAGTTATTTCCTTACAACACATAAAGGTTTATCATATTTAACCACTTGCCTACTGTACACCTACACCCCCTTCCTGCCCAGACGAAATTTAAGCTTCCGGCACTGCGTCGCTTTAACTGACAAATGCGCGGTTGTGCGACGTGGCTCCCAAACAAAATTTGCGTCCTTTTTTTCCAACAAATACAGCTTTCTTTTGGTGATATTTGATCACCTCTGCGGTTTTTATTTTTTGCGCTATAAACAAGAATAGAGCGCCAATTTAGAAAAATACTGCCAAATTTTTTAATTTGTAATAAATATCCCCAAAAATATATAAAAAAATATTTTTTTTCTCAGTTTAGGCCGATACGTATTCTTCTACACATTTTTGTTAAAAAAAAAATGCAATAAGCGTTTATCGATTGTTTTGCGCAATATTTATAGTGTTTACAAAAAAGGGGATAGTTTATGGCTTTTTTATTTTTTATTTTAATGGCCTGAAAGAGCGTGGAGCTCTGTGTTTACACACAGAGCTCCACATCCCCGCTCAGTTACTGAGCAATCACGTGTGCCCGGCGGAGATCGTTGCCGCCGGGCACTCGCACGGGCGCGCGCTCGCCCGCGGCTTTAAAGAGCCTGTCAGGACAATGGAGTCCTCCGCCCGCCGTCATTTGATGGTGGGCGGTGGATAAGTGGTTAAAGTGATTGCAGGTTGTTGGTGAAGTGAATTATGACCTTTTGACGTAAACGTACGAATATTTACTTCCGGGTTAGTGTTTTCATACATGCGCAGTTGGAAGCATTCATTATTTTTCGGCCGAACGATGCATTAGCCTTACGATTAATCGGTCGGCCGTCAAAAATTTTCCAAACTAGCTGATCGTTTTTTTTGGCCAAAAACGTCACGAACGATTAACGATTTGGACCCATTAACTAGACGAAAAACGAACGAAGTGTCTCCATGAACGTTTTTCGGCCGATTTTTCGTATAGTGTATGGCCAGCATAAGTATAGTAAAGCAATACTGTCAGCCTAATAAAAAAGCGGTTGTCACAAAAAGTGAAAAATGATACAGTGTGTAAAATATATGTATTATAAGTATACAACATATCTTTGTTGACTAAATTTTCCAGGTGAAATGGCAATCACAAAGGAAACTTAATTTTCCAAAAAATGTTTTAAATATCAACACTTCCTATTGTGGCACTAATGGCCTTATTACATAAAATACATGCAAAGCAGTGATAATAGGTAGGTCTTAAATTACTACAAATACACTGCAAAAGCAGAATTAAAATGTGCATTTTTGGGCCAGATTCTCAGCGGCGTTACGACGGAGTATCTCAGATACCCCGTCGTATCGCCGTTTTTTCTGTCTCGTATCTATGCGCGTGATGCTAAGCATCACTTTTGCATAGATACGCTTCTACATCCGACGAGTGTAAAACCATTACACTTGCGGATCGTAGGTGTAATGACAACTCCGGCCACTAGGTGGCCTTTACGTTGTTTTCGCATTTGCATATGCAAATGCGGTAGTACGCCGATTCTCTATCGCTTTTACGCCGCCCTCGTTTTTGTAAGGTTACCCCAGCTTCTATGTGGAGTAACCTTACGAAGCACCGTTGGATGCCGTCGGGTCCCGTCGGATGCCATGTTAAGTATGGTGTCGCTTACGTCGTTTTACTAACTCGTTTGCGAATAGGGCATTGTGTAAGCGTCGATCACGTCGTTTTGACGTCGGTTTCAACTACGCTTTCCGACGTGAGCTGGAGCATGCGCACTGGGCTTTTTCCCCGGCCGGCGCATGCACAGTTCATTCGACGCGGGGGCGCGCTTAATTTAAATACAAGCAGCCCCATTTGAATTGCGCGGGTTTACGCTGCACGATTTAGAGAATAAAGCACTTGCTCTAGTACGATGCGGCGGCGTAGTGTAACTGGCTTACGCTACGCTACCGGAATTCTCAGAGAATCTGGCCCTTTGTGTCTATCGAGTAAAAATATTGGCCCAGATTCACAGAGCAATTACGCCTGTCTAACTGGTGTTAGACAGGAGTAATTTCAAATTTTGCGCGCCGTATCACTAGTTTGAATCCTCAAACCATGATACGGCCGCTTCGGGCTTCGATCCGAGAGGCTTACGTCTTCGTAAGCCTTCGGATCTACGCTGCGATATTTTTGCAGCCGCTGGGAGGAGTCCGCGTCGTTTTCAGCGTCGGGATATGCAAATGACTTTTTACGGCGATCCACGAAGATACGAGTGGTCTTCGCAATCGCTTACGTCATTTTTTTGCTACGTACTGTTAGACCAGCTATTTGCTGGTCTAACGGTGCGTAGCCCATGTTAAGTATGGCCGTCGTTCCCGCGTCGAATTTAATATATTTTTTTTTTTTACGTAACTCGTTCGGGAATAGGAATGTCCGTAAACGACGCTACTCAAACAACGAATGACGTAACGACGTGATTTCGCGCAATGCACGGCTGGAAATTTCTGAACGGAGCATGCGCAGTTCGATCGCAGCGGGAACGCGCCTATTTTAAATGCTTCACGTCCCCTACTCGCGTAGATGGCTTGCGCCGGGAGAAATACACTACGTCGCCGTAGTTTACTGGACCAAATCTACCGGGATTCCACGTAGAGCCAGGTAAAATACGGCGGCGTAGTGTATTTCTGATACTCTACGCGAATCTAATTGTATGTGAATCTGGGCCACTGTATGTTTCCATCTGCCAACTGTACAAGGTCACTAAATTTTATCGCAAGAGCTTTAAAAAAATATTCTGCAATAGCAATAACAATAAATAGCGATCATTTATATAATTTTTTTTTTTTCAAAATTTGCATCTTCTAACTTGAATTTGCAATTGTTATCTGAGTCCTTCAGCAGTAATTTAGAGATTTCTGCCCTTTAACGGCTTGAACACTAGTTACAGATTCTTGTTTTTAGCTCAAATCATTTCACTTTTTATCATCTATTTTTTTTACAGAATTTTTGTGACACAACAAAAGCATAGCCACATCCATAAGCACATAATTACAAAAGCAAATAATTACAAAGGACAAAAACTAAGCCTAAAATATGCACATTTTCATCAGGATGCAAGTAAATCTGGCTCGAATAGGGAACTAGTCCCAAGATGCAGATCTCTCAGGACAGTTGGTTGCCTAAAATAGCTTTTACTCATGGTTATCCTGAGGCTGAATGAAGAATGCCCTGAGGAGGAATATAAATCAAAGGTTCACAACACAATATTCTTACCGAAGTATGTTGGACTAGGATATGCATTTACAAGGACAGGGAAGGGGAAATTGATGGAAGACTGATGAAAAATAGCCAAATCCTGTTATTACCTTAGGCTTAAATTAACCAAATTTCTCAAGCAGCAAACTTACTTTGCAAAGTTATTTATGTAGTTATTACAATAGAAGAAATGAAGGCTGCATTCATACTTCTTTAAATCCATAGGTTTCCCTTTTTAATATAAAAATTATAATTTTGAGGTTGTGGAAGTTAGTAGAAAGGGTTTGTTTTGTTTATTTATTTAGTAGAAAAACAACCCAATCTTGTCATTTACATTAGGCTTAAATTACACAAATTTCCCAAGCAGCATACTTACATTGTAAATGTATTTATGTAGTTATTACGATACAAAAAAATGAAGGCTGCATTCATACTTATTTAATTTCATGGGTCTCCCTTTCTAATCTAAAAACTATGGGGCAGATTCACAAAACAATTACGCCTGTCTAACTGGGGGTTAGACAGGAGTAATTTCAAATTTTGCGCGGCGTATCACTAGTTTGAATCCTCAAACCATGATACGCCGGCTTCGGGCTTCGATCCGAGAGGCTTACGTCTTCGTAAGCCTTCGGATCTACGCTGCCATCTATTTGCGGCCGCTGGGAGGAGTTCGCGTCGTTTTGGTGCGTCGGGATATGCAAATGTGTTTTTACGGGGATTCACGAACATACGAGCGGGCGTCGCAATCGTTTCCGTCTATTTTTTTATACGTAATGTTAGAGCAGCTTTTTTGCTGCTCTAACTTTACGTAGCCCATGTTAAGTATGGCCGTCGTTCCCGCTTCGAATTTATTTAAAATTTTATTTTGTTTACGTAACTCGTCGGGACGTGGATCGCCCGTAAAGTACGCTACATAAACAACGAATGACGTCACGACGTGATTTCGCGCAATGCACGGCGGGAAATTTGCGAACGGAGCCCCCTACTCGCGCAGATGGATAGCGACGGGAGAAATACACTACGCCGCCGTCGTTTACCGTAGAAAATCTACCTGAATTCCACGTAGAGCAAGGTAAAAAACGGCGGCGTAGTGTATTTCTGATACGCTACGATAATCCATTTCTCTGTGAATCTGCCCCTATGATTTTGAGTAGGGATGAGCCCGATGTTCGAGACAAAGGTAAGTTCAATTCGAACATCGGGTGTTCGTCTGTTCACTGAACAGCAAACATTATGCGGTCTTCGCGGCAAATTCGAAAGCTGCGGAACACCGTTTAAAAGTCTATGGGATACGAGCATGAAAAAACAAAAGTGCTCATTTTAAAGGCTTATATGCAAGTTATTGCCATAAAAAGTATTTGGGGATTCGGGTCCTGCCCCAGGGGACATGTATTAATGCAAAAAAAAGGTTTAAAAAGTCAAGGGAGCAGTGATTTTAATAATGCTTAAAGTGAAATAAACAAAATGAAATTTTCCTTTAAATATCGTGCCTGGGGAGTGTCTATAGTATGCCCATAAAATTAAGCATTTTACCCGTATTTAGAACAGTCCAGCTGCAAAATTACATTTCTAAAGGAAGAAAAGTAATTGTAATGTTGTAATGAGTTGTAATGAATTGTCGGGTCTCTGCAATATAGATAAGAAAAAACCGGCATGCCCCCCCAGTCTATTTCCAGGCCCTTTGGGTCTGGTATGAATATTTAGGGGAACCCCGAACCAAAATGAAAAAAAAAATTGCCCTTCAGGTCTGGTATTATTATTATTATTATTATTATACAGGATTTATATAGCGCCAACAGTTTGCGCAGCATTTTACAACATTGGGGAAGACCGTACAATTACAATACAGGAGGAATCAGAGGGCCCTGCTCATTAGAGCTTACAATCTAGAAGATATTAATGGATATTAAGGGGAACGCTGTGCCAAATAAAAAAAAATGGTGTAGGGTCCCCCCAGAAAGAATCCATACCAGACCCTTCAGGACTTCTAGGGAGAACGTTCTAGGGAGAACGAAGGTCTATCTTTCATAGGGAGCCACATCAAATGAGATATTAGATCCGGCCGACAGGAATAGGATTCCATAGTCATCCATATGGCTTGTGATTGTTGGGAGTGAAACCTTGTAAGATGGGCCAATTGGGCCGCATAAAAATATTTCTGTAAATCAGGCAGCCCAAGTCCCCCTTTACACTTTAGAGTGTACATCATGCTTTTATTCACCCTAGGCCGTTTATCTCCCCATATAAATTTAAGAACCTTGTTTTGAAACAATTTAAGGTCATGTCTGACCAATGGCACTGGTATAGTGCGGAAAAGATATATCAACCTCGGTAACACATTCATCCTAATCGAGTGTAGTCTGCCAAACCACGATGGGGGGTGAATTTGCCATTTAGCTAAATCATCAGTCAACCTCTTGAAAAGGACAGGATAATTCATTCTATAAAGTGTTGTTATTGAGGGAGTAAGATGTATTCCTAAATATGGAAGTGCCTCACGCTCCCACAAAAATTGGAAATACTGTTTCAAAGTTTCCTGAGTAGCTCCCTGCAAGGAGAGATTCAGAGCCCTGGACTTGCTATGGTTAATTTTCAGCCCAGATATCTCGGAAAATGGCTTTAAAATGGCATGTAGATTGGGAAGGGAAGTGATTGAGGACGTCAGTGTTAGCAGGAGGTCATCAGCAAATAGAAGACATTTATGTTCGCAATCACCGCAAACTATCCCCCGGACATCCAGACTCGTACGAATCCTGATGGCCAGTGGCTCTATTGCTAGGACAAACAATAGTGGCGACAAAGGGCAGCCCTGCCTAGTACCTCTCCTAAAGATAATTGATTGGGGTGAATACTCCCTGAGCATCAGTGAGGCCGATGGGGTATCATACAGTGTTCGAAGGAGGGCCAGAAAGCGCTTGCCAAAACCAAAGCGATCCAAAACGTAAAATAAATAATCCCTCCTATATGTCAGTATGGACCTGCATCAATTTGGGCAGTTGTATCTCACGAAAAAACAAGTCTGCCTTGGAAGAGTCAAACGAAGCCAGTGAGTCATACAGCTTAGTGTAGAATCTATGAAATTCCTGAAGAATTAGTTCAGGGTTTTGAGTAGGACGTCCAGTGGGTAACCGTAGCTTCGGTAAGGTTGGCGTATACGGTCCGGGCACTAGTTTCCTTGCTAGTAAAGTGGTGGGCTTATCCCCCATTGTATAGTATCTATGCCTAGACCAGCTAATATACTTTTCTGCTTGGGTGATCAGACTCATGCTGAGCGCTAACCTAGCTTTGTCTATCTTATATCTAATGTCCACTTGAGGATAACTGTGCTGTTCTTCCATTAAAGAATTGAATTCCCCTTTCAACTGACGAATTGTCTGTTCATGGGACCGTTTAGCTCTGGCCGCTAGTTGCAGCAATTTTCCCCGTATTGATTGCAGGGACGTATCAGATGATTTGTTAGTTCTAAAAAACTCCCATATTTCTTTCTCAATTTCAGTGCACAATACAGGGTCATTCAGCAAGCTTGCATTAAGACGCCATGGGGAAGGACAAGATTTAGTCCAAGACTTAGTCACAGTTAGTTTAATCGGGGAGTGATCGGACCAGGGAGTGGTTAGAATTTTAACTGCCGTTAAATATGGGAGCAACTGAGTGCGCACTAAAACATGATCTATCCTGGAATACATGTGGTGTGCTTGTGAAAAATACGTGTAGTCTCTAGCTGTGGGATTATACTCTCGCCAGGAATCAATCAGACCATAAAGGTGAAATAGGCATGCTACCTTGCTACTCCCAACGGGTGGTCTTTTAAAAAACATCCTATTAGGGTCAGATTTGTCCATTATCCTGTCCAGTGGAATGTTGCTATCCCCTCCTAAAATTACCTGCCCCTGAACCTTGGCCATAAGTACTCTAAACATTTTGCTAAAGAAATCCAACTGACCCGTGTTTGGGGCATAGTAAGAGATAAACAAGACTACCTGATCATGAAGTCGTCCCACTGTCATGAGGTACCTGCCTCCTTTATCCTTCACTATTGTTATGGGCGTAAAGGGATTCCGTTTAGAAAAACAGACTGCTACTCCTCCTTTTTTATCTGGGCCACACGCTAGGTAAAATTGTGGAAAATTAACATTCAAATATCGGGGAGCTGAAGTTTTAGAGAAGTGAGTTTCCTGCAGCAGGAGGACCTAAAATTGAAAGGCCTTAGTCCGTTTGATCGGGGAGTTAAAACTATGTACATTGTGCGTAAGCACTGAATATTCAGTAGGGTATGTCTTACAGTGTTGTAAGTAACGGAGTTAAAATAAACACTGTTACCTAACGCAGCCCCTTTTGAGGGTAATGAATAATTTACCTGATTACTCTTCCCCTCACGGTAACGCAGTTCCCATTACTTGGGCAGCATTACCACAATTACATCTACCACCACTAGATGGCAGCAGAGTAATTGCTTCTGCCGACGCTGTGAACATAAATATGGGTGGAACTCCGCTTTAGAATCATGTGACCGCTGTGATGGCCTGTCACAGCGGTCTGAAAACTCCCAATCGCAAGGAGCCCTGGATACAATGAGCCCCACCCGCCTCACACTGACCTATTACCGGGGAACAACTCACATCGATCACACACACTGTGTGCGCAACCTGATCAATGATCCGGGGAACACATGGCCGGAACAAAATGTTCCACAGAACAAACGTTCCCTATACAACACAGTGTACACAGCGACATCTAGTGGTCAACATGGTAAGTGCAGGACACCTATACAGACCAATGATCAGCAGGTTTTTTTTGGTCAGTGATTTCATCTCTTCGTCAGACAACAAAGAAAAATCTGACATCCCCATTCCAGATCCCTTGCATCTAATAAAGCTTATATAAGATAAATAAAATAATAAACAATAAACTATAGACAATTCTAATAAAGCCTAATATAAGATTTTAAATTACAGACTCTGTAAACGTCAAGGGAATGTATATTATAAACATACATTTTAATCCAGCTTATAATTTGGATGTAATATGTAGCAGATGGATAAGGGTTTTAAGTCCTATTAGCTGCACATACATGGTGGGGCGGATGCACCTAGGCTGGGATATACACGAGATCACCATTTGTTTCCGGTTTTCTTCTCTCAAGGATCTGGCATTCTTTTGTCTTGGAGTATTAACTCACTGCTCCCTGGCAAGCGCCCGTCATCTGCTTCTCAACAAAGCATTGTAGAATATATTTCAATGTAGTAACTGAGTCACTAACTCAATTACTTTTTCGGAGAAGTACCGTATTTATCGGCGTATATCACACACTTTTTTGCCCTAGAAATCAGGGCAAAATCGTAGGTGCGCGATATACGCCGATACCCGCTTTCCCGCGCTGAGTTTTGAATACTGCGCCGACATATACCCAGCGCAGTACACTCGGGTATATTCGGCCAGTCTCGGCTTCTTCCGCGGTCACGTCCTGGACGTACAGGACGTGAGCGCGACAGTTGCCGAGCCTGCCCGAGTGTACTGCGCTGGGTATATGCTGGAGCAGTATTCAAAACTCGGCGCGGGGAGGACGCGAGGATGCCGCGAGGACACCGGACCCGCCGAAGAGGACACCAGACCCGCCGAAGAGGACACCGGACCCACCGCAGAAGGACACCCGATGCCGCAGAAGGACGCTGCATTCTCTAAGGGTGGAGGATTCACTGTACACAAGCGGTGTGGTGGAAGATTAAGAAGATTGAGGATAATCCTCTATTTATGAACTGTCATTTACTTCATCACCTAATATCACGGGACTTTAATATTAATAATTTCCGCTCTTTGTTAATATTTTGTTTGAATGTTTTCATTGCACTTTTTTAAGGTGATTTATGTTATATGGTATATGTCATATATATTATATTATACATTCTCTATCATTTAGATATGTGGAATTCACATTTCCCTCTTATCCTCCATCCTTAGAGAATGCGCACTCACCGCAATACGATGCCCAGCACTCTCGTGTTAAGGCATAAATGCAAGAAATCCAAATCATTCAAAAGTGTTGATATCAGATCCCATTTCAGTGATAAGTTCCAATGTGTTCATATGAATAAAGAAAAAGTGTACAATAGTGTGATATTGTAAAACCAGTTTAATCAAACACTAAAAATTCTTCACAAATTGCACTCACAAACGTGATCTTTCACCAAACTTTGAATAAACCATAACCAGCGCTAGTCCCAAGCTTCTATTCAAATAAGCCAGTGGTCATGGCAGACCCTTGATCGATCTCAGTGTACTCACAGCCCTTGGAGACAGCTAGGTGAAGAGGTGGTGTTTTCTATAGCCCGATACAGCTAGGTGTGTGTCGCATGTTCGTCCAACTCACACAGGATCAGACAATGATTAGTGACCACGCCCCAAGGATTCACTGTACACAAGCGGTGTGGTGGAAGATTGAGAAGATTGAGGATAATCCTCTATTTATGAACTTAATAATTTCCGCTCTTTGTTAATATTTTGTTTGAATGTTTTCATTGCACTTTTTTAAGGTGATTTATGTTATATGGTATATGTCATATATATTATATTATACATTCTATATCATTTAGATATGTGGAATTCACATTTCACTGGTTAAGCGCTGCTTTTATATTTACTGGATACTGATTTACTTTGATAACACATTTTTGATTGTCATACAATATATCCCTAGGCTGATGCACTTCACCCACCAAGGGGCTCTCTAGTGCTCCTAGTGGCGATCTATTTATTCTATTATTTTATTTATTTATTTTTTATGTTTCACCTGAGCAGATAATTAGATCACATGTTTAGTGGTTTCCTACACAGTTTATTTAGGAATCCCGTGGACAGCGCCACCACCACCAACACACATCACATACTCCTTCAGTACCACTTTTGGGGCATCTAATTAGGGGGGCTGCAGTCCTTTACCATCCACTTACCCTTCCTAGGCGCAGTTTTTCCCATATCATTCTAAAAAAAAACAGCTCCACCTGCCATAGGCTAAAGATAAACCAAAACAATAGATCAAAAAATGTTAAAACAAAAATTCAACTTAGAAGCAATTGTGTAAGCGAAATAGGGAACAACAGTGTCCCAACATAGCCAATGCGATTGCGTGAGGTTCACGGACGAGAGAGAACCAGAACCAGTCCATCAACGAAGGGCTGCAGCAGTTTCCAGGAAAAAATAACCAGGATCATCAGACTCAGGTTATTCTGCGGGATCTTCTCGCCTGGGGATGCTTCCGATCTTGCCACAGTGGGGAAAGAGTCCTGATGCGGGTGGGGGATGGGGCCGGAGAGTCACGAGTGATGATCCCCAGTTCCAGCAACAAGTCCTCACCATCCTGGAATGTAGAAAAATAATGGAATCTCCATTTATAAGTGAATGACAATTTAAAGGGGAACGCCCAGCGATATTTGATTTGTTGATTGATGAGCTGTTGTAGCAGCGGTTTAAAGCTCCTGCCTTTCTGCACAGTGGAAGGGGCCAAATCAGTGAAAAGCTGAATAGGTGTCCCAAACAGTGACAAATCCGGCCTATTACGCGGACATCAACTTCCCTTTGATGCGATAGAAATGCGGCTTGACTATTATATCATGCTGCAAGCCATCCGACCGAAGCGCTGTCAGGGCACGGTGTATGCGATCAATCTCCATTTGGTGCAGGGCAATGTAAGGGATCAATTCCGTCATCAAGTCCCGCATAGCCCCCTCCAAGTCAGTGTGCATTTCGGAAAGACCTTTTATACGCACATTATACCTACGGGAGCTGTTCTCCAAGTCCTCAATTTTTTTGTAGGCCTCTTCCAGCCTATCCTGGAGGTCAGTAATCATGTTGGATTAGCCTGTTTTGATTAGCCTTCTTGACAGTGCTATCCACCTTAGCTTTTATTAGTTAAATTCTTTCTCCTATACTGCGAATATCCTTTTTTAGGTCAGTAGTTATTAAAGTGCAAGCTTTAGAGAGTTCTTGCTGCAGCATGGTGGTAAAGCGAGCCAATAATACTGCACCCCCTGAATAGTGAGCTTGCTGAGGTTCAGGGATGTGAGGGCTAGACTGGCTAAACATTGCATCCATCAGCTCAATCATGTTTCTGTCCATGGAGGACTCAGGGGAATCTACAGGTTCCTGCATGTCCCCATATGCTCCAGGGGATGGGGAATGCAGAGCCTTGTCAGCTTTGGAAGCGATGCTGCCACGTGTGTCCGGACGATTCAGCGCCATCTTTGGCTGCTGTGAGTGTCCAAGGGAAGGCCCCGCTCCTCCGTGAGATTTGCCTGGCTTGTGTTGCCCCTTTTTCAGCTGGCCAGTCGCCCTCTGGTTCATTACCGTCACCCGGTGATCACTGCCCTGGTTCCAGCGCCTCGTCCCCGCTGCCTCTGCTAAAAATAGCTTTACATGAGTCGGAGCATGCAGAGCCCTCTCAGCACACGTCTGCCTCCGGGATCCCGCACATGCACACTTTTTTTTATTTATTTTGAATAATATTCATACCATGGTAATGGACCCATGCCGTTTTTCTTTCAATAAGTTTTATCTATATTATTATTATTATTATAAACGATTTATGTAGCATCAACAGTTTGTGCAGAGCTTTACAATGTAGAGGGGGGACAGCACAATTATAGTACAATATAAAGTTTAGATTGCTAAATTTAATACCTAATTGGGTGGGGCTTTAAATGAGGCTATGGCCATCCGGCACGTAAGGCTCCATCCCTGGCAACATGAAAAGGAAAAATAAGTCATTGGGACTTTAATTGAAACAAAACACTAGGTCAGAGTGAATCAATCAATATGATAAAAAATATTTATTAATGGCTAGGGCACAATGCAATGTAGGTAAACAAGGTAGATCAATAAATGAGTTACAATGTATAACAGTAGCATTATGGGTAAATCATATAGCATTCTAATAGTAACAAAAATAAACATAATAATAGTAATAGTAATAGTATAATAGTAACAAAAAAAACATAATAACATATTGTCTGAATCATAAATTGTATTTTATCGCACGACCGCGCAATTGTCAGTTAAAGCGACGCAGTGCCGAATCGCAAAAAGTGGCCCGGTCATTGACCATCAATATGGTCCGAGGCTGAAGTGGTTAAAGTCACTCTCAGTTGAATTATCAGTAGTTGTGCCTGAGTTGAAGAGGAATTTTGCTTTCTTTTTTTTTTATTCCTACTTGTTTATTCTGTAGACCACAATAATAGAAGAAATGCAAAAAAATAAGACTTTTCTGACCACTGTATTTCATTACCAGGGTAAAAGGCTGGTAAAACCACCTGCCTCTCAACAGGTAGGAAATTGCTGCATGCCCCTTGCAGTGTTTATATGTTTTATATTTCAACAATGTGTATACCATCTTATATGCCTAGAAAATGAGACGAGTAGTGTTTGAACAATGAGAACACACATTAACATAACCTGGCAATACCAGATTTGGCTCTAGTGGCCAAAAGGTTAGGTGATAATTAGTGGTTTTAAGGTACACATACAACACGTCTGTATCATTTAACAATGAATCATACTGTATATGCATAGATAAGCAGTAACCACAAGGGACATTTAGAGATTTAATTTCCCAGATGTATTGAAAAAAATGCATTGGCAGCATTAGAGATGTCAAAATTATAAGTTTGTGAATTTTAAGGGGCTATGGCAGTTTATTTAAACTACAGTAGACCTGTTCTTTTAAATTATCAAACGCAAAAGAAGAACAAAGAACACTAATAAATAGGGTTGAGCGAACCCGAACTGTAAAGTTTGGGTTCATACCGGACTTTTGTATTTTTTGTACCCGGACCTGAACAATTTACTGTAAGTTCGGGTTCAGTGTTTGGCAATGTAATGGTGTGCTGTAGGGCAGCCAATCACCATTTGTTTTACTCGTGTGACCTAGAAGCCATTACAGCCATGCCTACTAATGGCATGGCTGTGATTGGCCAGTGCAGCATGTGACCCAGCATGTGACACAGCCTCTATATAAGCTAGAGGCACATCGCACAGCTCTTCACTCTGCTTTAGATAGGGTAGGAAAAGGCTGCTGCTGCTGCTCTTCTGAGGGAGAGAATAAGATAGGAGTCAGACTGTCCTGCTTTAGAAATCACATTACTCAGCGATCTACATAGCACAGCAAGTCACTCTGCTTTAGATAGGGTAGGGAAAGGCTGCTGCTCTTCTGAGGGAGAGAATAAGATAGAGTCAGACTGTCCTGCTTTAGAAATCACATTACTCAGCGATCTACATAGCACAGCAAGTCACTCTGCTTTAGATAGTTACTTTAGGGAAAGGTTCCTGCCTGCTTTTGCTTTTAGGGAAAGAAATAGGAGTCACTCTTGCTACAGAAACTAAATTATACCAGCACTGCATATGTTTCTGTGAGATACACCCTTTATATACTTTAAGGAAAGGTTCCTGCCTGCTTTTGCTTTTAGGGCGAGAAATAGGAGTCACTCTTGCTTCAGAAATCAAATTATACCAGCACTGCATAGGTAACTGTGAGATACACCCTTTAGATACTTTTCTTTGATTGTGCTATTTAAAAAAACATCCATTTAGGGGGAAAAAATTGCAGTGTTTCCTCCAGTGTTTGCAGTGTTTCCTCCATATCTGTACGTGTGAGATAAACACTTTAGCTACTGTTCTTCTATTGTTCTATTCAAAAAACACCAATTTAGGCAAAAAAAAATATTTTGCAGTGTTTCCTCCAGTGTTTGCAGTGTTTCCTCCATATCTGTACGTGTGAGATAAATACTTTAGCTACTGTTCTTTCTATTTTGCTATTCAAAAAACACCCATTTAGAGCAAAAACATATATTTCGCAGTGTTTCCTCCAGTGTTTGCATTATCTGAACGTGTATTTAGCACAGCAGGGGGCGTTATCACAGACAAGTGCAGCCGCCTGTCCAGAGCCAATTAAAATGAACCAGGCATGGATCCCACAAGACTTGTGCAGAATAGACACCTCCACCTCAACCTCCTACTCCATATGGACCCAGCCCCCCTAGGTCAAGATTTTTTTTTTTAATGTATTTTATGTTATTTTAAGTTATTTACCTATCCACATTTGTTTGCAGAGTACTTGCTATGCTCTTACCAACACCTTTTAAAAAAAGAAAAATAATGATATTATCCCTCCTGTCCCTTAGGGGCCAGAGACATTTTTATATTTCTGCTATAGACCTATTGATAAAGGGATAACTTTGTCATAACTTAAAGCAGTATAAACTCTCTGTAAAAACAAAAAAAAAACAAAGGCACAATACAATGCAATAAAATCTAATTTATATGCCACAGTTCCTTTCTCTTCCTACAGTCTTCCTGTGATTGGCTGTCTTTCCTCTGCCAATGAAGAAGTAGGGGAAGGGCAGAGTAGGCCGGCTTTGGCTGTGACTCATCTCACAGCGAGAAGAAAGGGGGAAGGAGGAACCCACTCCAACAGAACTGATAGACTGTGTCTCTTCACTGAATGTCCTGGTGTCAGGAAACGGCAGCTAAGGGGGTCAGACACGTAGCTACACAAGGGAACTGAGACCAAAGTATATATCATTAAAGTGGAGTTCCGCTTAAAAATAAATAATTAAAAGTCAGCAGCTACAAATACTGCAGCTGCTGATATTTAATATATGGATACTTAACTGTCACGGGCGCCCGTGATGTCGGCACCCAAAGCCAATCTGTCCCTTGGCTCTCAGGTGCTGCCACCGCCATCTTCGGTAAGGGAATCAGGAAGTGAAGCCTTGCGGCTTCACATCCTGGTTCCCTACTGCGCATATGTGAGTCGTGCTGCGTGATCACACTGGTCCCTGCTGTCTTCTGGGGCCGGTGTGTCTCCCAGAAGAGAGAAGACGGAGAATGCCCGGACGTTGGAGCAAATACCCAGGTGCAGAGATATCTGTTCCCTCCTCCCCCCTAAAAGGTGCCAAATGTGACAAGGGAGAGTGGGGATTCTGAAAAGCGGAAGTTCAATTGTTGGTGGAACTCCGCTTTAAAGTAATATTTATTTAATCAACACACACCAACAAACATACACAGCAACCAGTGAGAACATAAACCACTCCAGCAAATTAAAAACAAAAAAGAGGAATAAACCTAACTACTATCTATATACAATGGCCCGGATTCACAAAGCACTTACGCCGACATATCTCCAGATACGCCGACGTAAGTACAAATGTGCGCCGTCGTATCTATGCGCCGACCCACAAACTAAGATACGCCTAAAAATAGGCTTCATCCCACTGACGTAACTTTCCTACGCCGGCGTAGAGATTTTCTATTTAAATATGCAAATGAGGGAAATACGGCGATTCACGAACTTACTTGCGCCCGGCGCATAATATACACGGTTTGCGTGAGTCGTACATCCGGCGTAAAGTTATTCCCCATATATGAGGCGCAACCCATGCAAAGGTATGGACCAGGGAACACAAGCCGTCAAATTTTAAGTAGTTTACGTTGTACGTGAATATGTCTGGGAGTAGGTTACGTTCACACCGTAGGCAGTGATTCGACGTATCTTAGGCAGTTGTTTCGACGTGATTGTGAGCATGCGCACTGGGATGCGGCCACGACATGATACATGCACAGTCCGTTCCAAGTACTTGTCTGTCGCTCGGCCCATCATTTACATGAGGTCACGTCTCATTTGCATGGCTCATGCTCACTTCCACCTACACCGGCTTACGCCGTAGAAACCCTGCGTAGTTTTGAGAGCAAGTGCTTTGTGAATTCTGTGCTTGCCTCTCTGCGCTGCGTTGGCGTAGCGTAAAGAATATACGCTACGGCGGCGTATATATGCACCGATGAATGTGAATCCGGGCCATGATCTACAATCTAAGGGACAAAGGTAACAGGGATGCAAGGAAGGGAAACAAGACTGGGTACAGGAGCAGGGAGCAAGGCAAAAGGGTGAAGGACAGATCAGGATACAGGAAGGTTCAGGATGGGTATCAGGCACAATCTGGTAGAAAGGAAGCAATCAGACAGGATAGTGACGTTTGCCCTGGGGGAAGGGAGGAGCAGCCTCAAATATCCACCTGCCAGCTGGAACTAGGTGTGGCTGATCAGAATCTGCTGGTTTCTGGGAGACACCTGCTGGTGGACACTGGAACTGCAGCCATCAGCCCAGAGAACCACACTGCCACCAGCAGGTGAAATCAATCCTGACACCTGGCTAGCCTGGCAATACGGTAAGGATGTCAAATAGCCACTAAACATTCAAGCAAAAATGCATTTTTTTTCCTTGCATGTGATTAGGTATTCTTTGCCACAAGAAGCTTTACGTTGTTTACTAAGCTCTGGAGCGACTGCACTTGCAGAGTGCAACTGCTCTTTGCAAAGTGCACACTCTACATGCCTCTATATGCTGCTGCTATACACTGTTCCAACTGGCACTTATGGTTAGGGCCTGTGCATTAGGGAACATACTGTATGCCCCGAATGTAGAGTCCCTGAGTTTTTATGTTGCATGGGCCAAACTCGCCCTGTGCATGAGGCCTTATGGGATTGATTTACTAAAAGTGGGGAGTGCAAAATCTGATGCAGCTGTGCATGGCAGCCAATTAGCTTCTAACTTCAACTTGTTCAATAAAGTTTTGACAAAAAAATAAATAATAGAAACTGATAGGTTTCTCTGCACAGCTGCACTAGATTTTGCACTTTCCAGGTTTTAGTAAATCAACCCCATGGAGATGGTGTTTATTTATGATATGTGAATAATTTTTTGGTGGTAACAAAATTTATTTTACATGATTTGATGCATACAAAATAAGGAAACCAGTAATAGTATAGCTGTACTTTTTTAGGTATTAGAAATTAGGAATAGGTATTTTTTTTATAAATCAATGAAGTTTTAGGCAGCTAAGTACCAAAAATATAGATACATATATTGGAAGAACTTGGAAGGGAGTGAGGTACAGCGCAAAACCAATATGTGTGAAATTTGTGATAATGATATCAAAATATAAAAAATTAAGTGAACAATCAAAAGCCAATCTGGTTATCACGATTGGTAATGTGAAACATATATCAAAATTTGTGAAAATTAATAACAGTGACAAGTGTATAATAATAATTATACCATAAAGTGGTTGAATAAGTACAACAAAGGTATGTGAAACCTGGAATAAAAATGCAACCAAAATAATAAGATAACATGCACATCAAAATAAATAAGTATGAAACGATGAAGAGTCCATAAATGTTCCCAAGTGCATGAAAAAAAGTATCCGTGTATAAGTGAGCTATGAGAAGTCTTCCAAAAAGATGTTTAAAACTTGGCACCACCTTCCACCAAGGATACACCCGAGTGTCAGAAGTAAAATCTCCTTACCAGACCTTCTGACCACAGCTGCGGTCAGACTGCACACGGGTTGGTTTAAAGTCACCCAAACGACTATGAGCTGGAGCTACCTCAGATCGCAATCAGCCAGAGCGGATGGATATCTCTCCTCCATCATCTCTCTGGTGACTTCTAGAATCTTCTTTGTATTTCTCTATCCTATCAGGGAGGGAGGAGGAGGCAATGTGATGGTCATATGATCTCCAGACTTCACAGGAGGAAAATTCCTATATCTCCTCTGCTGCCACTTCCAGCAACGTCTTCTCTCTACTTCCTCCCGACTCACCTCTCCTGGTGAGTCGGGAGGTGATTATGGTTAAGCAAAGTAAAATGAAAAATGGAATAAAGATAACAGAAAAGGCCAGCAGATTGAATTATGTATTACCCTTCCCCCTCAGAAGCTGAATTTTACATTGGCTACTTGACAAGTATAGGAATTTTCTGTTCTATTTTTGTTTATAGCGCAAAAAATAAAAACCGCAAAGGTGATCAAATACAGCCAATCCCTGACTACGTCATTTTGTGACGAAGCGCGTCGGTGTGGCCTGCGTCTCGACGTCATCACGTTCACCTACACGGCAGACCGATACAGCAGAGGGATAGGAGGAGACAACGAGATCGTTTGCACACTATTACTGAGCATTTGTACACCGCGCGCAATACAGCTACTCATGTAAGTGCAATACCACTTTTATTAAACACATTTTATAACAGTCAACACTATGGGGCTTTTTTGTTTTATCGTTTGAGATGTCTATGAACGCCTGACTTAGTGTGTAAGAACCCGATTCCTTGGCAAGTATTTTTGGGAGACTATAAACACCCTGGGCCCTGGTTGACCGATGTGCTTGTGGTCATACCAATGGGTAAGGAGACTACATCACTATATCACTCGGGTGTATACTCGGTGGATGGAAGTTTTCTTCTGATGTCACAATATTAAGATTGGATGCTAATGCATCTCTGTCCCTACATTCTGGCACTGTGTCCCCCTCCTAGAATGCATAACTGCAGTCTGGTTTTCATAACTATACTTCATCCAACCTTAACCTTTGATTTTATCAGGTAAATATCTCACTTATTCATGCATTTTAAGATCCCTTCACTCTTCACTAGACTCACTCACACCATCCCCCATTCCATTGGGGGACTAATCATCCACCTTCCTACTTTCTATTTCACTCTCACCATATTGGTTCTCACTTCAACTTTCACTCTTATTTTACACACTTATTTCACCATTGGTTTGTCCTATTTTGGCAATCACCCACCCTATTAGTTTACACTCACTACCTAATTCACTTGTATTCACTGATTTTCATTACAGCATCTTTTCATCTAATTTATACTCCCAATCATTTTACTCATATTGGACCCCAAGTATGCCTTACTTACAATGTTGGCAATTGGCATTTGCCCTTAGCCCTTGTACCATTTTATATTACCTTAATATACGTACCCATACAATGAATTGGCTGTTATTTCAGCAATTAACTTTTTAACCAACCTACCCGAAATAATTCTTTCTACTAACCATGGGCTTTATGGGTGTTCCTCTGCAGGTGGCTGCCCCTCCGTTGCTCCTGGGGGGTGCTCCTTGTGTGGCTCCTTGCAGGTTCCCTGGGATGGGCCCCTCCGCCACTTTGGGTGGGCGGGGGTAGTCCAGGCCCCTCCGGACCTCACAGCGGCTTTTATGTTATCCATTTCCTGATTCAGTGGTAACTATATCATAATGGCATCCTATTGTTTTATATGCTGTCATGTACTTACTTTGAACTTATACCATTATATTATTATTTTCTAAAAATGTTGCCCCCTGAAGAGACCGAATTGGTCGAAACGCGTCGGGGCTCAACGATACAAAACTGTATATGTATTATCTATGTACACTGTATTCAGGAATGTTGACTTTTTATTCATACAAATGTTCCAACTTTTTTTAACTCATGTGGGTATCCGGGAATTTTGGCAATAAATACTGTCTTATAGAACCTATACAATACTCCTAAAAAAAATTACATTGCTGCCTAAAAGCCCATTTGGGGAACCCTTCTCTCTCTTTTTTTGCAATTTCAGGGCGAGCAGCTTAATTACGTTCTCAATACATGTCCTTTCTCTTTCACAATATTAAGATTAAGAAGAATTTGGATTCACTTGTTCACACTTGGGACTTCTGTCTTGAAAATCATTTTCACCATTTCTTTTTCATTTATTGTTGATCTTTATAAATAGTATATCTATGCATCTTATAAACCATTAATATTATTTCTTTATTTTTTGTATGGTCGTAATATTTGCACGTATTTAATATATATTTTGCATTTGCACATAAACAAAGCCTCACACTGAGGTTTGGTTAATGTTTATATCTCTTGCACCTTGGTGTCACTATCAGGATTATCACTTATATGTTTTTTTGCGCCATACCTCATTTTTTAACATTTCTGTAAATTTGTATCTACAATTTATGGTACTGGCAGCATTCACGTTTTTTTCTTGTTTCTTGTTTTTTTTTTTACAATCTTTGGAAATCTTTTTTCTTCGTGATCAAATACAACCAAAAGAAAGGTCTATTTGTGGGGAAAAAAAGGACGTCAATTTTGTTTGGCAGCCACGTCGCACGACCGCTCAATAGTCAGTTAAAACTACGCAGTGCCGAATCGCAAAAAGGGCCCGGGTCCTTTAGCTGCAAAATGGTCCGGGTCTTAAGTGGTTAAAGTGTATCTAAACTCATGAACAAAAAATGTAAAATAGTGCAACTTACCTTTCCTCAGAAAAGGGATCTGCATTAGTTTCCTTTTTCTAATGTTTCTTTTGCCTTTATTTTCTTCTAGTAATCCAGCTAGTAACACATTTCAGGCCAGATTCATAAAAGATGTACGCCGTAATTTCAAATGTGCGCCGTCGCATCTTTGCGCCGATTTACAAAGCAAGATACGCCGAAAAACATGGCTTCAGCCGTCCGACGTAACTTGCCTACGCCGGCGTATCGTGGGCGCATAGTTACGCTGGACGCATTCAGCGTTCCCATTATAAATATGCGAATGAGTAAGGTACGCCAATTCACGAACGTAGATGCCCCCGGCCGCATCATATACGCGATTCGCGTGAGGCTTACGTACGATGTAAAGTTACCCCTGCTATAGCTGGCGAAGCTAATGCAAAGGTATGGGCCAGGGAACGACGCCGTCAAATTTTACACTGCGTACGCCGTTTACGTAGTACTACGTGAATAGGGCTGTGCATAAGTTACGTTCACGTCATAGGCATTTACGCCGACGTATCTTATGGAGTTTATGCGACCTAATTCTGAGCATGCGTGCGCATGCCCAGCTCGACTGCCCATTTATTTACATGGGGTCATGCTTAATTTAAATAGATGACGCCCACCTCCTTCCTACTTTGAATTAGGCGGGCTTACGCCGGCCAATGTACGTGCCGCCGCAACTTACGGAGCAAGTTCTTTGAGAATACAGCACTTGCCTCTCTAAGTTGCGGTGGCGTAGCGTATATTCGATACGCTACGCCCGCCTAAAGATACGCTAAGCTACCTGAATTTGGCCCTTTTTGTCCTAGAGTGATAATTGCCATACTGTATCTACAATATAGAGGAGGGAGCAGTGATATCCCCCTGGACATGTCTACAAATCACCTCACATTATCTTCTTCTCCTTCCACAGAGATATCTTGGAACAATGGTAACTTATAACAATCAGAACATACAGAGAGCAATAGGAATTTATCAGTTCATTACATTTCTCTCATACACTTTTAACAGTGTTCAATAGAGAAATTGAACCGAATGATTGGTTGTTTGGCTCCTGCTAGTTCTCAAAATAGCAATCATAAAGGTTTGTGTCTAAAAGACAGGGCTCAATCCTATTTTCTGCCCTCTATCCCAGCCTCTGGCAAGGAAATAACTGGATGAAGCTATTGGCATATTTTATGAATGGGACCTGGCAAAACATGATCCTTTAATCTTGTTACTCATTATAATAATAGAAAACACTAAAACAGCCTAATTTCTAAGTACAAATATATTCATAACTGAGAAGTATAATAATTTATGAATTTCAGACTGAATATTTAGATTATTGCATAATCTGAATAATTTCTGTTATCCTTAATTTGTTTGGCCTGTTGATGGGTGTTCAAGTGTCTCCCAGTTCATTACTATTTCTCACATACTGTCACGATCCCTATCGTGCCAAACAGACGGCGAGGCGTGGCCGTGCTCCAAGTGGCTTTGGATGGGCTTGAACCCAGGACCTCACCCTTGCTATTCCAACACCTTACCTCTGAGCCACTTCTCAATTGGGGATTTTCTGCTTGCTTTCCAGCTATGGTGGTGCTGAATGTACTCTTCACCATTAGCTGGATCTTATTACATTCTACACCTGATTATCTTGCTTCAGCTGACGCAGCTTACCCAATTAGCCAGCGTATAAAGCCCTGCCTCACTTTGAGAGCAGGGTCAGTTCATTGTTATTGATCTCCGTGTCTGTACCTGTATAGATCTTCAGCTCCTAGACTGACCCCGGCTTTTGACCTTTTGCTTTGTACCTCGGATTGCTGCTATCTCCTGTCCTTTGACCCCGGCCTGTACCTTCGGACTTCCTCTACCATCTCCAGCCCTTGACCTACGGCTTGTGCCCCGGACTTATCTTTGGTTCCTGTTTGTTGGACACCTGCTGTCACCTTGATAGCTGCTGATCCGTTCTATACACGAATAACTTGTATCTGCTTGGGACTTCCAGACATCTCCTTCGTCACCTGCTACTACTACACTCAGCAGAACCGCACGTACCAAATACTACCTGCTTTACCTATAGTCTGTGTTTGTACATTGGCAGTAATACCTTGCATGTTTAAGATAATAGTCACTTCCAACCTACCTTGTCTGTATCAGAGATACTTACCTGTTTCCCCCTTAGTTAGTTGCTTATTCCCTCATAAGCATCTACAGTCTTTCAATTGGTTGTCCATTAGAGGTTGTGATGAATTAACCCCAAACTTTCTGTTTATTCTGAGAGAGAACTGGTGGTTGTACCTGAGAGACCTCTGTAGTTTAAATCCAATTGCACTACTGTATTTACATAGCAGGGATGTTACACATACACATAATAAATCAATATTTCTAGCTGTACCTGTTATAGCTTTAAAACATGTTTTAATAATAATAATAATAAAAAAAATGTATCCCTGATTTAATATTTCATCTTGTTTCTTATTTCTGCTTAATTTGCTTAAGACGAACACTGCAGTAAAATAGACCTAACCTTATGAAATGTGATATTCTGAGGTTTCCCCAGAGGTCGTGGAAAGGCTGTGTGATGGCGCTGGTGCCTAGGAGAATTGTTGGGAAACCCAGGAGTCTGCAGTAAGTGATTTAGTCTACTTTTTTTTTTCCTACCTAAGAATTTTACATGGGGTCATAGAGGTAAGGTCTATTTAATCACATGATACACATTATCAACATTTACGTTTCAAAGAGAAATTTTATAACTTTGTTATAGTTTAAAAAACAACTTGATAAAAGCTAAAATGCAAATTTCATAAGCACAAAGTTATAGCATGCTTAGTAATCAAATGCTATACTTTTGTATTAAGTTACAATAACATCAAACCTTTCAAGAATGGCTCCATTCCAAATTGCTGACTGTAATGCATCACTCTCCCCCTATAGTGTTGGAATAGTTACAACATTAACAGGTGGACAATTGCCTTTATAATAGCTTTAAATAAATTACAGACTGCACCTACCTAATTTGTCACAAATAACTCGCCAGGTTGTTCAATTACAGGGTCTAGTAACAGAAAATCGGCTGCAGTTATAATTAACGTAGATCTGTTGCAAATGACTCCACAGTGCTGAACCTATGTCTATTACCAGCTATTTATGAGGGTACTTTTCAGCTTTAGAGCGTGGGACAACTGCTTTCCAATAGAAACAGCTGTCATGTTTGGAGTCATTACGATTACCAGTTTATTCTATTTCAAGACTTGTGTTCTAACAGATGACATTATGTTGCATTTTATGAAAATTAATTATATAACATTATAAAATCAAGGGTGTAGCTAAAGATAAAATTGCCCATGGGGCCTACAGAACAATGAGATGAAGCATCAGTTATCCATACCCATAGATTAAACTGAACAGGTGTGTTTTGATAGAGATTCTCAAACAGAGGAGTAGAGATTAGAGAATTTCTGACTTATAGGTCCAGCAGTTTAATGGGTCCATGTGGCAATTTTAAATGAACATCTGGAGAATAGATTTAAATATTTTAATTTTTTTGCTCTATGTTCCAAGATGGCCAAACATAAGCCAATGACTTACATAACTCAATAGCAATATGATAATTGCGATGATCATTTTGACATTCAAGACAGACAGATATATTTTCTGTGCAGCTGTAAAGAATGATGGTACTCACTAGTGAGGAATAGAGTGAGCAACGGATCTCAACTCATTCTTTAATAGCATTCCCAGCAGTTTTAAAAATAAAAAAAATATAACTTTCACTTTATCTCCAGCACCCTCCAGCTATTAGTCCTATTCCAGATTGAATGATGGCCAGTTTCATTTAGCCTACTTCCTGTGGGCCAATGGTATCATGGACCGACTCCATGAAGGTGAGTCATCATATAAGCCTAGGCACATAATAGAAGTCTGTGCTCACATTATAACTACAACGTTCTCTCCAGTAGTCAGTATTTCCAACTGCCACTGCACAGAGAACAATAACAAGAGATCACTGGACTACCCAGAAGACCCCAGGAAAGTAGATACGATGTACTGTATGTAGAGAATTTTCAAGAACAACTGCTGAGGTAAACGGGGTATAACAAAGGAAAAAATAAAGGGCCAAGGAGGGAGAATTGACAAGGACACACTTTAACACCGTTGGTACCTCTAAAGTGAGATAAAGCTTTCTAAGGGACTTTTAATATGCACTGGAATGGGATTGGGTCCAACATGATTGGTAACATCACAGGGACCCTTACTGGTGGAATTGATGAAGAGTAGTAACTAGAGCTATAGATGCGATAAATAGTATAATGAGGCACAGTGTAAATTCTAACAGAGACGACATAACTATTTGTCACCTTAGCTAAAAAGCATTTACATATGTAAAAAAAAGTAAAAGTGCTTAAGGGGGATCCCAAAATGATAACTTGCAATGGTGTATTTTGTAGTTTATGGCCTTCAAAGTAATTCTCAGACAGCAAACTCTTGTTTAACCACTTGCCTACTGTGCACCTACACCCCCTTCCTGCCCAGACAAAATTTTAGCTTTCGGCACTGCGTCGCTTTAACTGACAATTACGCAGTCGTGCGATGTGGCTCCCAAACAAAATTGACGTCCTTTTTTTTCCCCACAAATAGAGCTTTCTTTTGGTGGTATTTAATCGCCCGTGCGGTTTTTATTTTTTGCGCTATAAACAAAAGAAGAGCGACAATATTGAAAAAAGACACAATATTTTTTGCTATACTAAATATCGGATAAAAAAAAAAAAAAAACATTTTTTATCTCAATTTAGGCCGATACGTATTCTTCTACATATTTTTGGTGAAAAAAATAAAATAAAATCGCAATAACCGTATAGTGACTGGTTTGCGCACAAGTTATATTGCCTACAAAATAGGGGACATAATTATGATTTTTTATATATATTTTTTTACTAGGAATGGCGGCGATCTGCGATTTTTTTTTTTTTTTTTTTTTTTCCGGGACATTAGAGTGGACACATCGGACACTTTTGACACATTTTTGGGACCATTTACATTTATACAGTGAACAATCCTATAAATATGCATTGATAACTGTATAAATGTAACTGGCAGGAAAGGGGTTAACCACTAGGTGGCGGGGAAGGGGGAAGGGGTTAAATGTTTCTCCTAGTTTGTGTTTTAACTGTAGGGGGAGGGGGGTGACTGGGGGAGGTGACCGATTGTGTCCCTATGTACAAGGGACACAGCATCGGGCACCTCACTCCCTGACAGGGAAGTGGAGCTCTGTGTTTACACACAGAGCTCCACGTCCCAGCTCAATTGTCGGCAATCGCGTGTGCGCGCGTCCCTAGCAGCTTTAAATTACAGGACGTCATATGACGTCCTGTCAGGACAATAGAATATCCCGCCCACTTTCATTTGATGGCCGGCGGGTATCAAGTGGTTAAATACATTTTATTGGTGAAAGTTAATACAGCACTGGATTCAGTGATTTTTTGACAATTCCTTTACTGCTTTCCATCTATCTGTAGAGAGCTAATAGTGATAGTCAACAACATTGAAGAAAATGATTTGCGCACAAGATATGTTTTGCACTATAAAGTATATATATATATATAAAATAAACTTTATGTTGTATATATTTATGTTGTTCTCTCTTGGTTGCTTTAATGTTCTGCGATGTTTCGTCTTAATAGAAGCATTTGCAGTCAGGTCTTTTTATATGTTAGAGTTGAATTTCTGTTATTGATTCTAGCTTCTGTTGTAGTTATCAGAAGCACATAGGCCAACTCTCGGCCACTGAGCAAGTGGGTTTGATAAGAAACTAATACATTGTTGCTTGTGTACCTGCACATAGGGATGAACATGACATTTGATGAAAAGCCACAGAGAACAAGGTTGTCAACAGTCAGATTTACCTTCTACTGGCTTTAAATTACAGGAGCAATGAGACAGCGTTCAATAATAATATGTCATACAAATGATATGAACTAGTTTTGGCTGAAAATTAAGGCAAATTTTTTTTTTTTTTTTTTTCATTCAAACACTTCAAAATTTCAAGTAGTTGACTAACAATTGTGAGTGGCCTTTGAGGATATAGTTAAATGTTCTGAGCCTACTCGCAGTGCACAGGGGAAAGGGTCGGTGCTTAATGGGGAGAGAGGGGGACATTGGTGCTCACTGCTCAGTAGGGATGAGCCAAACACCCCCGGGTTCGGTTCCCACCAGAACATTCAAACAGACCGCGGGTTCGCGCAAACATTTAGAACCCCATTGAAGTCTATGGGACTTGAACGTTTGAATTCAAAAACGCTCATTTTAAAGACCAATATTCAATTTAAAGCGGTTTTAAACCCGCATTGATTTTTTTTTTCACTCCTGCAAGGGAAAAGGCACAATGAGCTAATATGCACCGCATATTAGCTCATTATGAAATACTTACCTCGGAACGAGGTGAGAGAAACTTACCTGGTCCACGCCGAGCGAGATATCATCTTGACTCGGCGTGTCTTCTGGGTATCGCTGCTCCAGCGCTGTGATTGCCTGGAGCGGCAATGATGTCACTCCCGCGCGCGGGAGATTTAAAATCGGCAGGGTCCGGCGGCTGCCGTCCCTTAGCCGAGAATCCCCCCCTGCGCATGCGCCGCTGCAATCAGCGGCGCATTGCGAGGGGAATATCTCCTAAACCGTACATGTTTAGGAGATATTCTTTATACCTACAGGTAAGCCTTATTATAGGCTTACCTGTAGGTAAAAGTAAAAAAAGTGGGTTTACAACCACTTTAATGTTGGAAAACGTCTTTCAGAACCTGGGTCTTGCCCCAGGAAACATGTATCAATGGAAAAAAAAAACTGTAGTTTTTTCTGGAGCAGCGATTTTAATGATGCTTAAAGTAAAAAAAAAAATGAAAAATTCCTTTAAATATCATACCTGCTGGGTGTCTATATTAGTGACACGTGTTCAGGGCTGGTGCAAGCATTTTTGACACCCTAGGCGAAAACGTATTTTGTCGCCCCCTTGGCTTCTCCCCTGACCCCATCCCCTTTGTGCTTGCCCTGACCTTTTTAATGGCTGCTCAAAAACAAAATTAAAAATACCTTAAAAGTTGCTGCTTTCTTCACAAACCAAACTTCTCCTGCAATCCTCACTCCCAGCACCCTGCCATCCTGCTCCCAGTAATCCTCACTTCCAGCACCTTGCCATTCCTGCTCCCAGCAATCCTCACTTCCAGCACCCTGCCATTCCTGCTCCCAGCAATCCTCACATCCAGCACCCTGCCATTCCTGCTCCCAGCAATCCTCACATCCAGCACCCTGCCATTCCTGCTCCCAGCAATCCTCACATCCAGCACCCTGCCATTCCTGCTCCCAGCAATCCTCACTTCCAGCACTCTGCCATTCCTGCTCCCAGCAATCCTCAATTTTAGCACCCTGCCATTCCTGCTCCCAGCAATCCTCACTTCAAGCACCCTGCCATCCTGCTCCCAGCAATCCTCACTTCCAGCACCCTGCCATTCCTGCTCCCAGCAATCCTCACTTCAAGCACCCTGCCATTCCTGCTCCCAGCAATCCTCACTTCCAGCACCCTGCCATTCCTGCTCCCAGCAATCCTCACTTCAAGCACCCTGCCATCCTGCTCCCAGCAATCCTCACTTCCAGCACCCTGCCATTCCTGCTCCCAGCAATCTTCACTTCCAGCACCATATCCATTCCTGCTCCCAGCAATTCTCACTTCCAGCAAATGCGTTTGTGCAATTAAATAGCCCACGCGCATTAACAGCAACTGCATTTAGGTGCAAATAAATAGCACACGTGCAGTTACAGCAAATGCGTTTAGTTGCTATTGAACAGCACATGCACAGTTACAGCGACTGCGTTTATGTGCAATTAAATAGCCCACGTGCATTAACAGCGAGTGTGTTTAGGTGCAAATAAATAGCACACGTGCAGTAACAGCTATGCAGTAAACACTATGCAGGCAATACAACACGTTAGGCCTCGTACACACGATCAAATCTGTCTGCTGGAAACGGTCTGCTAGACCGTCCCAGCAGACAGATTCGATCGTGTGTACGGCCGAGCCGACGGATTTGGCCACCCGACAGATTTCAAAGCATGCTTTGAAATCTATCGGGTGGGAATCCGTCCGCCCGACATGTCTGCTGGTTAGTACACTTACCAGCAGACATGTCGTCCCGCACCGCCGTCGAATGGATTTGGCGCATGCGCGGAAGTGTTTTACTTCCTGGTGCGGTGACGTGGCGGCGTCAACGTCACCGCCACGTCACCGACACGTCAGCGCGCCGTCTGCTGGCGGGGATTTTGGTTTGCTCGTGTGTACACGCGAGCAAACCAAAATCCTATCAGACAGATTTGTTCAAATCGGTCGGTCCGACCGATTTGAACAAATAGATTGCCTCGTGTGTACGAGGCCTTAGAGCACTGCATCAAGCACAATCTCCTGCCTGACAAATACTAATAGCAGATCTAGCTAAGCTATACAGTGTATAAATATATGTACAACTCCTAAGGATGTATATATATTCTCTACACACTGTAAATTTAACTAAACTGACTAGCCTTCCTGCTCTATCTATCCATCTATCTATTTTTCTATCTATCTGGTAGAAAAGACACTGTGTCTCTATCTATCTATCTCTCTCTCTCTAAATGTCTGACTGATCTTCTCTTTAACAAAGCCGGAACACACTACACAAGGCCGCCTTGCAGGCTGCCTTTTATAGTGTGGGGCGTGTACTAAACCCCCTGAGCCATAATTGGCCAAAGCCACCCTGTCTTTGGCCAATTATTGTTCTTCGTTTTTTGCGCGTTGTGATTGGCCAAGCATGCAGGGTCATGGTGCATGCTTGACTAATCATCAGCGCGCAATGCCGCAGTGAATTATGGGCCGTTTCGTTTCACTCGAACTTTGCCGCGAACTATCGTTTTAGTTCGAATTCGTCGAACGCTCGAACGGACGATGTTCGAGTCAAACATACGTTCATTTCGAACGCAAAGCTCATCCCTAGTGCTCAGTGATTGTGAAGAAAGAGACTTTGGCTGTTCTGTTTTTGTTTGTGGGAGAGGGGGGTTTTGGTGCTCAGTTGATGAAGATGTGAGGCTTTTGTGGAAGGAGGGGTTGCATTGTTGTTAAGTGAAGGGAGAGGGGGCATTGGTTCTATGTGGAGGGAGAGGGGGACCTAGATGCCCTGTTGAGGGCTCTGGTGAACTTTGGAGGTAGATGGGTAGTTACATAAATAACTTAGATAGACACATAAGGAAGTATAATGTAATTATTTACAGGGACATTACTTGATACCCAGCTCAAAACCCAACTCCAGGCAACTAAAACATGATGGACAGTCCATTGGCATCATCAAGCCCATTACAAGGCTATGGATGCTGATTTGGTCTTGACAATGTCAGGACCCTAGATCACTGCAATGTGTAGGAGAAGGAATACATTTTTTTGTTCCCCTGGACCAAAAAGAGCAATGAATCCATGCAGGGTAGGCATGGCCGCACTGCAAGATATATATTTTTTATTTGTCCAAATATAGGCTTTAAACATCCAGCTGAATACAATTTTTTATAGCTTTTAATTTTTTTGTATGCTTTGCTAGGGTTTATATATTACATAAGTTGATGAGGTTAACAACCACCACAGCTTAAAACATATAATATTCAATTTATTTGTAGGTTGGATGAAGGTAAAGTCTCAACGTGTCTCGCTTTCTCAGGTGATATCAGGATGCCATTGTATTGTACGAGAAAATAGGTAGCTAGTTGTCTGTAACAGAAACAGAAAACCTTGACAGAAGCGGCCCCAGGAGAAGAAGATAAAGCAGGCAACAAAGGACTCAGGTTACTGAACCAGCCTATATAAACAGTGGGTAAACACCCCAAAGATGAACAGCATACAAGGCTGAGCAATGGCTCTGTTCATTAAGTGGTAGGCAGACACCCCAAAGATAAACACTATCAAAAGCTTAAAGGGGTTGTAAAGACAAAAATATTTTCCTCTTAAATTAAAGTCTGACAGAAGCTGATAAAGTAAAAAGTAATGTTTTGCATTATAACTAGTTTGATACCTGTTGAAATTGAACTGTTTTATTCACCTCCATCACTCCTAAATCATTATTCTCACTGACTTCCTGGTTTGCGAGGCGCATTAATTCTTGCTACATCCCGGCCTAATGGGAACTACAGTTGCCATTAGGTTTAGCCTCCATGCCTGTGAGGGTTAAGAGAGCATCTTCACGCAGGGCTGTAGTCATAGGGAGGGGGTAAGAACATTCTGCTTTCCACCATGCAGATGCTGGTGGAAAGCAAGAAGAGGAGAGACAGGAAATGGCATTTTCAAACCTGGATTACTGTATTTTGGAGGTCAAAAGGAAAAACGAGGTAAGTAATATTTAAATGCTCCAGCTTACAGCAATCAATTGATCTAATAAAAAAACGAACCTTTAGTGTTCCTTTAAGCCAGGAGTCTCCAAACTATGGCCCTCCAGGTGTTCAGGAACTACAATTCCCATCATGCCTAGCCATGTCTACTAATGTCAGAATTTTACAATGCCTCATGGGAAGTGTAGTTCCACAGCAGCTGGAGGGCCGTAGTTTGGAGATCCCTGCTTTAAGCAATGGCTCTGATTGTGTCATAGTACAAGTACAACTTCAAAATATTGTGGCAGCCTCGGTGAACAAGAGATTCCTTGTCCATAGGACTAAGGTTTTTGAGATGGCTAAGCAAGCGTTTGAGACTGAGAGAGCTGACTAGGCAAATTCACTAGGGATTAGGAAATATGGAAGTCTCCGATGAGTGAGAGAGTTCAGGGTGTTAGGAGAATCCCTATTGAGAGGCCAGGGAGTAAGCCCATGAAGCAGGGTGCTGCAATTAAAATGGCTGAGAGATCCGAAAACACAAAGGTATCATGTTAGATGTTCTGAGGCACCAGCCCAGAGGCCAAGGTTTGGGGACTAAGCAGTGGCACTGCTGAATATAGAGCCTGGTTGCCTGGTATTGTTTTCCGTTATCTGTTTTTTAACAGTGAAAATGTCTTGCATGGGCAATTGATTTCTGTTAAATTTTAATTCTGTGTAAAAAAGTTGACAGACAATCCATAAAACTAGTTTGAACTGACACTGATTTACTATTAATGCTTTTATACAATGGAGCTAAACAACTCCCAATATCAATATATGTACAGTGTACATACACAGTGCTCAGCATACATAAGTACACCCACCAGGTTTGTCAGAAAACCTTTACCTTCCTTTCAGAATCAAGATTTTCTATGGGACACTGTACTACAAAATACTCCCAAAATGTGAGCTATTGAATACAACCAAGATTTTTTAAGTTGCGCACACATAAAAAAGTATTTTTCCTAACTAATCCATTCAAGAGCTGTGCATAGTAACCAATCCGCTTCTATGCTTTATTGTCAAAGCCCAAGCTGAAGTTAGAAGCTGATTGGTTACCAGGTTCTGTTTGGTCTAGTTTTAAAAAAGCTAAACTGATTTGAGTTAAAGTGGGAGTGAACTCCCACCTATAATAATGCTTACCTATAGGTCCTGTATAGGTCCTGTATATATCTCTTAAACATTTAGGCAATATTTACTGTAGATGCAGCCGGTGACATTACCGGTACATGCACTCTGAAGGAACGGCCTACTTGTGACGTTCCTTCAGAGTCCTTCAGAGTCATGTGCCGTCATTGTGTCTCTGGTCAGTCACACAGCCGGAGTCTGCGAACCCGGAAGGAAGACCAGGTGAAGATGGAGGCTCCTTCAGTGGTGACAGAGCACTGCTGGAGGCTTCATTCTAAGGTAAGTTTCACATAATGTGCTAGTATGTGAAACATATTAGCACATCATGACATTTCCTTGCAAGTTTAAAAAAAAAAGAAAAAGCCAGTGATTTACTCCCGCTTTAATGCATATGCAATGTCACAGAAAACTCACTAGAAGTAGCACTTGGCAATCAACACTAACAACAGGAATTAAAAAAGTCCAATAAAGCAGCTCAATATATTGTAACTAAACAAAATTGATAAAAAGCAAGTGTAGAGTTGATTCAACAATGGTGGTAACAAAAAGGGCAAAAATGACTAAGTATAAAAGTGACATTTAGCTTCCAGGTCTGTTATAAACAGTGCCACCATAGGTGCAGAAGTGGAAAATAATGAAGCTTAGACTATCGAATGCAGGACTAAACTGTCAGATGAGCTAATGGCGGTTGTGCTAGGCCTAGATTGACTGGCATGCCAGCTATAACTGAGGACCTTTAAGAAGTGTTGGTACAATTGTTGGCAGCCCCAATGAACCAGCAAACAGTATGGGGTGGTAAAGGGACAATGTATAAGGCACAGGAATAGTATCCAAAAGTTGGGAGGGTATATTTGCATAATAGTTAAGGCACAGATGCAATGCGGGAGCCATAGCCACCTGTGAGGAAGTTCATTGCTGATTGATAGCTGCCTGTCTTCCCTGCCGAGGAGTGAAGTTCAGAGACTGGAGCTAGAGGAGACCTTCCGTGGGTTGTTTGTGAGCTGTTTTTGACTACTGTTGCGGTAAGGAGACATTTTTTCACTATACTATCGTAGAGTATGCAGGCTGAGAAGATTTGAATGAGTATCTGCAGACAAGCTGATTACCTGCAGACAAGCTGTTTCTCTTTGCAACATTGTTACAATAATTGGGAACTTTGTGTCACATTTTTGTTTCTGTCTTTTTTCCACTTTGGGACTGTTTTTGGTATCCAATTCCTTTTTATCAGGAAGTTCTTATCACCATATATATATATTTTTTTGTATATTCTTTGTATTTCACACACACATATATATATATATATATTTGTTTATATTTGCTAATTAGCAGATTCACACCAGGTAGCACATTTTTACATATATATTTTTCACATCACTTTTTAGTTCATGCAACTAATTATTTAAATTGATATATTTTGCACCTTGCTGCACCTTGATATAATTTGTTCTTTTTAGTAAGCACACTTAGGGTAATGTGGTAACCACTCAAACCAGGAATTTTATTTTTATTTTTCCACCAACCCGTTCACAGATGGTTAAGCACAGATTTACTCCTTTTACACAGATGCAATGTGGAATGATTAATGTCCTGCCTCAAATAATTCAGGTACTGCTAAAAGGGCATATATTGGCGATGAGCGCTCTCTCTGTGATGTCTGTGATGGGGCGCCTTGCTTGCTCACTTTTCTTTGAAAGACTTCCTGTGGGAAACCGTGGGTAAAGAAGGAGAGAATACTCGAGCCCCACTGCAGCAATGGCGTGGCTTGATTACTACGGTCTGTATTGTGCAACAAGGACATCCCTTTCTCTCTCCTTTTGGGCCTCCCAACCAATTTCTCTGGGCCCTGGCATGGCAGCAGTGCTATATTTTCATGTCAGTAAACTCAACATTGTATGCTAATTTGTTAATTTGTTTATTTATCCATTTCGGTACATAATATGACGGCAAGCAATCTCTACTGAAGAAGCCAGCTGGTAAAACATGTTAAGAAAAAAATGTCTGTAGCTTTCTGAAGAAAAGTGATAATGGACCATATGTTGTTAAAAGTCTTGTGATGATTTTATGTGATTTTTTTTTAATAACTTTTTTTTCACGGATATGGTGATTTTATGTAATACTTTAATTAAACTGTTAACGATTTTAAATCTGTCTCTGTATACAGTATTTGGCACCTCAAAAGTTCAGCTTACCTTGGTTTATATAGTTCTATATTCTGGATGTGGTGCTAGTGACATCCTCCTCCAAGCTCAAGAAATAGTGTTCCTGGTTACAAATGCACACTACCTGAGTCCCTGGCGCTAAAAGAGTCAACATTTTCCAGACATTACAGTAGATGCCATCCGCTACTCATTGCATTTTGGGATTTGTAGTATGAATAGTCCAATGGATCATTGGATGGCCATGATTCACAGTGCTCTAAATAGAAGTACATGGGCTAGTTTATCCTTTCTTTTCCCCTGCTGCTTAAAGGGGATAACGCAGCATAATATAGAAGGTAAAATAAAAAGTACAGCAACAGAGGGTGATGTCTCCTTCTCCATGTTCCTGTCACCCATCATTTGGCAAAAGGGACAAAGGGGAAAGGCAAAAGTAGTTCCCATACAGCTATCAGGGAATCTGAGACCAGAGGCCAAGGCAGTGGTCGGAGTGCAGCATCTAGAGGCAGGTCACATATATATTTAGCACATGGAGGATGTTTGGAGTGGCTAATCAAAGCTTCATCATCCTCCCTTTAGTCTCTTAGGAGCAATGTAGTTTGATGTCACCAGCAACTTCTAAAGTGCCCTGTGCCCTGCACCTATTTTACCCAGTCAATCATGTTGTTGCCCTGCCAACTGGCACTGAGGAGTTGGATGAGTTATTTGAGCACACTATCAACCACTTGCTGCAAAAGGACGGTAAGAAATCAAGCAGAAAGGAGGACTTTCTGGTGTTTTAGGGACTGCTATTATCAGACACTATCCCTGCAAAGCCTCAGAAGGTGCCGGAGGAGCCTGATGAGGATATTTGCTGTGACAGCATTCAGGAAGAGGAACTAGGGCAGGTGGGTTTCATTTCATCACAAATCCTGGGATTTGTACGTGGCTGTAAATGGAAGTATAATGTCATCCTTAGTGACCCTCAAGGACTTTGGTTCCTCCACTTCCAGTAAATTATGTAGCCAAAAAAAATATCAGTACATTTTATTTTATAGTTATTGTTTTAAGAATATTATCTCCTATAAGTGATTCAGAGCAACACATCAGCACTATTATACAGTACTATAGCAGGCATGCCCAAATTCTGGCCCACGTTCCAGTTTTGAACAGTCCCTCTGGTAATTTGGACATATATATATATCTTTTGTGGCCCCCAAAAAATCTTTGAGCGCTGTGTCCACAAAAGATATATATTCTGGCTGCCTCGGAGGGGAAAGGGAGGGGTCAGAACGAGTGCCTTACATACAGTTAGAATTTCCTCTTTACAGAGTGGCTTCTGTAATAGGAAGTTCTATCCCCTGCACTTCTATTGGATGACTGTTTTGTCCATCATAGGAGGCAGGACTTTGCATAAAAAAGGCAGCTGAAAAATAGGACTTTCTCCTGTATGTAATTTGTTGGCGCTCGTCCCGCCCCCCTCCGGCGCTGCATATGGGTATGCACTGATGGCAATGGGGGTGCTGCATTTATGACAATGGGGGGGTGCATTAATGGCAGTGGTGAGACTGCATTCATGGCAATGGGAGAGGCTGCATTCATGGCAATGATGAGGCTGCATTTGTGGCAATGGTGAGGCGCATTCATGACAATGGTGCGGCTGCATTCATGACAGCGGAGGTTCTGCATTCATGGCGGTGTTGGGGCTGCATTCATGACAATGATGGGGCTGCATTAATGGCAGTAGTGGGGCTGCATTCATGGCAGTGGTGGGGCTGTATTCATGACAGTGGTGGGACTGCATTTATGGCAATGGGGAAGGCTGCGTTCATGGCAATGGTAAGTCTGCATTCATGCCAATGGTGGGGCTGCATTCAAGGCAATGGTGGGGCTGCATTCAAGGCAATGGTGGGGCTGAATTTATGGCAGTGGTGGGGCTGCATTCGTGGCAGTGATGGGAATGCATTTAAGGCAGTGGAGGGGCTGCATCCATGGCAGTGGTGAAGCTGCATTCATGGCAATGAGGGTGCTGCATTCATGGCACTTGTGAGCCAACATTCATGGCAATGGGGGGCTGCATTCATGGCAGTGGTGAGGCTGCATTCATGGCAATGGTAGGGCTGCATTTATGGCAGTGGCGGGGCTGCATTCATGGCAATGGTAGGGCTGAATTCAAGGCAGTGGAGGGTCTGAATTCAGGGCAATAGGGTTGCTACATCCATGGCACTTGTGAGTCTGCATTTATGGCAATGGTGGGACAGTATTCATGGCAGTGGTGGGGCTGCATTCATGGAAGTGGTGGGGCTGCATTCATGGCAATGGTATGGCTGCATTAATGGCAATGGTGGGGCTGCATTCATGGCACTTGTGAGGCTGCAGATGGGCACTGATTAGGCTGCATTGATGAGCACTGGCCTTTATTTTGCTGCACGGTTCCTTATTTCAAATTTAAGTTGTTTTACTGAAACTTCCCTCTTAAAGTGAAGGTGTGTGTTATATGCCTGTGCATGTTATACGCTGATAAATAATGTCACGTACACACGATCATTTTTTGGCATGAAAAAAACTATGTTTTTAAAAACGTCATTTAAAATGATCGTGTGTAGGCTTCACATAATTTTTCATCTTCTGAAAAACGACAAAAAAATTTTTTGAGCGTGCTGCATTTTTTAACGTTGTTTTTTTAAAAAAAAAAAATTTGGGTTGTAAAAAATTACCGTGTGTGGGCTAAAACGATGTTAAAAAATTAGGTTTTAAAACCGCGCATGCTCCGAAGCAAGTTATGAGACGGGAGCTTGAATGGAACTTCCCCTTTAGAGTGCCGTCGTACGTGTTGTACGTCACCGCGCTTTGCTCATCATTTTTTTAAAAACGATGGTGTGAGAGCAACATTGTTATTAATGATGAAGTTGGAAAAACTTGACGAAAAATGATCGTGTACGCGGCATAAGGTATATCCAAATAACACGCCTGAGCTCTTTTCTTCACCACACACAGCCACAAACACAGGAGCATTCTTGTTGGGCAGTGTATTAGTGCTCGGACAAACACACTGAATTTTAATGGTTCAAAGAATGTCAGGCAAAATGATCGGCCCTCACGCATGTTCATCACATCTGGCCCTCTTGAAAAAAGTTTGGACACCTCGGTACTATAGTGTCTTTTGAACAATAACAGGCATATTTTTTTTTCTTTGCTGAAATATTACTTTTCCCTGCTTTTGTAGTTTTCTGAAATAATTCTGTACATCAAATCTGTTAAATTTCTAAATAGTATTTGAAAAACAAATTTTTAATTTAATGTTTCTGCCTGATAAATGCCTACCCCCTGCTTCCCAAATTGCCTCCTATTAAAAAGGATGCAATTCCGTGTATCTGCAAAGTTAATATTTCTTGGTAAAATAGGTATACTCTCACATCCCATCCTAAAGAATGTTATTCAGTTCAGCAAATAATTTAATTTAATTTTATAAAGTGCTTTTGCATATTTAGATCTAAAATATACTATACTAAATATTGCACTTTTAGGTAATAATTCTGGCTGAAATAGGTCTAATATTTGCCTCAAAATTAGTTATCACATTAAAACAGATGGGATTTTTAACAGCAAATCTGTACAATATTTATATTATGTCTATACAAAGATTCGGTTTAATTGCATATTTATAAATTAAATGGTCTATCCACAAAAGCTTAAAATGTGTACTTGAAATCCCTTATGACATTTATGTTTTAAATTTAACAAAAAAAATCAGAGAATACGAACCAGCCATTTGGCTAATAGAAATGTGCATGCATGAAGGTGTTCAGCTAATACAAATGCGCATGCACACATGAATTTCTGCAGAACGACAATCAGGAATGCACATGCATTTTGGCTAAAAAGAACTGCATATCGCCTCAAAAAAGTTCTGTTTTTCTGGCTGTGGCTCTGAAAAACTTCACTCCAACTTAGTTACATAAATTCACTGCCAAGTCTTCCATTCTGGCCTATTAGAAACACATACATGGAGTGAAAAGTGCCTGCGGCTCTTGATTGCGAGTTTGCGGCATAATAAAGGGATTTTCTTCAGACAAGCATACCTAATTTCTTTCTCCAACATAGAGGCCAAGTATAAATGCTTTCATAATGTGCAGCAAAAAAATATTTGTACTGTATGAGATATCATACTCTGTTTTTCACCACATCTGTGTCTCATTAATTATCTAGGATACTTTCACCATTTTGACTCCTTTTAAAAACTTGACTAAAATGGTGATGAGGTAGAGGGACTTTGTGTTCTTCCCAGAGAAAATATAGAGTGATCTTCTCTGCAATTCTTTCTAACTTTAGGACAAAGTTCCTGACCTGGACAGTCCCACCCACTATAACTTTATTATTAGATTATTTACGTTTATATATTTATTTATATTTCTTTGTAAATGTCATCCCTGCCCAGACCAATCAAACATAGGCAGATGAGGCAATTTAAATATTTAAAAAATCCAGTTGTGTTTTGTTTAAGGGCGCTCTCAGAGAAAAGTGACCCACCTAGTCTGTTCCATGGCATAGCAAGCTAGTAAGCAAAGAGAAAACTGGCCTGAATCATACATGGTAAAGAACTGGTGAAAAGAGCCCATTCTTCCAGTTTCTAGTTGGCTCCAAAATAACATATTCCCAGCCACCAAAACAAATTGTACTTAAATATTTCATTTTTGTTTAATACTTCCTTATTTAAATTTTCTTTATTTTCCTTGTAAAGCTTTTTATTTACAGTCAAGCATGCAAAGGCAGGGACATCATTGCAAGCTGGGCAAATATTATGCAGACATGAATGATGCTGCAAAGAAGAACCCTCTGGATTTTGTAGGAATGCCACATTTGTTGGAAGACTCTTTTTGTTCTTATTGGCCTTTTCCTATGAGTATTTATTCAGAAATAAGAGAAAATGCAGGCATCAGCAACAATTAAACATACATTATTACACCTATTAGTTTGCTGTGCAATTCCCTGAAGTGAAGCCCAGAAACTCAAAGCACTCACCAACTCGAAGCACTCACCAACACCCACATATCCATCTTCAGCAATAACTTTTTCATACCAGGTTTTTTCTGGAGTCAAAGAAAAATTGTCCTCAAACCTCCCATACACCCAACACCATTATGGCAGCTTTGCACTTCCACTGCTTCAGTACCAGCTGGTAAAAACAGTCCATTCCCTCTATTTTAGACAGCAAAGCTACAACTGAAACACAAACAATCATGACATGGACGACTGGGTGTTAAGGATGTACTACTGGCTGGAGGTAGCCCAATACCTGCCTCAGATACTAGCCTGCCCTGCTGCTCAAGCCATGCCAGAGAGGGCCTTTAGTGCAACAGGGAGGATTGTGACTAAGAGACTGTATTTTAATGACTCATATCTATATCATGGATGACTACCAAACACTCAGATGCAGATGTAACTGATAAAACAAATGTATCTATTTTATACTGTGTGAGTTTAACTGTAAAAAGACTATACTCTTTCCTGTTATTTTCAATGTTGTTGCTGCTGCTGCTGAGAATGATTCAGTTCTAAATGATCGCCTGGATCAGCCCAGGAAAGGAAAAGGATTAAGCTGAACATTCTTGTCAAAAACTTCAAGAATCTGGGGGCAACAACATCAGTATAAATCCTTCTGACTGAAGGTAACTTCTGCCCCTTGAATTGAAGACAGTATCTCAGATTTCCTCATCCACCTCTAGGCGGCATAGTGCAGGGCTATGTGTTTAAGACCTTGCTTTTCCATGCTGGTTGTTTCTACTCTTTTTAGTGGGATGTTTTTCGGGTGATGAGAGTGGTGTATGTGTTAGACTTCATACAGGGGGTTGAAACCTAAATTCCTGATACCAGTCTGGTAGACTGGGCACTTGGATTTGTAAAGACTAGGGATGAGCTTCGCGTTCGATACGAACATTGTCTGTTCATACGTTCATCGAAATTTGAAATAAAGCGGTCGTTCGCGCCAAATTCAAGTGACGCAACACGGCCCATAATTCACTGCGGCATTGTGCGCTGATGATTGGCCAAGCATGCTGTATGTCCCGCATGCTTTGCCAATCGCAGCGCACAAAAAACAAAGAGCCATAATTGGCAAAAGCCTAGGTGGCTTTGGTCAATTATGGCTCAGGGCTTTAGCACATGCCCCACACTATATAAGGCCGCCTGCTGGGCGGCCTCGTGTAGTGTGTTCCGGCTTGTTAATGAAAGCAGTCAGAGAGACAGAGAGATTGTCTTTTTATATAGCTAGATAGAGCAGGCAGGCAGGCTAGTCAGTTTAGCTTAATTTACAGTGTGTAGAGAATATATATACATCCCTAGGAGTTGTACATATATTTATACACTGTATAGCTTAGATAGATCAGTTCTTCCTAATTTACTGGCAGGCAGGTGATTGTGCTATTTAAAGATGTTATCACAGGTATAGACACCCAGCAGGTACAATATTTAAAGGATTTTTATTTTTTTATTTAAGCATCAATAAAATCACTGCTCCTGGAGCAGTGATTTTAATGATGCTTAACTTTAAAAAAAAAAATGAAAAATTGCTTTAAATATTGTACCTGCTGGGTGTCTATAGTTTGCCTGTGAAAATGTCTTTGAGAACCCGAGTCTTGCCCAAAGGGAACATGTATCAATGGAAAAAAAGTTTTAAAAACGGTCATTTTTTCATTTTGTCTTTATTCCATTGATACATGTTCCCTGGGGCAAGACCCGGGTTCTCAAAGACGTTTTCCAACAATTACTTGAATATTGGTCTTTAAAATTATCGTTTTTGAATTCGAACGTTCGAGTACCATAGACTTCAATGGGGTTCTAAATGTTTGCGCGAACGGTCGGTCTGTTCGACGGTTCTGGTGCGAACTGAACGCGGGGGTGTTCGGCTCATCCCTAGTAAAGACTCACAGAAATTCGGGAGATTCTCAGGTGTGCATAACATAAGTTAGGGTACTACAAGATTTAAAAGAAACAAAAGGGTGGAAGATAAGAGAATGAGAATATCTGCAACTAAAACATTTGATAAATACAATTCACAACCAATTAGAGATGGAGATAATTTAAATGCACTGGAAAAGCTCTGCGGTACAAAAACACCATTGAAACATGGGATATCAAAAGTATATAGAATCTTAACAAATTTGAAAGCACAAGAGACATCCTCTTATATAGGAAATTGGGAAAAAAGAAATGGGAACAAAATTAGAAGAACAACAAATGGCGAGAATGATAGGATCAGTATACAATGACGCAACAGATATAAAACACAATAGAAATAAACTAGAAGTTCCTCACAAAGTGGTACCAGACACCAGATAAAATACATAAATGTCAGCCAGATAAATCTCCACTGTGTTGGAGTGAATGCAAAAAAAAAAGGGTATAATGACACACATCTGGTGGGAGTATCCAAAAATAAAAGAATATTGGAAGGAAATTTTGGAAAATACAGATTAGATAACCAGAGAACAGATGGTTAATAGCCTCCAGAAATGTTTATTTCATGGACTACAAGATTTAAACAAGCATTACAGGAAAATACTAATCCCAATACTGTTAAATGCCGCAAAAGGGCTCATACCAATGAAATGGTTAAGTACAGAGAAACCAGACTCCAAAGAATGATTTGAGCGAATAGAATACTATAACAGAATGGAAAACCTAGGTAGTGGAGAAAAAAGGCAAACTAGAAAATGTAATAATTTATGGGAAAAATTGAAAAAATTTAAAACTGAGAAATACTTAGAGAAAATGATGGAGGGTGCTAGGGTTGCTGATTAGTGCAGTATAAAAAAGAGAGAAAGAGGCCAAGAATAAACCATGGGGGGGGGGGCTGTGGTGGGAGGGGGGAGAGGGAGAAAAATTATAGTCTAGATTAAGATCTTATTAAACTTTTGTATATATGTTCTGAATATTGAATATAGTAGGAACTGGAAAATTAATAAAGTGTAGGGAAGAGATACCACAATGATGTAAAACTGAGAAGGAGGCAGAAAATGAACGCAAAGTTGAATAAGCCTCCCCGAAAGTAATTGCTGATATAGTAAGAGGAAAAAAAAAAACATAAGATGTGCATTAAACTGGGAGCAAAAGGGAACCACCATTGTAATGCTATTGCCTCATCTCGTAAGAGCTCCAGTAGGGGCCAGAACATTTTCCTATTCTTATGTGTGATCAAGGATAGATGCTGCAAAAGTGTTATAGTATTGCCATTGAAAGTTATCAGTTCATTTTGTCTCACTTTGAAAAAATGTCTTCTTTTAAGGCAAAGTCCAGTAAACAGCAGATAATGTCCCTTGGGCAGTATCTGGACCCTGCACTCGCTACATAGTTATGTGCCCACACACACTGAGTTAACAGGTCTTTCTAGAATGTTGTAAAAACATTTTTGTAAAACCTGAGCTGTCTGATCCGCAGTAATGGATTCTTGGATGCCAAGTACTCTTATATTGTTCCTCCTGCCTCTATTGTCCAAATTATCTAGGTGTCTATCCATCTGAATCAAATGTTGTGAATGTGTAGCGGTCACTTGTTCTAGTGTACTAATCACTTTCTCCCTGTGTTTGCCTGCAGTTTCAGCGAAGGCTAATTGTTCCGCGAGAATTAGCAGATCAGCTTTCAGATCTGTGATTGCTCAGAATAATGTAGACTGCTATAAGTATGATGATGATCCATGTGCATCGCTGGTGCCATATTGGTGGTTCGAGATGAGGCCTGTGTTTTACGTAGTTACTTGGTTACATAGTTAATCTGTAAAAAAAAGTCAATCCAGTTAAACCGATATAGAAAAGAAAACACACACACCAATAGAAAACGTCCATATATACAATCCTATACCCACAGTTGTGTTATATTCTGTGCATTTATACATCCAGGCCTTTTTATTTAACCACTTGTCAGCCGCCCACTTTTAAAAGGCGGTGGGAGGAAGACTCTGTTATCCTGGGTGGACGTCATATGACGTTGCGCCTTTAAAGACCACTATGGGGCGCATGTGCCCCCGGTGCGTCACCGAGAACCTGGTGCGCGTTCCCGGAGGCTGCGATGGCTGCCGGGCACCCGCGATTGCTCAGTAACTGAGCAGGAAAGTGGATCTGTGTGTGTAAACACACAGATCCACGTCCTGTCAGGGAGAGGAGAGCGATGGTGTGTCCCTTGTATGTAGGGACAACCATCGGTCACCTCCCCCCACAGTAAGAATCACTTCTCTGCCAGTCACACTTATACAGTAATCGATGCATTTTTATAGCAGGGATCGCTGTATAAATGTGAATGGTCCCAATAATATGTCAAAAGTGTCCGATGTGTCCACCGCAATATCGCAGTCACGATAAAAATCGCCGATCGCTGCCATTACTAGTAAAAAAAAAATAATAATAATAATAAAAATGCTATCAATCTATCCCCTATTTTGTAGATGATATAACTTTTACTCAAACCAATCAATATACGCCTATTGCAATATTTTTTTTTTTACCAAAAATATGTAGAAGAATACGTATCGGCCTAAACTGAGAAACAAATTTGTTTAATAAAAAAAATTGATATTTATTAAAGCTAAAAATAAAAAAATATTGTGGTTTTTTTCAAACTTGTCCCTATTCTTTTGTTTATAGCGCAAGAAATAAAAATTGCAGAGGTGATCGAATACCACCAAAAGAAAGCTCTATTTGTGGGGGAAAAATTATAAAAATTTCATTTGGGTACAGTGTTGCATGACCGAGCAAGTGTGACAGTGCTGAAAGCTAAAAATTGGTCTGGGCAGGAAGGGGGTGAAAGTGCCCTGTAGGCAAGTGGTTAAACAAACTGCTGAGCTGGCTAGAATCAGCTCTTGATTCTAATCCAATTTTCACAGCTCTTACTGTGAAGAAGCCTTTCTGTATTCCCTATTCATTTTTTCTCTTCAGAGGTAAAAATTGTCCCCTTGTCCTCTGTGATCAACTTAAGGTGAATAATTCTACACTGAGTTCACTATGTAGACCATGTTTGTATTTATATTTGTTGATCATATCTTTAATGGTTCTTGCTGAGGAACCAGCAGAGGAGCGATGAGAGCAAGTGAGTGATGTGTACTTGGTCAGCTTGCTCATATTGTAGATTTCAGGAGCCCAGAAGAGAGACTAGGAGCAGATAAGGTTTTGGAGATCATCTAATTTGCTACTATCTTCACCTTGCCCGAAAAACATTTTAACCTTTTTACTATTAGCTATTTGCTGCAAACAGATATTGGCTCTTAAAGGGATTTTTGGGTGTACAGGTCTCTGCACATAAATAAAAAATACAACAGCACTGAGATATATGGAATTCAAGTATAGTTTTTTAAAATAGATGTAAACCCAACTGCTAAAATCTCATATACATGTTGACATGATAATATCACTTGGAAAGCCTATTTTTCGTTTGCAGTAAAAATAGCTGGGGACACTAATATAAAGATTATTATTTGGGCACTTTGTGTTATAGCGAAACAATGCTGTCCAAAAATTAACTACCTGTAAATCAACCCATGCTCTCCAAAAGGAAACTGCACATTGCTGAGCTGATGCACATTGCGTGGGCATATACTATTGTCGGTATGGTCAGGCAATACTACTGTGTAAAAGAAAACACATGCAGCCTGTCTTTTCAGCCTGTTTACAGGGACAGAGCTTAAGAGGCTGCAGGATATCAGTAAAATATATTACTAAGAAGGAAAAAAGGTAAACACTCAGTAAAGTAACAAATACCATAGCAGCCTACATGGTTAATATGGGGCCTGGGGGTGGAAGGGGGCTCTTGGCACAAATTAAACATTGAAATCCTGTGTGGAGATAAAATAAACCCAGCACTGTTTTATTAAGTAATTCAGAGGTTGATGTTGACACAGACCTTGTTGCTAGTCAACTTGCAGGCTGTTCAGTAAGAGAATCTTCTTAGCTCTCTTATGTAGTGTAGAATTATTTCCTAAGAGCTTCTGGTCATCCCAGCCACCACTGAAATTAACCCTGTATGCCTAAGACAGTCTTCCTCATGCTTAAAAAAAAATCCAAAGTGTCTCTTCAGTTAAAAACTGTAATTTTTGGGGAAAATCAGCCACAGTTTAGAAGTCTGTATTAGACCCCTTTCACACTGGAGCGGTTTGCAGACGATAATGCGCTAAAAATAGAGCCTGCAAACCGACCCTAAACAGCCGCTGTGTCTCCTGGAGCGGTGCGCTAGCAGGATGGTAAAAAAGTTCCTGCTAGTCGCATCTTTGGAGCGGTGAAGGAGCAGTGTTTATACCGCTCCTCCATCGCTCCCGCCCATTGAAATCAATGGGACACTGTGGCTATACCATTTTTAACCCTTTCTTGGCCGTTAGCGGAGAGTAAAACCGCCACGCTAGCGAATGAATAGAGCTGCAAAATTGACAGTAAAAATAGCAGCGCTTTACCGCTGGCGCACCTCCCGCCCCAGTGTGAAAGGGGCCTTAGGGTTATGGAGCAATTGGGTTTGATTTACTAAAGGAGTAAAGCAGAATAGAATTACACTTGCCTGAACCTCAGCCCTACTCAAGTGATTAGGCAAAAATATTTTTGTGAATCTGTTGCAAAATTTCTTACCTGGAGATCTTATTGGTATAAGTACATCCTGTTACAGGCTTGCAGTGCTAAGCTACTGCCTATCTATAAGCAGCAGTGTTATCAGAATTCCATGTATGAGCTCCTTCAGTTGGTCATTGGGCTGTATTTCATGGCTATTACAAAAGCAACCTAATGTCAAACTGAAGAAGAATGCAAGGCGGACTAACAACATGGCTATTAACCACGCTGGCGGTATGATTATGTCAGATGTTTGAGTCTCAAAGCAGTACAATTATTTTGCATAGAAATTTGGTGTTTTATAATGTAGGCCTGCAATTCTTAGTAGGGATGGACCGAACGGACCCCTGTTCAGTTCGCGCCCGAATGTTTGAACACCGCGAAAGTTCGAACACCGCAAAAGTTTGGACTCGAATAAGGAACCCCATTAAAGTCAATGGGACCCGAACGTCAAATATCAGTCCATTTTGAAGGCTTAAATGCAAGTAATTGAGCATACAATGGTTATAGGGGTCCGGGTCCTGCCCTGGGGAATAAAAAAATAATTAATAACAATTAATAAAAATTAATACTATTTAATATCAATAATAATAAAAAATGTCCCCACAATTCACTAATGCTCAATTATGCAAGTGTTCTTATTTACTTTCTCTGTTTTCTATCTGGTCTAAAACCGCTATTGACGTAAAGGGACACTTTTTGGTTGCCATGGACAATCTCAAGTTTCCAGGCAGAAAGAACAGTATATATAATATAAAACTGCATTCAGGATACTGGACAAAGCACTAGGGACAAAAGAGAGGTGAAATGATTTGATACAGTAATGTAATCTGTAAGAATACAGTGTACTGTATTTGTTATGAATTTTCAACCAGGCTCCGCCCCATTTGTCACAACGCTTGCAGGGAACAGAGCCTGACACACAGAGGACACAGCCCAAAGACACAGCGGGGGGACATTGCAGGATCCTGGGTATGAGGTAGGTAACCTGCACCAGGATCCTGCTATGCATTCCCGAGTGTGGCTCAGGATTACTGCTAATGGTACTAAAATTTAACTCCGAGCCACACTCAGGATTACCGCCATGAAGGTTACTTGAAAGGCAGCAGTTTAGTGTTTCGTCAAATTAGGCAACCCGACATTTTTTATAACGGAAGTTACGTTCCTTCACTGCCATCTTGCTTCACTCAGCAATCATCCACAGTAAGGATACAGTGAGAAGGCAGCAAGCGGACATCTTGTTACACCCACCAAAGTCTTGCATTTCACACTTATTTTTAACAGTAAACTCAGCTTATATAGTGAAATTCAGTAATTTTTAATCCATAAGACTGTTTTGATGTTGATTTTTCAAAGCAGCAGTGTTCTATCAAATTAGCAAGCCTGTGAGATCAGCAGGCTCGCCGCTGTTTTAAAATTCAACATCTAAACAGTCAAACGGATTTTTAAATATTGTATTTCACTATATAAGCTGAGTTGACTGTTAAAAATAAGTGTGAAATACAAGACTCCAGTGGGTGTAACAGGATGTCTGCTTGCCGCCTTCTCACTGTATCCTTATTGTGGACGAGTGCAGGGTGTAGGAAGATGGTCGTAACTGAACGTCTCTTTGGATACACAATCTGACAAAACACTTAGAGTCGGTTCACACTGGGGCGACTTGGGATCCGACTTGAGGTCACCTCAAGTCGCCCCAAGTCGCGCTGTAAAGAAAAACAATGTAAGTGAATGGGAGCCGTGTTAATACACACTACTCAAGTCGCTCCGACTTCAGAAAAGGTTCCTGTATGACTTCAATCCAACTTCTAGGCGACCTGTTCCCATTGATTTCAATGGAAGTCGCCTCCAAGTCTGATCACTGTCTTAACTGAAGCGACCTTTCAGCAAGATAACATACATTTCTCAGGCAAACCCCTCCCTTCCCCTCCCTCTCCCAGAGCTGATTGTTGTTTTTTTGGCCACTGGAAGTCGTGTTGTAAATCGCCCCAGATCGCCCTGTGGTTCATGCTCAAGTTGTGTCGGAGTCGCCTCTGAAAGTCGCGCTGGAAGTCTTGTCGCCCCAGTGTGAACCGACTCTTAGCGTCTTCAGTCTGCAACAGGACATGCTGTCACAAAAAAAAGTGCTCACAGTGAGGCATGATGCCAAATATGCTGAAAAATTGATTTTGGTTCTACATACAGTTTAATGTATGTTCACTTCTGAGCCATATTTACCCAACTTTATTTCACATAAGAATGATTTGCAAAAGGTAAACACATTAAAGTGTTTGTAAATGTAGACATTTTATACAGTAAGGTAAAAAAATTAAAATAAATCTGCTTGCAGCTCACCCTGCAGTACCCCCTTAACACAATACAATTAACATAATACCTGAGTCTGATCTTGATCCAATCATGTGCATGAGAGCTGAGACTCTCCCGGGTCTCTCACTACTGATTGGCTCAGATACAGCAACAGGAGCCATTGGTTTCTGCTGCTGTCAATCAGAGCCAGTAACCAGGGAGCATGGGGTGGGGCTGAGCCCCACTCTGTGTGTCTTATGGACACTCAGAGGAGGGCTCAGGAGCGAGCATGCACAAGTGTACCCACAGCAAGTGGCTTGCTATGGAGGTACTCAGCAGAGGAGGGGGTGGGGTGGATGCCAGGAGTTCAGCAGGGGACCCCAAAATAAGATAGAGGCACAGAGCAGGTAAGTATAACATGTTTGTTAATTTTAAGAAAGAAAAAAACAAGGTTTTACAATACCTTTAATTTAAATAGTTAATCCATTGGCAATGTAAGCAATATGTTCATGAATATAGGCTTACATTAGATTAAAAAGGTAAGGAAGGTATGAGCTATACCTGAATAAGCTTCAATCTTTCAACAAATTAGGTCCCTTGCATGGGGAAGAAGTGACAGTCAGTAATCAATGTTAATCTTTTTGCTTCCAACAGTGAAAGGGGTTAATGAAGCGGAAGGTCCTCTTCCTCTTGGAGAGAAGTCATTCCACCATTAAGTCTGTGTCTAATTTCTGTCCCCATTTTAATGAGGGCTGTACTTCATCTGTTCAATAAAATGGATGTTTATGAAGACTAAAAAGATAAGCTGTCCTGCAGAGTATATGAGTTGATGTGATTGATTCATGCTCAAACCCGATGAAAAGTCATTATTCACATATTATTCATACTGTTTTTTCCCCATGAAGGAAGAATAGGAAAGAATGTAATTTGCAATAGTGTTTCATTACTGGTTTGTATTAACAGTGGAAAACTGTTTTTGTCCATGAAGGTTTTTTTGAAGGGTTAAAGGACACATTGCTCTTCAATAATTCTATAGCATGGTTTTGTATAATTTTCTGTGCATTTTAAATTCTTAACATCGGTGGTAGCTTGATATTGATTTCCAGAGCAGGGTAAAATGAACTATGAGATAGAGCCTTCAGTGAAACAAAGGCCCAGGTCAATTTATCATGCAACATGACAGGATGCCTTATCTTTATCAGACATCAACATACTGTATACAGCATGACTCTCTGCAAAATTATGTAACACAGTAAGTTTCCTATAGCAAATGCCATCCCTGTATAATATTCATATGCTGTTTGCAGTAGGTTAGAATTGGTATGTATAACATTCTTTGGAATGAGCCTCTAAGCAAACATTCATGCATATAGTATATGTCTAAAGTTTTACCGCCACCAGGAGCGGAATCCTTTCTACATACTGAATTACACTCTGAACCAAACCCAATGTTGCTAGATTAAAATAAACAGGCCTTAATATCTAAAATCAAAGGTTATTATTTCTAACCCTAAAAATGATCTATATAATAATAATAAATCCCCTTCAAAACATCACTAAGCTCCCCTAAGGAAGTGGAGAGAAATAAAAAGAAAGTGGGAAAAAGTCAGAGGAAAAAAAAAGGAACAAAGAAGAGAGGGAGGAAAGGGGATAAGACAAGCTATATACCTAATTTACAGTGTTTGCGGGAATCGAAGAGGCATCCTGAGTAAGAGAAATACCTATATATCTGGCCCAAGGTTCCCAGATCGTTCCAAAGTTCAAAACAGTATCATTCAAAAAGCTAGCTAACTTTTGTTCAGTCATTATCCAAGAGATTTTTCTTTTTGCTTCTGAAAAAGAGAGCTTGGGTTTCTTCCAATTTTTGGCAATTGTAAGCTTAGCTTCTGTAAGAATAAAGTGAATTAATTTTTGAGAATGTTTTGGCATTTGAGATATATGCACATTCAGGAGAGCTATTGGTAGAGATCTCGAGACCCGGCAACCCGTTACCTTAAAAATCATAGAAAAATGTTGTTCCAAAATGATCTAATTCTAGGACACTCCCACCAGATATGAGTCATAGTTTCCAGGAGTTGACATCCCCTAAAACAATTCGGATCTACTGTAGGGAAAATAGAAGCCAGCTTAGAGGGAGTAAAATACCACCTGGTAATTACTTTAATGTCGGCCTCCATCACTGATACGTTTAGAATCCCCTTAAAGATTTTGTAAAGGATCTATGCCAGATGTCTAAGTCCCAACAATGAAGCCTTCTTAACCACTTGACAACCCCCTTCAGTAATTATACTGTGGTGGGGCAGCATGTGCAGGCACAATCACGTACATGTATGTAATTGTGCCTGCTCCGCGTTAGGAGCATGCAGTGCACCCTTCCTGTGACCACAGTGTCTGCCCGGCCACAGTGGATTACAGTTACCAGTAATCAGTAACCGGGTATCTGCTTGCAGCTCACCCTGCAGTACCCCCTTAACACAATACAATTAACAAAATACCTGAGTCTGATCTTGATCCAACGATGTGCATGAGAGCTGAGACTCTCCTGGGGTCTCTCACTACTGATTGGCTCAGATACAGCAACAGCAGCCATTGGTTTCTGCTGCTGTCAATCAGAGCCAGTAACCAGGGAATTCGGATCTACTGTACGGAAAATAGAAGCCAGCTTAGAGGGAGTAAAATACCACCTGGTAATTACTTTAATGTCGGCCTCCATCACTGATAAGTTTAGAATCCCCTTAAAGGATTTTGTAAAGGATCTATGCCAGATGTCTAAGTCCCAACAATTAAGCCTTCTTAACCACTTGACAACCCCCTTCAGTAATTGTACTGTTGTGGGGCAGCATGTGCAGGCACAATCACGTACATGTATGTAATTGTGCCTGCTCCGTGTTAGGAGCATGCAGTGCACCCTTCCTGTGACCACAGTGTCTGCCCGGCCACAGTGGATTACAGTTACCAGTAATCAGTAACCGGGTATCATGTAACCAACATGATTGGTCATAGCGATCACATGATACCAGTGTAAACAACCTGTCATGAATGGCTTTTCCATTCATTAACCACTTGCTTACTGGGCACATATACCCCCCTCCTGCCCAGGCAAAATTTCAGCTTCCGGCACTGTGTTGCTTTAACTGACAATTGCACGGTCGTGCGATGTGACTCCCAAATAAAATTGACGATTGACAATTTTGAAAAAAACTCAGTTTTTCAAAATTCAAATTTCAGTTTCTCAGTTTAGGCCGATACGTATTCTTCTACATATTTTTGGTAAAAAAAAAATTGCAATAAGTGACTTGTTTGCTCAAAAGTTATAGCGCCTACAAAATAGGGGACAGAATTTTTTTTTATTATTATTATTTTTTTACTAGTAATGGCGGCGATCTGCGATTTTTATTGGGATTGCGACATTATGGCGAACACATTGGACATTTTTAAAACATTTTTGGGTTCAGTGTTATAAATATGCACTAATTACTGTATAAATATGACTGGCAGGGAAGGGGTTAACACTAGGGGGCGAGGAAGGGGTTAAATGTGTAACCTGCATAGTATTTCTAACTGTGGGGGAAGGGGACTGACGGGGGTAGGTGACCGATCTGTGTCCCTATGTACAAGGGACACAGCATCAGTCTCCTCTCTCCCTGACAGGACATGGATTTGTGTGTTTACGCGCATCGGCATCCCAGTAATGCGGCGCGAGCCACCCGTGGCGCTCGCACGCCCCCTGTGGCCTCTAGGTAATTGAGAGCCACCTTTTAACAATAGGCAGGATGGCAAGTGGTTAATAGCTTGCTTACTGTTGTGATCTGTGATTGGCCCAAAGCAATCATATGTTACCTGGCTACCTGTACTATATGATTAGCTTGGCCAATCACAGTTCACAACCAAAAGCAAGCTGTTCATGAATGGTTCACTGATTAACAACAGCTAAAACTATTTCTTGCACTGCGATCTTGACTGTATAAGCAATAACAGTGGAAAAATTAAATCCCTGATCCCACCCCCAGAGTAGTACAGTGTGGTGACACTGAGCTGCTCTGATAACAGGATATAAAAAAAAAATTGTAAAACAGGAAATATTTTTTTTAAATAATTAATTAAAAAATTTTTTATTGTATTTATTTGTGTATTATTTTATACATACTGTCACAAGTCAGCATAAATGATAATGATGCTGAACTACATTGTTGACAATATGTAGAAAAAAAAAAATTGAAACGAAAACACATTTTTTTACATTTCTTAATTTTCCCAAAAATTGTGACAAAAAATTACACTTCAAAAAACTTGCCATACTAAATGCCACAGACTGTTTTATTTCCAAAAAAAGGGTCATTTGGAGGAAATTCATACTGTTCTGTCAATTTTGGGCCTCAAAAAATGAGATAGGCAGTCAGTACACCAGAACTGATCAATTTTCAAATGTACTGTATATACCATAGTTTATAAACACTATGGGCCAGATTCTCAGAGGCGCTACGCCTGCGTAAATGGATATGCGCGGCGTAATTGTAAATGTGCGCCAGCGTATCGATGCGCCGTAAACACAGAAACACATACGCCAGAAAATCTTTTTCGTCTGAGCGGCGAAAATGCTTTAAGCTAGCGCGGCGTAGGCGCATAGTTACGCATCGCGCATATTCAGCTCCCATTGAATTAGCATGCAAATATGCAAATGAGGGAGATGCGCAGATTCCCGAAACTACGCGCGTTCGGCGTAGGCTACGCGTGGTGCTTGTAACACGAAAGCCTTGAGTAAACATACCCCTCATAAAAGCACGGGTAGCTTTGCTCAAGACCGTGTGCAAGTCAGCTGGAGAGCAACTACAGCAGCACCATAACGGACGAGCTGAGCAATCACACTTACTGGACAACACATTCGTATGCCAATATGCCAGGGGCAGCCATGGTCTTATCACTACTAATGTATGCAGAGGATGAGGCGCATAGAAGGAGGAGGAGGAGGAGGGGGGCACGTGAGAGGATCTACCGAGCGAGCATGAGCCTCTTTGGCATGGGTGGTGAGGAGGTGTATCGCATCTTCAGATTCACCCCTGCTGCCATCCTGGAAATAACCACAGCCCTGCAGGATGACATCACCAGCCCAACACACCGCTCACATGCACTGCAGCCACTGGTGAAGGTACTGGCAACACTCCATTTCCTGGCCAGTGGTTCATTCCAGCGTACAAGTGGAGTTGTGACTGGGATGTCACAAACCAGCATGAGCAGATGTCTGCACCAGGTTATCCCCGCAATCCTCAGACGCATGTCCCACCACATCATCAGACCCACCACTGAGGACCTGCGGCAGAAGGCAATGACAGATTTCTACAGATTTGCCAGATTCCCACGCACCATCGGGGCCATTTATTGCACACATGTGGCACTACAGCCCCTCAGTGCCACAGAGCACATATACCGCAATCGGAAGCACTGGCATTCCATCAACGTACAGGTGATAGCTGATGCCAAATACCTCATATGGCACGTCCGTGTCAAAGACCCCGGATCCAGCCATGACAGCTACATATATCGTCAAAGCACCATCCCAGCAGATTTTGAGCAGAACATGTATGGAGACAGCTGGCTGGTTGGTGAGTGACATGGGTGGCAGGCATGACTGCCCCCCCCCCATGATGCACACATCACAAGGGGCACATGCACTACAAACACCCTCTTGTCTTTACACTACCAGATGATGCGGCATATGTACTTGGACCCCATCTCACGACTCCTTTCCGGAATCCCCAAACCAGAGGAGAGAGAAGATACAATGAAGCACACATCAAAACCCATGCAGTGGTTGAGCGCACATTTGGCATCCTGAAGTCCCGTTTCCGATGCCTGGATAAGTCCGGGGGGGCCCTGTTGTATTCCCCAAACTTTGTGGGTCAGATCATCTGTGCATGTTGCATTCTGCAGAACTTTGCCATGAGAAAGGGCGTGCAGATTGCCCTACGTGATGACCTGACCCCCCAACCAGACAGCCCCCCCTGCCAGAGGAGACCCCGTCTGCTGATGGAAGAGCAGTCAGGAGTTGCCTCGTGTTACGAATCTTTGACCGTTAAACACACACATTCAGCATGGCACACAGACAATGCACGCATGTACACCACTGTGGTCCCTAGATCACACACACCACATCCACATCACATTGGATTAGCCCAAGTCCACCATGCAGGACTTGGGAGCAGCAACGCCGCGTCAAGGCCCCAATAATGTTGCTGTCCATTCACACGTCATTCACACAGCCGTGGGGATAACTTCTCCCCAACGGCCGAGGGTGACACCCCTTACTGGCAGGAGTGCCACCCCCCCACATTCACACACCATTCACACTGCACCGTGTGCAGTATCAAGAAAAAAAATAAAAGGCTCTTCACCAGAGCAATACATAAAATAAAAATCTCTTCACCAGAGCATTAAAAAAAAAAAAAAAGCTCTTCACCAGAGCAATACATAAAATAAAAAGCTCTTCACCAGAGCATTAAAAAAAAAAAAAAAAAAGCTCTTTACCAGAGCATTTAAAAAAAAAAAAAGCCAATAATTACTGGGCCTGGCGTGGGCTCCGCCTGGTGCCACGGTTCCTGCCCCTCATTTGCCTGGGGGCAGCCACAGATGGGGGGGTTTCAGGTTGAGGAGAAGCATCCCCACGTCCCTACCTGGCCTCCTGCATGCCCTCCAAGGACAGCAACCCGCAGACCTTTGACCTCCCCCACAAGGTCGGAGGTGGTCTTCTGCAGCTTCGCCAGGCTGGTGACTGTCGCTGCACTGTTGCCAGCGACATCGTGGATGGCATCCATTATGGCATCCGAGGAGGCCAGGCTGTTGGCCAGGCGCCTCATCTCCCCAACAACCTGTGCAAGGTGCCGATTCTGCTGGTCCTGTTGCCTGGCTAGCTGTTCCGGCAGGACCTGGGGAACACCCCTTGTCTTGCAAGTTGCCTTACGGGGAGTGGCAGGGGACCTGGCATAAGGGGAGGATGTTGAGGGGCCGGAGATGAGGGGGGTGGAAACAGAGGGACTGGAGTGGTTAGGGGTGGACACTGAGGGGCTGGAAAAAGATGGGGGGATGGCTTGGGCTGGTCCGGGCAACCCATGGTACTCCTCCAAAACCAGGTAGAGCTCCTGGTCCTGGTCAACAATCTCCTCCTCAACCTGCCAATCAGAATAACTTGAATATTCGGCAAAAGGAATATTGCGCGATTTTCTTCTCCGCCCTTCTTTTGCATCAGAGCCAATCAACTGGCTCTGATGCTGCATCAGAGCCAATATCCAGATATTTGATGCTGAATACAGTACAATGTTTTGCATGGAAATTTGGCGTTTTATATTGTAGGCCTGTAATTCTTAGGAGTGATACTAAAGGTTACATTTTTTTTTTTTTTTAATAAAATCATACTTACCTCCATTGTGCAGCTCGTTTTGCACAGTGTGGCCCGAACGCCATTTTCTGGGGCCCCTCGGCGGCTCTCTCGGCTCCTCCCCGCAATAGCTAACCCCCTCTGGGAAGCTCTCTCCCGAGGGGGTACCCTGTGGGCGCGCTCCTGTGTCATACTTTTGGCGTCCATAGCCGCTGAGTGTAGGAACTAAGCTACTTATTTTCACAGATCTATCAACAGAGATCTTAGCCCGTAGAAGGGACCATTGACGAGTCAACTACAAGTAAAAAACATCACTTATAGATGAGGTTTTCCAGTTTTCTTGATAGGCAAAAATAAGGATATCTCAGCTATTCTACTATTTACAGGTGACTGCCATGTATTAATCTGGAGAATTGGGGAGAAAAAAATGGGGAGAATAAAGGATCGACTGTGGAATAAAGTAGAGAACCTAAAAAATTGATTTAAATAGGAGATAAGGATATAGCAAGATTTTGGCTAGGTTTTGGTTTGATGGGATGAAAGGGGAATTTAGGCCAGAAAAATAAAAGGATTTACTTGGGGGGGGGAGCACTGGGGAATTGTTATGCCCATCTGCCCCCCTCCCCAGAACCACCCCCAACATATTTGGGGATGAGGTCTGGGGGCTCACGCGAGCATATAAAAGCCCCCAAGGGATGACCTGCTTTGGCTGTGCGTTTATATTTAGGGTAGCTGCTCTGAAAATAATTACTTATAATATTAGAGGCCTAAATAACCCTAGTAAGAGTCATCAAATATCTCAGGAATTGATTTTTTTTTAGCAAATATTGTTTTTTTTTCGTTTAAAGTGGTCATCTAAAGTTAGCCTAACTCTAAAAAAATTCCAGTATGATTCCGTAGTTATTCCCCTAATAAGAGAGCTAAAGGGATAGCGATAGGGTTCAATAGGAAGACACCATTCATACTTAAAGCACAGGAGTTGGATCCTGAAGGAAGATATTTATTTATTAAGGGTTCTCTGTTTAATAATAATTATACACTGGCTAATGTATATTGCCCTAATATACATCCCAGTCTCTTTTTGAACAAGGTAATAAACAAATCGGAAGGTTTCAGAAAGGGGAAATTGATCATGTCTTTGACCCAACCCTTGATACTCAACTTCTTTCTTTACAATCGGAGAGAAGACACCTTAGGGTAATCAAAAAAATAATAATTGTATCAACAGCAATTAGTAGAGGCGTGGATAATCTTACCATAGGGAGAGAGATTTTACTTATTACTCCCTAGTACATTCTTCCTGTACGAGAATTGATTATATTTTTTTAGATCATCAGCTTTTAGAAGGGTTGTTAAGGGCAGAAATAAAGTCAATAACCCTCTCAAACCATTCCCTGGTTATGGTCGTCTTGGATTTGAAGGGCATACCAGTTAGGCAGAGATCTTGGAGGTTGGATGAGTCTCTCAAATACTATACAAAGTAAATAACACCCAAAATTGTGATGAAATAAAATAGAGCAGTATTTGTGGAAGGCAAATCTCCCAGTTATATCAGAAGAGGGCTCAATTAAGTTGGGCAGTGATACCTCTAAAGGAAAAATAGAACTAGCAATTAAAAATACGAAGGTCTGTAAAAGTCCAGGCCTAGATGGGTATACACCCCTATATTTAAAAAAGTTCTTAGGAACTCTGACCCTCTATTTTCAGAAATACGTGAATTCCATCGGGGAGGCCTGGAGATATGAAAGGAAGCTTTAGGGGCTTACATATCACTTCTTGTAAAAGAAGGAAAAGATACGACATTGTGCTCCAGCTTTAGGCCAATATCTTTAATTAATGAAGATCTAAAAATGTATGCAAAGATATTGGCCAAAAGATTGAAGCCTTTCATGGCAAATGGATAGCGAGAGATCAAGCAGGCTTTGTTCCTGGGAGGGAAACAAGGAACAATATATTAGGAACTATTCTTTTGATGCATGGAGCTAAAAAAGGAAATAAACCAGTACTTCTTATATCAGTAGATGAGAAAAAGGCTTTTGATCGATTGGATTGGGTGTACATGTTGCTGACACTGCAAAACTTTGGCATAGGCCCACATATGTTTAGGTGGATAGAGGCATTGTACTCTAGTCCAATAGCTCAAGTCTGGGTAAACGGGACCCTGTCAGTACCCGTTTTGCTTTATAATGGTACACATCAGGGATGTCCACTTTCCCCTTTACTTTTCGTACTTTCTTTCGAAACTTTGTTAGCAACTATACAAATAAATCAAGAAATCAAGGGTATAGAGGTGGCTGCACTGATAAAAATTATTCTGTTGGCTTGTAATTTTAACATAACGTTTTTATACTGTTTAACATAAAAATAAATGTTAATTAATTTACTTAGATTTTTTAAGTACCTTGATTAATTTTCATTAGTTCTTAAAGCACACCTTTTACATTTACAAAAATAATGTATAATATTGAATAATCTAGACAAAACTGTTAAGGTATGTGCATTTCCATATTCTAATTGAGTTACATTTGCTTAAAAAAAAATGGCCCAGATTCACAGATCGATTACGCCTGCGTAACAGGAGATGCGCGGCGTAAGTCTAAATGTGCGCATGCGTTTCGATGCAAGGCATCCCCAAAACGAGATACGCAAGAAATCTACTTTTTTTTGTCCAGCGTAATTTCGTTAGACAGGCGCATCCGTCCTTGCAAAACTGCACTAGACAGACCATTGATTTGCTAGTCAAATATGCTAATGAGGGACTTACGGGGATTCACAAAAGCTGGTCTAAAAAGAGAAAAAAAGTCTACATGTCAGATAAAGCAACACTGTTAGTGAGGAGCTCAGCAGTCACACGTGTTGCACAACAATCTGTATGCCAACATGCCAGGGGCATCGTCGCGCATAGCTATACTACTGACTTTAGATGAGCAAAGAAGGAGGAGGGCACGAGGATGGCACATGAGAGGATATACCGCACCCGCATAGACCTCTTTGGCATGAGTGATTCTGAGGTGTATCGCATCTTCAGATTCACCCCTCATGCCATCCTGGAATTAAGCACAACCTTGCAGGAGGACATCACCAGCCCAACACACCGCTCACATGCAGTGCATATAGCCACTGGTCAAGGTCATGGCAACACTCCATTTCCTTGCCAGTGGCTCTTTTCAAAGAACACGTGGAGTGGTGGCTGGGATGTCACAATCCTCCATGAGCAGATGTGTGCACCAGGTTGTCCCTGCAATCCTCAGACGCATGGCCAACCAAATCATCAAACCCACCACTGAGGAGCTGCGGCTGAAGGCAATGACAGATTTCTACAGAATTGCCAGATTCCCACGCACTGTGGGGGCCATTGATTGCACAGATGTGGCACTCCAGACCCCCAGGAGACAGAGCACATATACCGCAATCGAAAGCATTGGCATTCCATCAACGTACAGGTGATAGTCGATGCCCAAGGCCTCATATGGCACGTCCATGCCAAACACCCAGGGTCCAGCCATAACAGCTACATATACAATTAGAGCCCCATCCGATTGGAATTCGATCAGAACGTGTATGGGGACACCTGGCTGGTTGGTGAGTGACATGGGTGGCAGGCATGACTGTCCCCCCCCATGATGCACACATCACAAGGGGCACATGCATGACTAACATCCTCCTGTCTTTTCCCTTACAGGTGACTCTGCATATCCACTGGGACCCCATCTCATGACTCCTTTCCGGAACCCCCAAACCCCAGGAGAAGAAAGATACAATCAAGCCCACGCCCAAACACGTGCAGTGGTGGAGCGCACCTTTGGCGTCCTGAAGTCAGGTTTCAGATGCCTGGATAAGTCTGGGGGGACCCTCTTGTATTCCCCAAACTTTGTGTGCCATATCATCGGTGCCTGTTGCCTGCTGCACAACTTCGCAGTGAGAAAGGGCCTGCAGATTGACCTACGTGGTGACCTGACCCCCCAACCAGACAATCCCCCCCTAACCGAGGTTACCCCGTCTTCTGAGGGAAGAGCAGCCAGGAGACAGCTCACATTGGGCATCTTTGCACGTTAAAAACACACATTAATCATGGCACAATGAGAATGCATGCATGCACACCACTGTGGTCCCTAGCACACACACCCCACATCCTCATCAAATTGGATTGGCACCAGTCCACCATGCTGGACTTGTGAGCAGCAAAGCCACGCCAAGGCTCCAATTATGTCACTGTATATTCATACACCATTCACACGGACCTGGGGATCACTTCTCCCTGGTCCTGGGGAACCCTTCTCCAGCAAAATTGAGGGTGACACCCCTTTTCCGGCAGGAATGTCACCCCCACATTCAAACAGCATTCACAACCCAAAAAGAAAAAAAAATACCAGCAAAATCAAAAAATTTCCAGAAAAAAAAATAGCACCAAAAAAAAGGGGAAAAACAAATTAGTGCCCTTGACGTGAGCCACGCCTAGGGGGCCCCGGCCACGGCCCCGGCTCCTCAGGGGAGACTCATGGGGAGGGGGGGTAAACCGGGGAAGGAGGAGCAGCCCCTGGTCTCTGCTCACCTGGCGGCCTGCCCTCCAAGGCCACGGCTATTCTGTCCAGGGCAGCACCTAGTGTTGCCGTGTTGGCCTGGATAGCCTGGGTAAGGGCCCTCACATCCTGCCCAACCCCTGCTGATGTAGTCTGCAGGTCTATTTAAGGCAGTTTGTTAAAGCCCGGGAGTGGCAGTCCAGGTTCCTTAGCGTATCCTTGATGGATGACAGGCTCTCCTCCATCCGCACCAATGTCTGGCTGACCTGTCCCAGATGGCGGGTCTGGAGGAACTGGTCCCTTCTCAGAGTGGCGGGCAGGAGATCGGCCACCCCCCTGGTCTTCTGGGTCACCTTCCTGCCTCCAGCTGATGCTTGTGGCCATGGAGAAGGGGAGGCCCTTGGAAGGGGAGCCATGTTGGGGGAGGAGGGGGGGGGGCTCCCCCTTAGGGAGGGCTGGCTGCTGCCAGCCAGAGGGGAACAGTCCTCCAACAACAATAGTCCAGTGCCTGACATGGACTCCTCCTCATCCTCAACCTCCTCCTCTTCAAACTCCTCCGCTTCAACCTCCTCCGCGGACTCCGGCCTTGTCGGGGGGGCCTCATTAGGCTGCTGTCCTCGGGATGGTGCGGTCAGGCCAGATGGCCCAGCACCCTCCTGCACATCCGTGGATGACACAAAAGATTTACAGATTGGAGGATCCACACACTTGCCACATATTCCCTTTCACCCCCTCCCCCACACATCCTACACACCTGATAGAAAAAAAAAAACTTACCTGGCATCACTCCTTCATGACTTGAGTCATAGCCGGGCAGGCCCTCCACTTCTTGCCTATGAAAGGTCTGGGCCACCGCACGCTCCTCCGCTGTCAGCCTAACAGGGCATGGTGGGCCCCCTCCTGTGCCCCTGGCATGGGCAAGCATTTTGGCCAGCTTCTTTTTGACCAGACGCCGGAGGTCATTTATCTTTTTCTCAATCCCCGACCGTGTCCGTGTCTCCCCCTCCCCCGCTGAATTCACCTGGTCAGTGATCATGTCCAAAATCTCTCTCCTCCTGGCCGGGGTGGTGTTGGCACTGTCCGGGCCATGGAGGAAACGCCCATAATCGGCAATGGCCCGGGCAAGAATTTGTTTCTCCCTCAAAGAAAAATGTAATTTTCTCTTCCTCTCAGTCATACTGAAAAAAAAACACTCCCAGTCAACAAAAAACACTCACAAAAACAAGCACGACCAATCAAGCAAGAAAACAAACAAACAGAAAAATATCAAACAAAATATCTCACAAACACTTAGCAAAAATCACTTTCAAATATCTTCTAACAAACACAAGTTCACACAGTACACAAATCTGACAAATACAAATCACAACGCAACGAACAACGGAACAAAAGCACTTTGCTGTATAGGGAGGGATACAAAGGGATGTACTTTTGCAATGGAAGTGCGTTTGTGTGTGTCTATTTATGCTGTTTGCGTAGTTCATGATTTTGCCGTAGTCCACTTCCAATTTCACTGATTGCGTCGTTCCCGAGTTGTGAGCATGCGCAGAGAGGTGCTGACATGGTCTGCTTCAAGCGCGCATGCGTGAGCCGGCCGGCCCTTCATTTGCATGGGGTCACGGCTCATTTCAATGTAACACGCCCACGTCCTTCCCAATTTGTATTTCTCCGCCTTGCGCCTCAGAAATAACGTTGCGCAGGCGCTATTTTCTGCGTAAAAGCGACAAGAATAGGGTGATTGCGCGGCTACATTGCGCAAGTCTAACGTAAAGGCGGTGCGCTACGCCGGTCCAATAATGCGCAGATGTACGTGAATCTGGCCCAATATCTTTTCATTTGACTGAAATGTTTGCCGAATGTGCACAAGTTTTGATGCTGTATATTTTAAAGAATCTGACGTCTTTTGGAACTTTGAAAGCCTGCATAAGGCAGTTCCCATATGTTTGAGGCCCATCAGGGCAAAAGAGCTCCACCAGTGACAAGAATTTTTCCAAGTCACTACAAAGGTATAAAATTAACACATTGGGCCAGATTCACGAACACTTGCGCTGGAGTATTTGGATATGCGCCGCGTAACTGTGCTGATGCGCCGACGTTTCTATGTGCCCGTACCCACCAAACTAGATGCGCCCAATAACGGCTCATTTGCGACCGGCGGAACGTTCCGACGCCAGAGTATCGTCAGCGTTTATTTTCGCTGGGCGCATCAGTCGCGCCCATTGATTTCCCCTGCAAATATGCAAATGAGGGATTTTTCACAATTCACGAACGGATTAGCACCATACGCTGGCTACATGCGCCGCGCGTATCTGGTCCGTCCGGCGCAAAGTTATTTCTACAAAAGGCTGCTTTATCTTTACTCCAGACGGTCACAGGTCAGCAGGAGAGCAGCTACAGCAGCGTTACCGACGATAGGAGCTAGCTGAGCACCCCCACTTGCAAGGACAACACCTCTGTGTGCCAACATGCCAGGGGCACTCGTGGTCCTAGAACTACTGATGGGTCCCCTGGAACCAAGAAGGCGGGCACGTGAGAGGATATACCGCACACGTATGAACCTCTTTGGCATGGGGGATGAGGAGGTGTATCGCCTATTCAGATTCAGCCCAGATGCAATACTTGAACTAACCACAACCCTGCAGGATGACATCACCAGCCCAACACACCGATCACAAGCAGTGCAGCCACTGGTGAAGGTCCTGGCAACACTCCATTTCCTTGCAAGTGGATCATTCCAGCGTACAAGTGGAGTGGTGGCTGGGATGTCACAATCCTCCGTGAGCAGATGTGTGCACCAGGTTGTCCCTGCAATCCTCAGACGCATGTCCAACCAGTTCATCAGACCCACCACTGAGGAGCTACGGCAGAAGGCAATGACAGATTTCTACAACATTGCCAGATTCCCACGCACTGTGGGGGCCATTGATTGCACACATGTGGCCCTACAGCCCCCCAGTGCCACAGAGCACATATACCGCAATCGGAAGCATTGGCACTCCATCAACGTACAGGTGATAGCCGATGCCCAACGCCTCATATGGCACGTCCGTGCCAAACACCCCGGGTCCAGCCATGACAGTTTCATATACCGTCAGAGCCCCATCCCAGCAGAATTTAACCAGAATATGTATGGGGACAGCTGGCTGGTTGGTGAGTGACAAGGGAGTCAGGCATGACTATCCCCTCCCGTGATGCACAACAGAAATCGCACATGCATGACTAACATTCTCCTGTCTTTTACCTTACAGGTGACTCTGCATATGCATTGGGACCCCATCTAATGACTCCTTTCCGGAACCCCCAAACCAGAGGAGAGAGAAAATACAATGAAGCACACATCAAAACCCGTGCAGTGGTTGAGCAAACATTTGGGCTCCTGAAGTCCCGTTTCCGATGCTTGGATAAGTCTGGGGGGGCCCTATTGTATTCCCCTACCTTTGTGTGTCAGATCATCGGTGCATGTTGCATACTACATAACGTTGCTATGAAAAAACGCCTGCATATTGACATACGTGATGACCTGACCCCCGACCCACACAGTCCCCACCTGCCAGAGGACACCCAGTCTGCTGATGGAAGAGCAGTCAGGAGGGTCCTCGCCGTAGGCATCTTTGGACACTAAACCAAAACATTAATAACACAGACAGTGCACGCGTGTACACCACTGATGTCCCTAGATCACACACACCACATGCACATCGCATTGGATTAGCCCAAGTCCAGCATGTAGGAGTTGGGAGCAGTAACGCCGCGTCAAGGCCCCAATGATGTCACTGTCCATTCACACACCTTTCACACATCATTCATTCAGCCGTGGGGTTCACTTCACCACCACGGCCGAGGGTGACACCCCTTACTTTCAGGAGTGCCACCCTCTCACATTCACACACCATTCACACTGTCCCCTGCACTCCTGACCGTGTGCAGTACAAAAATAAATTATAAATATCATATCCTGATCATTAAAAGAAAAAAAATCTCATAACCTGAGAAAAATAAAAAATAAACTCATGACCTGAGTATGTCAAAAACAATAATATAAAACAAGAAAAAAAAAAAAGGCCTCATCGGGGATGCCGGGGGCTTCTTCTGGGGGCCCCTCTCTGGCTCCGCAGCTGCCTGGATGGAGTGGGTGGGGGTGGGGGGGCATCTGGAGGTGGCTGATCCCCAGGTGGGCCACTCCTGGCAGGTGTGGCCTGCGTGCCCTCCAAGGCCCTGGCTATCCGTCCAAGGTATGTGTTCGTCTGGGCCTGCATCCGGAGCTGACGGGTCACCTGGTAATGCTGGGCCCGCCGACTCAGCCTCCCCTGCTCCCGGATGGCAGCACTGTTCCCATGGATGGCAGCAGTGTTGGCCTGGACGGCTGCAGTGAGGTGCCTTATATCCCCCTGCACCTCCCCCAAAGTGGTGACCACTGCAGCGCAGTTGCAGCTGACATCCTGCACTGCGTTGCTGAGGTTGGCAACGGAGCCCAGGCTGTCAGCCACTTTCTCCAAGTGCACCGCTATGGCCCCCATCTGTTCCGTCTGCCTGGCGTGATCCCTCGCCAACTGGTCCTGGACACCATCAGACACCCCCCTGGTCTTCTGGGTCGCCTTCCTGGGGCCAGAAGATGGATGTCCTCGGGTGGAAGGTGTCGCCCTTGAGGGGCTTCCAAGGATGGGGGAGGGGACGACAGACGGGCCAGGAGAAGGGGAGGAGACAGACAACACTAATGAAAAGTCCTGCTCTGCCACAGCAGGATCCTCCACAACCACCTCGGCAGGTGTGGTGTGGCCACTCTCCTCCTCCACAACCTCTTCACCACCCAGTGGCTCGGGCACATGATGGCGTGGGGGGGATGGGGTGGAATGCAGGCTGACAGATGCTGGCCCAGCTCCGTCATCTGTGGATGACACAAAGCAGACACATGTTGGTGGTCCCACACACTTGGCACATGTCCCCCCCCCCCCCAAATGCAAAACAACAAATAGGGGATTATAAAACACTTACCTGTCCTTGTGCCTTCCTCCACGGAGTCATAGCCTGCGACCCCCTCCACCTGCTCCCTCTCCAGGCAGCGAGCAACCACCTCCTCCTCTGCGGTCAGGGTGACAGGACATGGGGGACCACCACCTGTGCCCCTCTCATACCTCCTGATGGAGGCCACCTTGTCCCTCACCTTGCGCCGCAGGTCGTTTATTTTCTTTTGTATGTCCCCAGCAGTCCGGGTGGAGTAGCCCAGGACATTGACCCTGGCAGCAATCGACTCCAGGATGCCCTGCTTCCTCTCCCGGCTGGTCTTCCGGCTTTTTTTGCCATGGAGAAATTCATTATCCGTCTCCATAGCCGAGATAATCACTGAGACCTCCTGGGCATTAAAGTTGAGGTTCCTCCTCTCTCTGGGGGTAGCGGGAGCAGCCATTACAGTGCAAAAGTATCTTCCCTGGGGTGGGGGGAAACGGAACTACTTTTGCGCCGGAATGGCGTTTCCGCCAGCGCTTTTAAGCGCCCAGCGGAACGCATTGCGCTGACGTTTCCCAGGAAGTGGTGCCGACGGAAGTTGTGAGCATGCGCACAAGGGGGCGAGTGGAGCCGCACTCACTGCGCATGCTCCGTGGATGATGCGCTGAACGTAAGCCTCTGGGCTGGGCTCCGCCCATCATTTACATATGATCACACCCACTTCCACTTGTGTCGGGTTACGCCAGCGCATTATCGTTACTCTGGCGCAAGTTTACGCGCAACTGCTATGTGAATTACAGGACTTGCGCTGAAAGGGTCTTCAGAGTAACGTAAATGAGAAGCGTTACTCCAGAGGAAAGATACTCTCATCTACCTGAATCTGGCCCATTATAATTCACATGCTTTAAATGTTGCTTAACATACCATCCAAAAAAAGGATTTTTAATAAACAGCTTACCTGTAAAATCCTTTTCTTGAAGTACATCACGGGACACAGAGCGCATAGCCATTACACTTGGGTTATATGGGTACCTTCAGGTGTGGACACTGGTGTAATCAATTTCACAGGAAGTTTCCTCCCTATATAACCCCCTCCCACTGGGAGTGCTTCAGTTTTGTAGCAAGCAATTCCTCCGAGGTTACACAATGTTCCCCAAAAGAGGGGTGGGAGCTCTGTGTCCCGTGATGTACTTCAAGAAAAGGATTTTACAGGTAAGCTGTTTATTAAAAATCCTTTTTTCTTTATCGTACATCACGGGACACAGAGCGCATAGCCATTACACTTGGGATGTCCTAAAGCAATGCTCTATGAAGGGAGGAAGACCGTAAGGCCAAGAATAGCCAAACAAAAAATTATCAGGAAGTAAAGTAACTCCACCAACAGAGAAAAGGAGGCGTGACCCGGACCAGAGGATTCTATACTGCTGCCCGTAGGACCGCCTGCCCAAATGCTGCGTCCGTACCCTTTGCAATGTCCAACTTATAAAATTTAGTAAACGTATGTACGGAAGACCAGGTTGCCGCCTTGCAAACGTGTGCCATAGAGATCTGATGGTGTGCCGCCCAGGAGGCACTCATGGCCCTCGTAGAATGGGCATTAACTGATAAGGGAGGTGGAACGCGCTTCAGACCATAGGCCTGAAAAATCAGCTGCTTAATCCACCTAGCCAAGGAAGACTTGGCAGCCGGCTGACCCTTCTTGGGGCCATCCGGAAGAACAAAAAGCACATCTGTTTTCCGAATCTTCTCTGTAGCCTTGAGATAGACCCTCATGGCTCGAACCACGTCCAAAGTATGAAGCAGTCTTTCCTCTCTGGACTGGGGAGTAGGAAAGAAGGATGGTAGGACTAGGTCCTGATTCAAGTGAAAACTGGATATGACCTTAGGAAGGAAAGAAGGTTGAGGCCGCAGAACCACTCTGTCCTTATGCAGAATAAGGTATGGCTCCCTGCATGACAAGGCTGCCAGCTCGGAAACCCTTCTGGCCGAAGCCATAGCCACCAAGAAAACCAACTTTCGGGTTAGTAGCACAAGAGGGATTTCTGTCAGAGGTTCAAACGGCTGCCTTTGTAAAGCTGACAAGACCAGATTTAAATTCCAGGGGCAGAGGGGAGCTCTAATAGGGGGATTCACATGCAAGACCCCCTGCAAGAAGGTTTTCATAAGCGAATGGGTGGCCAAGGGTCTTTGAAACCATATCGATAAAGCCGACACCTGCCCCTTTAGAGTACTAAGAGCCAACCCTTTGTCAACGCCAACCTGGAGGAATCCTGTCAATAAAAAACTTTCGAGGATGCCATTTTTGAGACTCGCACCACTCCACATAGGTTCTCCAGACTCTGTAATAAATATTTCTGGAGACCGGTTTCCTAGCCTGAATCAAGGTAGATTTTACCTGAGCTGAGAGGCCTCTGCTCTTAAGAATTAGGGATTCAGCCGCCAAGCCGTCAAATTTAGCTGCTGTGAAGCAGGGTGGCAGATTGGGCCCTGAGACAGCAGATCTGGGCGCAGGGGGAGCGGCCACGGCGCCCCGACTGACATCTTCACGATGAGTGCGTACCAAGCCCTCCTGGGCCAGGCTGGGGCCACCAGGATCACAGGCCTGTGCTCCACCCTGATCCTCCGTAGAAGGCGGGGAATCATCTGCAGTGGAGGGAACGCATACAGGAGAGAAAACTGGTGCCAAGGGCAAACCAACGCATCGGTCCCGTAGGCCGAGGGATCCCTGGCTCGGGATATGAATTTGTCCAACTTTTTGTTGGGTCTCGTTGCCATAATGTCCACATCTGGGACTCCGAATCTTTGGCAAATCTCTTGGAATACCTGGGGGTGAAGAGACCACTCCCCCGGGAGCAACTGTTGACGACTCAAAAAATCTGCTTGAGAATTGTCTATCCCTGGGATGAACACCGCCGAGATGCAGGGTACATGGGCTTTGGCCCATGAGAAAATCAGGTTTACTTCCCTTTGGGCTGCTAGGCTCCTCGTGCCCCCCTGGTGGTTTATGTATGCCACCGCAGTGGCATTGTCGGACTGTATCCTTACTGGCAGACCCTGAAGGGGGAGAGTCCAGGCGATCAGGGCCAGCCGAGCAGCTCTGATCTCTAGGATATTGATGGGAAGCAGTGTTTCTGCCTCCGACCACTGCCCTTGCTGGGTCTGTCCTTCTAGAACTGCCCCCCAACCTGACAGGCTGGCATCCGTGGTTACTATCTTCCACGTGATGGGGCAAAAGGATTTCCCCTTTGACAAATTTTGAGGGACCAGCCACCAAAACAGGCTGCGCCGGACTCCTGGGGAGAGCACTAACGGACGATCTAACGCCTGAATGGACTTGTTCCAAGCAGAGAGAATGGCTGCCTGAAGATATCTGGTATGGATCTGGGCGTAGGGCACTGCCTCGAAGGCGGCCACCATCTTCCCCAGCAGTCGCATACATAGGCGAATAGTCGGCCTCTTCTTGCCTAAGATCACTTGAACTGCTTGAGTTATTGATCTGACCTTTGATTGAGGTAAAAATATCCTCTGGCAGTCTGTATCTAGCCGAAGGCCTAGATATTCCAACTGCTTTGTGGGTTTCAATATCGATTTTTCTTGGTTCACAATCCACCCGAATTCCTCTAGATGCTGAACTGTGCGAACTACTGCATGATTGAGGCTGGAAGCTGAGCTGTCGATAACCAGAAGATCGTCCAGGTATGCCAGGACCAAAATGCCTTCTGTCCTTAGGACGGCTAGCACCGGGGCTAACACCTTTGTGAATACCCGCGGAGCTGTTGCCAACCCGAAAGGGAGGGCTACGAACTGGTAGTGACGGTGATCTATCATAAAACGAAGAAACTTGTGATGTGCCGGGTAGATCGGCACGTGCAGATACGCATCCTTTATGTCTATAGATGCTAGAAAGTCGTCTTGATGTAGGCTGGCTGCCACCGAACGTATGGACTCCATACAAAAGGTCTGAATCTTTAGAAAGCGATTTAGGCGTTTGAGGTCTAAGATAGGCCTGACGTCGCCATTGGGCTTTGGTATTATGAAAAGGTTGGAGTAGAATCCCATACCCCATTCCTGGGTTGGTACTTCTACAATTACTCCTTGGAGCAAGAGACGATCCAATGCTTTTACAAGAGAGGCCCTCTTTAATGGGTCGCTTGGAAGACTTGACCCCTGAAAATGAGGAGGGGGGACTTCCCGAAACTCTAGCTTGTAGCCCGTGGCTACCACGGACAGTATTCAAGAGTCGGGAATTCTGGCCTTCCACACTTCGGAGAAAAACCGAAGCCTTCCCCCCACCCAAGAGAGTGGGGGCGCCCCTTCATGAATCTGACTTGATGACTGGTTTAACCGGCTTGCGAGACCATGGCCTCTTGCCTGCCGTGGCTTGTCCTTGTGGGCAGCTATTAAATGCTGAACGCCCGGGAGGCCGTCGATACTGACGGGAAGTTGAAGGGGCCGAGCCTGCGAAGGCCTGTCGCTTAAACGCGGGCCCACGCGATCTTTTCTTGACAGGCAAGAAAGAACTTTTACCACTTGATATGGTCTGGATATATTTATCTAGGTCTTCACCGAATAGTCTCCCACCATGAAAGGGATATCCTGCTAAAAGCCTTTTGCAGGGTGCCTCTGCTGACCAGTTTTTCAGCCACAAAAGGCGACGCATATGAACCAACAGCAGAGATAAACGGGACGCCTGTTGAATGGAGTCCTTAATAGCATCTACTGCAAAGCAGAGAGCCCTTGGGAGGTCAGCCAAGTCACAAGCTTGCTGAGCCGGTATGTCCCTTAATATCTGTTTAGTCTGATCCTTTAAAGCCTGACAAACGCCAATGGCTGCCACCGCTGGCTGAACCACGGCACCTACTGTGGTAAAAGAAGCCTTCAGTAGGGTCTCCAACTTTTTGTCGACTGGATCTTTAAACATCTGGACATTTTCAACCGGACAGGTCAGGGATTTATTTACGCAGGAAATGGCTGCGTCCACGGTAGGGAGTGCCCATTTCTTTGCAGATTCTTCTTCCATAGGATAGAGAATAGTGAACCTTTTAGGAGGGATAAAAATCCTATCAGGTCGAGCCCAATCCTGAAAAATCACGCTCTCCAGAAGGGGGTGAACCAGAAAAGACGCACCACTCAACGGTGCCTTCAAGGAACCTAAAGAGGATACCGCGGGGGCTAATTGTTCTGACACTGGAAGTTTAAAAGCAGTGCGAACCATATCTGTCAGAGACTGGATCCACAGGCTCTCTGCTTGAGAAGCCGAAAAAATGTCATCTATAGTGGAACCTTCAATGTCTGAACCGTTGGGACTCGGGTCCGCTTGATCCCCCTGTGGGTCCAATTCCTCCGAAGAGAGGACCTCTGCATCTGAAAACACCAATCTATGTGACGGGGATCTAGCCCGTTTGCCACCTGGCAAAGAGCGTGCAATTAAAGCAGTTAACCTTTCCTCTAGCCCACCCAGGGTGGTCGCTAGCATTTCTTCCGTAACGTAAACGGGAATGGGTTGATTGGGGGCCGCCTCTGCCCCTAGCACCCTCAATGGCTCCTGCAACATGCTGTTCGGTGGTCTATCTGGTGAGGGTGGGACCGCTAGAGCCTGGCCCAAATCCTCTGACCCCGATGGAGACCCCTTTAGTTTTTTGGTACCTTTTGCAGCCTTAGCTGGTCCTGATCCCTTGGGAGCCATGGCACAACCTTGAGACACCCCTAAAGCCAACACCCAACTGTTGTAGCTAGAAGTGAACCATTAATAAGAACAGGCTATGGTAAAAAAATTCCAAATTTTCATACGCCCGAGAAGGCGGCAATACCGAGGAAGGTCCTGTGAGTATTGCCACACCAATGCCCGTTAGCTGGAGCCCAAGGTTGCACCGACTCAGATACTGCCAGATCTAAGGCTGAGTCCCTTTAAGAAAATAACCTTTTTTTTTTTTTTTTTTTCTGGTCAGTATGGAGCTAAGTCCAGACCTGAAGATCCACAAACCCCCACTGGGTGTCACTGTTAGCCAGAAATAGCTCAGCTGCGCGCTCTGTGTCCTCAGCCTCCTCTGCTTTCAGGAGGGAATGACCAGCCAGGAAATGCTTTGCTGCTTTAATTGAGACCTGACGCTGCTGGCCCGCCCCCCCCCACGCACGCTGACACTGTAAAAGGCGGAGCGCACGCCCGCGCACGCCCCCCCCCCCCACGCTGAAACCAACATGGAGGAAGCAGAAAGCAGAGGAGAAGCCTGGACCAGCGCTAGCAACCCAACAGACACCAGGCAAGACACTAATCTTTATTGTAGTGCACACATAGAGGAAGCTGTCCCCATAGGCTTCCTAAGAAACAGGAGTTTTGTCAGCATTTCCTCCCTATAGCACGTGGGGCTGCAGTATCATGCTAACAGGCATATCTGGGGGGAGTAGCAAATACATATCTTTAAAAGCATACATATACCTACATGTTATCTGGGTAACCATTAGTACATCCCATCCTGCCTCAAAAGACATAGTGGAGATAGTGGCTGATGCACAAGCATACCATTAGCCGACCCAGAACCCCCAGGGGGATACCTACTGTCGAACCAAGTCCCGCAGGTTCCCTCTTACCTGCTCCACGCCGCAGGGTATTGCAAAATGCAAGAGGCCCAACCTTCCCCCATCTCCGTGGGTATTGTCTTGGACCTTCAGGGACCGGGGTCCTGTGTTAAGGAACCCACACACCTGGACCTATATAGCATCCTGGCATCAGTAGCGTTTAGTTCTTGGAAGAGACTAAGGCACTGGAGCCCAGAATCCAGCCCTCCAAGGAGAGGCATTATAGGCAAAACCCCACTCCAGCAGGGCCCGGGTACCGTACACCTTGGCTTTGAAGCACTTCGGACGGATCCGGCTAGCTATCCTGGGTCCCGAGACCTCCGAGGGACAGCTAGACGTGACCAACACCTAAGACACTGGCGAAAAAACTGAAGCACTCCCAGTGGGAGGGGGTTATATAGGGAGGAAACTTCCTGTGAAATTGATTACACCAGTGTCCACACCTGAAGGTACCCATATAACCCAAGTGTAATGGCTATGCGCTCTGTGTCCCGTGATGTACGATAAAGAAATGTTGATTTTATTTGTAGATTCATACATTTTTAATAAATGGACATACGTCTGTTGTATACACCTATTGAGACAACCCACTTTTGCGCTTACTCCATTCTGCAGAACGCAACCAAGATGAAGGGTGAGGGACCGCCAGCTGTTAAGCTTAAAAACTATTTTGAGATATTGGAATTCAAATTCAGATTATGTAACGTCAAGTCCCACCCACTTTGCACCCAATGTTATTAAAATGAAAAAACAAAGATAGCATTTGTTTGCACTGCATCTGTGCCGATTTGTGCTGCAAAACAAATGTATGTGCTGGTTTGGTTTCAGAGATATTGTGCATTATAGTTGATGAAACCTCTCCCACTTTGCAACACGTTATTACATTTTAAAAACAATTATACAATTTGTTTGTGCTGGGTCTGTGCTCATTTGTACCACAAAAACAAACGTTTTGTTTGTTCAGTTTGTGAGATATTGGACATCCAATGTTAGTTTATGTAACCTAAAGCCCCGCCCACTTTTACATTTCAAAAACAATCATACCATATTTGTGCTGCATTGGCAGGAAAAACAAGCATATTGGTATAGTGTATTTTTTCATATAGCATTTTTGTATCAGAAAGAATGATTATGGGAGTCATTTATGCTTTTTAGCCTGAGATACCCTGAAAATCTAAAACATACCTTTTACATCTTTTAGAGCTAGATGTTCACAAGTTAACACCAGCCACCGTCATTATACTGCTGCGGGTCAACTCTCCCAAGAAAACCGTTGTAGGTGTACGTCGGTCTTTGCACAGGAGATAGCTGGTTTGTGCATGCTTGATGGGTGTCATTGGAGAAAATAAAAGCAAATCATTTTTGGGGCAGATTATCTGTCTGCCAATGCAATATACAGACCTTTCTAAGGACTTGGCTCCATTCACAATAGAAAACCTAAGATCTTGGGATAACTTAATTAAAAGTATGTCACCACATCACAATAGTCCTTTAATGCCTCTCTCATGTACAAACAATTTTCCACCAGGGAAAGAGAATAGGATATATAAGAAGGCCAGTATGGTGGCCTGAGTTTATGGGAGGAGCCCGGAGGGTATTTAAGCAGCCCACTCACACATGTTCTTTGTCGGTTCAGTGTGCAGTACTACACGTCACTGGGCCGACTCTTCCCAGCTCACCTCATGTCCGTGAGTCTGCGCATTCAATCGCATTTGACATCGCAAGTGCATTGCGGCTTCTCCCTTCATGGTCTTCGGCGGCGGTTTCCGCTTACTGTCGCAGGTTGTATTCAAACCTTTTGTATCATGTGCAATCTTGCAATTCGTTATGCTTCCTATCCTGCATTTCTTTTGTAAAAATCTGCCTCTGAGTTACTGTTGCTCATGTTCTAACATCCTAGTTACAAGCTTGGTACATTTGTAACTTCCTCCTGCCAAACAAACTATTTATGTGTATATTCATATTTGTATCCATGCTTGCTGTCTCATTCATTTGGAGATTAGCATATATTCTTTGTATGGGTTCTTTGGCAGATTGAGGTGGTAATTGAACTCACCTGCTGCCTTGTCTGCACTTGATAAGCCTGGGGGGATGGGTGGCTGGTAGCATACACTCTACAACCAATTCACAGCAGATTTGTTCAACACTCCTTACTTCCGATTCGTATTTGTTTCATGCATTTTACAACCGTTTTGTATCAGTCATTTCTCTTTATAACCGTTTTGTATCAGATACATTGCATACTTTCCACCATTGCCATTCTATGTTTCCCCCATGCCGTGCGTTTTAGTTTCCACAGCGGAACTTACGAATTGTTTGTACACAGTTCTTCTCTCTCATTTATTTACCAAAGTTATTGCCTGTGCGCCATGCATGGCGCCACACCACACCACGCCACACTCTTCGGATGTGTTGCACATCCACTCCAGTCCAAGCAAACCCAGTTGCATGTTCATTGTCCCAGGTAGGATTCGTTAGCTTGTTTGTCATGTCAAAATTCGTGGCCATTTATGGTGTCACCCGCATCATGTTCGGTTCCCACAGTGGAGCTTATAAAATATTCGTACGCACTTCTCGTGTTCTATTTTCTACACCAAACCTTGTTGTTTTGCCCCATGCATGGCATCCCTACACCTTTCCTACATGTTTCACTCCAGCCACAGTCCACCGCAAACTCACTCGCATGGCCCACCGTCGCAAGTAAAATTTGTTATTAAATTCTTTATGTCCTATCAATTTGCTACTATTCGTTGTCTCCCATATCGTTCATTAGTGGCCCCTATGGAACCTACGATTCATACAGGCATTGTCCTTCTACCCTATACTGCTTGCTTAAGGTACAAACAAACCAGGTGTTTCTATCCTTTCTCAGTAACCCAATTCTTATTGATTGAGACCTTGCAACCATGCAAATTATCTCAGCAGCCTGACACCCTTGTTAAGACCCTTGCAACACATGACCTTTACAAAACGCAAAATAAAATATATATAAAAACGCAACAAAAAAAAAAAACGCAAAAAAAAACCAGCAAAAAAAAATAAAAAAAACGTTTCCACCACGCAATCTCAGCCCCTCGGCAACCTGACACCTGTTGAGACCATTGCAACCATTGTCTCAGCAGCCTGACACCCTTGTTGAGACCCTTGCAAACGCAATATCATCTCAGCAGCCCTACACTCATTGAGATCCTTGCAACCACGCAAAATCATCCCAGCAGCCTGACACCCTTGTTAAGACCCTTGCAACACATGACCTTTACAAAACGCAAAAAAATATATATATATATATAAAAACGCAAAAAAAAAAAAAACGCAAATATAAAAAAAAAAAAAAAAATTTAAAAAAAACGTTGCCACCACGCAATCTCAGCCTCTCGGCAACCTGACACTTGTTGAGACCATTGCAATCATGCAAAATCGTCTCAGCAGCCTGACACCCTTGTTGAGACCCTTGCAAACGCAATATCGTCTCAGCAGCCCCACACTAATTGAGATCCTTGCAACCACGCAAAATCATCCCAGCAGCCTGACACCCTTGTTAAGACAATTGCAATACATGACCTTTACAAAACGCAAAAAAAAATATATATATATAAAAACGCAAAAAAAAAAAAACGTTGCCACCACGCAATCTCAGCCCCCCGGCAACCTGACACCTGTTGAGACCGCTGCAACTACGCAAAATTGTCTCAGCAGCCTGACACCCTTGTTGAGACCCTTGCAAACGCAATACCGTCTCAGCAGCCCCACACTCATCGAGACCCTTGAAACCACACAAAATCATCTCAGCAGCCTGACACCCTTGTTAAGACCCTTGCAACACAAGGCCCTTACAAAAACACAAAAAAATATATATATATATTTATATATATAAAAAAAAATGCAAAAAAATAAAAATAAAAAAAACTTTGGCACCATTCAATCTCGGCCCAGCAACCTGACACCTGTTGAGACCATTGCAACCACGCAAAATCGTCTCAGCAGCCCTACATTCATCAAGGCCCTTGCAACCACGCAAAACCGTCTCAGCAGCTTGACACCCTTGTTGAGACCCTTGCAAACGCAATACCATCTCAGCAGCCCCACATTCATCAAGGCCCTTGCAACCACGCAATACCGTCTCGGCAGCCTCACACCATTGTTGAGACCCTTGCAAACGCAATACCGTCTCAGCAGCCCCACACTCATCGAGAGCCTTGCAACCATGCAATACCATCTCGAGCAACCTCCCACTCATCAAAGACCTTTGTGACCACGCAGTCTCGCCCCAGCAACATGGCATTCATTGAGACCCTTGCAGCCAGAAAAATGGGTGTTTTTCAGCCGCCCCTGATCTCTCCTCTATGTTATCTTATCAGTACATGTACACAGGATCATTTGTAGTCATTTCTAGGCAGTTGAGTTCAGAAACCTTCTTGAAAAAAAAAATGGGTTCAGACGGATGGTCAAAGGCATTCGAAACGCCAATGCCTGTAACAGCTTGTAAACACAGCCAGATGTGGTAACTCATTTTTACCAGCGCTTCATTCACAGTCGTTTTCATAAAAAAAAAAAAGGGGGGAATATTGTCTCAGCAACTTGACACTCATTTGAGACCCTTGCAAAATGTCAATTCAGCTACCTCAAACTCGTCTACACCTTTGCAACCACACAATCTCGTTAGCAACGTAACCCCTGTTCAGACCTTTGCAGCTATACAAAGTCGTCTTAGCAAACTGACACTCATTTGACACCATTGCAAACGCAATATCGTCTCAGCAACCTGACACCTGTTCAGACCGTTGCAGCCATACATAGTCATCTCAGCAGCCCGACACTCACTTGAGACCATTGCAAACGCAACATCGTCTCAGCAACCCCTCACTTGTTGAGACCCGTGCAACCACACAAGGCCATCTCAAAACAAACCTCATAATCATCGAGACCTTTGCAACCACGCAATATCGTCTCAGCAAACCAGACTGAGACCCTTGCAACCACACAATATTGTCTGCAGCATTATAAAACACTTTGCAGCATGCACCTACGTGCAAACCCGAATACAAACTAAACTTGCAAACATACCTCAGTGACAATCAGCCAAACAAACACACAGTGGCACCCAGTTGGCCATTCATCTTTAGTGGCACGCGGGCCACTCATCTTTTCCCTGTCTTTTTCCCTGCAGTTAGTTCAGGTTTCCAACCAGCACCAGCGAGTGCACGTTGGTCTGCGAGTGCACGTTGGTCAGCGAGTGCACGTTGGTCTGCGAGTGCATGTTGGTCTGCGAGTGCACATTGGTATGCGAGTGCACGTTGGTCTGCGAGTGCACGTTGGTCTGCGAGTGCACGTTGGTCGGCGAGTGCACGTTGGTCGACGAGGGCACGTTGGTCAGCGAGTGCACGTATATCGTCTTGTTGAGCACCTGTGTATTGTCTTGATTTTCTCACACCAATGCAAGATCCAGTCCAAGTTCTCAAACTAGACCAAGCATCAGTAGCAGACTTAGCTATGTGGGACAACTTCCCCACCTGATAGAACAGCATTTCAATCTTCACCCCGGCAGTGTCAGCTGAGCCACCACAGGCTTTTGCCTGCATTTTTCGTCCGCCACTGGTTCTTCAAACCTTGTCCCCTAGAAATTCTCTTAAATTTCTGCTTCACCCAGTCCTCATCACGCCTCGTGCTGTACCCCATTGTGGCAGCTGCCCAGGTCTGGGGCCACACTTGAACTGGACAGACAGTGTTCTTCACCACAGACAATCAAGCCACAGCCGACTTCATCAATTAAGGTAGATCAAGCTTCTCCCCATCATGTCCTTCCTGCGCAGGCTCGCGCAGCTGTCACTTTGTCACCAGTTTAATATCTTCTGTAGACATGTTCCAGGCAAATGCAAAATCACAGCTGATGCTCTGTCCCATTCCAACCTTACTTTGTTTTTCCAGCAAGAGACTGGAGCTAACCCAATAGCCATCCCTGTCCCACCCTGGTCATTGCTGACGATGGATTGAAGTAGCATCTCACCAACTCAACCCAGCTTATTAACCACTCCTTGGCACGCAACACACTGAAGGCCTATCGCACTGCTTGGAACACTAAGGCGGCGTACAGACGATCGGATATATCCGATGAAAACGGTCCGCGGACCATTTCCATCGGATATGTCCGATCGGGAGTTTGATCCGATGGCGTGTACACACCATCGGATCAAATTCCCCGCCGCCGGACGGCGCGGTGACGTAGTGGTGACGCGGCGGTGACGTTGACGCCGCCGCGTCACCGCCACGTCACCGCACCAGGAAGTAAAACACTTCCGCGCATGCGCCGAATCCATTCGGCAGCGGCGAGGCGGTGGTGGGAGCCGACATGTCTGCTGGTAAGTGTACTAACCAGCAGACATGTCGGGCGGACAGATTCCCACCGGATAGATTTCAAAGCATGCTTTGAAATCTGTCGGGTGGAGAAATCTGTCCGCTAGCCCATACACACGAGCGGAGATGTCTGCTGAAACGGTCCATCGGACCGTTTTCAGCGGACATATCCCCTCGTGTGTACGCGGCCTAACTGCTAATTTTTGGCCACTTGCCTCGGAGCAGCAATAGGCGACGTTAGACACGTCCTAGCCTTCATATCGTATTGCCACACAGAGCTGACCCTTTCTCACAATACTATCACGCCATATCTAGATGGCGTCCAGCATTTCCTGTCCCTGCAGGACCCCAGTAAACTGTCAGTATTCTCGAGCCCATGCAGTCAAGTCCCTTCTACAGAGCATACAGAAGCACCAACCTGTAGTCAGTGGCGAGCGCCTACCTTTCAAGAGTGCCCTCTTTAGGGACATGTCTGAAATTCTTACTCGTTCCCCATTTAGGGCCTTGCCCAGCATAGTCATCCAAGCAGCCATCTACCAGGCCTTCTACGGTTCCCTACGACCTAGTGAATTTACAGTCAGTGGCTCCGGCAGTCAGACACTGCTCCGACGCCACCTGACTCGCTTTCGAACCCCTACACTCTCAGTCTGCAAACGCAACAAACCAGCCCCGGGGGTTGACATCAACCTGTTTCAGACTAACAATGCCTGACGCCCAGTGACGGTGCTCGACCGACTACTGCTCCATCTACCCAGCCAATCTGATGGTAGCTTGTTGCTACCCTTTCTAAACCAGCTCCCTGAGTGGCAGACATTTGTCAAGCATGTCAGAATCCTAAGCAACTTGGGCTTCAAATCCCAGTCGGTTCTCTGGACATTCTTTCCGAATTAGAGCAGCCTCAACTGCCTCCCAACAGGGAGTACCAGACCACGTAATCGAGATACCAGGCTGATGGGAAGTCTCCTTGTTTTGCCACATACATTCCAAATCCTCAGGAAGGAATGGCACAAGCCTTTACCACGCTGGCTCAATAAATACAAGAAATCAATATATGCTATTCCCCTATCTGAGTCTTTTGCCCCCTTTTCTTGGCATACTGACCAGACCACCAAGGCACACTTCAGGTCTATTTATGTTGTAAGTCTTGTCGCGTGTTTATGTGATCCACATTACTCTCGGTCAGAGGGCCACGACCATAAATATGAAGGCCAGTATGGTGGCCTGAGTTTATGGGAGGAGCCCGGAGGGTATTTAAGCAGCCCACTCACACATGTTCTTTGTCGGTTCAGTGTGCAGTACTACACGTCACTGGGCCGACTCTTCCCAGCTCACCTCATGTCCGTGAGTCTGCGCATTCAATCGCATTCGACACCCTCCCGCCCTTCCCTTTTTCAGGGCACTTCTCAGCATATCCTTCTTCAACAACTACCCATTACTTACTTTGGGTATGCCCCCTTTTCTTGGCATACTGACCAGACCACCAAGGCACACTTCAGGTCTATTTATGTTGTAAGTCTTGTCGCGTGTTTATGTGATCCACATCACTCTCGGTCAGAGGGCCACAACCATAAATGTAAAATTGACTTTTTTAGACTGAAACATATGGTTCATTGCCATGGGATGTTTGGAGATATACTCCAACAATTCCCCCTCCCAAAACCCATTCACTCGGTTAGCAAACTCAGTCCATGGGAAAGATTTGTGGAACAAGGGGGAAGAAATAGAAATATCTAGTATATATTTAAGATGTTGAATAACCCCCGGATCTTGGGTCCTTCTGTGTTTTGGAGAGTTGGGAGCTTGGACTGAATCAGCCTTTTTCAGATATTAAAACATAAAGTCATTGATTATGTACACTCCACCTCAACGGACACAAGGACAAAATAAATGAATTAAAAAATTGCTAACCAGGTGGTATTATGTTTCATCAAAATTGCATAAGATCAATCCTGATGCTTCTACTTTGTGTTGGAGGGAATGTGGGGGGTGAGAACCCATGCCCATATATGGTGGCAATGTCTTTTAATTCAGCTCTATTGGAAGGAAGTATTGTGTTTTATTAAGAAGATTAGTAAGGTTGAAATCAGACAAGACCCTTGGCAGTGTTTGTTCCATGCATCAGGTGATTCAAGGAAAAACTATAGAGCAGAAATTACCCCATTTTTGTTAAATACTGACAATAAAAGACTGGTTTGGAGATGTGGATAGAACTAGGCTAATGTAAGAATTAATATATCAACAAAATGAATTGGAATTAAGATTTTATAGAACTTGGAAGAGTTGGTTGGAGTTTATACAATCCTTGATCTATATGAGTTGTATTGGCAGTGAGAATACCATCTAAAAGGGGGAGTGGGGGAAGGGGAACATGTCAAACAGGATATAGAGAAGATGGAGAACTGTGGGAGACTAAGCTTTGGCCTGAGTTTGTCTCTATCCTCTGTGTTCTCATGTTCCCCCTCATTCCCCATTTAAGAGTGTTATTTATGTATATTGGTGGGCCCTAATATATAGATAGGGGTAATTAATTTACAAAATTTAGGATGTAATCTGGGCGAAATCTATTTGTAGCTGTCTTACCATAATTTAATAAAGAAATGATTAAAAAAATAGATTTATGCAGACTTGGATTACTTGAACCATGTCCTGTGGTCTGATGAGACCAAGATAAACAAATTTGGTTCAGATGGTGTCAAGCATGTTTGGAGGAAACCAGGTGAGGAGTACAAAGACAAGTGTGTTTTGCCTACAGTCAAGCATGGTGGTGGGAGTGTCATGGTCTGGGGCTGCATGAGTGCTGCCAGCACTGAAGAGCTACAGTTCATTGAGGGAACCATGAATGCCAGCATGTACTGTGACATACTGAAGCAGAGCATGATTCCCTCCCTTCGGAGACTGGGCCACAGGGCAATATTTCAGCATTACAATGACCCCAAAAACACCGCCAAGATAACCACTGTCTTGCTAAAGAAGCTGAGGGCAAAGGTATTGAACTGGCCAAGCATGTCTCCAAACCTAAACCCTATTAAGCATCTGTGGGGCATCCTTAAACGGAAGGTAGAGGAGTGCAAGGTCGCTAACTTCCACCAGCTCCATGATGTCATCGTGGAGGAGTGGAATAGGACTTCAAGTGGCAACCCTTGAGGCTCTAGTTAATTCAATGCCCAAGAGGGTTAAGGCAGTGCTGGAAAATAATGGTGGCCACACAAAAAAAATTGACACTTTGGGGCAAATTTGAACATTTTCACTTAGAGGTGTACTCACTTTTTTAGCAGCCAGTTCAGACATTAATGTCTGTGTGTTGAATCATTTTGAGGGGAGAGCAAATGTACACCATTATACAAGCTATACACTCACTACTTTACATTGTAGCATAGGGTAATTTTTTCAGTGTAGTCACATGAAAAGCTATAATAGAAAATTTACAAAAATATGAGGGGTGTACTCACTTCTGTGAGATACTGTATAGTAAAGTCCATCATAATGGCAGAACCACTGGTCCTTCAGGCTGACTTGATCAGTAGACAGTAGTATGTAGTTAAGTGTACAGGGGTCAGTAGTCAGGGGTCATTTGTTTGTATGGCAGTGTACAGGGGTCAGTATTTGTAGGGAATTTTACTGGGGTCAGTAGTTTGTAAGCCTAAGTACAGGGTATGTGGGACAGAGTACAGGGTTCAGTAGTTTGTAGTGAAGAGTGCGGGAGCAGGTAGTTTGGAGAGCAGACTACAAAAGTCAGTAGTATGTAGGGCAGAGTACAGGGGGCAGTAGTTTGCATGGAAATGTATTGTACATACATTTCACAGAACAGAAAAGCATAATATATAATAAACAATTTGTATTCAGGAAAAGTGCTACCTACAGGAGCTTGTGATTTAAGTGCAGAAATTAAGTGTAAACAATTGGAAAATTGGCACCATGCCAGTAAAGTAATATCTTGTGAGTGAAAAGTAATAATAAGTAAGATGGAATGGGCTCCTTTTAGATCTGGTACTAGTATACCATCTCAAGCAAACAGCCTGTCATAGGTATATTCATAGTAAAAAAAAAAAAAAAAATGTGCTTTTGCTAAGATAATAATAAAAACAACAAATCACAGTTAATGTGGGTAAATGGATACATTATATTTATTTTTACCCATAAATGGTTTAAAGGAGAAAATGTTTTTCTGAATAACTGCAACAACCACTGCTTTAGTGGCTTTGATACTGTACATCTAGGACTACATAAAATACTAAACTTCATACATAATACAATAGGGAACATGCTCTAGCTTATTTAAAAAGGCAGCACAAATCAGATAGTGTTCTGTAAAATGTAGTCTATAACAACCAAATTTATAGACTTAACTATTCAAAACACATGACCACAAATCACAGCCACTCGTTATCAGCAAGTAAAATAGAAATGTCAAACAATTATATAGTATACTGTTATTTTTCTATATGGTCTCTACTTTTTTTTAATTTTTATTATTTGTATAAAATATTAACCGTATTACTGGGTGCCTCAAATACACTAATTCCACAGGGGATGTGGGTCTTTCAGCCAATTGAATCCATCTCTTTTAAGAGAAATGGAGGTTTGTGTGCCCCCTTCTCTTACCTTCAGCTACTCGTCAGATCTACTCATTACACAGGCATTCAAGCTATTCACAGCACAATAATAAATCAGTTTAGGATGTAAGCTTGTTACCAAATTTCTGCAAATGTACACAGTCAAAATGTTATATTTACCTGACTAAAAAGAAAACAAGATTTTAGAAAATTAGCTTGGACCTAATACAAATAAAAGTATATACAATACACTAAGCATTCTCTATAACACAGGGTGGGCTTAGATAACACATTTCCCTGTATGTCTTAAGAACTTATTTTGATTTACTATAACCTTACAAAATAAATTATTTATTGTATTTTACTGTCAAATAAGTAAGCAAATCTGAAGCAAGCATATTCTACAGCATATGCAATAGTTGAAGTAAATAGATAAAATGCTCAATATAATTCTAGAAACAAATTACCAAATAATCTGCAACTTTTGCAGAAAATATTAGGCTTCTGGAGAAATGTTATCAAGTTTTACTTTTCTGAATACAAAATGTGCAAATATATTTTAAAATATGTGGTTGAAAAAATTAGTTTTCAGCATTTTCGGAACAAACATTAACGTTTACTGTGGAAATAAACAGTAACACACTGAATATGTGTCATCATTTTAGGAATTTAATTATATACTTTTACGCCTATCCTAAATCAATTTTTGAATTAAATGTTTTAAAGAAGCAAATTATCACCAAGTTTTTTCTATTTACCTTTTAAGAATTGTCCATAAGCATATACAGTACTAAATACAGTGCCTTGAAAAAGTATTTACACCACTTGAAATTTTCCACATTTTGTCATGTTACAACCAAACATTTAAATGTATTTTATTGGGATTTTATGTGATAGACCAATGCTAAGTGGAACATAATTGTGAAGTGGAAGTAACATGATAAATGGTTTTCAAAATGTTTTACAAATAAATATCTGAAAAGAGTCAATACTTTGTAGAACCATCTTTCACTGCAATTATAGCTGTAAGTTGTTTTGGGTATGTCTCTACCAGCTTTGCACATCTAGAGAGTGACCGTGTTGCCCATTTTTCTTTGCAAAATAGCTTAAGCTCTGTCAGATTGGATGGAGAGCGTCTGTGAACAGCAATTTTCATGTCTTGCCATATATTTTAAGTTGGATTTATGTCTGGACTTTGACTGGGCCATTCTAACACATGAATATGCTTTGATCTAAACCATTCTATTGTAGCTCTGGCTGTATGTTTAGGGTCATTGTCCTGCCTGAAGGTGAACCTCCGCCCCAGTCTCAAGTCTTTTGAAGACTCTTCTAAGATTGCCCTGTATTTGGCTTTATCTATCTTCCCATCAACTCTGACCAGCTTTCCGGTCACTGCTGAAGAAAAGCATCCCCATTTCAACATTATGCTACCACCACCATGTTACAGGGTGATGTGCAGTGTTAGTTTTCTGCCACACATAGCGTTTTGCTTTTAGGCCAAAAGGTTCAGCTTTGGTCTCATCTGGCCACAGCACCTTCTTCCACATGTTTGTTGTGTCCCCCACATGGCTTCTTGCAAACTGCAAATGGGACTTCTTATGGCTTTCTTTCAACAATGTCTTTCTTCTTGCCACACTTTAATAAAGGCCATATTTGTGGAGAGCACAACTAATAGATTGCCTGTGGACCGATACTCCCACCCGAGCTGTAGATCTCTGCAGCTCCTCCAGAGTTACCATGGACCTCTCGGCTGCTTCTCTGATTAATGCTCTCCTTGCCTGACCTGTCAGTTTAGGTGGACAGCCATTCCTTTATAGGTTTGCAGTTATGCCATACTCTTTCCATTTTTGGATGATGGATTGAACAGTGCTCCATGAGATGTTCAAAGCTTGGGATATTTTTTTATAATCTAACCCTGCTTTAAACTTCTCCACATAATGCTTCATAATGCTGTTTGTTCACTAAAGTTTTCTAACAAACCTCTTAGGGCTTCACAGAACAGCTGTATTTATACTGAGAATAAATTTCACACAGGTGGACTCCATTTACTAATTAGATGACTTTTGAAGGCGATCGGTTCCAATATATTTTAGTTAGTAAACGGGCTAAATACAAATGCACACCACACTTTTCAGATATTTATTTGTAAAAAATACTTTAAAACCACTTATCATTTTCTTTCCACTTCACAATTATGTGCCACTTTGTGTTGGTCTATCACATAAAAGCCCAATAAAATACAGTTATGGCTTTGGTTGTAACATGACAAAATGTGGAAAATCTCAGGGGGTATGAATAATTTTTCAAGGCACTGTATATGTATAACATTAATCACTCTGAAGTTTGTAAATCTTAAAGCAAAATTAAACCTTTCTATTAGGGCTGTTACTGATCAAAATTTTTGTGTTCGATTAATCATTTTTTTTAAATCGATTAATCGACTAATTTCGATTAATTATAACGCACATACAGATCCAACTACTTTTAGCTGATCTCCTTGCAGGCTGATTCCCAGTGCAGCTACCAACAACTGGAAACATGGATAGCAGGATACAAAAAACACACAAAGGCAACGCTCGATGGGAATAGCATCAAAACTTTTATGCCGCGTACACACGGTCGTTTTTTGCGATGAAAAAAAAACGTCGTTTTTTAAAACGTCATTTAAATTGATCGTGTGTGGGCAAAACGTCGTTTTTTGTCTTAAAAAAAACGACCAAAAAAAAACTCCAACATGCTTGAATTTTTTGTGTCGTTTTTCAAAACGTCGTTTTTTGTTTTTACAAAAAGTCACCGTGTGTAGCAAAAACGTCTTTTAAAACGACGTTTTTCAACCCGCGCATGCCCAGAAGCTAGTTATGAAGCGAGCTTCAGTGGAAAAGAGTGGTGAACGTAACCTCGCTTTTTGTGAAAAAACGATGGTGTGTATGCAACATCGTCTTTGAAAAGTGACGTTTCAAAAACGTTGTTTTTTACTTCACAGAAAACGTCGTTTTTTTTCATCACAAAAAATGATCGTGTGTACGCGGCATTATAGTCTTCAAGTAGGTAACCAAATAAATATTGCACTGGAGATAAAATCGATGTAGCTAGATAAACTGTAAAAATGGTGCGAGTAATACCAAATGGTAGCTAAAGCTGTCATAAAAACATGTAGCGAAGTATGATACTGGTATAAAAATGTGTACAACGATAGGTGGCACATCTAAAGGTTTGTCACATTAGGTTCACTTTAAGACAGAGTTAATGAAAATATATTGGTAGGGATTAGAATGTCCAAAATGTATTACTTTGCCAATCATTCATAATGACTTAAATCTTCCAATGGCTTCAGATATTTTTTGAATTCCCCTGGCAAGGTCATTGAAAAGGAATGTCATTTTCCCTTTTGGATTTTACATGAATGTTACTTTATGCTGACTGCAATATGAGGATTAAGACTCCTCTTGCTGAAACATGAGGATTGAAACTACATGTGCCCAATTTACTAAGATGTAAATTGAGGTGAAGTAAATCATTCTAATCATGGTTAGGGTAATTAAAAATAAAAATAAACTAGCACTCTGCCTTTTGCATGATTTGATGTTTAAAACAAGCACAGGTGTTGGCGTTGCTAGGCGGGAGGTGTGGTCCACATTGGGTGCCACCCGCTAGAGGAGTGACATCATCCCAAGGGTAATGAAAGCCCTGGCTTCCTTTGGCAGTTTTTTATTTTTTCAGACGGATTACACCTCCAGAGTCGCGGCCATGCCTGCCATGTGTTCTCCTGCTCTGTCTCTTACTCCTGACCAAGTCTGTCTTAATCTGACATGGCTGAACACTGTCCTCTCCTCCAGCTGCCACCCAGGTGTTCTATGTACCTGAGCCGCCCAAAATGTTGTAGTAATGGGTGGGGGGTTTCAGCTTGAGATTGGTGGGATGTCCTCCGCCGCCCGAGGTGAGTTATTGTGGTGGGGGGAGACTTGGTGATGAGGTTGGTTTATGCTGCTGGTCACAGCTATATCTTATGGAGGGGTGGTTTGTTCTGGGGGGTCTGTACTAATGGAAAAGGGTGGTTTGTTCTGGGGGGTCTGTATTAATTGAGGGGGGCGGTTTGTTCTGGGGGAGTCAGTACTAATGGAGGGGTTGGTTTGTTCTGGGGGTCTGTACTAATGGGGGGTGGTTTGTTATGGAGGTGGGTGGTTTGTTTTGGGGGGTCTGTACTAATGGATACTATACTGAGGGAGAGGGGTTATACTTTTGTAGAGAGTCTGCATTGACAGAGAAGGGTCTATACTTAGTGGAGCGGGTCCGAACTGGGGAACTGGGGGGTAACTATAGTTGGTGGAGGGGGTGACACCACGTTTTATTGCACCCGGTGACACTAATCGTAGTGATGCCACTGAGCACAGGTCCCATTTACACTATACTAAATCCAGCCCCATGACACCAGAGGTCAAAACCACTTTCTTCAGATGTTTTACTGCAGGAGTACTTCAGGTGACTAGCATCTCTCTATAATCAAAATACCAGTACCGAGTACACTTATTCTTTACACATACATCAGAGAAATAAAAATCCTCTATTAACATAGTACATATATTAATGTAAAAACTGGAATATAACATAATACATACTAACTAATATAAATTACTTTACTCATAAAAAAAGCATCTGAACAAATCATGTGCACAGGGTATACAAAGGCACAGACTACATTATTTAGGATGTACTTGTATGTGTTCTTTACTGATTATAGACAAAGAACCTTTTGGGTAGTGTGGCACTTGAGTGCATACATTTGTCTACTAGAGTGAAGAATTGGGTGCATATAGTGTCATTTTTCTTGAGCATGAATATGCTAGGCTGTAAGGAAAAAAGGGATTTTTAAATACAGCTTACCTGTAAAATCCTTTTCTTGGAGTACATCACGGGACACAGAGCGGCATATTCATTACTATATGGGTTATATGGAGTACCTTCAGGTGTGGACACTGGCAATCTCAAACAGGAAGACCCCTCCCTATATAACCCCCTCCCCTAGAGGGAGTCCCTCAGTTTTGTAGCAAGCAGTATGCCTCCCAAAATGTTTCCCCAAAAGAGGGGTGGGAGCTCTGTGTCCCATGATGTACTCCAAGAAAAGGATTTTACAGGTAAGCTGTATTTAAAAATCCCTTTTTCTTTCTCGTACATCACGGGACACAGAGCGGCATATTCATTACTATATGGGATGTCCGAAAGCAATGCTTTAATGAGGGGAGGGAGACATCTTCCAAAGAAGGATTCAATTTAGAGGTATACTCAAATAATAATAATAATTCCAACTTAGTCAAGAAAAAACTTTTTTTTTTTTTTTCTTTTTTTTTACAACCAAGGGTGCTTCTGATCCCGAGGATCTTAAACTGCAGCCTGTAGTACTGCCTGTCCAAAGGCAGAATCCGCATTCCTTCTCACGTCTAGTTGATAAAACTTTGTAAACGTGTGGACTGATGACCACGTCGCCGCCTTGCATATCTGAGCCATAGAGATCTGATGGTGTGCTGCCCAGGAGGCGCCCATGGCCCTGGTAGAATGGGCCTTTACCGACAAAGGAGGAGGCAACCTCCTTCAAACCGTAGGCTTGAATGATTAATTGTCTAATCCATCTCGAGATGGTGGATTTTGCAGCTGCCTGCCCCTTCTTGGGGCCATCTGGTAGAACGAATAACACATCTGTCTTCCGGATCTTTTCTGTAGCTTTAAGATAGGCCTTCATGGCCCGGACAATATCCAAGGTATGCAGCAACCCCTCCTTTCTAGATGTGGGTTTTGGAAAGAAGGATGGAAGTACCAAATCCTGGTTCAAGTGAAATTTGGATATAACCTTTGGTAGAAAGGAAGGATGGGGCCGGAGAACTGCCCTGTCCTTATGCAGAACGAGATATGGTTCCTTACACGATAAGGCTGCTAATTCTGACACTCTCCTGGCCGAAACTATGGCGACCAAGAAAACCAACTTTCTTGTCAGTAAGACTAAAGGAATCTCAGCCAACGGCTCAAAGGGTTGTTTCTGTAGAGTGGACAGGACAAGATTTAAGTCCCATGGACAAATTGGTGACTTGACAGGAGGATTAATACGCAAGACCCCCTGTAAGAAGGTCTTTACCAGCGAGTGGGTGGCCAGCGGCCTCTGAAACCACACTAACAGAGCTGAGATCTGTCCCTTGATTGTGCTTAGTGCCAGGCCTTTATCCACTCCTAGCTGGAGAAAACTTAACACCCTATCAATAGTATATTTGCGGGAATTCCATCTTTTGGATTCACACCAGCCTACGTAGTTCCTCCACACCCTGTAATAAATCACCCTGGAGACCGGCTTTCTAGCCCTAATCAGGGTAGGAATTACCTGCCTAGACAGACCTCTACCCCTGAGAATCAGGGATTCAGCCTCCAGGCCGTCAAATTTAGACGCTGTAATGTAGGGTGGAGGATCGGGCCTTGTGAGAGTAGGTCTGGTTGTAGAGGAAGAGTCCAAGGGTCTCCCACTGCCATCTTCAGGACTAGTGAGTACCAAGTCCTCCGGGGCCAAGCCGGAGCTACTAGAATGACTGGCTTGTGCTCCACTCTGATCCTGCGCAACAGGCGAGGGAGTAACTGTAGCGGAGGGAATGCATATAGAAGTTTGAATTGATGCCAAGGGCAAACCAACGCATCGGTTCCGCAGGCCATAGGATCCCTCGCTCGAGACACGAACCTGTCTAGTTTCTTGTTGAACCTGGATGCCATTATATCTACGTCCGGCATTCCCCACCTCTGGCAGATTGTCTGAAAGACCTGGGGATGCAGAGACCACTCCCCTGGCAACAGACTCTGGCGACTTAAGAAGTCTGCCTGCAGGTTGTCCACTCCGGGAATGAATATCGCCGAAATGCAGGGTACATGAACCTCTGCCCACTGAAAAATCAAGCTCACCTCCCTCTGAGCGGCCTGACTCCTGGTTCCCCCTTGGTGGTTTATGTATGCCACCGCCGTGGCATTGTCTGACTGGATTCTCACCGGGAACCCCTTTAATCTGGAGGTCCATGCCAGAAGGGCTAGGCGAGCAGCTCTGATCTCCAAGATATTGATGGGGAGCTGCCTCTCTGCTTTCACCCAAGTTCCCTGGCGAGAGAACCCCTCGAAGACCGCCCCCCAGCCTGCCAGGCTGGCGTCTGTGGTAACTACCTTCCAGACAACAGGGCTGAAGGATTTTCCCTTTAGAAGATTCTGGGGTTCAACCACCAGGCCAGGCTTTGTCGGACCCTTGATGATAGCGTCAAAGGGGACTCTAAGGCATGTGCCCTCTTGCCCCAGGCTGCTAGAATGGCTGCCTGTAGGACACGAGTGTGGATCTGAGCGTATGGTACTGCCTCGAACGTGGCCACTAGCTTGCCTAGTACTCGCATACACAGGCGAATAGTTGGTTTTTTCTTGTTTAGAACCAACTGAACCAACCCCTTGATAGCCTCGATCTTTACAAGGGGCAGGAACACCCTTTGCTGTTCTGTGTCTAACCTCATGCCGAGGTATTCCAACTGCTTTGTAGGCTGGAACGCTGACTTTCCCCGGTTTAGGACCCAGCCAAATCCTTCGAGGTACCGAACCGTGAGGTTTACTGCCTGTTGCAGACCCGGCCGTGAGTGATCTATGATTAAAAGGTCGTCCAAGTATGCTAGGACTGTGACTCCTTGGATCCTTAAATTGGCCAGAACTGGGGCTAGGATCTTCGTGAATACCCGGGGGGCCGTGGCCAGCCCGAAGGGGAGCGCCCTGAATTGGAAGTGTCGCTGCCCCACCGTGAAGCGTAAAAATCTTTGATGCGACTGAAAGATTGGTACATGAAGGTAAGCATCCTTTATGTCTATGGAGGCCAGAAAATCGTCCCTCTGAAGCGCGGCGGCTGCTGACCGGATGGATTCCATCCGGAAGGAACGAACCCTTAGGTAACCGTTTAACCTCTTTAGGTCCAAGATTGGCCTGACATCGCCGTTGGGCTTTGGTATGACAAAGAGATTGGAATAGAAACCTAGCCCTTGCTCTTGGGCTGGCACCTCTATTATTACGTCCTGGCAAAGCAGGTGATCCAAAGCTGCCAGCAATGAGGCCTTCCTTGCTGGATCCTTTGGTAGCCTTGATTCTTGAAAATGAGGCGGAGGACACCTTAGAAACTCCAGTCTGTAGCCTGTGGTTACAGATGCCCGGACCCATTTGTCGGGGATCTTGGCTTCCCAAACTTCTGAGAAGAAACGAAGCCTTCCCCCCACCCGCGAGAGTGGGGGCGCCCCTTCATAAGGCAGACTTAGGGGCTGTCTTTGTCGGCTTGCGATACCATGGCCTCTTACCCCCAGGGGCCTGTCCCTGCGATCTACTGTTAACGTTGGATCGTGCAGGCGGCCGTCGATACTGCCTGGAATTTGAGGGCCCCGAGACAGGAAAGAGCTGCCTTTTAAATGTAGGACCCCGGAATGTCTTTTTGACCGGTAAAAGGGTACTCTTGCCACTTGAAATAGTCTGAATATATTTATCCAGATCCTCTCCGAAGAGTCGTCCTCCATGGAAGGGAAACCCTGCCAGAAGCTTTTTGCATGGGGGCTCCGCCGCCCAGTTCTTCAACCATAAGAGCCTTCTCATGTGCACCAAAAATAGTGATAAACGAGAGGCCTGCTGGATGGAATCTTTTATAGCATCTACAGCAAAACACAGAGCTCTGGGAATGTCAGAAAACTCTTCTGCTTGTTGGGTAGGCATGTCCTTTAACATTTCTTTTGTCTGGTCTTTTAACGCCTGACAAACTCCAATTGCAGCCACAGCTGGCTGTACCACTGCTCCTGCCGTAGCAAAGGATGCTTTTAAAAGTGTCTCTAACCGTTTATCAACCGGATCTTTAAACATATGTATGTTTTCCACCGGGCAAGTTAGTGATTTATTCACACATGAGATGGCTGCATCCACTACTGGGAGCCTCCACCTCTTGGAGAATTTTCTCCTCCATGGGGTAAATGACCGCAAATCTTTTCGGTGGCAGAAAAATCCTGTCCGGCCGTACCCAATCCCGAAAGATCAATTCCTCCAAGAGAGGATGGACCGGAAAAACTGCGTTGCTTAACGGAGCTTTCAAAGAGCCCAGAGAGGATACCGGAGGAACCTGAGGCTCTGGCAATGGTAAACTAAATGCCGAGCGGACCATGTCCGTCAAAGACTGTACCCACAGTCTTTCTGTCTGGGAGTCTGAAAATGGTTCCTCAGAGGCAGATCCCTCAATCCCTGAACCCTCTTGGTTCAGGTCTAGTTGATCCTCCTGTGATTCCAATTCCTCCGGGGAGAGAATCTCAGCATCTGAGGATACACCTCTTGGTGATGGGGATCTAACCCGTTTCTTACCAGGAATAGCTCTAGCGATTAATGCTGCTATTCTCTCTTCTAGCCCCCCTAGGGATACGGCTAGCATCTCCTCTGTGATAAACACAGGGCTGGGCTGATCTGGGCCAGCCTCCGCACCAGATCCCCCTAATGGCTCATCCAAGGCGCCCTTTATGTTAATAAGTTGCGGGGAAAGTATCGGCATATCATCAGAATCAGAGGGGGAACCCCTTTGTTTTTTGGTCTTTTTTGTACCCTTTGACCCCGAACCTTTGGAAGCCATAATACAAAATCGAGGGACTCCGCCAACAACAACAGACTGTAGTGGCCAGGAGTACAAAACCAGAGCTTAGGGGACAATAGATCACTAATGCCCAAAAACTGATGGGGCCCCGTATGTTTTTCTTTTTTTTTTTTTTTTTTTTTTTTAAATATATATTATATATATATATTTTTTTTTTTAAAACATACAGTGACCCCAAACTTAGTTTGCCAGCCTCCAACCTGCTGCAAAAAGGGGAATTTCTTGGCTTAACAAAAAAGGCATTGGAACAAAGTCCAGCATGTACTACCCCTCTTCCGCCACCGGGAGTCACTGTTCTGCCGCTCTGCGTCCTCTCCTTCTGAAATCAGCCTCAGACTGAGCACTGACAATGCCTGCTGATCTATAACAGCACAAGGCGCGCCCCTGTATGACGCCGCAGGCACGCGCGCGCGCGTATGCCGGAACAGGAGGAACATGGAGGAGCCGCGCTGCTGGAGACCCAGGACTGCAGTATCAGGCGGCAGATTCAAACCCCCGGCCAGGTAGGACTCTCCAAAAGGCCCCATAGGGATCCTTACTAGTCCTAGGAAGAAAGCAGCAGGTTAGCTAGCAACACATTCTTAGACAGGGGAACCTAGTGATGGGGGAAAAAAGGGGTCATCCTGTCTTTCTCAGACATAGTGAGCAAGGTTGCCAATGCAGAGCATACTTAGGCTATCCCCCCTTTTAGGTTACCCCGGAGAGCCTGCTGTCGAACCAAGTCCCGCAGGCTCCCCCTTACCTGCTCCATGCTGCAGGATGTTTGTCCAGCAAAACGATCCAATCTTCTCCCATCTCCGTGGGTAGCGTAGTAGACCTTCAGGCCCTGGGGTCCTATGAAGGTACCCACTGTCCTGGACCTATATAGCACCCTGGCAAACAGGCACTTATGGTTTTTACAAACTCCAAGTCCTGGGCCCAGGGTCCAGCCCTCCAAAGAGGAGCATTATAGGCAAAACCCCACGGTTTGGGGCCCGGGTACTGTCCACTTTGGCACTGAGGCTCCTTGGACAGATCCGGTTAGCCCGCCCTTAATCCCAAGGATGTGGAGCAAAGCTATTCCGTGACCAACACCTAAGAAACTGGCGAAAAAACTGAGGGACTCCCTCTAGGGGAGGGGGTTATATAGGGAGGGGTCTTCCTGTTTGAGATTGCCAGTGTCCACACCTGAAGGTACTCCATATAACCCATATAGTAATGAATATGCCGCTCTGTGTCCCGTGATGTACGAGAAAGAAATCAAAACTTGACCTAATGCACTGCTGCCTGTTGAGACACGTGATGAAGGAGAATATAAATGGTCAATCTCTTTCAGATACAGTAGGTAACAGGCAAGAACAACACTAAGCAAAGGTGAAAGCTGAGAAAAATATTATCATGCCAAAACATAATTCACAGAATTATCTTACAAATAATGTATATTTGTTTTACTTAAAATTAAATTAATGTTTAGTTTTCCTTTTGCATTTACTGGACACACTTTGGTAAGGTGCATGTTGATATTCTCAAGTTAAGCATTCCAAATTTGAAATATGCATTTGTAGGGATGAAAAAATCAATCTAGACACCTTATAAATTTAGACAGATTTCCAAATGTCACTCATCTCAGCACCCAGAAAAACTAACAAAAAAACCCTTAACCGTTCACTTCATGGTGGCTAAATGGTGGTTTCCACTGGTGCTGTGATGGGTTTTAGGACAGGGTGGATGTCTTCCATCAAATAGTCTTTAATCTGTCTGTCAAATGCCACTATTATATCCCATATTTATTGTACTCTCAGGAAATAACTTTAAATGTTAAAACATATCTGTGAAAACATTAAAGTACATCTATTTTCTATGATCATCAAAAGAAAATATGTGCCTAATAGTAACAGTAACCACAGCTTGTTGCCAAAGCCTTTCATAATAAAAAAAAACTCTCTGAATGTGCTGAGAACTGTTTTTTTTTTTCACAGTCCCGCACTCTCATCCAACTGCAGAACAGACCTCATGATGTTCCCTCCCAAGAAACAGACTGCTGCAGGAGCAGTGTATGTGTCCAGACATGTTTGGCTGTATAGACAGGCACTTTCACTAGGCCAGCACCTGAGAGAGACGTTTCAATCTGTGCTGAAATAGGGTGAGGATTTAAGCAGACCAATAGTCAGGATGCTCAATCTTTACTGTGTATCTGTAATTATGAGAACTCCTGCTAGGGCAGTGTATATAAAAATGAGCAGGAACCCTAAAATAAAAAACTCTACATTTGGAGCTTATTCTTTCAATTGGTGTAGGTAATGGCAAATATGGAACACCTTCTGCTTAAAGCCTTTTGATCCCTACCGAGAAATATACATTCTCCTGTGTTGACCTGTTTATGAATAAACAGCACTGACTATAAATTAAAAGACTTTACATTATTATACGAATACGAAGACCTTATATTATACGAATGAGGAAGATATAAATCAAAGTTACAGCATAACATACATCTGCTTAAAATATATAATATGGCTTTTTAATTATTCCTTGATAAAATTATTGAAAGTTTCACAAAACATACACCCAATGCATATATAAAATCTTTGCATAATTGTTTTTTATATATTCTATAGAACATCAGAATCAAACAAATTGCTTTGTGATATGCCACCACTTATTCAGGCTTGGGTAGTTGACAATGCATATACCAAAGTTCAGTTGATCTATCTGTAGTGGACAGATATGACATGTCCAACAATGTATCCCAAATACATATACATAACCTGTCTCAATTATTTACAAACCTGCTAGTTGACAAACAGATAGGTAATACGTGTGGTCAACACTGTCCTAAACTGCCATTAAACAGTACTAGAAGAAAAAGAGGAAAGGTGAAAGACTGGACACCCTTTGCACAGGTATGAACAAACTAAAATCACTTTGTATTTTAACATGCTGTCTAGCCCAAAGGGTAGTCTTATATAAATGACAGAAGTTGATAGTGAATAACACAGCAGGGTCTCTTTATGGCTAGGTACTTCCAAGCTATACTAAATAAAGTGAATACAATAAAACATGCACATACCCCAAAACCCCTGGGAAGTAGCACTGTAAGTTCTTGGAGAATCTCCCTGCAGTAGTGCTGATGTATAAAACTGGTGGGCTGCTGATAGAAGGGACGCCACAAAACCTAGGGATGAAGGGCCACAGAAAACACAAAAAAAGGTTATAAATAGACTGGTGTATTCAAAACTACATAACTCACCAAATGAGTAGCCTGATCAGGGAACAGCTATAGTGTACAAGTCAAGGCAGAGGGACAGATAGCAATGTTATGGCGCCACCCAGAGGCACTTATTATAGCTTGCCCAGGTCTCTATCTGCTATTGTAAAGTGCCTGCCATAGCTCCTGCCCCAACAGAAATCCAAGATCCAGAAATTCTTTTGAGTGAAAGCCAAGGACTGTTTTATTATTCAATTTAACAATAAGTCTAATGGTATTTGGCATATCATACAGAAATACTGGGATATTTTGAGGGAGCATCAGATTCTAACATATTTTATCAATCCAAAGCCTAGTATTACCCTCCACAAAAATACACTATTGGGGACATGCTTGGGTCCTAGTCATTTTGAGACCATGAGGAATGCTGATCTGTGTAGCTCTCTCCCCTTGAGTACGTTCAAGTGTGGAAATTATAAATTGATTAATGAATGGAGGCAGTTCTCCACTATTGGAAGGAATGTATTGCCATTGTGAATTGTCATACTTTAAAGATCATCTACAAGCTTACAATGCTTTTTATATAAGGAAAAAAAAATTAACATTCATTTTGAAAACAGATATACTGTACAATCATGTTTGTAGACACAAATAATTGCCATACTTTTAAGGATTATCTATATGCTTAGACATCACATCCATGTGATGGTTTTTATATAGGTAAAAACAAAACATCTGTTTTGGAAACAGATATAAATATATATATATTTCTACAGGCAGTTTGTTAAGTATAATGACTGAGTATTTTGCAAAACATCATTAATACATATTTGATAGTTTACAGTTTATAGCAATTGATGAAAAAATATTGCAAATTGAGGTGAATATATAGTTTGAAAGCCATATACCAACTGGGACTAAATGACCCAGTTGACCCAGAGCATTGCATCCTTTTCAGGAAAGCAAGCATCATTTGTGTTGTGACTCACAGGGATAGCAGTGCAATATGTTATGGTGGTAATGGGCCCTAAGGGTATGTAAATATTTGAATGTCTATATCCTGACCAAATACTCACTCTAATGCCGCGTACACACGGTCGTTTTTTGTGATGAAACAAAACGACGTTTTAAAAAACGTCATTTAAAATGATTGTGTGTGGGCAAAACGTCGTTTTATGTCTTCAAAGAAACGACCAAAAAAAAATTCGAACATGCTTGAATTTTTTATGTCGTTTTTCAGAATGTCGTCTTTTGTTTCACAAAAAATGATCGTGTGTGGGCAAAACGACGTTTAAAACGACGTTTTTAAACCCGCACATGCCCAGAAGCAAGTTATGAGACGGGAGCTTCAATGGAACAGAGTGCCGTCGAAAGTGTCTTACGTAACCGCGCTTTGCAAGAGCATTTTCAGAAAACGATGGTGTGTATGCAACATCGTTTTTTAAAATGAAGTTCGAAAAACGTTGTTTTGTTTCATGAGATAAAACAACGTTTTTTACATCAGTGATCGTGTGTACGCGGCATAAGACCTGTCATCTTATGTTGTCTTTAAAACTAAAAGAAAATCTAAAGAAAGAACGCTTTGGCCTCGTACACACGATCAAATCTGTCCGCTGGAAACGGTCCGCCGGACCGTTTCAGCAGACAGATTCGATCGTGTGTACGGCCGAGCCGACGGATTTGGCCACCCGACAGATTTCAAAGCATGCTTTGAAATCTATCGGGTGGGAATCCGTCCGCCCGACATGTCTGCTGGTTAGTACACTTACCAGCAGACATGTCGTCCCGCACCGCCGCCGAATGGATTCGGCGCATGCGCGGAAGTGTTTTACTTCCTGGTGCGGTGACGTGGCGGCATCAACGTCATCGCTAGTGTTGAGCAGAATATGCCATATTCGATTTCGCGATATATCTCGAATATATAGTCGAATATTCGAGATATATTCGCTAAATACGAATATTCGTGATATTTTTTGGAAATGAAATTATTGCGAATTTTCGCTATTGCGAATGCGAATGCGAATGCGAATTGCGAATGCGAAATTTCGAGAAATGCGGAATGGAGCACTCTGATTGGCTCAGAATATTCGTGATATTTTACAATACACGCTTGCGAATATTCGAAATGCGGAAGGAGCACTCTGATTGGCTCAGAATATTCGTGATATATTACAATATAAAATAATTCTGATTGGCTCAGAATATTCGTGATATATTACAATATAAAATAATTGCGAATATTCGAGAAATGCGGAATGGAGCACTCTGATTGGCTCAGAATATTCGTGATATATTACAATATAAAATAATTGCGAATATTCGAGAAATGCGGAATGGAGCACTCTGATTGGCTCAGAATATTCGTGATATATTACAATATAAAATAATTGCAAAATAATTGCGAAATTCGTGATATATTACAATACAAAATAATTGAAATTTCGAGAAATGCGGAATGGAGCACTCTGATTGGCTCAGAATATTCGTGATATATTACAATATAAAATAATCGCGCGATATCGCTATTGCCGAATAATCGCATTGCGATTTTTCGGCAATATAAAATGATCGCTGCAGCTACTCGGCCCAAGGTCTCTAATCATACCAGCAATGCTTTTAGACGTCGATGGGGATCTCTAGGATGTGATCTGTTCTAAAAAAAAAATTGAAAAAATTTGAATATTCGAAATAGCGAATATTCACCGCAATATTCGTGTTATTCGCGAATACTCGAATATGCAATATTCGTAGCGAATATTCGCAATGCGAATATTCGTGAGGCAACACTAGTCATCGCCACGTCACCGACACGTCAGCGCGCTCTCTGCTGGCGGGGATTTTTGTTTGCTCGTGTGTACACACGAGCAAACCAAAATCCCAGCAGACAGATTTGTTCAAATCTGTCGGACGGACAGATTTGAACAAATCTGTCTGCTCGTGTGTATGGGGCCTTTCACCAAAAGTGGAACCAATGGTACTTAATATACCTGATGTTTGTACATGCAACATGTTATAATATTTTAAAGAACACAAATCATAGTTCTTATGTATCACATCACGCCACTTACTTATTTCATTGCAAATTTTCACACTGTTTTAAATTTGCCTAATTTGAAATTTTGGCCAGTATGAAGGGAATTATAGTCATTTTTATATGAAAATTACTACATGGTAAGTTTAGCAATTTTCTGTGATTTAAGTACATTAAGTGAAGTTTATGCAATTTACTTGGAGTTATTTGAATGAAGAGGCATGTAAACATTTGCACGTAACTATACTTATCAATGCATGTACAGGTAACCCACTGAGGTGCATATTTTAAATATAATAATAAATATCAGAAACATATTAGTTTTAATATTGCAGGCTTTCAATAATAGAGGTTTTCCATTTTTTTTCTATTGTATTTTGTTTTCTATAAAGGCCAAGTAAACAATATATTTTAAACACATTATCAGCGGGAAAAACTGTAAGACAAGCTTTTTTTTCTTGCTAGAAGCTAAGCTAGTGTGGGATTTTATGTCTATTAGACACTTGTTATAACTTTGCCAGTTTGGTGCCAATTTTCATATTTTCAGCACAAAGCTTTTATGTACATATTGCATCTAATGCCAGTATTACTCAGATTGAGTCATTCACAACCTTGTTTTCTTTTTTCTGTATCAGTCTTAATATTCAAACTGGGAACTGTTCCAAAAACCATTTTGCATCTTTTTTTATCTGGTATCTAATTATAAGTTCCACTCTTGCATCCTTTGATAGTATACCTTAGGTCATTTACTTACCTCCAGTAAATAACACATTTATGTAACAAGTGATATAAATATGTCTGAAGCACATGTACTTGAATAGTTTACAGGGAGGGCATGATATGGATTCCTGACATATTGACATACTAACTAGTAAAAAAAAAAAAATCTACCTAAAATGGTCCACTGCAATTTTGTAATACATGAAACTGGGAAACATTTGCTATGACTTTTGCATAGTATAAAAAACTGTTAATCAAAGAAGTTTGTGCAGACATAATATTCCAAATTCTTAAATTTTATATCTCTTTTATAATGTATTTACTGATGTTTTAATGTTTAAGGCACTCATTCCTGTGTAGAAAACTATAAAGTATAGGAAAAAATATCAGATCACTTCCATCAAAGTTCTTTTTATATTTTAAAGACAAATGTTTGATATAAAACATTGGATTTGAATATCAGCAATATTTATACTGCTTAAATTACAACAATAATATAATATTGTTATGATATTGTTTTGTGTTGATCTACAATCTACGACTTTTTCAATTTACACAAAAGGCCTAATAAACAATATTGTTCACAAATCTGTCTAAATCTGTGTTATGACAGGTTCACACTAGTGTGACAAATGCTCCGACATTGGTAGCTCATGTCACATGACGTGTGAAAATCAATGTTTTCCTATGGGAGCCTTCTTAACTGGTCTGACACAAGTCGGTCCGACTTTGAAAATGCTCCCTGTACTACTTTGGTCTGGCTTTGATCCTACTTCAGCCCATTGAATATCATTGAAGTTGGATCAAAGTAAGAATGCCATTTTGCATGCTCCTACTTTGGCAATGCGACTTGTGCTCTGATGATCTTGAGGGGGAACTCCACGCCAAATTTGAAATAAAAAACTGGCATGGGTTCCCCCCTCCAAGAGCATACCATGCCCCATGCCTATGTAAGTCATTGCACACCGTGCACACGGCATTACAGCCGGAGAGAGTGTCATGTCAACATCGGAAGAAGAGAAGAGGGAAGAAGATGACGGAGAAGACCGGGCACCCGCTAGTAAAAGAGCTGTAAGAGTGTAAGAAGAAACGGAGAGCGCAGAGAAGACACCGGAGAGCGGGAGAAGAGGCTGGAGAGAGCGGAGAAGTCAGAAGAAGACCCCCGAAAGTCAGAAGAAGACCCCCGGAGCTGCCTAATAAATTACATTAAAAACCTATATAGAAAAAGGGAGGGTGATGAGAGCAAATATTCTAAAAGTGCTAGAACAATCTAATAATGAATAATATGAATGTGAACACACTGATAAACATAGATGGTCACAAGTGGAACCAATGGGTGAAAGAGCAGCAAACATTAAAAACCTGTCTAGTGTGTTTTTTTGTATTAACACTTTTTCCCCAGGTGAATGTGTAAGGGTACAATGTAGGGGTTTCCCTTAAAATCCACACTAGACCTAAGGGCCTGGTATGCTCTTGGAGGGGGGAACCCATGCTGTTTTTTTTTTATTTGGCGTGAAGTTCCCCCTCAAGATTCATACCAAACACAGTTCCTGGTATTGGCATGGATCCAAGTCGGTTGTCCATCACAACCTTCTTCATATTATTCTTCCGCTCCTGGGGATTTTTTTTAGGATGCCTGCTGGTTGCGGAAGTATGTTCTTCAATTACAAAAAATATTGCTCTTTTGTACTGCTTGCTGTGGCAGATGCAAACTACTGCTTCACCTATATAGATATAGGATCCTACGGAAGTAGCTACGATTCACATATTTTTTCTAATTCCTCCCTTGGTGAAAGGCTATGAGAACACCTAATGAGGTCTTACTCCAACAGGAACTTGACTACTCCTAAGAAAGTCTTTAAGCACCACTTAAGGACCGCCTCCTGCACATGAATGGCACGGCTGGGCACATGCACGTATAGGTACGTCCTGTGCTAGTGCCCAGCCATGGGTCGCGGGTGCGTGCCCGTGGGGCGCTCCCGTGGCACGCTCCCGCGACCCGGTCCGAAGCTCCGTGACCGAGACCACGGGACCCGCGGACCCGATCACTGTTGGAGTCCCGCGATCGGTCCCCGGAGCTGAAGAACTGGGAGAGCTGTGTGTAAACACGGTTTCTCCATTCTTCACTGTGGCGGCGTCATCGATCGTGTGATCTCTTTTATAGGGATACACAATCGATGAAATCACACCTACAGCCACACCCCCTACAGTTGTAAACACATATTAGGTCACACATAATTCCTTGTGGTTAACTCCCAAACTGCAATTGTCATTTTTACAATAAACAATGCATTTTAAATGCATTTTTTGCTGTGAAAATGACAATGGTCCCAAAAATGTGTCAAAATTGTCCGAAATGTCTACAATAATGTTGCAAACCCTCAGAGGTTTGTTAGAGAACCTTAGTGAATAACAGCATCATGAAGGCCAAGGAACACACCAGACAGGTCAGGGATAAAGTTGTGGAGAAGTGTAAGGCCGCGTACACACGATTAGTCCATCCGATGAGAACGGTCCGATGAAGCTGACTGATGGTCTGATGTGCCTACACACCATCAGTTAAAAAAAACGATCGTGTTAGCACGCAGTGACGTTTATTTTTTTTAACACGACATGCTGAAAAAAGAGTTCAATGCTTCCAAGCATGCGTCGACTTGATTCTGAGCATGCGCGGCCTTTTAACCAATGCTTTTGCATACTAACGATCGGTTTTGACTCATCGGTCAGCCATCCATCGGTCAAATTTTAAAGCAAGTTCTCTTTTTTTTGACAGAAGGATAACTGACCGATGGGGCCTACACGCGACCGGTTTGGACCAATGAAACGGTCCTTCAGTCCGTTTTCATCAGTTTTGACCGATCGTGTGTACGTGGCCTAAAGCATGGTTAGGTTATAAAAAAAATATCCCACACTTTGAACATCTCACAGAGCACTGTTCAATCCATCATCTAAAAATGGAAAGAGTATGGCCCACCTGCAAGGTTACCAAGACATGACCATCCACCCACACGGAAATGCTGGGCAAGGAGAGCATTAATCAGAGAGGCATGGTGACTCTGGAGGAGCTGCAGAGATCCACAGCTCAGGTGGAAAAATCTGCCCACAAGAAAACTATTAGTTATGCACTCCACAGATCTGGCCTTTATGGAAGAGTGGCAAGAAGAAAGCCATTGTTGAAAGAAAGCCATAAGATGTCCTGTTTGCGAGAAGCCATGTGAGGGACACAGCAAACATCTTGAGAAAGGTGCTCTAGTGAGATGAGCCCAAAATTGTACTTTTTGGCCTTAAAGCAAAATGCTATGTGAGGGGGAAAACTAACACTGCACATTACCCTGAACACAGCATCCCCACGGTGAAACATGGTGGTGGCAGCATCATGTTGTGGGGTTGAATTTCTTCATCAGGGACAGGGAAGCTGGTGAGAGTTGATGGGAAGATGGATAAAGCCAAATACAGGTAACATTTAGGAGATAACATGTTAGAGCCTGCAAAAGACTTGCGACTTGGGTAAAGGTTTGCCTCCCAGGAGGACAACGACTCTAAAAATATAGCCAGAGCTACATTGGACTGGTTTAGATCAAAGCATATTCACATGTTATAATGGTCCAGTCAAAGTCCAGACCTAAATCCAATTGAGAATCCGTGGCAAGACTTGAAAATCGCTCTACACATACACTCTCCATCCAATTTGACAGAGCTTGAGCTATTTTGCAAAGAAGAATGTGCAAAGCTGATAGAGACATACCCAAAAGGACATGCAGCTGTAATTGCAGCGAAAGGTTGTTCTACAAAGTATTGACTCAGGAGGGCTGAATACAAATGTACTCCACACTTTTCAGATATTTATTTGTAAAAAAAATTGAAAAACATTTATCGTTTTCCTTCCACGTCATAATCATGTGCCACTTTGTGTTGGTCTATCACATAAAATCCCAATACAATATGTTTACGTTTTTGATTGTCGAATATTTCAGGGGGAACGGAGGGGCAAAGGGTTCCAGTGGGGTCATAGGCAGAGAGAGGGCCTGACTAGGTCCTACTAAGTTTTAAGATAGTATGGCCTGGGGGAGCAAAGTGTACTATAGTCACTTTGATAGTGTGTTAGGTAGTTTTCACTAAGTTTTGCTTGTCATGTGTACTGTACTGTTTCTTGTATACTGTTTGTGGTGTTGGATGGTTTGTGTTGTGTTAATAAACCTTATTATAATTGCACTTAGTTTGGGTCCTGTCTCCTTTCTACATCTACACTGATCTGGCTACCCCAGCTTTCTAACATTTTTCTGATAAGTTAAGATGTTCAATGTTATGGTCCAAAAAGCCTGAGCCAATGGACACAACTACCACATACAACATATTGAACATTGTAAGAAAAGTCCACTTTGTGCCAGAATGAGAAGATAATTCTGAGCAAAGGATAATTGCAAGACATGTAATTAGCATGCACACACATTGGTGCTAAGTGGCCTCTGTAAGCTGGATTGTAAAATGAACAGATTGCTAAGTGGTCTTTAGCTAGTTCCTACTTGATCTGTGCCTTGACCTGCTACATTTGTCTTTACATGTATGACAAGGCTGATCTGTCTTTTGATTCCTGCCTGTTGTGACCTCGGCTTGTACCCTGTCTCTGCCTATGCCTGACTTTCCTGTACCTCACTGACCAGTTGTAAACTTAAAGGGGTTGTAAAGGTAAAAAAATGTTTTTTCCTAAATAGTCCCCCTTTACTTACCTCATCCTTTGATTTTGCTTTTAAATGTCCTTATTTCTTCTGAGAAATACTCACTTCCTGTTCTTCTGTCTGTAACTTCACACAGTAATGCAAGACTTTCATCCTGGTGTGGAATGTCGTGATCGCCCCCTCCCTTGAGGCGGGAGGGGGCGAGCAGGAGAGTCAGGACGCTCTCTACGTTGCAGAAAGAGAAAGGAGCTGTGTGTTATTGGGAGTCCTGACTCTCCTGCTCGCCCCCTCCCCCTCAATAGAGGGGGCAAGCACGACACTCCACACCGGGAAAAAGCCTTGCATTACTGTGTGGAGTTACAGACAGAAGAACAGGAAGTAAGGACATTCAAAAGCAAAATCGAAGGATGAGGTAAATGAAGGAGGACTGCACTATGGTAAAGGAAGCTATTTAGGAAAACTTTTTTTACCTTTACAACCCCTTTAACTCGGCTTGTATCTTGACTCTGCCTGATGTTCCTGTACCTTTCTGCTTGGCTGTGTCCTGGATTCGCTCTTGTCTGCTGATCAAGTGTCATCATGTTCCAGCCTCTAGTCCTGTGGTCTGGTGACCCACAGTCATCTAAATCCTGCAACCAACAGCTGGCACTGCCCACTACATTGGACCTCATGTCACTCTGTGTCCTCACCCCCACCACCAGGGGTGAACACGAGGTGCAAATGAAACCCTTTCTCCAGCTCCAACTCCAACAAGTACATGACAGCATTGGTGCCAAGCTTTGCACAGCCTTGAGAGCAAGAAGATGTATAATCTGTGACAGACTTGTGTATACTGGTTGGAACTAGAAACTAGCAGGAAAGCACGTTAACATTTGTTTTAGTGTAGCTAGGATCACAGAAGATGCTTTTGCTGTTTCCCAAATTTGATCCCAATCATCTTTTTCAAGAGAGATATTAAGGTCAGCTGTTCACTTGCTTGTGTAGGCGGGAGGATGTGGAAACAGTTTAGCGATTGTGATGAGTTTCTTAAAGTGTTACTAAACCCACAACAGTGAAATCAGTCTGTATATGCAGTAAAGCATGCTTGCTATACTCACGGTGGAACCTAAGGGGTTAATACTCTTCATTGTGTAAAACGACTGTTTGATCCTGTCTTCTCTGTTCCTCCCCTCCTTCCAGAGTCCCCACACCATCTCCAGATAGAAAAGAGGCTAGGGAACAAGTTGCACATTCTCAGTTTGGTGTGTATTGCTAGAGAGTTTGAGCCAGATTCAAAGAGCCATTACGCTGGCGTTACAGGAGATGCGCCGTAAGTCTAAATCTGCGCATGCGTATCGATGCGCCGCATCCCCAAAACGATATGGACCGGCGTAATTTCGATAGACCGGCGTATCCGTCTGCGCAAAACTGCGCTAGACACACCATTGATCTGCTATTCAAATATGCAAATGAGGGAATTACGGGGATCCACAAATGTAAGTTGGTGCAGCGCAGGCTACGCGCTGTGCGTAACAGCTGCACGTCCTGTCTAAAATTAGTCCACAGAAAAGGTGGAATAAAATTAGACAATCCGTCTACATGTCAGCTAAAGCAACACTGTTAGTGAGGAGCTGAGCAGTCACACTTGCTGCACAACAAACTGTATGCCAACATGCCAGGGGCATCCATGCTCATAGCTATATTACTGACTTTAGATGAGCAAAGAAGGAGGAGGGCACGGAGGAGGGCACGGAGGAGGGCACGGAGGAGGGCACAGGAGAGGATTTTCTTTTTTTCCAAAAACGTTTTATTTGCTTTTATAAACATTACAAAAAAAATATACATACATACAGTATATACATCAATACATAACATACATATAAATTACAAACACGGTTTCACTATATTTCAATAGCCCTTTAAAACCTTGATGGATATAATAATCTAATCTAATACAATATTCTTATCTGATACAAGCCCCTCACTCTTCACTTGATATATCGCACACGCATAGACATCTTTGGCATGAGTGATTCTGAGGTGTCTCGCATCTTCAGATTCACCCCTCATGTCATCCTGGAATTAACCACAACCCTGCAGGAGGACATCACCAGCCCAACACATGACACCACCCATGACACCCATGACAGCTACATATACAATCCTAGCCCCATCCCCACAGATTTCGAACAGAACATGTATGGGGACAGCTGGCTGGTTGGTGAGTGACATGGGTGGCAGGCATGACTGTCCCCCCTATGATGCTGAAATCACAAGGGGCACATGCACTACTAACATCCTCCTGTCTTATACCTTCAGGGTGACTCTGCATATGCACAGGGACCCCATCTCATGACTCCTATCCGGAACCCCCCATGGTACCCTGTTGTATTCCCCAAACTTTGTATGCCAGATCATCGGTGCATGTTGCATGCTGCACAACTTCGCAGTGAGAAAGGGCCTGCAGATTGACATAAGTGATGACCTGACCCCTAAACCAGACAATCCCCCCTAACCGAGGCTACCCCGTCTTCTGAGGGAAGAGCAGCCAGGAGCCAGCTCACATTAGGCATCTTTGCACGTTAAACACACACATTAATCATGGCACAATGGGAATGCATGCATGCACACCACTGTGGTCCCTAGCACAGACACATCACATCCTCATCAAATTGGATTAGCACAAGCCCACCATGCAGGACTTGTGAGCAGCGACGGGTGACACCCCTTTTCCGGCAGGAATGTCACCCCCACATTCCAAAATCATTCACAAACAGAACCAAAAATAAATAAAAAATGCCCAGCAAAAAAAAAAAAATGCCCAGCAAAAATATAATTAAAAAAAAAACACAACAAAGAAAACACAGAAAAGACAAAAATCACTCTGCAAAACAGTCCCCAAATATCTCAAAGACAAGTAACAAACAAACGCTAATAAACAACAGAACAAAAGCACCTTGCTGTAAAGGAAGGGATACAAAGGGATGTACTTTTGCAAAGGAAGGGCGTTTGTGTCTGTCTATTTAAGCTCTCTGCGTAGCTCACTAAGTTGCCCGGGTCCACTTCCAATTTCACTGATTGCGCCGTTCCCGAGTTGTGAGCATGCGCACAGAGGTGCTGACCATGGTCTGCTTCATGTGCGCATGCGCGATCCGGCCGGCCCTTCATTTGCATGGGGTCACGGCTCATTTCAATGTAACACGCCCTTGTCCTTCCAAATTTGAATTACTCTGCCTTACGCCTCAGGAATTACGTTGTACCGGCGCAAATTTCTGCGCAAATACTATGAGGATACGGTAATTTGCGCCTCTACATTGCGCCGGTCTAACGTAAAGGAGGTGCGCTACGCCGGTCAAAATATGCACCAATATACGTGAATCTGGCCCTTTTTTCTTGGGAAAGTGCATGTGATCAGCACAGGGCCAATCAGCACTGTCCAGACAGAGGCTCAGGGGTCCTGCAGCCTGATAGGATAGTGCAAGCAGAATGAAAACTCCTCTACAAGCTTTAACCAGACACTTTTAGACGTCACAAGACTGCTACAGACAACTGATGAAAAAATATGTTTATATTTACTAAAATGATTGCATATTCATGTTCTGTGCACTGTGGTAGACCCAATATAGTGAATTAAGGGTCCTGGGTTTAGTAACACTTTAAGAACTTCTGTTAGAAACATGTAAGGGACATAGGAGGACCAGTTCTTTGAGTGTATACATCAAAAAATGTGTAACTTGTAGATAGTATAACATTTCAGAGGTAGCAAGGTGGTATTCTTTCTATAGGGCTTGGATGATTTTGACTCCCCTAGTGCTCACTAATGTGCATACCCTACTAGTCCTGATTTGACCCAGGCAAAAGGATGAATTGAGTAGGATAGTCATGAGTTTGAAATGCATCGCATGAAAGTCAGGTTGCAATCACAGAAGTGGGTCACAGTTCACCGCCCCTATACTTATCCAAAATCAGTGTTTCTCACTCATTGTAATAGCTCATTAACTGCTTGCTGACCAGCAGCTGCAGTTTTACGGTGGCACGTCGGCTCTGCTGGGCGAGAGCACGTAGCTATACGTCACCTCACCCAGCAGCCAATAGGGGCACGCGCACCCCCGCTCGTCCCTGACTCCCGTGTGCGTGCCGCGCAGCCGTGATTGCCGCCGGGCACCCGCGATTGCTTGTTACAGAGCAAGGACTGGGAGCTGTGTGTGTAAACACACAGCTCCCAGTCCTGTCAGGGGAGAAATGCCTGACCGTCTGTTCATACAATGTATGAACAGCGATCAGTGATTTCCCCTAGTGAGGCCACCCCCCCATACAGTTAGAACACACCCATGAACATGCTTAACCCATTCCCCGCCCCCTAGTGTTAACCCCTTCTCTGCCAGTGACATTTTTATAGTAATCAATGCATTTTTATAGCACTGATCGCTATAAAAATGCCAATGGTCCCAAAAATGTGTCAAAAGTGTCCGAAGTGTCCGCCATAATGTCGCAGTACTGAAAAAAAGATCGCTGATCGCCGCTATTACTAGTAAAAAATAAAATAATAAAAATGGCATCAAAATGACCCCCTATTTTGTAAACGCTATAACTTTTGCGCAAAGCAATCAATAAATGCTTATTGTGATTTTTTTAACAAAAAATATGTAGAAGAATAGGTATTGGACTAAACTGAGGAAAAAAATGTTTATATATATTTTTGGGGAATATTTATTATGGTAAAATGCAGATGCAAATGATCAAATACCACAAAAAGAAAGCTCTATTTGTAGGAAAAAAAGGATGCCAATTTTGTTTGGGAGCCACGTCGCACGACCGCGCAATTGTCAGTTAAATCGACGCAGTGCCGAATCGCAAAAAGTGCTCTGGTCTTTGACCAGCAATACGGTCCGGGGCTTAAGTGGTTAATAGCACCAACTAAGCCTCTTCTAAGGCTGAGCTGATACAGAGTTGTTTTGTACACTTAAGGTTTGGGAGTTCCCAGTATAAAAGTAAGGACACTGCTCCACGGGATACACAAGTAGTGGGCTGGAAGAACCCTTAAAGGAGAAAGTATTTTGGGGAATAGCATAATTTTAACCACTGCAGTTCTCCCAAACTAGGAAAGACACTATGGTGGTTGTGTAATTAGTAGCAGAGTTAACTTTGATAATACTGGGGGGTGGTTAGCATGATAAAGGAAATCACACGTTCTGTTCAGGGTGACTTCTAGATGGAGTAGAGAACAGGGAGCAAAGGGGAGTTTTTCAAATAAGACCAATACTTTCAAGAACCAGTCTGCTATGTTTACAATATTTAAATTTCTAGCTCATCCTTTGATGACATGTTTTGGAAAACGGTAAGTGTAATGTTTCTGACCGACTGTATAGAGAAAAATATTGCATACTGTACAAGAAACCCCAAAGTCTAGATGTCACTTTTCTAGTGCAACACAAGTGAAACAAAACAACTGACTGTCCTACTTTCTTAGTATAAGTATATTTCATTTTAGAATGTGCTTTCAAGGAGTCCTTATTGAAATTTTACTTATCTAGTGCTCATAAGTTTGCTTTTAATTTAATGGAATAATAAAACCAGCTGCATATGCATTCTAATTGATGAGCAAAAGCTTAGAAAAACATTGAACATAGTTTATAAAACAACCACACTTTCCTAAGGCTTTATATCAAAATAGGCAAAAAGAAACATTTTAAATAGGTGATCATAAATAACTCTATAGCAGAATCATGTTCATGCATAGAGTAGAATTATTAATTTAAAGGAAGCCTTGAATGTTTGGTAAGTTTTCTGCCTGCATAAATAAAATTATGATACAGTTGCATTGTAATTTATTGAAATAATTCAGACGTCACTAAATTAAACTGCTGCTCAAGAATAATTGAAGTGTTTTTTAAGTGGCTTAAGCAGTCGTGCATGTATTATACTTAGACTGAATTGGAAATAAGTCATATATTATACTTTTGCCACACTAATTAAATTAAACCTTTTGTATAAAAGTATTGTTTCTTGCAAAATCATGATTCACATTATCCCACAAAGACAAAGTAAATATAAGAGATCACGCTGCCCCAGCAGTTGTCATAATGAAAAGTCAATGGGGACTGCTACATCAAATTTCTAAGATGTGTATTCATACAGGCTCTAGTAAGTTATGTTTTCTGTGAACAAATAACTATCAGTGGCAATTGAGCATCAGAGCAAAACAGCATTGTGTACAATAATAATCTATGATATCTTCTTTTTAAACTTCTACAAAGACATATTTTGAATAACATTTTTACATTTGTTGCATATAAACCACATTTCTCAATGCTTTGGCTTATTTTGAGGGGTTTTGTAATGAGCATCTCCGACAGGAATTTCTTCATACATAGAGTCCTTAAAAAGCAGGCCATTTAAAGCCTCCTTTGCTTGTAAGGCCGAGTACACACGGCAGAGAACCTCGACGGGCAGAACACATCGTTCCGCCCGTCGAGGTTCCCTGCCAGCCGTCGAAATCGGCGACCCGCCCATCGGGAATGGCAACCAGCCATTCATCCAGGCGGGCCGTCGAGCAAATAGAGAGCGTGCTCTCTATTTCTGCTCGATGGGCTTCCCGACGGGATGCTCGCCGAGAGCATACACACGGCCGAGGTCCTCGCTGGAATGCAGCTTCTAGCGAGATTCTCGCTGGTTTCCAGCGAGAACCTCGGTCGTGTGTACGCCACCTGAGCTTAATGTCAGAAGGTATTTGATCTAACACTAGATTGATGATGTTATCTGCTCCAGCATGTGATATAGGACAGAAGAAGGTAACATGTTCTCCTTTACCCAGAAGTACCAGATATTTTACAGTGACTGCAAAAGTGGAGTGGAGGCAGTGCAGGAGATCAAAGACATGGGGGTTTATTTACTGACATGGAATTTTATAGATAGGAAACTCCTATCATCATATTGATCAGTGGTTCAAAATCAATAATAACTACTGCAGTAGGGAACTAACACAAAAGATACACTCTGCATCTTTCCAAATAACTGTTTTATTATTAAAGGTTTTTATACACATGATCATTCAGTTATTACATTAATATTACAATTGTACTTGTATGGTAACAAGGGGCGTAACATAGGCAGGCTAATTCTAATCAGGACTCAAAAGAATGCAAACATGTTATCAAAACATTATTGGTGCCGTGTGCACAGTGAGGGCAGTGTGCAATGCAAACAAAATAGAATACAATTCCATGTATTTACTAAAGCTAGAGAGTTCAAAATCATCCACGCTTCTACAGAGAAATCAATTAGCTTCCAGTTTTTTTTGCCAAAGCTAAATTTGACAATCTGAGGTTAGAAGCTGATTGGTTTCTCTGCAGAAGTGTGACTGACTTTGCACTCTGTAGATTTATTAAATAAACCCCATTGCTGTTGAGTGGGAATAGTGAAGGAAAGCATAGATGCAGGAGCTGAGAGGGGATGTTGCAGGAGAACAGAGGCACAGGAGTTAGGGCACTTTCACACTGGGGTGGGGGGGGGGGGGCGTTAGCGGTAAAGCATTGCTAATATTAGCGGTGCTTTACCACTGAAATAGTGGCACTTTTAGACCGCTATCGGGGCACCTTTAACCCCCGCTAGTGGCCGAATAAAGGGTTAAAAGTGCCTGCAAAATGCCACTGCTGAAACCCTTTGCAGGCCCATTGTATACACTGCTCCTCCACTGCCCAAAAGATGCTACCTGCCCCAGTGTGAAAGCACTCAGGGCCATCTCCATGCATCAAACAGTTCCTCTGTGTGTAGAGGAGTATGGAGGGATGCAGTACTAATTGGTTTGTCTGTGGTGGGGACCAGTTTGGGGTCTGCTATAAGATTAAAGTCACCTCCTATGATGAGATTTCCATATTGCATAGAATATGTCCTTTTGAGCACTTAGGAAGCAGATTTCGTGGGTGTTTGGTGCATACAACATGACAAGCGCGTACAGTTTGGAGTTTATGTCTCCAGTTACAATAATGTATCTGCCCCCTTCATCTATGATTAATTCTTTGAGTTGGAAAGATAGAGAGTTTCTTAAAGCTATCATTACTCCTTTTTTGCTGCCAGGTGTGCATGGCATAAATACATGGGGGTATTCTCTGTGCATATAGGTTGGGGTTTTATGTTTCTGAAATTGGGTTTCCTGAATGCAAAGGATATCAGCCCTGTGTTTATAGGCATTTTTCAATACTGAAAGCCTTTTAGCTGGGTGGTTTAAGCCTCAATAGTCATTTATGGTGTTGTAAGGTTTGGTGGATGGTAATATGGTGTAAGTATTCACTGTGACCATGGGTTCTGTGTGTAACATACGAATAACAGAAGAAACAAAAAAAACAAGGGAATAGAAAGTTAACTGTAGATTCTTAAAAAGGGATCTTACAACGGATCCGCGTGCAGACATATCTGCTGAATGCAGTAACAGGGTGAAAGGAGACTAAACTGAAGTCTTCAGTGTACGGGTGGTGTGTACGGGTGGCCCCGCCCTCAGCTATAAAAGAGCTGTCAAATGGGTCATGCATCATTCTGCCGGGCCCCTCCTATAGAGGCGGTATCGTTCATAGAATGGATTACATCGTTGGAATATTTTTTAATTTTTTCTTTTTAATAAAGGACTTGTCTTTAGCTGTCTCCAGTGGTTTTTAAAATGTTGACACTTTTTTTTTGTTAAAGGGGGGGTTTCAAGATTCCAATAAGCCCCCCACCCGCAGACCCCCACAAGCACCAGGCAAGAGTTGTGGGGATGAGGCCCTTGTCCCCATCATAGCCGCAATTTGTTTTAAATTACTTTATTTCTTTTAGAAATGTAATTTTGTGCAGAGACTGTGCAGACACAGGAAACATGCACTACTTTAAATTCATACTATAGATACCCCCAGGTACAAAATTTTAAGGAATATTTCACTTTTATTGTTTCACTTTAAGTATTAATAAAATCAATGCTCCCGAAAAAAAACTTTTTTTTGCATTGATACGTGTCCCCTGGGGCAGGACCCAGGTCCCAAAACACTTTTTATGACAAGAACTTGCATATTAACCTTTAAAATTAGCACTTTTGATTTCTCCCATAAAATTGTGGGAAATTGTTCGCTATTCAGGCGAAACAGCCAATGTTCGAGTCAAACTCATGTTCGACCCAAACATAAAGCTCATCCCTAATTGTAATTACATTATAAGGGTAATCAAAATATTAAAAATGTGAACTCCAATGCATCAGTACAGTAATGTTGCAATAAATTGAATACAAAGAATTGCAATACAAAACTTTTAGTTTGCAGAGCCTCTTGTGTGCATACTCAATGTATTTTAGAGACAGTAGCTCCTTCCTCAGGGGTAACTCTGCAGACATACATAATGATCTGTAGTAGAATTGAGAATACATTATTTTAAAACATACAAAACATACAATTTATGCAATGATATTGCAAGTATGAGATCATATAATACACATCAGAAAGACAACAAAAATGTAACCATATTAGAAAATCGTAGCAGTGTCCCCTTCTGGCGCTGTATATTACATGTCAGCAGGCTTCCGACACATGATGTCATTATGCATTGGGGGCAGGGTGGTGCCTGCGCCCCACTTGCCCAGGGAACCATTGTTAGTGTCAACTTGAGTGGAGAGAATTGATGCACATCCACCCAACTAACAAGAAGCACCTGCTTGTTTGGCAGGTTTGGCGGATTGACCCGGAATTATCTGCCCTATATAGAGGGATACATTTTATTAGATGCACCCCCTGCCAGGCGTACAACACATATCTGGTTCCTCTGATGAGACTGAACATGTAGGTAAGCAACAACTTTCTGCTTCAATCGATTTTATAAAATTTTTCTTTCCAAGAAATAAGAGGAAAAATACAAAACATAGCTAGAATAGTTGCCTTGCTAACAGGGATGAGCCAAACACCCCCCCCCCCCCCGATCGTTCGCACAAACTTTAGGACCCCATTGAAGTGTGTGGAAGTGCAGTGAGGAGGCGATTGGTTCCTTTTCTCATGTCAACGCAAAAAGTTTTTTTTTTACTGCAATGTAAATGGATATTATTAAATTTACTACTTGTTAGCCTTATTACGTTATGGTGTTTTCTATGCTCTCTCTGAGTACCTGCGATCTGTCAATCGTGGACTAGGAATGTCATAACCCAATATCGTGGAGATGTCAGTGTGGTGTCCAGCAGTCTTTTCTTTGGAGAATTAAAGCTTTGTGTGACCTTTACGGTGAGCCCTTGAGGTGAGCAGACATTTCATCTATTGGTGGCGTTGGATAGGGATGGGCCGAACACCCCCCCATTCGTTTCGCACCAGAACCGTCGAACGGACCGAACGTTTAGAACCCCATTGAATTCTATGGGACTCAAAGTTATTGTCGTAAAACAGGGTTGGGGACCCGGGTCTTTCCCCAGGGAACATGTATCAATGGAAAATAAAGTTTTAAAAACAGTTGTTTTTTCGGGAGCAGTGATTTTAACCACTTCAGCCCCGGACCATATTGCTGCTCAATGACTGGGCCCCTTTTTGCCATTCGGCACTGCGTCGCTGACAGTCGTGCGACGTGGCTCCCAAACAAAATTGGCGTCATTTTTTTCCCACAAATAGAGCTTTCTTTTGGTGATATTTGATCACCTCTGCGACAATTTTGAAAAAAAAAAATGAATATTTTTTACTTTTTGCTGTAATAAATATCCCCCAAAATATATATAAAAAAAGTTTTTTTTTTTTCTCAGTTTAGGCCGATACGTATTCTTCTACATATTTTTCGTAAAAAAAATTGCAATAAGCGTTTATTGATTGGTTTGCGCAAAAGTTATAGCGTTTACAAAATAGGGGATAGTTTTAATGTCATTTTTATAAAAAAATGTTTTACTAGTAATGGCGGCGATCAGCGATTTTTATCGGTACTGCGACATTATGGTGGACACTTTGAACACTTTTGACACATTTTTGGGACCATTGGCATTTTTATTGTGATCAGTGCTATAAAAATGCATTGATCACTATAAAAATGCTACTGGCAGGGAAGAGGTTAACACTAGGGGTGAGGAAGGGTTAATCATGTTCCCTGGGTGTGTTCTAACTGAAGGGGGGAAGGACTGACATGGGGAAATGACAAATCGCTGTCCATACATTGTATGAACAGGCGATAGGTAATTTCCCCCCCTGATAGGACCGGGAGCTGTGTTTTTACACACACAGCTCCTGGTTCTCGCTCTGTAACGAGCAATCACAGGTGCCCGGCGGTGATCGCACCAGCCGGGCACGTTCGCCGGCGCCAGGGGCGAGCGAGGGGTGTGCGCATGCGCCTCTGGTGGCGTGCACGCGCCCCTATTGGCTGCTCGGCAAAATGACATAGATCTACGTGATCTCACCCAGCAGAGCCGACCTGCCGCCGTAAAACTGCGGCGGCTGGTCGGCAAGCAGTTAATGATGCTTAAAGTCAAAAGAAAAATTTGGAAGAAATTTGGGTCCTAGGTGTTGGTGTTGCCACAACACTGTAAGCCCTCACAGTTAGTCTTGGTGGGCGCTGGAACGCCCTGCTGTGAACTATTATATCAAGAATTTTAATTACATGCCATTGTTGAACAGTGGTAGAAAAATTGGGCGTTTGTTGCTGGCGCTGGTGCCACAACACTGTAAGTCCTCACAGTTACTCTTGGTGGGTGCAGGAATGGGTGTGGTGTAAATACTTGCTGATCATCCAATGGCTATGGTATTAACTAGGGTTGTCCCGATGCCTCTTTTTTACAAGTACCGATACTTTTTTTTCAAGTAGTCGCCGATACCGAATACCGATACTTTTTTTTACATGTGTCCCCAAATGCAGCCATGTCCCCCACATATGCAGCCATGTCCCCCCAGCCATGTCCCCCACATATTCAGCCATGTCCCTCCAGCCATGTCCCTCTAGCAATGTCCCTCACATATGCAGCCATGTCCCTTCAGCCATGTCCCTCACATATGCAGCCATGTCCCTTCAGCCATGTCCCTCACATATGCAGCCATGTCCCTCTAGCCATGTCCCTCACATATGCAGCCATGTCCCTTCAGCCATGTCCCTCACATATGCAGCCATGTCCCTCTAGCCATGTCCCTCAAATATGCAGCCATGTCCCTTTAGCCATGTCCCTCACATATGCAGCCATGTCCCTTCAGCCATGTCCCTCACATATGCAGCCATGTCCCTCTAGCCATGTCCCTCACATATGCAGCCATGTCCCTTCAGCCATGTCCCTCACATATGCAGCCATGTCCCTTCAGCCATGTCCCTCTAGCCATGTCCCTCACATGTGCAGCCATGTCCCTTTAGCCATGTCCCTCACATATGCAGCCATGTCCCTTCAGCCATGTCCCTCACATATGCAGCCATGTCCTTCTAGCCATGTCCCTCACATATACAGCCATGTCCCTTCAGCCATGTCCCTCACATATGCAGCCATGTCCCTTCAGCCATCTCCCTCTAGCCATGTCCCTCACATATGCAGCAATGTCCATTCAGCCATGTCCCTCACATATGCAGCAATGTCCGTTCAGCCATGTCCCTCTAGCCATGTCCCTCACATATGCAGCAATGTCCCATGTCCCTCTAGCAATGTCCCTCATATATGCAGCAATGTCCCATGTCCCTCTAGCCATGTCCCTCACATATGCAGCAATGCCCATGTCCCTCTAGCAATGTCCCTCACATATGCAGCAATGTCCCATGTCCCTCTAGCCATGTCCCTCACATATGCAGCAATGTCCTATGTCCCTCTAGCCATGTCCCTCACATATGCAGCAATGTCCCATGTCCCTCTAGCCATGTCCCTCACATATGCAGCAATGTCCCATGTCCCTCTAGCCGTGTCCCTCACATATGCAGCAATGTCCCATGTCCCTCTAGCCATGTCCCTCACATATGCAGCAATGTCCCATGTCCCTCTAGCCATGTCCCTCACATATGCAGCCATGTCCCATGGCCCTCTAGCCATGTCCCTCACATATGCAGCAATGTCCGTTCAGCCATGTCCCTCTAGCCATGTTCCTCACTTATGCAGCCATGTCCCATGTCCCTTCAGCCCGTACACACGATCAGACCAGTTTGATGGAGTGTACGACCCATCAGACCGTTTTCCGTCAGATCAAAGTTTTAAAACATGCTTTAAAACCTGTCTGATGGAACCTATCCGCCGGATAGGTTCGATGGTTAGTACACAAAAGCATCGGACCAAAAACCCACGCATGCTCAGAATCAAGTCGACGCATGCTTGGAAGCATTGAAGTTCGTTTTTTCATCACGTCGTTGTGTTCTATTTCACCGCGTTCTGGTCTGATCGGATTTTGGTCCGGTGGTGTGTACACACATCAGACCATCAGACAAGTTCAGAGTTGTCTGATGAAAACGGTCCGTCAGACAAGTTTTATCAGACATGTCTGATCGTACAGGGCCTAACTGACTAGCCAGCCTGCCTGCCTTCTCTATCTAACTCAAAAAAATGACACTCTCTTTCTGTCTCTCTCTATCTTAACCACTGCAACACACTACACAAGGCCGGCTTCCAGGTGGCCTTATATAGTGTGGGGGGTGTACTAAACCCCCTAAGCCATAACTGGCCAAAGCCACCCTGGCTTTGGCCAATTTTGGCTCTCCGTTTTTTGCGCACTGTGATTGGCCAAAGCATGCCGGTAATAGTGCATGCTTGGCCAATCATCAGCCAGCAATGCACTGCGATGCCGCAGTGAATCATGGGCCATGACATGCTACATGCTGGAATTTGGCGCGAACGGCCCATATAGTTTGTAATTCGACGAACGATCGAACATACAACGTTCGACTCATACACAAAGCTCATCCCTACTTGCTAATGTTACACACACAGCAGCATAGATATACATAAGGCACCAAATAACAGGGTTAAACCACACACTATTCAGTTATAAGACCAGGTAGCTGATGCAGACTGGTTCACACTAGCTCATAATGTGAGGGGCCCTGTGATGAAAAAGCATTGCCATTCCAATTAGAAATGATAAAAGCCCATAGAACCTAGGGCACCGTCAATACTTAACAACTGTGAGGAACTCAGCATAACAGTAATACCCCACACTTATAACAGGTCTAAATATCTGTTTGACCAGGTATCGGGGTCTAGGATCCCTTCAACTAGTACCAAAATTGTAAGCAACAGTATGTTGCTATTATACTAGAAGTAGATTTAAAAATGGACATGTTTGGCTCCTATATGTTTGGCCCTTTTGGATATTAACACAGTGATTTATGGGCCATCATGATATATCAATCTGGTTGATATTATTTTCATATATACTGCCACGGTTATATACTATCTTTAATATAATATGGATACTTTTTCCCTCTTTTGGGATATAAGATGAACAATTGATGCTTTTTGGGGATCTTTGCAACCTTGGAAAACAAGCTTTTCCTTTTCTTTATCTAGGTGGGTAATTTTTCTGTGCCCAAACATAGATAACAATGTGGTGTCCACTAAATACACACACTGATTTTGATATGAATACATTCCACCCCCCCCCCCCTTTTTCTGTTGATGCTTTAGGGAGGTCTCAGTGTAAGAGCCTCTTTCCCTTCATGTTTGGAGGATTATACTCACATGGTGGCACCTTGGTTATGATTTTCAAACATGGTTATATTTTTGTTGTCTTTCTGATGTGTGAGTATTATATGATCTCATACTTGCAATAGCATCACATATACTGTATGATATGTTTTATATGTTCTAAAATATGCATTTTCAATTCTAAAACAGATCATAATGTATTGTCTGCAGAGCTACCAAATTGCATTTGGTACTCACACAAGTGTCTGCAAATAAAATCCTTTCTTTTGCATTTTTTTGTATTACTTTTTGTGTACATTACTGTACTGATATATTGGAATTTGCATTTTTTATATTTTTATCACCCTCATGATTTAATTACAATAAATAATATTTTCTAAACTTTTAATACTGTCTAATTTGCCTAAAAAGTCCCACTAAGGGCCAGAATCAGATAGAGTTAGGCTGGAGTATCAGTGATACTCCAGCCTAACTCTCACTTTGAGCCGGTGTTTCTGTTTTGCGTAAAACGTCCGTGAATGGGGATTGACGTCATTGACGTTCCCTGAAAGAATTTGGAGCATGCGCACTGACAGTCGACGCATGCGCAGTACGTTTGCCGCGGGATCGCGCATAGTTAACATAATACACGCCCCCTACCCGCCCAATTTGAATTCCGCCGGCTCATTTTCGCTACGCCGCCGCAACTTTAGGAGCAAGTGCTTTGTGAATAACAGTACTTGCTCCTAAAGTTACGGCGGAGTAACGTAAATGAGAAACGTTACTCCAGATTAAAGATTCGCCCATCTACCTGAATCTGGCCCTAAATGGGGGAATGGTTTTTAGTGTCTCTGGAAAAGGGATGTTGGCAAGGATACAGGGTGTCTCCTTTTCCTTTTCCCCATTCCGTATTTAAATACCCTTTTTTCAGGTAATTTTTTTTAGGAACAAATGTGTCACTGAGGATATCATTTTCCTTCAATTGCCCACCCATATATTTATATTGCCTCGGTTTTTGGAAATTTAAAGTGTCCCATGGAGGCTTGTTGAGATTCCTCCTTCTCCCCTCCAGCCCCTCAACCTTTCTATTCCTTGGCCTACTAATGGCGGTATCTGAAGCATTGGCCAATTTTCCGATTCCAATGTTATCTTGAAACTGTGTTTGCACTCAGCAGTTTGGGCCTTTCTTTTTTATATTTCTGCTGCCATCAGTACTATTGTGATTAACAGCCTCTATCTAAAAATCCAACCAAACCCCAAAAAAAAAAAAAAAATGGACTAACAATTTTACTTTTCAGATAGCTCAGGAGCTATTCATTCTTAAACATCAAAGAGATTTTTTTTTATATACATGCGTTAACAATACATCAACTGCATCTACTGTTATTGGTAATATGCTCTCATTTTTGGTTTATTTAAAGAACACAATTTCATTTCAAATAGGCCTAAAAAATGTAAGGGACAGGACAAAACACTTTTCAGCTGAATAGACCTTAGATTCAGAGACAAATAGCAGGAGTTTTTCTACATTCAAAGCTTTGTAGCTTAGACACAACTACAAAAAAAAATTCCTATTAATAGGACAACACACTTTTAGACTGAATAGATCTCAAATTCAGAGACAAAAGAAAGGAGTTTTCTTGTAATCAGGAGGAAAAGAGAGAGGAGAGGTGCCAGGAGATGTTCATGCTGGCAGCAATTGAACTGAAATTTAAGCAGCATTACAATTACATTTTTCTTTTGCAGGAGCAGCAGGTCTCCTGTAATCGAGGCCTGATGTATTTTTATAAAAGTCGATCGGTTTATGCTGTCTGGGGGTAGGCGAAAGTGCTTTCCGTGACAAGTCTTCGTCCTGTGCTGAAGGACTTTTCAGACTTCGCTTGCAGCAAGGCAGAGCAGTATATCCAGAGCATATTGGTTAAGCTCTGACCAGTGGTCTATCCGGGACACCCTATAATACATCAGGTCCTTCTCACTTTTTTTAGAATTTTTAGTATTAGCATTGGAACAAATAAACAGTAATCAGTTAAAGTAAGGTTCAGCAAAATAAATACAACACACATACACCCCAGCACTTGTGCTAGAGTCCATAGTAACCTATACAGAAGTTCCAAATGTCCAAAAGATTAGTCCATCATGGTAGGGGTTAGGTCTCTTTGGTTTACACAACCTTGCTGCAAAAAAACATAAGGTTCAGCAACTGCTTATAATTGTCACCAGCAGCTGTGTCTGGCTGCTATTGGCTTTTAAATCATACACAAAGCCATGATGAGACTACTGCTCTTGTTGATCCTTGATGATGATGTAAGAAGCAAAGTAATATTGATCAGTAGAGGTTCGGGTTTGTTGCTGAGTTGCATTTGTGGAGAAATTTGCATGTTTGCAGTTTGCCTTAATAAAAAGGTGCGTTAATCCAGGCATCAAAATTGGCCCCCAAAATGATATGTTTGACCTATGATCTGTGGTCAGGTTGATAAGTACTGCCAATAATGGGGCTTTTAAAATGTACCAGTTCCCCCTATAAAATTCAGATATCCTGCATTAAATTGACCTCCAATGTAACCTTGTTATATAAGACTAACTACCCACCCTTGTTTGCCCGCCTACTGAAAGACTTGAAGACATGTCCAATGTGAACCTGTCTTGGATGGGTAGAATCACATCGGTTAGGATGACTGTTCTCCAACGGCTACTATACTACTTTTGAGCTCTGCCGATTCAAGTACCAGCCGCCGTCATACGCCGCTTTCAATCCAAAATCTTCCAATACATCTGGGGTCCTAAAGGTCCTAGAATAGCCCAGACAATGTTGCACCCCCCCAATGAAGAGGGGGGTTTGGGGGTGCCCGAGTTTCGAAAGTATTATATAGCAAATGCATAGCCATCATTATTGACCTGAGTGGGTTTCACTGGAGGCTCAGGCATGTGCTCCACTAGCAATGGACCTTGTCCTTTGGACACCCCCAAAGCACCACAAAATGATTTTGAGCCAGACACTAAACATATGTCATTCCCTAAACATATGGGAAATGGTATGCAGAAGATAGGCTCTAAGGTCCGCACACGCTCCAGTGGCCCCACTCTTTGGCAATCCCCTGTTTTCCCCAGGAAGATGACCCAACAGGTTTAGCTGATAGTCGACTACCTAGATCTCAGATGAATATGCCCTCCCTCATACCGCACAGGCAGCTTGGAGATGCCTTCCGCGGAGAGCTACCACCTACAACAAATTCAGCATTTTTTTCAATCATTACAGAAAAGTGGGTCTGACTTGACAACGTGTACCATCTTTGAGAATAGGTGCATGCAGGATTCTGCTCTCCGGGAAGGCATCTCTGTGCTCTACAAACAGCCACATCTATCACTAGTTTCTCATATCTGGTGGCATGTGAGAGGGATCTGGACATTAGCCCTGAGGCAGAGGACTAGTGTGAAGGGAGTGGAAGAATCCACAAAGGCATTCTCAATGTAGCCCTGACAGAGGCGGGTTATAAGGCACAAGCCAGGTGGTACCTGGTACCAGAACACCTTTCCAAAATGTACCTAGGAGCTTCGGCCTTCTGCTTCAAGGGTTGTGGACAGGTGGGTTCACCACTCCATGTGTGGTGGACGTGCCCCAAGGTGCGCCACTTCTGGATCAGGGTCCACTTACTGATATTATCGATCACAATGGTGAATATTATCAAAGATGCCCCAGTTGCCCTCCTAAACAAACCAGTAGATAATATCCCAAGACACACTCAAGACTTTGATATTTTACATATTCAACATTTTTTATGGAAAGGCCCCATTGTAGACATAGCATTGTTGAAGCGCAAATTTAGGTGTCCGTTTATGAAGCAGTGAACAGTGGTGATCCCAAGGATCACCACTGATCACAGCCCATAAACAGTTTATGAAACAGAGATAATCGGGGGGAGAAGTGTTTAAACTTGTTCTTCCGCCGATTATCTCCACACACAGAGAATCCTCATAGACTGACACAGTAACGGCCAGTTTATGAAGCTGCGATTTGAGCGCTTCACTGTTGATCTGAGTCAGGATTCACACTCCCCAATTCACCATTTCAAAGGTGGTGAATCGGGGAGTGAAGAGGGAATTCCGGGGAGTCTGAGGCGGAAGGAGGAAGATTTTTCTACCTCGTTCAGACCCCCCAACACTTTAACCATGCCCCCCTGTAATATATATGTGTATACATATTTATACGTATATATATATAATGTGTACATGTATATACATATGTATACTTATATAATATATATATATATATATATATATATATATATATATATATATATATATAAAATATGTATGTATACAGTAAACATGTATATACAATGTATGTGTGTGTCTTATGTATACATATATTATGCAGGGGGACTCGTTATTGTAATAACATTAACCACCCATCTGTACAATGTACTGAGCAGTGACTATTTATCACTGCTTAACAAACTGACATCTCTGTGTTTCTGTGAATTTCTTGTACTGTAATCTTGTAAACTCTCACAAGATTCCATGACTGGTGTATTACTAGTGTTAGCTGGATACCCAACCACCCACCTCTTAACCCCCTATAATTAACACTCGACACCTGCTGGATTAAATGGCCAATAAAGGCCCCTTTATTAAATCCAAAAGGTGAATGTAAACATAACTTTTAAAACAACCATTTAAATATAAAAATAACCATATAAACTTTTTCTTTAACATTTACAAAAATTACTCATCCGAATAAATTAACCCAAACCAAAACACTTTGGAAAAAAATGTGTGTTACCGGCGCCAAGATGATATCAATATTCTTATTAAGTCTTGCTGCAATACAAAGTGCAACCTTGAAGGTTGGATTTAGATTTGTGTATTTGTGAAGTGAATTGCGCTAACTTATATTGTTATAAACATTTTACCACAACTGGTCCTGTGAACTTGTTACTCAAAAAAACAAAAAAGTATGTACATGTGTCTATGGTTGTTAGTTAATGTGCAAACAAACAATCAACAAATAATGTGCAATAAATACTAATACAATGCCCTGTGCCAAACTATAACGTATGGATTTCTCAATCCATCAAAAAACTGTGAAATAAATCCCCAATTTTTTAAAATATACTGCTATTACAATCCACAGATTGAATGTGCTCCAAAAAAGCAAGAAAATATATATTATATACGAAAAAAATATATAAAAAGTAAAAAAATATATATATATGTGCTAAGAAAGTCCTTAATAGATATTTCTTGCAATGATGCCCAGCTGAGTTTCCACCTTCACCGCAAATAGTGTCTACACCGTCACCGGATAAAATGGCCACTCACCAGATGGACCCAGAAATCTGCCTTTGGTTCATATGGATAACCACTCCCTCTCTCAGGTTTATCAGCAGTCACTCCCAATGCTTTGGCTGTAGTCTCGTTTTATATCCGCTCATGTAACATATAAAAGACAATCATGGTGTAGTAAATCAAATAATTTATTATGATTAAAACATATAGTTATTCCACTCACATAAAAAGTGCCTAGGAGCCGGCACTGAGCTAATCCAGCCGTAAATAGGAGTATGCAAATGTACGAGTGTGTCCTGGTCCGCACGTGTGATGCCTCACTTTGTCGCTTGCGTTCCCAGCCTCGTTATACTCAGGCTGGACATGACGAGCTGGCAATGGTCCCGCAGCCTCTATGCATTTCGCAACTTAATGCGTCATCAGGAAGCTGCCTCATTGTTGCCCGTCAGTCTTTTTATACCCCCACGTGCTACTTGTTATCCTATCATCTGCTTCATACAACAGGAAGCACCACATCCGCCATTTTGACTACTGGTAATTCCCTGACTACTGCAACTTCCGGCAGGAAGTCCAAACTCCATTTTACAGGAAGTGGACTAGCCACCATTTTTGTTACTGTCTATTATTCACTGCAGCTGGTGCAAACCTGCTGGCAGCATTTTATTTGTTTATTTATTTATTTATTCCATTTTACATAGTTCCCCCTCCCTCGCTTTAATTCCATTCATTTTTTATTCTCATTATACTTAGATGGCTGCACTCCCCATTCCTGGAAGTAATGCAACCTCTATTTTAACAACTGGTGGGTGTGTATTGCCCCAAGTGCAAACCTGCTGGCAACCCCCCTTTCTTGTTATGGAGACTTACCACAATCATTCTAATACATTAACCCCCTCAGTTATCCTTAAACGTGTACCGAGTTCCCCCTTTGTACAGCTGGATTACTCTCACAATTGCTTGTTAAAAGTATATTTAAAAACAATATTAAAAACATTGTAAAACATGCAAGTTTGGCCCTAAGGTATTCAAAATCTTTGCATAACTACTCCCTCTCTCAGGTGTGTCAGCAATCACTCCCAGTGCTTTGGCTGTAATCTCATTCACATGGACCCAGAAATCTATTAAAACATTGTCATAATGTCTCACCACACTCTTATTTATCCATAGCATTTTTTTGGTTCTTAAACCCTTGTTCTAAGTTCACTGCTGTGGTGTTATCAAAATTCTCAAAAAAGAGGTTCCCCCCCAAATCCAGCCTGCAATTGGCCAAAAATGGCTCCTAGGCACTTTTATATGTGAGTGGAATAACTATATGTTTTAATCATAATAAATTATTTGATTTACTACACCATGATAGTCTTTTATATGTTACATGAGCGGATATAAAACGAGACTACAGCCAAAGCATTGGGAGTGACTGCTGATAAACCTGAGAGAGGGAGTGGTTATCCATATGAACCAAAGGCAGATTTCTGGGTCCATCTGGTGAGTGGCCATTTTATCCGGTGACGGTGTAGACACTATTTGCGGTGAAGGTGGAAACTCAGCTGGGCATCATTGCAAGAAATATCTATTAAGGACTTTCTTAGCACATATATATATTATTTTTTACTTTTTATATATTTTTTTCGTATATAATATATATTTTCTTGCTTTCTTGGAGCACATTCAATCTGTGGATTGTAATAGCAGTATAATTTAAAAAATTGGGGATTTATTTCACAGTTTTTTGATGGATTGAGAAATCCATACGTTATAGTTTGGCACAGGGCACTGTATTAGTATTTATTGCACATTATTTGTTGATTGTTTGTTTGCACATTAACTAACAACCATAGACACATGTACATACTTTTTTGTTTTTTTGAGTAACAAGTTCACAGGACCAGTTATAGTAAAATGTTTATAACAATATAAGTTAGCGCAATTCACTTCACAAATTCACAAACCAAAACACTGTAGACACTGTAGACACTGAGGTTCCTGAGTTAAAGGGAAAATACAAAGTGCAAAGCAATGGGCTGTCCTCCAATAGAAAAAATGTCCGGGCCTCTAGCCGCGCGTAATAAGCTCAAGAGGCCATCCCTTCCTCCTTCATTTCTCTTCAGCCCGATTGCCAGTAGCCCCCACCTAACCGGATAGGGAAGGTGCCCATCCCATGACAGGCCCCAACTCCTACCCAAATACTCAGGAACCCCCAACACCAATGCCAAAACCACCTGCAAAACAAAAAAAAGATGAAAAACACACACCCATACCAGACACTTCCCCAGGGAAGGAGGGAGGGAAAAAACAGCCTGTTTGTTGCCTGAACTGTGGATGGCGCCCGAATGACCAGCCCCGCCCCTCGCTACTATTTATCTGTCCCTCCTCGTGGCGTGAAGCCCCGTCCCCCGGGGCGGGCTTAGTGACATCATTTCCCCCCAATGTGTGTGCTCCACACAGTGTTCCCCCAGTCATGGGACCCTGCGCCTAAGGTTCCCTTTGCTGCGGGTCTGTCTTGACTGGTGTATTACTAGTGTTAGCTGGATACCCAACCACCCACCTCTTAACCCCTATAATTAACACTCGACACCTGCTGGATTAAATGGCCAATAAAGGCCCCTTTATTAAATCCAAAAGGTGAATGTAAACATAACTTTTAAAACAACCATTTAAATATAAAAATAACCATATAAACTTTTTCTTTAACATTTACAAAAATTACTCATCCGAATAAATTAACCCAAACCAAAACACTGTAGACACTGTAGACACTGAGGTTCCTGAGTTAAAGGGAAAATACAAAGTGCAAAGCAATGGGCTGTCCTCCAATAGAAAAAATGTCCGGGCCTCTAGCCGCGCGTAATAAGCTCAAGAGGCCATCCCTTCCTCCTTCATTTCTCTTCAGCCTGATTGCCAGTAGCCCCCACCTAACCGGATAGGGAAGGTGCCCATCCCATGACAGGCCCCAACTCCTACCCAAATACTCAAGAACCCCTAACACCAATGCCACCGCCGCATACGGTGACACCTCACACGTGTGCGGCCCGCCACAGCCCTAAGGCCCGTTGTAACCCTTCCTGGAGCCCCAGGACCCACATGTCGGTACCCACCGCTGTCAAATGCACCCCATCTCCCCTGAGAAAAAGGGGGAACTCCCTCTCCAACTCCCGATGGCGAACCACCAACCCCCCTTGATGGGCGACAAACTTTGAAATGGCTTTATTAGCCTTGATCCTAGCCCAATTAACCCTTTCCACCGACCGAGCGCCCCTCCAGGTGACTCTCCCTACCATTTCCGACCACACGACCAAGGTGTCAGGGAACGTGCTACGTAGGCGCATAAAATCCCACTTTATGTCCCGAATAAGGTCTCGGGAAGCCCTGACGCCCAAGTCATTGCCCCCGACGTGCAGCATTAGCACGTCCGGGGCCCTATCCTGCCTGGCGTAGTGCTGAACCTCCGGGACCACCCTGGACCAGAGCATGCCCGGGATGCCGATCCATCGGACAATAGCCTCGTCCCGAGAAAAACCCAACTGCCTGCCGTCCCTTCTGACCAAGGCCCTCTTTGCCCCCCAATGCACGTAGGAGTGCACCAGGATCCAGATCAAGCAGACCGAGCCTGAAAAGAAAAGAACGGGACACACCAGAACAAAAAATAACACAGAACAGACAAACCACCCCCAAAGACTGAACCACAAAAACCAAAGGACACTGACAAACAGGAAAAGAAAGGACGTTGAAACTCCCACCCCTCACAAAAGCTGCGGTCTCACATACAGCCTGAACCGGCGGGACTCCCAGCGGCCAATCCGCTGCAGGACCTCATCGATCAAGCCCCACCGCGAGGCCTCGGTCGCTGCCCCGATCCGAAAGGAATGAGAGGAATATTCCGCTGCACAAAAACCACCAGCCACCAAACTATGCTTAAAGACCGCCCCAAATTGGTACCTGGTCAATGGTAGCCCGTCCGCATGAACAAGAAGCGGGCCTTCCCCCGACGGGCGCAAGCCCAACCATTCCTGAACAACCTCTACTGGACAAACCCTGAGCCCCGGAACCTTACCCAGGATCACCCTGGCACCCCTGCCCGCCTGATCGGTTTTTGACCTGCGAATAATCAACGTAACCGACTCAGGAAGAACCTCAACATCGGACACGAACAAACCACCCGGAATCCTCTTTGAAGGGCTGACCAGTTCCCCAACCCTCAAAGCCCCGAAAAAAGCCAAGACAAAAGCCACCCTAAACAAACTGGCCTCAAAAAGTGAAGAACACACCGAACCCAAGACCCCTACCAACACCTCCAACATGTGAAGCGAAACCGGCCTCCTGGAATCCGGACGGACTCGACCCTTTCTGTAACCCCGCAAAGCCTTGCGAACCACGAACGCCTTGGTGACATCTTCCACCCCATTCAACTGAAACAAAAACGCCAACCCTGACATTTTCCCGTTCAAGGAAGCCACTGAAACCCCCCCTTCACAACACCTGCCCAAAAAATACAACAATGTATGCAAGCGATCTTCGGCCGAAGATCCCACCCCCAGCTCACTCAACAAACTATGCCATTCATGCCACTCCCGCTTGTACGATCTCCAGGTGGAGTCAGCCACTGACCTCCAAACCAACGCCATCACCGATCCCATACGAGGTCCCACAAGCCACTGGGGCACGGAACCCCCGACCGATCCGCCTCCGGAGCCAGCCGACGGAACCTGTCCCACTGCAAACGAGAGAGCGCATCAGCCACCTCATTATTGACCCCGGGAACATGTACAGCACTCACCACAACATTCAGAGCCAAGCATTTTAAGACCAACGCTCGCAACAAGCGAACCACTGGCATAGACAATGCCGTCAATGAAGAAATAGCCTGCACCACGCCCAAATTGTCGCAGTGAAAACGCACCCTCCAGTTCCTGAACTCCGTTCCCCACAACTCCACCGCCACCACTATCGGAAACAACTCCAACAGCATCAAATTCCTGATCAGCGGGGACTCCCGGAGACGCTCTGGCCACCTACCCGCACACCATCTACCTTGAAAATAGGCCGCAAACCCTGCTGACCCAGCCGCATCCGTGAACAGGGTCAATTCGCTCGCTGGGACCACTGGAGCCAGCCACATGGATCGTCCATTGTAGTGCTCCAAAAAGGAGCCCCACACCTTTTAAATCCTCCCTGTGCTTTCTGCTCAACCGTACAAAATGCTGAGGCGCCTTAACGCCAGCAGTGGCAGCCACCAGTCGCCGGCAAAAAACTCGGCCCATTGGCATTATCCTGCAGGCAAAGTTAAGCTTGCCCAACAATGACTGCAAATCACGAAGTGTGATTCGCCCACCGCGGGCCGCCGCAGAAACCGACTCTCGCAAATCCGCCAGCTTATCTTCTGGCAGCTGGCATTCCATCCTAACCGAGTAAATGACAATGCCCAGGAATTTGAGCTCTGTCACCGGACCCTCTGTCTTCTCCTGTGCCAAAGGGACCCCAAACACCCTGAACACATGCTGAATCGTGGTGAGCAAAATCAAACAAGCCCGATCATCCGGCGGCCAAGAAATCGTCTAGATAGTGCAAAACCGACGCCAAACCCGACAAGTCCCGAACCACCCATTCCAGAAATGAACTGAACATCTCAAAGTATGAACACGAGATGGCACAGCCCATGGGCAAACACAGGTCCACAAAATATTGACCCTCCCAACAACAACCTCACACTAGCCGGATGCACCGGCAATAGCCGAAAAGCCGATTCAATATCGGTCTTGGCCATCAAAGCCCCCTTAACGAAACGCTGGACCCACCGCACCGCCTCGTCAAATGACGCATAGCACACTGTACACAACGCCGGATCAATGGCATTGTTCACTGACCCACCTTTCGGGTACGACAGGTGGTGGATGAGACGAAACTGATTCGGCTCCCGTTTTGGAACCACCTCCAGCGGCGACACCACCAAATCCCCCATGGGCGGGGCCGCCATCCTGACCAACCCCACCTCCTTCCGGAGTTTCTCAGTCACCACCTCCGGTTGGTTCAACGCCGACTTAAGGTTAGCCGCCAAAGGAGGAACCTCGCCCAAATCGCTAGGAATCGGGAAACCATCCTTAAAGCCCAACCACAGCGCCCGCGCAGCTACCCTATTCGGGTACCTACTTAGGTACGGCGCCATCTTTTCCACCCGGACTGGCGTCCTCCCTCTTTCCATTGTCCCCGGGCTTCCTCCCCTTCTTAAAACACTTTGACAAGGGATGGGTTCCACCGTAACCGGAGCACTCATGCCGGAAACAACAGGAGCCCCCAAACTTACAGGAGCCCTCGTTGTACTGCCAACATAAACCCTTACGTTTTTCGGCCGGCGGTGAGGAGGCCCGAGCACCTCCGGCCCCCTACCGAAAGGGCTACGGCACCACCCTGGCCTGAGTCATCAGCCTCATCCACAGGGCGATATCCTTCTTGTTCCACCGAATCTCCGGCCGAACCGCTTTTTTCTGGCGAAGCTGCTCGTCGTAGCGCAGCCAAGCCCCCCCTCCGTACACCCTCTGCGCCTCGCTAACCGAATCAATGTAACAAAATGAACCCGTGCACTGGTCCGGCTCCTTCTCTCCGATCACGCTTGCCAGGATGTAAAATGCCTGGGCCCAGTTCGCGAAAGTACGAGGAATCAGGCGATACCGCCGTTTCTCCTCCTCCTCCATCTTACTCTCGTCAGGCCTCACCTTGTCGAGATTGAACTTCTAGAGGGGGAGCAGGGAAAAAATTTCCATGTACTCCCCCTTCCAAATTCGCTCCTTCACCTCAGCCCTCAAATGAGCCCCCAAAGGTGCTTCATAACAAAGGTACACTTCACACCGGGTCGCGTCTGACAATCTAACCCCGTCCGCCGTAACCCCGTCCGCGGCACCCACAACCGCCCCACCCGGAGTCACCCCGGGAGGGGACACTCCCACAGCAGGCCCATCCGGGGGCGGGGGAGCAAGCAGTGGCGGAGCCGCCGCGGCCATATGGGCCACGACACCCGCGCCCGCCTGCCGATCAGAGGGGGGCAACCCCCCTCCCCCACCAGAACTACTCTGGGCGACCCCCGCTGAACCATACGTGGAAACACTCGCTGACCCCACAACCGCCGAACCATGCGCAGGCGGAACCAACCACGCAGCCGTAGGAGGTACCGCGACAGCCGGAGAGGGGGAAACAGGTCCCCCACCAGCCAACGCCCGGCAACCAGACAACAAAGATAACAATAGCTGCTGAAAGAACAATGCCCCCGGGTCAGGAACCCCCCCAAGCGTGGGCTGAGACACCTCGTCCGGCTGAAGGGGACCGGCAGGATGTCAGGGAAATGGCCGTGGAAGTACTGGCAATCTTGCCAGTAGAAGAAATGGCCGAAGGCTGTGTCAGGGAAATGGCTGTGGAAGTACTGGCAATCTTGCCAGTAGAAGAAATGGCCACCAGAGGCACATCATGTGACAGGTGGATCTTCCTGCTGGTCTATAAAAGGCTGCCATTGTCTGATACAAACTGCTGGATTGTCTTCAGGTTTCCTGTGTCTCCAGTGTCTCCTGTATCCTGTTTATCCTGAATCTCTGGCTGACCCCTGGCTTACGTCTGAACCTGTTTATCTCCTCGCATCTGACCCGGGCTTGGCTGACTACTCTATATCTTCTGCTCCTGTGTATGACCCGGCTTGTTCTAGTACATTCATTTGGACTGATTCCTGTGTATGACCCTTGGCCTGGCTCCAGACTTCGTTCTTGTCTTACTTACGGTACCGCACCTGAACCCTTCCCTGCACGGCTACAGAGTCCGCTCTTCCAGCACACCCCAGCAACCTTGCCTGCATCTACCTAGTCAGCAGCAGTACTGGCAACCCGTGCATCTTTGGGCCCCGCACTCCCTGTCTCATTCCCAGGGGTGCGGTGCACTTAGCCGCAAGGGGCGCCCTCTCAGCAATCCGGCCTCACACCAGAGACTTGATAGTACAATCCAGCCATGTCTGAGGTCGGCAGAGGTGCGTCCCCATTAGAGGCTCTGTGCCAACAAGCCGCAGCTTTGGCCCATGAAGTCCAGATACTGCAGGAGGCACGACTTCAGCTTGAAGGTCGTTTCCAACACATGACAGAGCCATCTGCTCCTATGGAACCAGCACCATCTTCTACCTACTCCCCAGCATCCGTCCAAGGACCAGCCCCAGCGACCCTGACGATGGTGGCTCCTCCTCCAGAACCCCGAGTTCCAATCCCCGAATGATTTTTTGGAGATCGAAGGAAGTTCAGGTCCTTCAAAAATGCCTGTTTACTACACTTTAGTTTGCAACCCCGGACTTTTGCTCTAGAGACTGTTAAGATCGGGTTCCTCATTTCTCTGTTGTCCGGTGACCCCCAGACCTGGGCCCACAACCTATGGGAACAGAAAAGCTTGGTTATTATCATGGTGGACTCCTTCTTCTCAGCCATGTCACAGCTCTACGAGGACACCCAGCGAACGGCCACTGCCGAGGCCAATCTGCACTCGCTACAACAGGGGATTCGGCCAGTGGAGGACTATACCGTGGACTTCCGCCGATGGTCTGCAGACACTGACTGGAATCAAGCGGCTCTAAAACACCAGTTCCGTCTGGGTCTTTCTGAGTCCCTCAAGGATGAATTAGCCAGAGTCGGTATCCCCACTACTCTTGAGGGCCTCATTAAATTGGCCATTCAGCTTGACCGACGCCTGTGGGAGAGACAGTCAGAACGGTCTCGGACCCCCAGGCCTGAAGTTCTCACTCCTTCTGCACCTCCGCAAGTAGGCCTGGTACGATCAGCACTGACCCCTGACGAGAGACGTCATCGCCGCCAAGCCAACCTTTGCCTCTATTGTGGAGGAAACGGTCACTTTTTATGCAACTGCCCCATAAGGCCCAAGAAGCCACTGTCTTACACCCCTGCATACTTTCAGGTTTCTGGAACTTCTCCTTCCCATATTGTTCTTCCTATTACACTGCAGTTAGGGAAAGAGGAAGTGCAGCTCCGTGCCATAATCGACTTTGGGGCATGTAGCTGCTTTGTGGACTTAAACCTGGCAAAGAAACTTGACTTGCCCATTCTCCAAAAGAAACGGGGGCTGGAGGTTCGCCTGGCAGATGGCACAATGCCTAGTTCCGGTCCTGTTACCCTAGAGCAGGGGTGCCCAACCAGTGGCCCGGGGGCCACATGTGGCCCGCGGAGCCTTCTGATATGGCCCGCAACCTCCTGCTCTGGGATGGAATAAAATAGAATACTGTTATTAAAGGTAAGTTTATTACTAAAAATCACAGTGTATATATGGGCATATCTGTTCTGCAGGAGTTACTGGGTTGATTTCAAACTGATCCACAGGTTCAGAGAAGAGCACCTGTGGGTTACCTGCACTGAGCCATAGACTTCTATTACCTGTGAGTTTGGGGTGCTGAGAGTAGAGTGGGCTCTATAGAGCCGAGTGGGCTGCCATTCACCTGCTCCGCTCATTGTGGCCCACGACCGGTTACCAAGTCACTTAAGTGGCCCTTGCTCTTTAAAAGGTTGGGCACCCCTGCCCTAGAGACTGCTCCGCTTCTTGTCACTACTTCTGATGGCCATCGGGAATTTCTTCGCTTTGGCGCTTTGTGTTCACCTATCTTCCCAGTCATCTTGGGGATCCCCTGGCTCGAAGCACACAGATCAATTGGAGTACCAAGGAAGTTTTGTTTACCTCTCTCTATTGCCAGCAGCACTGCTTCGTTCCTCAATCTGGAAGTATCACCAGCTGCCTGACAGTTCAGCCCACACCTGCCAATAACCCAAATATACCACCAGCCTATCAAGAGTTCTTGGATGTTTTTGATAAGAAAAAAGCGGATACCCTACCCCCACATCGGTCATACGACTGTCCTATAGAATTGCTCCCTGGGGCCGAAATCCCATTCGGACGCATTTTCCCTCTCTCTGAGACAGAACTAGGAACTCTACGACAATACATAGATGAAAACTTGGCAAAGGGGTTCATCCGTCCTTCCTCCTCTCCAGCCGGTGCCGGCATTTTCTTTGTAGAAAAAATAAATAAGACTTTGAGACCATGTGTTGATTACAGGGACCTCAATAGGATTACCATTAAGAACCGCTATCCACTTCTACTCGTCCCTGAGCTCTTTCAGAGATTCCGCACCGCTAAGATATTCACCAAACTTGATCTACGGGGGGCCTACAATCTTGTTCGTATCCGTGAGGGTGACGAGTGGAAAACGGCTTTTAGAACGCGGTTTGGACATTTTGAATATCTTGTGATGCCTTTTGGTCTCTGCAATGCCCCAGCAACATTCCAACACTTTGTTAACGACATTTTCCGGGAATATCTAGATTACTTCGTCATCATCTACTTGGATGACATTCTCATATTCTCGGCTACTCTGGAACTCCATCGGACACATGTCAAGACAGTGTTACTCACACTAAGAAAACATGGACTTTACGTAAAAGCGGAAAAGTGTGATTTTGAAAAAGAATCAATTCAGTTTCTTGGGCTTATCATATCCACTGAAGGCGTAGCTATGGACCCGCAAAAGGTACAAGCGATCCTGGATTGGCCGACTCCATTAGACAAGAAGGGGGTACAGAGATTTGTAGGCTTTGCAAATTTCTATAGACGATTTATCAGGAACTTTTCCTCCATCATTTCACCGATCACCCAAGTCACCCGCCTACACACCCGGTTCCAGTGGTCTCTAGAAGCACAATCCGCTTTTGAAAAACTGAAGTCTCTGTTCATCTCAGCCCCCATCCTGCAACATCCTGATCCTGCTCTGCCCTATACTTTGGAGGTTGATGCCTCAGAAGTAGCCACTGGGGCAGTGTTATCACAACGCCAGGGTCCCAAGTCATTGCTTCACCCTGTAGCTTTCTCCTCTCGGAAAATGAGCCAGCCAGAGAGGAACTACGACGTAGGTGACCGCGAACTGTTGGCTATCAAAACAGCCTTGGAGGAGTGGAGATATCGTCTCGAAGGGGCCTCTCACCCTATTATGATATTCACAGATCAAAGAAACTTAGAGTATCTCCGCACGGCCAAGCGCCTGAAACCCTGACAAGCTCGCTGGGCCCTGTTCTTCTCGAGATTCAATTTTCACATCACATATCGCCCCGGTTCCAAGAACGGAAAAGCTGATGCCTTGTCCCGGATGTTTACTGACACTCCCGAGGAAACTGTTCCCAGTACATCCTATCTACGCAAAACTTTCTCATGATTCAACCTGATCTAAGGTTCTCAATTGAACAAGCGTCCGTCCAATGCCCAGAACCAGAGGCATCCTCTTTAAGAAGTCAGGGAGGGTTCCTTTGGTATCAGGACAAAGTCTTTGTTCCACAATCAGCCAGAATCCAGGTCTTAAAGACATTTCATGACCATCAACTTGCTGGGCACTTTGGGGTACGCAAGACAATGAATCTCATCCAACGTTCTTTTTGGTGGCCTACTTTGAAATCAGATTGCCGAGAATACGTTAGCTCCTGCACGACCTGCCAGCGAAACAAGGGGTCCAACGTTAAATCTTGGGGTCTGTTACGACCACTGCCGGTACCAGAACAACCATGGAAGAAAATTTCAATGGACTTTATAGTAGAGCTACCTCCCTCCGACGAGTTCACAACTATCCTAGTAGTGGTAGACCGTTTGTCCAAGATGGCCCACTTTTTGCCCATGATAGGTACACCATCTGCTGTGGACATGGCAAAAATGTTCATAAAAGAAATTGTCAGACTCCATGGCCTACCTGATAATATTGTGTCCGATAGAGGGGCACAATTTACCTCCCGATTCTGGAGAGAACTCTGTAGGATGTTGTCAATCGAGCTATGCCTATCCTCGGCCTATCATCCCCAGAGCAACGGTCAAACTGAAAGAACAAACCAGACCTTGGAACAATATTTACGTTGTTTCTGCTCTTTCTCCCAGGATGATTGGATTTCATTACTCCCGTGCTCAGAATTCGCATACAATAATTCAGTACATACTTCCACCAATCAGTCACCTTTTTGGGCTAATTATGGGTTCCACTCCTCATTTTTACCTAATGTCATTCCAGAGGCCTCAGTCCCAGCACTCCAAGACAGGATAAACTCTATCCAGACTAAATACCAAACCCTTCAGCTAACCATGCAAAGAGCCCAGGAAAACTATAAGAAACAGTATGACAAGAGAAGAAGAGGAAATCCCACCTTTAAAATTGGTGATGAAGTATGGCTTTCCTCAGCAAATCTCAAGCTTTCTTGCCCCTCCCGAAAGTTGGGACCTAGATTCATTGGCCCATTTAGGATCAGACGAGAAATTAACCCAGTAGCTTTTGAACTGACGCTACCAAGTTCCTATAAAATCCACCCAGTATTTCATGTTTCTCTGCTTAAACCTGTTATCTCTAGTCCATTTCCAGGGAGAAAGGAAGTTCCTCCACCTCCAATCGCTGTGAGAGATGAAACCGAGTTTGAAGTAGAAGCCATCCTGGACTGCCGTCGGAGAGGTAGGACTATTCAATTTCTCATAAAATGGAAAGGTTATCCGGTAGAAGAGAATTCCTGGGAACCCGAAGGCAATATACATGCCCCTAGACTTCTGCAGAGGTTCCGTGCCCGATACCCTGAAAGATGGGCCCGGCTGGGCATCCGGAGGCTGCCCCTTGGGGAGGGGGGCACTGTCAGGGAAATGGCCGTGGAAGTACTGGCAATCTTGCCAGTAGAAGAAATGGCCACCAGAGGCACATCATGTGACAGGTGGATCTTCCTGCTGGTCTATAAATGGCTGCCATTGTCTGATACAAACTGCTGGATTGTCTTCAGGTTTTCTGTGTCTCCAGTGTCTCCTGTATCCTGTTTATCCTGAATCTCTGGCTGACCCCTGGCTTACGTCTGAACCTGTTTATCTCCTCGCATCTGACCCGGGCTTGGCTGACTACTCTATATCTTCTGCTCCTGTGTATGACCCGGCTTGTTCTAGTACATTCCTTTGGACTGATTCCTGTGTATGACCCTTGGCCTGGCTCCAGACTTCGTTCTTGTCTTACTTATGGTACCGCACCTGAAACCTTCCCTGCACGGCTACAGAGTCCGCTCTTCCAGCACACCCCAGCTACCTTGCCTGCATCTACCTAGTCAGCAGCAGTACTGGCAACCCGTGCATCTTTGGGCCCCGCACCCCCTGTCTCATTCCCAGGGGTGCGGTGCACTTAGCCGCAAGGGGCGCCCTCTCAGCAATCCGGCCTCACACCAGAGACTTGATACAGGAGACCCCCCACCCAACACCAAACCCCCAAGAGGGACAACATAGGAAGGGGGGGGAGGAGGAGGGGGAGAGGGGGGAGAAGGAGGAAAAGGTGCAGGAGATACAACAGATAAAGTTCTTAAAGAAGACTTACCCCATTGCCCAGCGGAAGCTGTCCGACCGGCTGATGCTCCAGATCCCAGCTGACGCCCCGACGGGCCCGCTACCTCCTCTGGACCCTCCGAGTCCGTGTCCGACAATTCACCTTCCGAACGTTGGTCCCCTTGACCAGCAAGGGACGCAGAGCCCTCGATCAGGCCGCACCAGGTCCACCGATCTCCCCCGCAGAGCCCCCTGGGATCCCTCAGTGGCCGCTCCCGAACCGACGTTGTCTCCTCGTCCCGGACCTCCGCTTCTCCCCTGGCTAGCTGTAGCCGCTCTGGCTGCCGAGCTCCCAGCCGTGCACCCCGATCTCCCCCGCCGTGAAGTGCCACGCGGGGTGGGATTACCCGCCCACGCCACCGCTCCAGAAGCCTCCCGGTTCACTCTTGCAGGAGACGGGGATGCCACCCGCCGACCTGCGCGTCCCTGCTGCCTGGGCTTTTTCCCCGCCTCCCCTGAAGCCCCGGATGCAGGCCGCTTTGTCGCCCCCTGGGGGGCCTTGTGGGGGCTGATCCCCCGCTGAGTGCTCTCTGATGGGCCCCCAGGGCTGTACCTGGTTGGCGGCCTAGAAACGCCTAGGCCGCCGCGGTGAGGGGGGGGCGGGAGGGTGGGGGTCGCGGGACGTACCTTCCCCCGGATCTGCCAACAAGAGTCCCAGCTGCTCCTCATACCACTGCCCTCCATGGACCCTGGCCGCTGCTCTGAGCTGCTCCATTAGCTCCTCTAGGCGACCCATGGCTGAGACAACAAGACAGCAAAAAACAGCCTGTTTGTTGCCTGAACTGTGGATGGAGCCCGAATGACCAGCCCCGCCCCTCGCTACTATTTATCTGTCCCTCCTCATGGTGTGAAGCCCCGCCCCCCGGGCCGGGCTTAGTGACTTCATTTCCCCCCAATGTGTGTGCTCCACACAGTGTTCCCCCAGTCATGGGACCCTGCGCCTAAGGTTCCCTTTGCTGCGGGTCTGTCTGTATCAGAGGCTGTTCTCCAGTGTTTGAAGCATTGGTAGATCGCTTCACTCCTCCAGGGGTAAAGCGATCTACTCCACTTCATAAACTGGCACCCAGAGGAGAAAAATCTCTTCTGTGAATGCCAGAGAACGAAGCAGTGAATAGATTTCACTGCTTCATGAAAGGACACCTTAATTGGCTCTTGATAACCGAGAAAATAGTGAGCATTCTAAGTGACAAACAACCCTCTTCGAGAAAACATGGTCCCCTTGGCTCACCTACCTACAGGCCCCTGAGACATAAAGCTATCTATTCAGACGACCGACCAAAGATTTCCCGGATGGACCCACGTTTCCCTCTTCTCTCATCTTTTCTCTTCTTCTCATACCTCTGACACCTTGCCTCCACGATTTTTTGGTTTTCCTCTTTTATGGTTAACCTACACCTCTGTAGGAATATTGTTGATTATAGGTTCCCCTTTAGGGGGCAGTTAGGTTGAACAAATGTTAAATTAATCTTGCCTGTTATGGTATCAAGCTACCCAGATTAACTTGCTGTGATGTTACTCTAGCCAGAATGTTTTGCAGAGACCAAGTTATCCTATATACATGCAACGTGTGGGATGGCTGATAGAATGACTCTACAAAAGAGTACAGAAGATTCAGTGGTAATTCAAAATCTTGATATCAGACACTGTCCTGCCTCCCGTACTAGATATACTATGTAGGGGGGGGGGGGGCACAATTAAGAACCTAACCCATGAGTTGGGTCCATATTTGTTTGTATTAAGCATAGCATTCAATTGGTGCATTGTTGTACTGTTTCCATGCTTGGATGCTTGTTTTCATGTACTACAATTTTTTTTCGATACATGTGGAGCAAGCAACAACTGTTCGCTGCTCTTTTTGATGATTCTTTAACAATTTATGTAAAAGATTAATAAAAACCATTGAAACAGAAAAGTCAGATATCCCACAAAAACCACCACACTTACATGCACTCTAAATTGGATTAACATGCACGCACTTTGGCCACGCGGTCTCTAAAAAAAAAAAGGGAGGCGAAGGACTAACAGGGCTGGCTGAGTGGGCTAGATCCTCTCACTCCCTCATAGGGGAGTCCCTCTGCCTGTTGGGCTTCAAAGCAGAGCAGGTAGGGCGGGCTGTGTGGGAGGACCCCCCTCACACCCGCCATTGCCACCCGGGGGCATGGAGAAAGATGGCAGATTGCCTCTGGGGGGGTCTGCCTACTCCCAACTTCTGCAGTCCGGCTCCTCTCTCGAGTACACACACAAAATACACTTACATTTTTTTTCTTAAAAAAGAACTTAAAAAAGAATTTTCGTCGTCCAATTCCTACCTATTTACTCTATTCAGTGAATACAGTGAATATAGGTAGGAATTGAACGACAAAAATTTGACAAAGCATTGAAAATTGTCAAATTTTCGTCATTCAATTTCTACCTATTCACTGTATTCAGAACAACGATTTTCGATGCTTTGTTGAATTAAACTACGAAAATTAGACAAAGCATCGAAAATCGTAGTTTTCAGACGAAAACTTTCCCGACGAAAACGACATTAATCCAAACGATTTTCAGGAGTAACTAAATAAATGTATTTTCCAAACGAAAAAACAAAACAAAATATTCCAGTCTGCACATGTCTATTTATTATCTAATACATTCACAATTTCAAATGGTACCCGGCAAGGCTGTCCATTGTCCCCCTCTATTTTTAATCTTTTAATAGAGTCTATGGCAGAGAGGACCAGGTCCCACCCAGGTATTAAGGGATTGCGTATTCAGGACGAGGTCCATTCTGTTAACCTGTTTGCGGACGACATAATTCTGTTTCTGACCTCCCCAGCAACCTCCTTAAAGAGGAGTTCCACCCTAAATTTTAACTTTTTTTTAATCCCCTCCCCTCCCCCTTACAGGCCACATTTGGCATGTAATTTTTTTGGGGGGGAGTGGGGGCTTCAGTAGGAGTGGGACTTCCTGTCCCACTTCCTGCTTCCGCCAAGGGGCTGGTTAAGCGATTAAGCCTTAATCGCCTACACCAGCCCCTCCCTGTAGCCGATCACATGGGACACTGACAGGTCCCATGCGATCGCCTCTCCAACCAGAGGCGAGCCGCGCCGCGCGTGCATGCGCAGTGCGGCTCGCGCATGCGCAGTGGGTGCCTGGCCGTGAAGCCGAAGGCTGTCACGGCTGGGTGCCCACAGTCGAGATGGAGACGCCGGCTGGGGAGGGGGGGAGAGGAGCGGAGCCCCGATCGGCGCGTCGCTGGAACGCAGGAGCAGGTAAGTGAGTGTTTATTAAAAGCCAGCAGCTACACTTTTTGTAGCTGCTGACTTTTAATAAACACAATTTTGGGCTGGAACACCCCTTTAAATTATGCTCACCTCACCCTGACAGAATTTATCCAGGTCTCTTATTACAAAGCCAACTTCTCAAAATCCATTATCTTAGATCTTGGGATCCTATCCTCATTAAAAACCCAATTGCAGGAAGCCTTTCTATACTCTTGGAGTAAATCTACCATCAAATATCTGGGGTTGCAGCTTACAAGTGATCCAGGATGATTAGCTAACGCCAACTACATTCCATTGATTGACAAGCTTACTAAAGATATTGCTAGATACACTAATGTTGAACTTTCATGGTCCGGCCACCTGGCCGCGTTCAAAATGCTACTCTTGCCACAGATTCTTTATGTCTTCAGGACTCTCCCAGCCCCCTTGCCCTTCATTCGTCTTAAAACCTTGAAATCGTTTCTTTCTAAATTTATTTGGAAGTCTGGTAGACCTAGGTGCTCCAGACTCTTGCTCCTCAAACACAGACGGGCGGGGGGTATGGGGTTAATAGATATTCAGGACTACTTTCATGCTTCCATCGTGACGCAACTGAAGTGTTGGCTGGACCCCAAGACCAATCCGATTTGGAAGGGTACTGAGCGGAATTTATGCGCCACGCCTAACCTTAGTACTTTTCTCTTATTAGACGTTTGGAAACCCTTTTCCTTTCGTGTCCTACTTCCTACCCTCCGGACCTCTCTCCTTGCCTGGAGGGATCTTCGTAAGATGTCATTCCCTTGTTCTGTCCTTGTGGAGGTTCCTGTTCCTGATGATATCCTTTCTCAAGCCATCCCTGATCTCTCCACTACCATTTGGCAAAATAAGTGGATCAGTCTAATTAGTGATATATTCCAGGATGGTTTAATCTAGCCTTTTAAATCCTTGCAAGAAAAGTTTGCTTTAGCCTCCTCTTAACATTTTAATTACCTAAGAATTTCTAATTTCTTTAGTTCACTTGACACACATCGCATTTTTCTACCAAAGAGTGTTTGGCGCTTTTATACTACTACCCCCACCTTTTTTATATTTTTTTTCAAGATAAGCTGACATTTGTAAAATCTCAACCTTACATTAAGTAGGAAAGGGACCTGGGGGTGACCTATGCTGAAGACCAGTGGGCACAGGCGCTTCGGGCACTTTATAAAGCCTCCAGGTGTGTTAACCACTGGGAGCTGTTGCAGAAGATAGCTCTCAGATGGTATCTCACTCCCTATAGAATTTTAAAGTTCGGGTCTGGTAGCTCCCCATTATGCTGGCGGAACTGTGGTGGGGTTGGAAATCTAATACATATGTTTTAGTCATGTAGACAGATAAAGCACCCAACGTATCTGAGGTTCTACGACTTACACAGTTGAACTATGTCCATGAATCCCTCCTAGCAAATAGATGTGGTGATAGAGACAGATTTAACTCTGTTTGGAAAATTTGGACTTCTTGGTATAAGGTATGAAATGAACTACACTAATTGGGATTTATGATATTCATGCTCACACTGCTTTGGTGACTTATTTGTTTAGTAGTGGGCAGACTGGCGTGCAAATTTTTCCCCTTTCCCTTCCCTTTTACCTAATTTTACTCCATTCATCTCTATTCTTCTTCTGTTATATCTTATTTATTTTACTTATTCTATCTATTTCCATTTCCCTATCTTCTCTTTTCCCCTTTCTCCTTTTCTTCTTCCTCTCCCCTGCACTCATCTATAAGTTAGCGGTGCTGTAGATTCTGCTTAATGATGTTCTATGGGTTGATTCCCTTGTTCTGATTATTTGTATTTTCTCATTATGTATGTGTAAAGAGTAGGGATGAGCCGAACACCCCTGGGTTCGGTTAGCACCAGAACCTGCGAACAGACCAAAGGTTTGTGTGAACTTTAGAACCCTGTTAAAGTCTATGGGACTCGAACGTTTGACATCTAAAGTACTAATTTTAAAGGCTAATATGCAAGTTATTGTCCTAAAAAGTGTTTGGGGACCCGGGTCCTGCCCCAGGGGACATGTATCAATGCAAAAAAAGTTTTAAAAACTGCAGTTTTTTCAGGAGCAGTAATTTTAATAATGCTTAAAGTGAAACAATAAAATTTAAATATTCCTTTAAATTTTGTACCTAGGAGGGTGTATAGTATGCCTGTAAAGTAGCGCTTGTTTCCTGTGCTTAGAACTGTCCCTGCACAAAATGTAATTTCTGAAAGAAAAAAAGTCATTTAAAATCATTCACCTTAGGGTCTGGTATGGATATTAAGGGGAACCCTGCGTCAAATACAAAAAAAAATGATGTGGGATTTTCCCCCAAATATCCATTCCAGACCCTTCAGGTCTGGTATGGATTTTAAGGGGAACTCCACCCCAAATTTTAAAAAAAAAATGCCGTGGACCCCCACACATTTTTTTTTATGAATGACTTTTCTCTGTATTGCCGGGAGCCAATAATTCATTATAGCCGCGAGTGATTTTAAATTACTTTTTTTCCTTCAGAAATGACACTTTGTGCAGGGACAGTTCTAAGCATGGGAAACAAGCGCTACTTTACAGGCATACTATACACCCCCCAGGTACGAAAGTTTTTAAAACTTTTTTTGCATTGATACATGTCCCCTTGTGCAGGATCCAGGTCCCCAAACACTTTTTATTACAATAACTTGCATATTATCCTTTAAAATTAGCACTTTAGATTTCAAACATTCGAATCCTATAGACTTTAACAGGGTTCTAAAGTTCACACGAACTTGCCGCGAACACCCTGAATAGTTCGCTGTTCGAACTCGAAGCTCATCCCTAGTAAAGAGTCATACGACGCATATACTGTTTATGCACTGCATACTTCCTCTTATTTTTGCTGTATAATGTTGTATACAAAATTTATTTTTTCCCTAATAAAAAACAATTATAAAAAAATATATATATATATTGTTTGTTTAGCTTCCTGTATGCTTCTTGCCGTATGCTCTACGTCTGATTCTGTTTACCGACCTTGGCTTGTTCTTTGACTATGTGTAGGGGTTGGGGTAGGCGTGAAGTAATTAAACGTGAAGTAATTACAAGTCCCACTCTACTTCACTTTGAACTTTAACTGTTCTTTGACTATCCCTGTCTGCCTGATACCCTGACCTTTGACATATTCTTCTGGCTAGCATTGTCTGCTCATTATCCTGACCTTTGTCTTATCTCCTGACTATCCCTTGTTGTCCTGGACTACTACTTTCATTCTGTCCACCCGAGTCGGTCCGTGAGCCTAAGCTGATTGACCCCGGGGGGTGCTACATGGAGTCAGCTGCAGCCAAACCCATCCTTACCACTGGAGGCTCTGGTGAACACCTGCTGACTTTTAGATTCTGAACCCTTTGGAATCTCATGCTCTAGCTCCCAGTGTGATCTGTGTTGGTGCTCCAGTGAACCTGCTTCCTGGACCACCCAGAACTCCATCTGCAGAAGTCAGCCATAGGGTCCACTGCCTTAGTGGTGCACTCCTGACCCCAACGGTGTGCAACTGTCACCTGGCCTCAGGTGACCTGACACTGTACTTGTGGTTTTGTGTATTTTTTTCATGTCGTCATAGGCCTTGTACACACGAGGGAATGTATCCGGTCGGAAACATCCGACGGATATTTCCCAGCGGATAAGTCAAATTTGTCCGTTGGTCTGATGAGCGTACACACCATCGGACCGAAATCCCAGCGGACCAGAACGCGGGCACGTAAACCACGTACGACGTCACTATAAAGGGGAATGACGAAGCCATCGGCGCCGCCCTCTGTTCCGCTTCTGCTAGTTCCGTGTTAGCGAAGGTTTGGTTAGAGCTGATTCGTGCTTTTCAGTCTCCGCGCTTAACAGGTCGTATTTTCAGGTTCAGTGTGTGCTTGTGGGCTCGTATTTATCATTCAGTGTCGCCGTACGCGGCGTTTCTGCTTTGCAGTGCCGTCCTGTACGGTCGTATCTGTTTGACGTGCGATCTTTGCAGGTCTTGCTGGATTTGGGGGTGCTTTCTGTTTGAGTGTGTTCTTGACTGACCAGCCGGCCGGTTTGAAGCCATGATGGAGCAGCAGCGCAACTTTTCACGAGTTCGTGCTGTTTATGGGTTTTGTTCTGGAGTCTGTGTGCATTCCAGTGATTTGGACAGGAACAGTAGGAGGAGGAGTTCCTGGGCCAAGAATTGGTTGCGGCAGCGTAATCGATTCTCTCATATGTCTCTGCTTAGGGAGATCGGGAGAATAATCCTGATGACTTCAGGAACTTTCTCCGTATGACGGACCCCGTTTTCCACCGTCTGCTGGATCTCCTGTCCCCCTATATCACGAGGCAGGACACTGTGACGCGCCAAGCCATTCCGGCTGAGCAGAGGCTTATTGCCACGTTGCGGTACCTGGCAACTGGGAGGAGCCTGCAGGACCTCAAGTTCTCAACAGGCATCTCTCCCCAGGCGCTTGGGATCATCATACCGGAGACGTGTTCTGCCATCATACAAGTCATGCAGGAGGAGTTTATTAAGGTAAGTTTCCTCCTTTAACATCACAATCTGTGTCTTTAATAATGTTTGCATATTTTTCTCACCTTTTTGTGTTGGTTTTCCTAGTCGCCATGATTGTAATATGCTGTGTGCTTAATGTTCCCTTTTCTCCCCATGCATGTTGTTAAGCTTTCCAGGTTAATGTGGTTTGGCCTACCTGCATATTTTTACCTTCAACACTACTAACCTGTCCAGCATCATCTCCTAGGGACAAAAACACCTTTTTTTTTTTTTGGTGTCCTGCTCCATTGTAGTTCAACTCCCTCCCCCTAAAAAAGTGTATTGCCCTATCAGCGGGATGTGGAGTCTGATAATAATTGTCTCTAGATTTGTTGCCCTAAATACTCTCTATACACTAATTATTTGAAATGTTAATACCGTGATGTTGCAGAATGTTTTTTTTTTTACTAGTGTTTGCAATGTTGTTTCTGTGCCAAAGTGCTAATTGTTTTTTTGCTTTTGTCCCCACAGTTTCCCTCCACGCAGCAGGAATGGCAGACTGTGGCTGCCCACTTTGCCCAGCGTTGTGATTTTCCAAACTGCGGAGGGGCAATTGATGGGAAGCACGTCCGCATAGTGCCGCCACCTCTTTCGGGCTCGTACTATTATAACTACAAAGGTTTTCATAGTATCGTGTTGATGGCGGTGGTGTCGGCAGACTACGAATTTTTGTATGTGGACGTGGGGAAGAATGGCCGGCTGTCTGATGGGGGAGTGTTCGCGTGGACCGAATTTTACAGGCGTCTACAAACTGGTGGTCTTGAACTGCCACCGGATGAAGACAATGTGGAAGGACTTCCGTTTGTTTTTTTAGCGGACGAGGCTTTTGGACTTGGACCTCACCTCATGCGGCCTTTTCCCCAGAGGACCCTCACCCCGGAGAGGAGAGTCTTCAATTTCCGGCTGGCCAGGGCCCGGAGGGTAGTCGAGAATGCCTTTTGGATACTCGCCAGCCGGTTCCGCCTGTTCCAGACAGCGATACATCTGGCGGAATATAAATTTAACTCTGTTATTTTGGCCTGCTGCATATTGCATAATTTTTTACGCAGGCATTCCCAGACGTACCTACCCAACATCGGTGCTGAGGCAGGACTACCCTCAGATACCCTTCCTGGGCTGGACACTGGTCGCGCTGGCTCGGTCACCCAATCTGCTCATGAGGTACGCGACAAATATGTTGAGTACTTTATGGGTCGGGGGGCCATAGCTATGCCAGATTAATATTTCTTTATAATTCGGCCCCCAAAATAAAGAAATATTACCAAGAAATAATAAATAATTTGACCATTGGACTTTATACAGTTGTTTGTCATTATTGCTTTTTCTCTTTTTATCTGTCTTCCAGGTTCTGAAACTAGTGCATTTCTTGTGCCCAATTTAGTTAGCAGGTTTTAGTAAATACACACAATTGCACATTCGAGTCACTCTTCTACAAACTGGGTATTGAGGTTAGAAATAAGAAGCCACTGGTGTGTGTGTGTTTTTAAAAGGTTTTTTTATTTCTTTTTTATTTACGAAAATCTTTGTGTTTTAATTAGAACACTTGGTTTAGAAAGTATTTATTTATTCAAAAAATATTTAGTGGTTTTGACAAACATATATAACAATCGAACTTACAAAGTTCAACCTTTTATTTGGCATAACAAACCCAGACAACATGGTCTTAGGTCACGCCGGAATCCCCCAAAATTTGAGGATGCACACATGCTGTGTGTGTGATGGGCCAAATGGTGTTTTTTCACATGAGATCCCATGCGAAATGTTCACATGTGCTATCTGCCATCATGGGTGATCAATGTATGTGCTTTGTGGGTGCAACCCCTTTCTGTCACCTACTTGATAAGTAAGGAAGGGGTTGCACCCACAAAGCATTGATGTCCTGTGATGGCAGATCGCACATGTGAACACACATTGGGGTTTATTTACTAAACAGTGCAAACTCCGGCTTATTTGTGCATATAAGCCAATCAGCTTCTAAATTAAGCTTAGTCAATTAAGACTTCGCATCCAAACATGGAAGATGATTGTTTTATATGGCAAGTGATGCTGCTTTTGCCCCTTATAGCTTTAGTAAATAAACCCGTGTGTGTGTGTGCATCCTCAAATTTTGGTGGATATTAAACGAACATTATACAACATCTTTGAGAGTGGGGTGGTTAGGGGTGAGGGCAGGGGGGGGGCAGGGGGGGCAGCTGGGGGGGATAGTCTTCTATATACGTCCCAAAATATCGAGCATGTTTTTTAAGTTTTGGTCCATCACCACCATCCTTTCCCTCATATTGGCCAGATCGGTGCTGCACTCCATTATCTGCTGTATTAGGATTTGTGCACTTGCACGAGAAAAAATAGGAGCGACAGATGTGCTAATCCCATCTTCATCCCCTAAAAATGCCAAAGGAAAAACACAACATTGTAAGTAAGTAAGGTGCAGGCCTATCTACATCTCTTTTTCCCTGCAAAACTGGGGTGTCACTGACCTGTTGTACTGACAAGTTCAACATCTTCTACAACTTCTCCTTCTTCTTCAACTTCTCCTTCCTCCACAAATCCGCCTTCCTCCTCCAATCCGCCTTCCTCTACTAATCCGCCAAATTCCACCAAACCGCCTTCCTCCATTAATCCACCAAATTCCACCAATCCGCCTTCCTCCACCAATCCGCCTTCCTCCACCAATCCGCCTTCCTCCACCAATCCGCCTTCCTCCTCTCTCCCTTCCTCCTCTCCTTCTTCCTCCTCTCCTTCTTCATCATCCTCCTGCTCAACATTTTTTTCGGGCCGTTTGGGAGACAGTGTGGGCCTCCCTGACTCCTCATAGCGCTGTCCTCTTCTTTCCCCTAAAAACAACCAAAAAAATAAAAAAAACATCAGCAAACAGATCTTTTTGGAGGGACTAATTTGCAAACATTGCTTAGAAGTGGCGTTACAATTCTAGTTTTGGCCTTATTACAGCACAAACCATGTTCCTTTTTTTTGCTAGCTGACGTCTCCCTAGCTGTGATATAATGAGGCTTTTTGGGGAAGTGACACACATGTCTGGCCTCCTGAATAAGTCTTTTTTGGAGTCCCTTCTCCTAAACTCCAAATTACTATTTTATGTGGGTAGACAGGTTTTCTAAATTACAGATGTCCAAACAGCTGCATATTAAGTTATCTCAGCACTGTGTGAATTACAGAATCCTGATTGCCTTTTTCATTAAACTTATTAGTTTGCACAAACACATCATATTTTCAACATTGTTTCTGAAAACGATGTTTTTCGCCAAATAGCCTCGTCCAGGTGTGATGTTCCTGGACCCGCGGATTGAGGATAAACGATGTGATTGGAACGAGGTTGACTACGATCGTGGCAAGTCGTCGGATTTATATTAGACAAACATTATTAAATTTACAAGGCAGGGTTTAAAAAATACAAGCAGGCCAACGAGGCAGATGGCGAAATATACATGGCAAAACATTTTCGCCAAAAATAGGCACTCCAAAGACATTTTAAAGTACTTACTTTTTTCAATGATTTTTTTTATTTTGCGATACTGCTCTGGCTCGCGCAGTTTTAAGTCGGACCAGCGTTTCCGGAGCTGCTCTTTGGACCTGGTGACCCCAAACATCTCATAAAGTTTCCTTGCTGCCTTATCCATAATTTTTGACTTCCTCCGGTTAGGGGTGCTGTATGGGCCATGCTCACCATCATAGTCCTTCCGTCGCAGGATGGACACCAACTCCACCATCTCTTGTAGAGACATGTTTGTGGCCTTGTAACGTTTTGGCCTGGATCGGGACGTTCCGGCCTGTGTCCCTTCCTGATCCCGATCAGAGGCTAATGTGCGCTCGTGTGACATCGCCATATTTTCCAATCAACGTTGCAGATGGGCGTGGAAAGCAGAAATTGGTACGTCATGGGCGGAGACGAGGGCGGCGTTTCTGGATTGCGTGGGGAATATAATGGAAACGACGTGATTACGTAGGTTACGCGGAGATTACTCGAGCGGAAACGAGGAGAGAGAGAGACGAAGGTAAATGCAAACATCAGATCAGAGGCCTATAATTTGAACAGGCATGGGGGATGGAGCTTTTCTATGTTGTTTGCACCCTTTTTAGGCCACTGTTATTTATGTATTTTGGGGCCCACCATAACATTTAGAGAGTAAAGTGCTTGGACACATCACTTCATCAAGATATATGTAGAGAATGCTCTTTCCTCTTTATTTGTATTTTAGAGTATGCAGTCAGATCATGCCAGTAGTGTTGTGTATTGGTTGGACAGAGATAAGTAAGTAGTGTTTTCTGCCATGAATGCTGAGGGGCATGATAGCTACACATGAACTAGTGCCTTGAGGTGAATGCTAGCATTCATATTCATGGTGGATGTGTTCTTAACTACATGCTACAACTTGCAACATGGACTCTGAATGCCAACTTTTTGGGGGGTACAACAATGCGGCAGAGCAGGCCAGCTATGTAGCAGCATAAGACACTGTGTTTGTATAAAGTAGATGCTCTAAAATGAATGAATGTGCACATATTTTAAGAATGACAAAGCTGAGCCTTTGGAAAGTTGTGCTTTGTGTTTGATTGGCAATTTCTATTCTAGACATTACTATTGAGAAGCGACATTTCTAGAAGCAGCCCAAAAGAATGGATTTGCTCAAAGGGAAGGAGGCAACAATGGAGTTAATAACACGGTATCGGGATATGCCCCTTCTTTGGGACACCAGGCACACCCATTATTTGGACACTGGAAAGAGAGAGGCAGCACTTGATGAGATTGCGACATACCTGCACACTTGGGTGCCAAGTTGCACAGGCGACATGGTGAAGGACAAATTCAGTAACCTCAGGAGAAGCTACAGGAATGTATATAAAAAGCGGAAATATCCAAAATCAGGATCAGCAGCAGGTAAGAAGAAGGAACCCAAGCTCTGGTACTACAAAGAGCTCAGTTTTTTGAATGATGAACTGGATGGCAGGGCTTCGGTTTCAACACTTCCTCCCAGCGGAACTTCGCCGGATCCCAGGAGCCCTGCAGAATCAGAAGCAGGGCTGGCTGACATGGAGCCAGATCTGGCCATCTTCAGTGAGGTCTAGTATTTTCAAAACTAGTTTTGTGCTGCTATTTATTTTGAATTCGTGAGTTGATCTTGTAAACAAAAAACAAACAGGGATGCCAAATGCAGGGGTCAGAAGGACAGTCTGTTTAATTTCAATTAATACTAACTAAAAAAGTCAAGAGAAATAAAATGTGTGTGCTTGATTGTGCCAAAAATTACAACATGTTGCCTTTTTTATACACAGGAAGAAGAGACCAGCCAGGAGGTGGCAGCTCCTGAGGCCCATGTCAGCCAGGCGGAAGGGGTGAGTGGCAGCCAGGAGGAGGCCGGGTCAAGTGAGGTGCAGCAGGTCCCCAGGCCCAGGCTGAGCACAATCAGCCAAGTTCCTCCCCTCCAAATGAGGCCACCAGCTGCAAGGAGGCGCAGAAGGGAGGTGCATGATGAAAGCCTTCAGGTCATCCGGGAGGCTGCCGAAATCATGAGAGCCCCCCTCAACCCCACGGAATGCTATAGTGCATTTGTGGCCAATGAGCTGAACCAAGGGGGGGAGGAGCAAAAAAGCCTGGCCAAGGACATTATAAATCAGGTCCTGGCCAGGATGAAAAGGAACGAGCTGACCAGGGACACTGTGCTGTGGGACCCGGCTTGGCCTGCTCCCCATCATCATCATCCTCCTTCTGCCACATCAGCCCCACCTGCAAGGTTCCGTGGACGGACCCGTGGAAGTTTCGCTGGAAGGAAGTCTGCTAGGAAGTCGAGAAGATAAATCCCTGCCATCCAGTTTATTGTCCAAAAAACTGAGCTCGTTGTAGTAGCACAGCTTGGGTTCCTTTGTTCATGTGCTGCTGATCCTGATTTTTGATATTGACTCCTGAGGTTACTTAATCTGTCCTTCATCATGTTGTAATTCCCAAGTATGCATGTATGTTGCAATCTCATCAAGTGCTGCCGTTCTGGTGATTTCTAATTAATTTTTTGGCCGGAAATAAATGGCTTTTGTATTTACTTTCAAACCTTGTCTATTGTGTTTTATACTGTGGTGAGTAAGCATCAGACATTTGGCAAATAAAATGTGGCATTTGCAAAGGACCCAAACTCCTTTTAGGGGGGGGGGACCTTTTATGTTTGAACTTGGTAAACCCAAAAGAAGCGTACATTTTTGATAACCCAAAAAAAAAAAAGGATGAAACTACTAAATTACATAAGTTGGTGAAAAAAGGGACATTAAAAAAAATAAAAAATAAGGTGAAACAAGAAAAAATAAATACATTTGAAATATTCCAAACACGTTAAATCCAAATCTTAAAAAAAAAAAAAAAAAGCTCAACATTAAGTCCAAATAGACATTTTAAAAATGTGGAGAACAGAAACAAATGTGGGGACATCTGGCAAGCAAACTGTGTCAAATAGAAAACAAAATAATGAAAATGCAAGCTAGCAGTATGTGACATCTGGAGAAAATTGCTACAGCAAAAAACGGGTTCATTCTAGCAAGAGAAGAAAGCACAAAAAAACGATCTAAACGGAACACTATATAGAGAGTTTAGGTGACGAATGTGCCAGGTCCCAAACAAACGCGAGTTTTACCTGAACGAGTGCTCCCGTCCCATCGTTTTGACTGAGCATGCGCGGGTTTTTGGTCCGAGGCTTTTGTGTACTAACGAGCGGACATATCCGACGAACATGGGTCCGGCGGAAATATTTCAAAGCATGCTTTGAAATTTTTCCACTGGAAAAATCCGGCCGAAACGGTCCGTTTGACCATACAAACGACCGGATCTTTCGGATGAAATGGTCCGTCGGACCAGTTTCAGCGGATTTATTCCCTCGTGTGTACAAGGCCATAGAGGCTCCTTCCCCACTGTCATTTTTACATTTTTATTTTAGCAGTAGCTAAGTTCTCTAACAGCTGTGACTGTTCTCATTGCTTTTTGGGTTACAATAGTTGGCCCCTCGAAGGAAAAAGGTGAACATAAAAAATGGTCCCTCAATGATCTCAATGCAATTTGATTTTGGTAAACTTAGCAAATTCAAGTCAAATTTAATGTTGGTTGATTTAATCATCACCATTGTTAATGCTGAAATAATGTTTTTCTTTACTTTCTGCTTTTTGTGTTTGTTTTATTTACTATCAGGTTTGTCTTAACGTTGAGATTTAGTTCTTGTACATAAACACTTTTTATCTATGAAAGATGTAATTTTACCTTTTACTTTGACTGATGTTTACAATTAACTTAAACATAAAATGCACTGAAATTACTGTATGTCATTGCAGGCTATCAAAGTAATCCATTAGCAGAAAAGTTCCCAAACAAAACTGTATGATAGCTCATAAAAGCACAGAGTGCAGTTAAGGGCAAGATGGATGCTAAAATACATATTGCATTATCTTTGTGAAAGGCAAACCTGATGAATAGCTCTAGCTAAAACTATTAGCAAGCTTACATAAAGCCAGAGCCCCAGTAAAAGTCCAACTAGTGATTTACATTTATGCTTGATTTTTCCCATGTATATTGTTAAAAGCTTTACATTCTTTATCTTGGATATTGTAGCAGTCATACAACATTGGACATCTGCCCAAACTACATAAACATGAAAACTTCACAGTCATGTAAAAAAATTCTAATGCTACATTCCATATAAGTCATTATATACACATCCATATACTTGCATACACATAGGTGTGCGCACAGGGTGTGCCAGATGTGACCAGGCCACCCTGATCACCCTGAGCAGCACAGATTCCCCCTACTGCCCTGGAGCCCATCTTTCCCCCCTCAGCGCTACCAGCTGTTGCTGATAGGATGTTTTAGGAGTGGGGAAGGGGCCAATAAATATGTAATTTCCCAGCCCCTTCCCTTTCTGAATGAACATCGTGAGTGATCGGTAGTGTGTGTTTGGGCTTTGGGGTGCACACCCTAATGCAATAGGCTGTGCACACCTATGTGCATACAGGTATATTAGTCCTGCTTAGATTTGGTGTTTTCTTAATGTAAATGCTGAGAAAATAATATAGTCAGGGTCTGTGGGGTTCTGAGATAGTTATTCTCCTTATAATTTGTTGTTTTCCAAAGATCACACCCAAGGATGCTAGGGGCACACAGATGTTGCACATTTTTTTTGTATTCCGTGTGGAGAAAAGGGTTAGTATAATATTTTATAAGGTAGAGCAGGTAAAGTCTATCCCTGAAATCCAGGTGTTACTGTACTGCTCCCCCCTATTTTGAAGAGTACCTTTCAGGTCATCCATTGTTTCGATTTCATTGCAAACCACATGTGCAGAGTGGGGCGTATTTTGTTTCTACATAACAGGAATGCAGGCTTAAACTGCATTTAGCAGGTGCATGGCCAGGGAAGAAGTATAGTGTTTAATTGGAAATGTGTTAAGGTGTAATAAATACCTGATTGGATCCAGGTTTACATATGTCAGTTGAAGGATTTGTTTGTGAGCTTTGAAGCTTAGGAGGGTTCAATGACAATAGATATGTATCAGGGTCCCTGGCACGGCTTGGCATCTCTGGCAAACATTGAATTTAATCACTACCAGGAGACATTGGAGGTGTTTGTTCTCTGTACTATGAGAAAACTCTAGGTTTCTTAGTGCTGGAATTAGGGGATAGGGGTGGGATAACCAGTAGATGAATAGTCTGATTGATTACCTTTATAGTGGCCCTATAGTAGAAATAGATTTTAGGATTGTATAGTGCCTTTCTGGTAGTCAGGGGAGAGAGGATAATGCAATTGGAAATGGAGTTTGTTCTACCTGCACTCGTAGTTTGTTTGTTGGAAAGGTGCCTAGGGTCAATAAAGTACTTTATTGCATTCCGAAATGGAGGAGAGCCCTATGCCTCCATTTAGTTTGGGGATAGGGAGGTGAAGAGAACCATATATTGTGGGTTGTTATTTCATAGAAATGTTAATATCGGGGCGTGGCCGGACGCGGATGATGGCGGACGTGTTCTGAGGAGGCTCCGACAAACCAACCTCAACCCGCTAGTTTCTGGTCTCTGAAACAGGTGACACAAGCCCCTCTCACCTCGGACTTGCTCCGGGGACTCTCCCTGTACAGCCCGGTATTGTTGCGGAGCCTCCCGGAGGTCCGCTGAGGGAACAAAACGATCCGTGACAGGATCCATTTGGAGACACCCCGCCGCCATTGTAGGAGGTCTGGGATACCTCAGCTGCAGCCGAACTTGAGTGTGGCAGAGGCTGAAGAAACAGGCCTTGCCACACTATAATCCTCCGCAAAATAGGTAGCAGTCTGGGAGGTGGCCCGGGGACAGTAACCTGAGTGGTTACTGGAGACGAGAACGAATCTCTACACCAAGGTATTACCGCCATTTTTGAGGCCCCTTGTTGTTAATATGTGAGGCGCTCCCATGATGGAGGCCTGAGGAGGGTGCCTCACTCGCCACCGATTATCTATCAACCACAGCAGAATATATTGATCCTTCTCAGCCGCATTTAAGACAGCAGCAAACAGTACACAATATGGATATTCAATTCATACGGTTTCTCCCTATTTTTTTCTATTGAGGTCTAGCAAGGCAAATGTCCACTGCAAAATACATATCCTGGCTTAAGGTCATTTGATTCCAAAAGCTCCATAAGCCCTGCTCCTGATACTATAACGACGCCTGTGGGTGTTGGTAAATATTGTTGTTCCAGCTTATGAAGGGAAAACAACACAAACAAGTCAGAACTAACAACAAAGACTTTTCCACTGTGAAAAATCTCCACAAAATGTCTGCCATACCTCAGACACACATGCTGAGCATTACAGAGGCATCCATGTCTGACAGACAAATTTCACCTCAAATGCCTGTCACCTCTATAACTCATCCTCTGGGATCTAATCCAACTCCTGCTCTATATTCCTCTGTACTGAAAGAAAGAACAGTCACTGAGTTGACTGGTCATGTAATTTCTACTGCAATCTCCTCACAACCTCCTCCTGGGCATGAGCAGGTGAATGTTGAACGGGCTCTTGATGTTTCTTTCAATGTAACTGATCTGTTTAACAGAATAGCTGAAATGTTAGACAAGGGTCTGACACAGACTGCTGAGAGGATCACTAGAGATATCAGAGCAGACTTCCAAAGTATTGGTAACAGGATAGAATCTATTGAACATAAATTGGACGCTAATGTCTCAAGGATTGATCAGAATACTGACCATCTACAATTCATGCAAGAACAACTAGAAGCTGCTCAAGATAGGATAGATGATTTGGAAAACAGATCTCGGAGAGATAATTTCAGGGTAAGGGGGATACCTGAATCCATAGTTAATGTTCACTCTGCTATACAAGACATCATTAGAGATCTGATTCCATCCATTCCCGCACATAAGTTGGAATTAGACAGAGCGCACAGATCCTTAGGCCCGTTACGCAAGGACGGTTTACCTAGAGACGTGGTAGTTAAACCACATTATTATTCCACCAAAGAGGAAATAATGCAAAAGTCCCGTCAACAAGAACATTTGCAGTACCAAGGAGCAAAGATCCAAATATTTTCTGACATTTCCCCCACACTATTCAGAAGAGGAGAGCAATGAAACCATTATTGTCGGCCCTAATGAAGAAGGAAGTCAAGTATAATTGGGCCTTTCCCTTTGCTCTAAAATTCACCTATAATGGTAGACATTATGCTGTACGCAACTTTCAGGAGGGGGAAAGATTACTATTAGACCTAAGAATAATCGCAACCGCACCAGACATGGATACTACACCTCCACAGCCTCTCTCAGCTAAAAGACAGACACCTACTAGCCCTACTTCGGGCGAATGGAATAGAGTAAAACACAGGAAAGTTGGGAAAAACTCAGCAACCTGACTTGGATCACTAATTCCAGTTGAACTTTCCCGGAGGAGACACCAATTGGGGATTTGAGGGGGGGGGAGAGGGAAGGGGGAGGGGAAGACTCCCCCCCTTTTTTTTATTTTCCTTTTTTTTTTTTTTTTTCTCTCCACCAATGAGAGTATATGTGTATATATAGGAATATATATAGGGATATGCATATAATATGTGAAATTACAAAGAAATGTTTTCATTTATTTTTCCCCAATGAGATTATATGCGTTTATATGAGAATATATATAGGGGTATGCATATAATATTTGAAATTACAAAGAAAGAGGGCCCCCCCCCCTTTTTTTTTCTCTCCACCAATGAGAGTATATGTGTATATATAAGAATATATATAGGGATATGCATATAATATGTGAAATTACAAAGAAATGTTTTTATTTATTTTTCCCCAATGAGATTATATGCGTTTATATGAGAATATATATAGGGGTATGCATATAATATTTGAAATTACAAAGAAAGAGGGCCCCCCCCCCCTTTTTTTTTTTTTTTTCCCCCAATGAGATTATATGTGTATATATGAGAATATTTATAGGGGTATGCATATAATATGTGAAATTACAAAGAAATGTTTTTATTTATTTTTCCCCAATGAGATTGTATGCGTTTATATGAGAATATATATAGGGGTATACATATAATATTTGAAATTACAAAGAAGAGGTTTTTTTTTTTTTTTTTCTCTTCCCTCTTCATCGCTCCTCCTCTGGGAAACCTCGTTACGGCACATGTCTTAATGCATAAACTGTACGAGATCAATTTCTTCCTAAAAACAAGTTGTATAGGATAACGTATAGACTGTTGGTAGTGGGTGGTGGTGAGGCATTGAGCCTCTACTCACTTTCCAGACAGACTTTTTGTCGTCCTGGGAAGCGGGTGTTTGGTCCCTCAACACTGGACCACTTTGGAATATCTTCTTTAAATGGGGGAAGGGAGATTAGTCCCTCCCCCCATTTCGGGTCATGATTTGACCTTATGTTATGCCACATTTTGCTTTATTGTTTACTGTTTTATTTTTTCCTTTTGATTTCTCCTTCTTTCTCCCTGTCTTTCCACTCTGTATTCTCCTCTCTGTCGGCCTACCTGTCAGGATATGGGTTTTCTAGGTTACAGACTCATTACATGGTATACATTCTGGAGGATGTAAGGTTTAGGTTCCATGGCTGGACCAAATAGCTCTTCCACACCCCTTCGTGTTGTAACACACAACACTCAGGGGCTGAACTCTCCTATTAAGAGACGAAAGGCTTTTCAAGCCTATAAGTCTATGCATGTGGATGTTGTTTTACTACAAGAGACACACTTCCCAAGGCGGTACACCCCCTCTTTTTTACATGCTCACTTTCCAGTGTTCTATTTATCTAAGGCGGAAAATAAGACCAAAGGGGTGGCTATTTTATTTTCTAAATTTTGTAAATTCACTTTGATTAAGGAATACAGGGACTCGGAAGGAAGATTTGTTTTGGCTAAAGGAACCCTAGATGAAAAAATGTACACTTTTGTCTCATACTATGCACCAAATAGGGGACAACAGAATTTTTTTTCACAGATGCTAGATACTCTCCGACCTTTTATGGAGGGTATCATAGTTATGGGGGGGGGACTCCAACTTGGCCTTTCATTCGGGTTTGGATAAATCTAAACCAAATAAGACTAAAATAATTAGGCCGACTAAAGCTAGTACTCAAGTGGCACGTATGCTACACCAATCTAGGTTGATTGATATTTGGAGAGAATTGAACCCAAACGCTAAAGACTATACACATTTCTCTAATCCCCACCTATCTTATTCACGAATAGACCACATATTGATTTCGAGTCACCATGTCCCGGCAGCCGTTGAGTCAACTATTGCAGATGTTCCATGGTCGGACCACTCTATGGTTCTGGTATCTCTAAGACGGGAGAATACAGCCCATAGAGTGTCTCATTGGACTCTTAATCAATCTATTTTAAAAAATCCAGCCCTTGTGACGGAAATTGAACAAGCTATAAAGGAATATTTTGAATTTAATGATACACAAGAAGTTTCCCCGGAAACTCTATGGGCGGCCCACAAGGTAACAGTTAGAGGAAAAATAATACAAATTGCGTCCAGACTTAAAAAACAAAAGAGGGTGGAGGTGAGAGAGCTAGAAGAGAAATATCTAGACTTGCGCAGAAAACATAAGTCAGATCCTTCTGGATTTCCCACCTCTTCACTTGATGCCGCTAGATCGGCCCTGAACTTAGCACTAACAGCACGGGCAGGAGAAGATATGAAATGGACAGGTGCCAGATTTTACCAATTGAAGGATAAAATAGGGCCGATGCTGGCAAATAAATTGTCACCTAGATTTTAAGCAAAGACGCTCCCCAAGATTAGACAAGCAGATGGATCCCTTACTTTAAATCCTCAGCGGATGATGGAAACCTTCCATGATTTCTATTCTAGACTTTACGCTTTTGACGATAAATCTACTTCAGATAAAATAGAGAAATTCTTGGATAAAATAAGTCTTCCTACTTTGAAAAAGGAACATATGGAGATATTGGAGGCTCCCATATCAACTGAGGAAGTTCTATCAGTAATTCAAAATCTAAAGACGGATAAGGCACCGGGACCCGATGGTTTTTCCTCTCCATATTATAAAACATTCTCAGTTATCCTTACGCCTTACTTAACTCGCTTTTATAATTCCTTGACAGATGGTATTTCTATTAATAAACAACTTAATATGGCTTATATCTCAGTGATCCCGAAACCTGATAAAGACCTTAGTCTAGTTGAAAATTACAGGCCAATATCTCTTATTAATAACGACCTCAAAATATTAACCAAAATTATGGCCAATAGAATGTCCCCTTTCATGAACCAATATATTAATGGGGATCAGGTAGGATTCATTTCAGGGAGGCAGGGACCGGACCAGATAAGAAGGGCAGTTGATCTGATTTCCATTCTACAATCTGGGTGGATTGGGGATCGTGGACAAGAAGGGATGCTCCTTTCCCTAGATCTCCAGAAAGCCTTTGACTCAGTGTACTGGCCATATATGTTTAGGGTACTGAAGCAATGGGGTTTCGGCTCTAAATTCATGGGAATCTTATCTGCGCTCTATTCATGTCCGGAAGCCAAACTCTGTGTACAGGGCCTATTCTCAGAACCTATTAAGATCCGGAGGGGCACACGACAAGGATGCCCCTTGTCTCCTATGCTATTCGCAGTCATGATCGAATCTTTGGCTATAGCTATTCGTGATGACCCGGATATCAAGGGAATTAAATGCTCTCAAAAGGAACATAAATGTGCATTATTTGCAGATGATCTATTACTTTTCATAACCTCACCTCCATCCTCTCTTCCTGAAATTATTTACCTATTGACTGACTTCGCTAGAGTGTCGGGACTCAAAGTAAATTGGGCTAAATCCAGAGCGCTTAATGTGTCACTCCCTGAACCCACAGTTTTAATGTTAAAAAACAAATATGAATTCAAATGGGAAATTTCATCTATCAAATATTTACTAATCAACCTGACTTCGAAGTTTGAGAATCTCTATTCTGCCAACTATCCTCCTACGTTTAAAAAACTCGAGAAAGATTTAAATGAATGGGGTTCCCAGAAAATAGGATGGATTGGTAGGATTAATTCGGTTAAGATGACTCTGCTCCCCAGACTTTTATATCTCTTCCGCTCATTGCCCATCCCAATAATTAAAAGTCACCTAAAATCATTTCAGGGCAAAATCACCAGATTCGTTTGGAACAAGAAGGGTCCGCGTGTTCCTTCTCGAAGCCTCTTCAATCTAACTGAACAGGGGGGTTTAGGAGTCCCGAATTTGTGGTGGTACTACCAGTCTGCTAGGTTGGCCCAACTATCTGAAGTATATCTTAAAAAGGACCGTCCTGATTGGATTAATATAGAAGAACAAGCATCTTCTGCGTTTACTATAGAAAATTTGATGTGGTGTACCCCCAAACACAGACCCGCTATTATGTCCCCAACCCTTTCTCAAGCTTTAGTAATTTGGGATTCACTTAGGAAAAATCCTTCTCTGGTCTCGAAAGGTCAACCCTTAGCGGAGGTTTTCCTGGATCCGATCTTTGCATCTAGAGTCGACGTCGACTCCTTCAAATGGTGGCATGACAAGGGGGTGTACCGCATTGGACAGCTCTTCTCAAGATTGGGCCCTTTGCCCGAACAATTTTTTGTTGATAATTTTGATCTCCCCTCCTCCGAGAGATTGAGATTCTCTCTATTACATGATTACGCCCAAAATCTTTGGTCTGATAACCTAATTTCTGGCTCCCTATCTCCATTTGAACATAGATGCGACCAAGCCTCGGCGAGACGGGGTAATATCTCAGTTATTTATAAATCTCTCGCGTCAAATGATACAAAATTACCCCACATGCTCGCTTGGGAAAGAGAACTTGGAGATGAATGGGACTTAGAGGATTGGTATGGAAATTTTGCTAGATCTATCAAGGGTTTGCTAAGTGTATCTCTGGCGGAAGCCAATGCGAAAATCTTTACTAGATGGTACATGGTCCCTCTTAAACTGGCCTCGATGTATCCTTCATACTCACCCTTATGCTTTAGAGGTTGCCAGGGAATAGGGTCCATGTTTCACACTTGGTGGGAATGTCCAAAGATTCGGGGTTATTGGAATAAGGTGTTTCACATTGTCAGACGAGTAACAGGGTGTAATGTGCATCAGTCTCCAGCAATCGCTCTATTGAATTGTCTAATCCCACAAATCTCGAAGGTTACCAGAAAACTGATTCTATTTATCCTGACAGGCGCCAGAATTACTATTGCAGCCGCATGGAAGAAACAGTCGGTCTCTATTCTACACATGAAGAGAAAAGTCACATGGATCATGGAGCAGGAAAAGAGAATTAGTTTAATGTTAGATAAAACCATTTTGTTTACTGAAACGTGGGAACCGTGGCTTAAGTACATGGGAATCCCCTATACTCCGGGGATACAGTAGTGGCTGTTGCTCCGGGCTGATGCATAATCTTGGCAGGTGGGCTTACTCTTTCCTCTGAACTCTTTACTCTTCTCATCTCTATCTCCCCCCCCCTTCTCTTCCTCCCCTTTTCCCCTTTTTGTTTTTCTCTCCTTTTCTTTTCTTTTTTTCTCTTAATTTTAGATTCGAGAAAACTAAACATAGTACATTACTTCTCATAATGTGATATTCTCACTTTGGGGATAATGGGTTCGGAAATACTCATTATATATCGGGTTTTTCTATTATAGTTAACCCTGGGTAGGATGTTGTCTTGGTTCTTTAGACAAATGTTAGATCAAGTTGCTTTTGGGGAGGTTGGGTGGAAGGGACAGGTCCACCTCTAGGATACAGAGTGATCCCAAGAGGGGTGTCGGAGAGGCAGAGATTGTCCTGGATACCCACCTTCTTGGGGTCTATAAAAGATTGGTCTACTACATCCCTCATTGCTTTAATATTCTGGATCAGACCATAGGATATATGAGATCTCGGGGGATTAGGGAGGTGATTTGGGACAAACTATATTACCTATGGGGTTCTGACTTATCTTAATAGTTCTCATTTCTCTTTGCAGTTCAATAAGTACTACCCTCTGAGGTTAAAAATGTTGGAAACGATAAACACTGAATGTACCTGTTTATTCTCAAATGTATGTTCAGCTGTAATATTTACTGTGTTATTTGGCGCATAGCTGTATATTTTATATTTTTTTGTTTTGAAAATAAACTTAAACTTGAATGATAAAAAAAAAGAAATGTTAATATCAGAGAATAGCTATGATGGGTGTGAGTTAGACACATATAACATGTATGGATAGTGTTTGAATTAACTTTAGAATTTGGGGTAAGTTTTTTTTTTTTTTTTTTTAAGACATTACTTCTCCCAGACCAGGTCAGGGTCAGTGCTTACCACTTTTGGAGGTTCATGCAGACCTCAGTTAACAAGGGACAGAAGTTGACTTTGTTAACCACTTAAGGACTGAGCCTCTTTCTGAGATTTGGTATTTAACCTCCCTGGCGGTATTCCCGAGCGTGACTCGGTTAACATTCAGTGCCAGAAGCGGTAACCCCGAGTCACGCTCGGGGTGCATTTTTTTTTCCCCCAAAAATTCCTGGCGATTTTCCCGCTGGATCGCCGGTCAGACTAGCTTCCCTGGCGGTCTTCACGTGTGTGGCACGGGGTGAGATTTTTAAGCTAATATCGGTAACCCCGTGCCACACACGCGCTTACCTCGCTGGATGCAGAAAAAGTTTACTTACCTTTTCTCTGCGATCCAGCGATGAATCCCCGCAGTACACGGCGGGCGGATGTCCGCCTGATGCTGTGTGTTCCGCCGATTCCCTTCCCTGCGAGCGTCGCGACGTAGGGGGGGGAACGGCGCCAAATTTAAAAAAGTAAACAAACACTATACATACAGTACACTGTAATCTTATAGATTACAGTACTGTATGTAACACACCATGTCCCTAGTGGTCTGCCCTGTACACTACATGTCATTTTGTATAATAAAAACTTTTCTTTCTCCCTGCAAACTGTAGATTGCCCATAGCAACCAAAAGTGTCCCTTTATGGCAAAAATTGTTTTAGAGCAGCTAAAAAACAGCGATAATAAATCAGAATCACTTGCAGAATTTAGCGATAGCGATTTATGGGAAATTCGTCATAAAAAAAAAAAAAAAATGACAGCAAAAATTCTGCAACTGAGCAAATTTCAGTGATTTTGATTTGATTACATTATTGAATAATTTTTACTATAATTATATTATCATTTGTGATCATTTTTTATAATTATTTATTATATTATAATTTTTAATTAAAAAAAAAAAAAAAATCATACCCGGGATGCCTATTAGACTCTTGTTTGAATAGATTTAAGTGAGTTATTCCTAAGAATTACAAGCCTACAGTATAAAACGCCAAATTCCCTTGCAAATAATGGTACCGCTTTTAGCACCTAAAATCTTAAAGAATCATACCGCCAGGGAGGTTAAGTTAAAAACATTTTTTTTTGCTATATATATTTTTTTAACACCCTAGAGAAAAAAATGATGGTCGTTGCAATACTTTCTGTCACATTGTATTTGTGCAGAGGTCTTGCAAGCACACCTTAACCACTTAAGGACCACACCATTATGCAGCTTAAAGACCTGGCCACTTTTTGCGATTCGGTAGGCGGCAGAGGGCACCAGAAGAGGCGGGGACCCTGTCCTGTTGCCAATAAAAGTGATATTGCGGTGAAACTGCTGCAGACATCACTATTATCTGAAAGCAGATCGCCCGCTGAAGAAGAGGATACTAGGGTTATGGTAGCTAACTGCTGCCATGCCAATGGTATTCCAAAAATCCATACCAGACCCTTTATCCGAGCACGCAACCTGGCCGGCCGCAGGAAAAGAGGGAGTACGAGAGAGCAGCCCCCACCCCTTGTGAACCGTACCAGGCCACATGCCCTCAACATGGGGAGGATGCTTTGGGGGTCTATGACCCCTCAAAGCACCATGTTCCCATTTTGATGGGGACAAGGGCCTCATCTCCACAACCCTTGCCCAGTGGTTGTGGGGGTCTGCGGGCGGGGGGCTTATCAGAATCTGGAAGACACCTTTAACAAAGGGGACCCCCAGATCCCGGCCCCCCCATGTGAATTGGTAAGGGGTACATTGTACCCCTACCATTTCACAAAGAAAGTGTAAAAAAATTGTGAACAGCATCCTGTCTCCACCAGAGACACCCCGGGAATGACGTTGCGGCATTTTTTAATAAAGGACTTATCCCAACTGTCTGTGTTTTTTTCACACTTTTTTTGTGAAATGGTAGGGGTATAATGTACCCCTTACCAATTCACATGGGGGGGCAGGATCTGGGGATCCGCCCGCAGACCCCCACAACCACCAGGCAAGGGTTGTGGGGATGAGGCCCTTGTCCCCATCAACACGTGAACATGGTGCTTTGAGGGGTCACAGACCCCCAAAGCAACCACACCATGTTGAGGGCATGTGGCCTGGTACAGTTCAGGAGGGGGGGTGCTCTCTCGTCCCCCCTCTTTTCCTGCAGCCTGTCAGGTCACATGCTCAGATAAAGGGTCTGGTATGGATTTTTAGGGGGAACATTTTTTATTAAATTTGGTGTAGAGTTCCCCTCAAAATCCATACCAGACCTGTACCTTAAGAACCTAAACTTCATCTAGCTCAATTGGTTGACACCTGGTGAGCCTAACAACCAGGACCAGGATTGCATGGCCCTTATTTACTTCTAGACTACTTTTTGTGCCCCCCACCCCCATTCATAAAGACCAGTTTTGAGTGTGCTCTACAGCAATTGATCCAATGCTCATGACAGCTCATACCCTGGTATATTTTATCTTGTATTTGCATATCGTAACTAACATACTATTATTTTGGAGGTTGAACAAGACCCTTCTGCAAGATCAGATAACTATGACTGAAGTGTCCCTGGAACTCGCCTCATACTTTCGCTCTAATAATATCTCAGAGATGAGGCCACTCATTTATGAGAAGAGCATAGGAGTAAATGTGTTTTTTTTTTAAACCATGGGGCTAGGCTGACAATAAAAAAAAAAAATCCAAGTGTAATTATTTTTTACAACCGTATTCAACAGCTCAAAAGTACCCATAAAATTGATTGGCAATATCCACTCAACAGGAATTACATTTGGGGAAAGGCTAAACTACCTACTTTATCACGAGGTCAAATGCTGACTATGGGCCAGATTCTCAGAGGCGCTACGACGGGGTATCTCAGATACCCCGTCGTATCGCCGTTTTTTTCCCCGGGTATCTATGCGAGTGATTCCTACAATCACTTTGGCATAGCTACGGGTGAAGATCCGACAAGTGTAATACAATTACACTTGCGGATCGTAGATGTAATGACAACTCCAGCCACTAGGTGGCATTTACGTTGTTTTCTCATTTGCCTATGCAAATGAGGCTAATACGCCGATTCCAGAACGCTTTTACGCCGCCCCGTCGTCGCTTACGTCGTTTTCGTCCGCGTAAGGTTACCCCTGCAAAGATGTGGAGTAACCTTACGCAGTACCGTCGGATGCCGTCGGGTGCCGTTGGATGCCATGTTAAGTATGGCGTCGGGTCAGCGTTGGCTTTTTCCATCAGTTACGTCGTTTTACTAAGTCGTTCGCGAATAGGGCATTGCGTAAGTGACGATCACGTCGTTTTGACGTCGGTTTCAATGACGCTTTCCGACGTGAGCTGGAGCATGCGCACTGGGCTTTTTCCCCGGCCGGCGCATGCGCAGTTCGATCGACGCGGGGGCGCGCTTAATTTAAATACAAGCCACCCCCTTTGAATTACGCGGCCTTACGCTGGGCCATTTACACTACGCCTCTGCAAACTACGGAGCAAGTGCTTGGAGAATACGGCACTTGCTCTGTTAAGTTGCGGCGGCGTAGTGTAAATAGCTTACGCTACGCCAGGGGAAATCTATGAGAATCTGGCCCTATAGAAATATAAATGCTTCTTCTATAAATACAGTAATAAACTGACATCTTCCCAGTCTTCCTTCTGGGTTTGTGGCCTCTGGCTACATGAGTGGCCTGGGATGTGAAGATGTCACTCCTGCACATGTGCGCAGGAGTCGCAGTTTCTGCCTATAAAGGTCCAGCACTGTAAGTTGGACCTTCAGAGCGCATGCGTTGGTGATGTCAGAGACTGTCTCTGATGTGCACTTTAATTCACTGATTGCACTTTACATTCACTTGTGGACTTTATATTTATACTTATATATTTTATATTTATATATATATCTATATTTATATACATTTATTTATTTATTTATGTATTTATAGATTTACTATTGTTTGGTCACTTTTGTTATGTTTGGTTATTTCTTGGTAGCGCAAGATCATCTTATTATCACTTCAATCAAATAAATAAACATGTCACAAATTAAAACTGTGTCAGAAACGCCATATCAGCCATATCAATAGCGTATATATATAGAGGCACAGAAAAGGCATATGAACGTGTGAGCCTGTAAATGGATAGACTCAATTAAGCCAGAAACAAACCCCATTTCTTGATAAGTGTAAAACAATTCTAGGTTGAAATGGTTGCAATAGATTGGAAGTATTTTGCAGCTATTTGCCTAGTAGATTTGCAGCGGTGTTTGTTTCTCCAGCATCTCAGTGCTGCATCATGTGTGATTAAGGTTCCTGAAAGCAAACAGACATCAGGGTGTATCTTACGGCAATAAGTAAGAAGTCAAGCATCTACGGATGTAGGAGATCATGTTATGTAGCTTTCAAGTATGGGCCATGCCGTCCACAGGCTGCTTGACCAAGCCAGTGGAGTCAGGGACATATAATCTGGGAATTTAAACCTACACTGTCTGCCCTCCCAATCGCAAGTTAACGGAGTAAAAAAAAAGTAGAACATATTTCTGTCCAACTGAAGGGAGGGTGAATCAGTCAGAAAATGAAAATGACATACCAAATGAGGGTAACAAGGAAGAAGTAGAACGCACAAACTCAATCTTTGGCATTTATAGCTGAAAGCTGTAATTCAGACATTAGGCATCATCCGGGGCTCTGAAGTAGTGGGCCCTGTTGTTGTTATTGGGAGTGCAAGCGACCTAGCCTCCCTGGCGGGCTTGTTTCAACTTCTTGGGCTGACATTTCTCAGGAGACGCAAATGGCGAGCGTGGGGGGGGGGGGCTCCTTTACAAAGGGGAGGCGGAATTTGTGGTACCAATCCACTGGTCCCAGATGGAGGGAGTTGCAGAACTCCGGTAGATCATCAGGGGAGTGAAGGGAATGCTGTCGGCCCTTGTGAGTCTTAAATAGGGCAAATGGAAAGCGCCAGGTGTATCGTAGGTCTTTCTCACAGAGCTTGTCTAAAAGGAGGCACAGAGACCTGCGATTTTTCAGAGTTATTTGAGACAAGTCATGAAAGAGTATGATTTCTCCATTGAATATAATCGGATTTTTCCGGCAGGCTTTCTGCATGATATCTTCCGACAGCAAATCATGCCACGTGGAGGCATGGTGTCTGGGTCGCGTGCTCTCTGCCCCAAACAATTTTGGTGGTCAAAGACCAGGCGACTTTTTATTCGGCACTGACAATTGTTAACAAAATTAACGTCCTTTTTCCCCCACAAATAGGGCCTTATTTTGGTAGTATTTGATCACCTCTGCGATTTTTTATTTTTCACTTGTAAGTAATGTGCACTGATCATGTAGATTCATTGTGTCATGTGTTGCTCTGTACAAACACAGAGTAGTAGAGTGAATCTTCACATTCCTGTGTCAGCAGTTTCAGTTTGTGTTGAAACATAAGTCATGTGGCATGGTACTGCACAGGTTAATGCATAACCACTGTCAGTAGGGTTTAACTGACATTTCCTGTGAAGAAACTACATACCCTACAATCCCTGGGTCTCGCGGTTTCAGTGCGTGTGCATGAGAGAACTATACAGTACTTAGATCTGACACAGATAAAAGCAGGCAGAGCATTCACAGATACACTCATGCAGTGTTTCATCACATATCTAGTTAAAACATAATTACACTAATATCTAGTTAAAACAACAACAACAACAACAAAAATTTAAAATGTATAATGCCTTTAAAACTCAGATTTTTTTTTACAGTTTTTAAAAAAAATAGTACAACCAAATAAGTGACTTATTCTAAAAACTTTTACCAGGTCATCTATTTAATTCTATACCAAATTAAGCTATTTTCTATTAACCCGCCAATGTGTGCAGAATACCTATTATATGAAGTACAATATAGATCTGTATGCACACACTGTGACAGTGTATAAAGCAATCAAATATTACCTTTATAAACATCCCAGGGTTCTTTAAAAAACAAAACAAAAAAAAACTTCTATTGACTCTACTTTTACTGGAGAAGAAGATCGAGGACATACAATCCACGATTGCCTTTTCCCCCAGAACCCAGCTCTGGATTCAATTAGAGCCTAAAGGAGAACAATGAACACAAGACCAGCAGTATAAATCCCAGACTCTTTTCCTGAAATATTGTGTGCATGCTGTTAGGAAGTCCTAGTGCTGGAATGCATGTGTCTGTTAGTGCATGAAGTCCTTACTTTATTAGCTGAAGGAGCGCTTCATAAAGTCCAGATACGATTAAAAATATTGAAGTGGTGAGGAGAACCAGCAGACTAAAGCAGAAAGGCAAACTTAGAAAAGCTATAAAATAAAGACAGGCAAGAGGTCAAGAACAAGCAAGATAAAGAGGAGACAGAAAATTGAAGTTTAGTGAAAAATAACTACTCAAGAAGAGAAGGAACAGCGCAGACAATGAACACTGATCTCAGAAGTTGACAGTGAAAGAAATACAATTGAAGACAACATATCTTGGTTAGACAGGCACCAAAATATTTGAACAATAAAATAATGTTCCTCTCGGCCATCATTCCACCCTCAACACATAGAAAACCATTACTGTGCACCACAATGTTACATTTTCTGATTTGATCTGACTTACTTTAGTTACAGTACATGTTGTTGCTATTAAATATTGGTGTATGACCTGCTGATTAATGATTAGCTACATCCTTATGAATGGAAGTAGAAAATAATGATAACACGAAGAAGGAGAATATGGAGGGTGGTGAGAAAAATGATGACAGACAAAAGCATCAAAAGTGTAGGAGAATGATCATGTAGAGATGAGGAGAGTTCAAATGTATGTAAGCAGTTGATAAATACAGAGTGGATAGATTACAAAGATAAAAGAGTACAAACTTAAAAAAAAAATGCACATCTGAATGGTCACTGAACAAGAAAATGATAATACCCTGGGTCAACTGTGATCTGTTGTTCCTTCTTGTTTATATCAATGCAAATTGGGTTGACCCCTTTTGTATTGCCTTGTGGAATCACCTGTGACAAAAAGTCATTAATGTTATTATGAGCTATGTCTAAATCATACACTGGCAGTAGGAGAACAGGGAGGTGTCTGGGATGAGCAGTGAATTGTATGTACCTGAGTTTGTGTCTTTGCACATGCCCAGTCATGGCGGCTGTGCCACCGGATAACGTCATGTTAAGTATCATTATGAATGGTCTGCAGGCATTCACCCGGCGGTTTGGGGTATATAAGGAGGATTAGGGGTGAGTAGACTGGCAGTTCTTATTGGCATACCGGGTGTCTGTACTGCAATCTATTTAGGTGAGTAAACAAGCTGCTTGACACCAATGGTTTGGTCCTTTCTGCTGTGAGATCTTAACTGGCTTTCTACCCTGTTATGGTTTATAGTCAGCATGGGAATGGTAATGCTAGACTATTTAGGCTTCCTGTATGGAGCACCATCTAGCGAGTATTTTTTTCTTGTTTGTTTGTTTTTGATTAAGCTGCATGTGGACATCACTTGCTGTACAATTTCTATTCCAATGTTTTTTTGGATCTCATGGAATATTTATTAAGGTTAGCAATATGATCTAGTTCCCTTTTGTTTGCCCCTATGTGTGCGATAAGTATACTGTGGCTAATTCTTCTATACATTAGGACATCTAATATTTCTCTTATAGATTTATGTACCATGGGGGGTAGTTTGAGACCTGTCTTGATTGGTATAGTTTGAGACCTGCATTGATTTGCATGATAGTCTTATGTATGAAGTTGACCATCGATTTCCCTGTCTCTTTCTGCAACTGGAAGTAAAACACTGGATCATTTTTTATTCGTTTAGAGGTTACAATTGTTTTGCTTATTTATGGTACCACTATGTTGTGTTGTAATTTACATTATGATGTTCTCACTGCCACTTCCTTTGCCTCCTTGATACTCTGATGCCCAAACTGGGGGCATCTTGCATACTTACTATGCACATGCATGTAAGACATGAGTCATATGAATTGAATTCAGCTGAATAATGTAATTGACTATGTAATCATGGTTTATGTACATAATTATTGTTTATCTTTTTAATTGCTCAGTTGCCACTGCTATCCTTCCCATGTGTCCTTATGATGTTCTCACTGCCACTTCCTTTGCCTCCTTGATACTCTGATGCCCAAACTGGGGGCATCTTGCATACTTACTATGCACATGCATGTAAGGCATGAGTCATATGAATTGAATTCAGCTGAATAATGTAATTGACTATGTAATCATGGTTTATGTACATAATTATTGTTTATCTTTTTAATTGCTCAGTTGCCACTGCTATCCTTCCCATGTGTCCTGAAGAAGCAAAAACGGTAAACACGTTGACCCTTTTTATCACATAAAAAGTTCTCATAAGGCACCCAGCCTCTGTGTGAATATATTATGTCAAATAATTTGGCAAATGTGAGTTGGTTACTAAGCTGTGCACCAAATAAAATTGTTCATACTCACTTTTTTAGTCTAGAACAGGGGTATGCAACGTGTGGCACTTCAGCTGTTGCAGAACTACAATTGTAACTATCATGCCTCTGGGAGTAATTGTAACTGCCAAACTTACAATGCCTCATGGGAAATGTAGTTCCACAACAGCTGGAGCGCCAAAGATTGCCTACCCCTGGTCTAGAATGTATTTTAATGTTTTTTTAATAAAATATTATACACTATACTGCATTTGTTCCCTTTCATGCCGACACCTATGTTTAAAGATTTTTTTTAACTATTACACTCACTACATTCAAACTGACATTTACAAAGAAAAAATGCTATTAAAATTTCTAGTAAATGACAGTTCCTGGCTGCTTACTTCTGTTTGTGAACAGGCTGGAGATTCCCTTCATCTACACCTGACCTTAACTTTGATTATAGGGGGACCTTGTGCAAAACCTCAATTCTATTCCAGATCCTTAGGGTTGGTATGAATTTTAAGCAGAAGCCATGCAAAAAAAAAAGAAGAAGCATGCAGCTTGTCAGGCCAGAAAATGAGGGTGGATGAGAGATTTTGCCATGTAAACCATACCTGGCAACATACCCTCAGCATGGGGGTACTATGTTGATGAGGACAAGGGCTTCTTCCTTCAATGCTGTGGTTTGAGTAGGGGGTCTATCATAATCTGGAAGCCCTCTTAAAAAAATAGGATTAGTGAGGGGTTGATAGCGCTACTACTGTTTTACCAAAAAAAATTAAATAGTAATTAAAGACACCACATTTTTTCATTAAAAAAAAACATGTCCCACAACATAAATTCATCTTCAGTCACATTGACATTGAGATGCAGATCCTCATCAATCACAAGGAACATTGCCTGCTGATCCTCCAAAAGAAAAAAAAAAACCTGCCACTATATTTGGTATCATTGTTCATTTACCATGAATGATTATTTACAAAACTGTCATAAAAGTGCAGGATATACCCAGTAATGTCATTGACCAAATATTGCCATGACCATATTTGATTGATGTCATTGTTCAAATATTTCAGCTATATCAATGTAAAGCTATAGCTGCCCTACAACAACTCCTATGTTGGAGAGTGAGGCTGGGTTCACACTATCTTGGATTGCGACTCACAGCAGGGGTCCATGGCATCCCTGTTCACCATTTCAGGTCTGATTTTAGCCCAAATTTGGTTCTGAATTTGGGCGTGAAATAGACCAAAAAATGCATAGGACTCTTGTGCAAATTCGCACCAGAGCCTCAGCAGAGATATGTGAACCAGTTCCATAGAGAGAGGGAACCTGCATTCAATTTGCAATAGTGTGAACCCAGCCTTACACATACTATAACAACAGTACTGAAACATAGAAACAAACTATTAGGCAGTTCTGCCCACTATATCTCACAGCCTACGGCAAATAATGTTAGCAAACTTGTATCTAAGAAAACTTTACAACATAATAGGTATTGCAACAGTATGGGCTAGTAAAATCCTAAAAAAATAGTCTTTGGCTTTGGAAATGTTTAGAAGTTATTCCCTTAAAAATTACTATATGGATCATGGTATAAGTAAATTTATCATAAAATATACAGTTAGTAATGCAACTTGCTTACATAGTTAAAACATCTTTCACAGTTTTTGGAAACTAGAATTCTTATTTATAGACTTAAATAGCTCTTCACCAATATCAATACTGTTACTAAAGATCCTGAAAATTGAAAATCCAAAGTACTGGTTATAGGAGAAAGTGGTCTTATTTCATAGGGAATAAAGACTAACCATGTGTGTCTATTTCCCCTTTAAACCATCTCTACAATTAGAAGTTTATATGGACCATTTTTCTATAGTAAATCAGGAAAGATGAAATTGACAGTCTGTAGCCACGCTGCACTGTATCCTTAACACTCATTATTAAAGCATATGTTCTTGTATAGACAAAGCAAGATGATTCAAGGTTTATAATGACTTATTTCATAGGACATTAATTTAATTTGCCTTCAGTAAGTACATTCCCCTATTTGCAGCAAGCTTTTAACTATTGTTTTATTATTTTGTATTAATCTTCTTTCGCTGAATACATTGACAGAGCTGTCATGATTACACATGGCACTTGAGAAGTAAGAGAGATACATAGAGTTTGCTGGATTTGTAAATTAATACCTTTTGGCAAGGTTAGCCCAGTGGTTCACCAGCAGCTGGTAGAGGCATTGTTGTAGGGCGTGCTAGATAAAGCCAAGCAATGAGGAAATTGACAACATATGGCGGGTCACCACTTTCTGAAAGGCTCAATATTACATATCATGATCGGTTCAGTAGAGTACTTCCGACAGTTTGATTTGTTGAGACTGCGATGTCATTTCATTTATCATATCACCCATGCAGAATACATCCTTGCCGCTTGTTTAATTAAGGTTACCTTTGTCAATGGAAAAGTTAATTACACACACGATAGTACAATTAGATCACTGTATTTTAGGAAGTACCATTGTGTTTATTTTTAATCTTTAAAAATTGTTTATGCAGGGTATGTCCCTCTGAGGTGTCACGCCTCATTTACACTCACTGACTGGCAGCAGAAATGAATAGAGTATAGGAAGATGAATGCGAAGCACGTTTTCAGTGTGAGTAACATTGTGAATAGAAATAGAGAGATGAGTCGTCCAATAGCCAACATTAATGCTGGCCAAGCAGATGGCCGGGCTTTAAAAAGCTAATTTTATGACTTGTGGACATACTGCTATGTGAAGCAAATCTCATCTGCGACAATATATCAATGTACTTTGGTATTAAATGCAGCACACCACAATATTATTTTCAGGAAACAATATATCTTCAAAAAAAAACTGCTTTATATTGCAATAATAAAACTGTTTTCCTTTGAGGTCTTTTGGGATTGATTGGTCTAGGAGTAGACCGCACATGCGTTTGCTCACTTTATAAAGGTTTGTTTCCAGTTCTTAGCATTTGGAGTTCATGCACAAGTACATGTAATTTCTCAGAGCTTTACAAGAGTCACATCCCTCCTGTCCTTTCTGAATTGAACTGTATTGTACTTCTGCTGTCCCCCCTCTACATTGTAAATTACTGCACAAACTGTTGGCGCTATTTAAATCCTTAATAGTAATAATAATTACATTGTAAAAAAAAACTGTAAGGTCTGTTTCAGCAGACAGATTAGACCGTGTGTACGGGCAAACAGACGGATTTGGCCACCCGACAGATTTCAAAGCATGCTTTGAAATCTGTCGGCTGGGAACCCGTCCGCCCGACATGTCTGCTGGTTAGAACGCTAACCAGCAGACATGTCTTCTCGCACACGTGCCGAATGGTTTCGACGCATGCGCGGAAGTGTTTTACTTCCTGGTGCGGTGACGTGGCGGCGTCAACGTCACTGCCACGTCACCGACACGTCAGCGCGCTGTCTGCTGACGGGGATTTTGGTTTGCTCGTGTGTACACGCGAGCAAACCAAAATCCCAGCAGACAGATCTGTTCAAATTGGTCGGTCCGACCGATTTGAACAGACACATTTAATCGTGTGTACGAGGCCTAACACAAATATAATACCTGGTGATCCTGTCTTGTTCAGACACTCTTATAGAGTGATAATGCTATATTCTTCTCTGCCAATTCTTCTTCTGCATTATCATCCTGTCAAAGGAGCTTCTGACAGAGATTATGGGCCAGATTCACAAAATAATTATGGCGGTGTATCTACAGATACACCGCCGTAATTCGAATTTCCCACCGGAGTATCATTGTTTTCTATCCAGAAAACATGATACGCCGGATATACGCTAAGATCCGACTGGCGTAACTCATTTACACCTTCGGATCTTAAATGTAATGTTACGCCGGCCGCTAGGTAGTGTTTACTTAGATTTCTAATTTGTCTATGAGCCTGATACGCCGATTCCCGAATGATTTGGCACCGCCTCGTCGTCGTTTACGTCGTTTACGTAAGCGTAAGCGTAAGTTTACATAGGTCCGTCGTATGCCATGTTAAGTATGGCGTCGGGACAGCGTCGTCTTTTTCCGTCGTTTACGCCGTTTTACTAAGTCGTTCGCGAATAGGGCTTTACGTCAATGACGCTCACGTCGGCTTCATTGACGTTTTCCGACATGAGCTGGAGCATGCGCACTGGGCTATTTTTACGGCCGCCGCATGCGCAGTTCGATCAGCGCGGGGGCGCGCTTAATTTAAATACAAGCCGCCCCCTTTGAATTACGCGGCCTTACGCTGGGCCATTTACACAACGCCGCTGCAAATTACAGAGCAAGTGCTTTGTGAATACGCCACTTGCTCCAGTAAGTTGCGGCGGCGTAGTGTAAATGGCATACGCTACGCCGCCGCCGATTCTATGTGAATCTGGCCCTATGTGTATTTCATGAGCATTATTCAGACATACTGTCAGACTACTGACATTATAAGGAAACCCACCCTGATAAATATTATGCAGCCTTTGCTGGCATGCATGCTGACATGAAGTGGTTGTAAAGAAACAGCAGGAAACTAGCACCACTGAGATGCAATAAAGAATTTAAAAAGGAAAAACATTTTTTATTAAAGGAGTTGTAAAGGTACAATTTGTTTCCCCTAAATAGCTTCCTTTACCTTAGTGTAAATAGTGGGAATCCGCGCTTAGGATATAAACGGGTGTGGGGGTGTACACGATACACGCACACTCACGCACACGCTTCCGGATCTACCAGTTGGACCGCAAGTGGAACGCATGCCGTTCCTTTGCTGGTTAGACATTCCAGGCAATGATGTGCCACGCTGACTCATTAGCCAGCGTTTTTTAGTTTTATTATCATTATTTTGTAATTCTTTTGCAGCACTGGCAACAACTCTGGACCAGTGCTAATTTTATATTTTTGTATTTCTGGACTTTTTCTTGTTTGGTTTTGTGCACCCCACTGCTGAGTGGTAGTGCTAATAAACAAATATTTTATACCAACTACTATATCAATGTATCAAGTTTTTTTTCCTCTGCTTTGGCAACTTAGGAACAGTGGATGACATCCGGCACCCAGCACTAGAGATCACCCCTAAGGAGAATAAGGACGGTAGAGCCGTTTGGAGGACCAGCCTTGGTTTATACGTGCACTTTACCCCTGCAGGGGTGAGTGTCTCTGGTGTAGTCCAAGGGAGCGAGCAGGACACTCCACACCAGAAAGAAAGCCTTGCATTACTGTGTGGAGTTACAGACAGAAGAACAGGAAGTGAGGATTTCTCAGAAGAAATAAGGACATTTAAAAGCAAAATCGAAGGATGTGGTTAGTGAAGGAGGACTGCACTAAGGTAAAGGAAGCTGTTTAGGAAAAAAAATTACCTCTACAACCCCTTTAAGTATTTTATAAAGTAAAATGACACCAGAGGCACCTGTGGGTATAGATTTATGCCAATTTTAACCACTTAAGATCCGGACCAAAATGCAGGTAAAGGACCTTGCCCCTTTTTGCGATTCGGCACTGCGTCGTTTTAACTGACAATTGCGCGGTCGTGCGGCGTGCCTCCCAAACAAAATTGGCGTCCTTTTTTCCCCACAAATAGAGATTTATTTTGGTTGGTATTTGATCACCTCTGCGGTTTTTATTTTTTGCGCTATAAACAAAAATAGAGAGACAATTTAAAAAAAATGCAATATTTTTTACTTTTTGCTATAATAAATATCCCCCAAAAATATATAAAAAAAACATGTTTTTCCCTCAGTTTAGGCCGATACGTATTCTTCTACCTATTTTTGGTAAAAAAAATCGCAATAAGCGTTTATCGGTTAGTTTTCGCAAAATGTATAGCGTTTTACAAAATAATAGCGGCGATCAGCGATTTTTTCGTGACTGCGACATTATGGCGGATACTTCGGACAATTTTGACACATTTTTGGGACAATTGTCATTTTCACAGCAACAAATGCATTTAAATTGCATTGTTTACTGTGAAAATGACAGTTGCAGTTTGGGAATTAACCACAAGGGGGCGCTGTAGGGGTTATGTGTTCCCTGTGTGTGTTTACAACTGTAGGGGGGTGTGGCTGTAGGTGTGACGTCATCAATCACGTCCCCCTATAACAGGGATGACGTGATTGATGCTGCGGCCACAGTGAAGCACGGGGAAGCCGCGTTTACGCACGGCTCTCCCCGTTCTTCAGCTCCAGGAACGGATCGCCGCACTTCAGCGGCGATCGGGTCCGCGAGTCCCGCGGTCCCAGTCCTGGAGCTTCGGACCGGGTCATGGGAGTGCGCCGCGGGCACGCGCCCGTGACCCACGGCTGGGTACTAAAACCAACGTATATATACGTTGATGTGCCCAGCCGTGCCATTCTGCCGAAGTATATGTGCAGTAGGCGGTCCTTAAGTGGTTAATAAGCACTTTAGATAATGTCAACTTACCAAAGCTTGACAATGGAGCGTGGCTGCTGTGTCATTCGCATCACTCATGCTCGTGAAATGTGTCGCATACCGGTGATATCATCCTTCCTCCTCTTTTCACCATCTGCGCTCCAAGCATCGCTTTGAGTTTTTCTCTACCATGGTCAGCTTCCTACACAGCGGTGTTCAGGGGCGGACTGGGCCAGGTGGAAAAGTGGAGATTTCCCCCCAGGCCGCTTACGTTATTAACCGATAAACCTGACTGATGGTTCGTTGCGCCCACACACCATTGGTTAAATAACCGATCGTGTCAGAACGCGGTGATGTAAAACACAACGACGGGCTGAAAAAAAAAAGTTCAATGCTTCCATTGGTTAAATTTAAAGCAAGTTGGCTTTTTTATTAACCGATGGTTAAATAACCTATGGGGCCCACACACGATCGGTTTTGACCGATGAAAATGGTCCATCAGACCGTTGTTCTCTGTTTAACCTATCGTGTGCACGAGGCCTTACAGTCCAATCAGCTGATTCATTTTGTGCTGGAGGTTGGATTACTGGAAAAGTGCCTAAGAACTGAGTGAGAAGGGTGTTGTATTGTATTTTATCATAGAAGAAGAGATATTGTCATTGTGCGTGTTAATGGATTCAAAAAACAAATAACTTTCTGAACATGAATCGTTATAACAAATATACATAAATATTGAATTATCTGAAAACAAATTGATTTGTTGTAATGAATCGTGATACTCTACAGAAATAACAAATTATCCAAAAACGAATTAACTTTACATAACGAAATTATGTATTTACGAATGAAAAAGAAAAAAAAAAAAAACACATTTTTTTGTTGTGCACAAGCCTACATCATCTTTGCAGTTCAATTGTTTATTGAACTTCAAAATCTGAACAAAACAATTATTTGCAGTTCAGAGTATCTCTGAGATGTTACTGGCTTTGCTTCACTTTGAACTCCATTAATTCATGCTGTTAGAGCAAATAGCTAACTGCTTTGCTGAGGTAATGGCCTGTTCAAAGTGGATCTTTCAGTGACTTCAGTAACTCTGCAAGAGTATATACAGTATCTCACAAAAGTGAGTACACCTCTCACATTCTTGTAAATATTTTATTATATTTTTTCATGTGACAACACTGAAGAAATTACACTTTGCTATAATGTAAAGTAGTGAGTGTACAGCTTGTATAACAGTGTAGATTTGCTGTCCCCTCAAAATAACTCAACACAAAGCCATTAATGTCTAAATCGCTGGCAACAAAAGTAAGATGTCCAAATTGTGCCCAATTAGCCATTTTCCCTCCCCGGTGTCAAGTGACTCATTAGTGTTACAAGGTCTCAGGTGTTAATGGGGAGCAGGTGTGTTAAATTTGGTGTTATTGCACTCACTCTTTCATACTGGTCACTGGAAGTTTGACATGGAAAAAAAATGAATTGTGGCCACATACAATATTGACACTTTATTATCCAATTTGGATATTTTCACTTAGCAGTGTACTCAGATGAGAGAAAAGTTAACCGCTCAGAGGTCCCAAGGAGCTAAAGCTGAAAGGTAGGATCCAACCCCTGGGTGCAGGCACTGCAATAGTATGCAAAATTGTGTGGAGAAAAACCGGGACGGCCGCACTCCAAAAAATGTTCCTTTATAATAAAACAGATCACAACATCAACATGTCACAGCAAAAAACAGAAAAGGACTGACGCATTTCACACCAAAATACATATGAATAAGCACTGTATTTTGGTGTGAAACGCGTCAGCTCTTTTCTGTTTTTTGCTGTGACATGTTGATGTTGTGATCTGTTTTATTATAAAGGAACATTTTTTGGAGTGCGGCCGTCCGGTTTTTCTCCACACAATTTTGCAGTGTACTCAATTTTGTTGCCAGCGGTTTAGACGTTAAATCATTTTGAGGGGACAGAAACTTTAGGCACTTTACATTGTAGTGTCATTTCTTCAGTCCTGTCACATGAAAATATATAATAAAATATTTATAATATTTATAAAAGTGTGAGGGATGTACTCACTTTTGTGAGATACTGTATATTAGAATCGTTATCCATTATAAAAATATATGAACAGTACAGTTAAACAAAGATTATTCAACAAAGGGCATTGAATATGTAACTCAACATAGACATTTTGTATCATTGAGGTTATATGTTTTTCGATGGAATAAGTGACTTTTGTGAACATTGTAAATAAAAGACATAACATTACAAAAGAGGCAGTGAAGCACATCCGGTGTGTAACAATGTAAATTAGGAAGCATAGCCTTTAAAACAAGCAAATATTGCTGTCCCGTATACTTGAAAAATTATAAGATATATTGAAACAAAGTTTCACAGACGTAATATGATACTCTAAATTAGTTTGAACATATTATGTACCTGTGCTCCATTTAAAGTGATCCTGCCTTGAATGTAAATGCCTATAAATAATGTACCGGTAAAGAGGAAAACTTTAATGTCCTGCTGCCTGAGCTATTCTGAAAAATCCTCCTCTGAAGTCTACTGTGGAATCCAGCACTTCAGGAGCATTGATCTTCTGGCCCCTGCTATACCCTGTATTTCCTCCCAATGACTTTCAAGAAATTACAGGACACAGTAGTGATATGGACATCCGTGGGAGGATCCAGTGAGTTCTACAAGGGCCAGGTTATAAACACTCTTTGAAGTGTAAGTTTCCACAGATTTTTTCATTTGAGAGCTTATTTGGCTTGTGTCAGTGTGCAGCAGTGCACGAGAAAGGAAAGGTTTATACTTCTTACAGACACATGAGTCGATTTACTAAAACTGGAGCGGGCAACATATGGTGCAGCTCTGCATAGAATCCAATCAGCCTCTAACTTCAGCATGTTCAATTAATTTCTGACAAACAAGAAAAATGCAGAGTTTGGCCATATTTTGCACTCTCCAGTTTGAGTAAATCTTCACCACGGTTTTCTTGTAAAAAGTCAGCCATGAAAACCGAGGGGAAAGCTGAGAACCCGGCAGGAAAACTGCCATGGAGCTTTGGCCGGGAATCCCGGCCGGGTGTATGCTCCATGGGCACTGCCTTGCAGTGCTTCCCATAGAGTATTAGTAAATCTGTCGGAAAAAAAATGCCGAGAATCCCAACGGGAAAATAGAGAGCAGCCCCGTACACATGACTGATTTTCCTGCCAGGAGAACTGGCAAGAGAGCTTTTGGCCGATAAAACTGGATGTGTGTATGCTTCCTAGCAGTTTTCCTGTCAGGAAAATAGACGGGAATCCCGACGGGAAAATAGAGAACCTGCTCTCTATTTTCCCGTTGGGATTCCCGGTGGCTTTCTTGCCGCCAGATTTACTAATACTCTATGGCAAACACTGGGGGCAGTGCCCATGCAGCATACACATGGCCGGGATTTCCGGCCAAAGCTCCATGGCAGTTTTCCTTTCGGGTTCTTGGCTTTCCCCTCGGTTTTCATGGCTTTTTACCGCTGTGAAAACCGAGCATGTGTACAGGGCTAGCAGGTTCTCTATTTTCCCGTTGGGATTCCCATCTGTTTTCCTCATGGAAAAACTGCGAGGAAGTATACACACATCGGGTTTTCCCAGCCAAAAGCTCTCATGGCAGTTTTCCTGATGGGAAAACTGGTCATGTGTATGAGGCTTCATAGTTTTTCCAATTTAAATGCAACATGAAAGCTATAATGTGAGAAAATAGCTTTGTTAAAACAGTTTATTTTAACTATGAAGTTCATGCACCAATTCCATAAGCTGCCCTTTACATACCAGCTTTGGACCTATGTTGTAATATAAAAATATTGTGGTCTGTCTCAGGCTTGCTTCACTTGGCTGTCATGAACTATAGCCAGTCAGTATATTGAAACATTTAAAAACCCAAAGGTTAAAGGAGTCAACTGCCAAACTCAATTGAGATGGCAATAAGATAAAATAAACATGAATGTGCATCTTTGTGAAACAAGGGTCATAAATAAATGTTGCATAACAATAAATTGTTGCTTTACTTTGGTTAGTAAGTACAATTTTGAACATGTTTTACAATTGTAAATGATAATGTTAAAACTACTAATTATAATGTCATTAGAAACATAAGACTAAGATAAGCAAACTGACTGTCGCATAATGAAATTTGACCTAGGTTGTGTCAATTCACTTGGTGGAGGTATGTACAAACCATTGGACATTTGTGCAATATTTACATTTTAGTAACCCTTGCTAGGTTCCTTTGCTGTATGCAGGCCAGCCCATTCATTAAGCAGAAACTCAGGCAAATTTCTAAATTTGAAATATATTGATGTGTACTGCATACCAATGGATTTGTAATTCTTGTTTTTTATTATAGGCATTTATATTGTGCTGACAATCTACAAAGTGCTTTACCTACTATTCATTCACAGCAGTCCCTGCCCTCAAGGATCTTACAATCTACAGTTCCTGTCTCACATGCATGGGACAATTTAGATAGAAGCCAATTAACCTACCAGCATGTCTGTGGAGCGTAGGAGGAAACCAGAGTAAACCTACGCAAGCACAGGAAGAACATACAAAATGCAGATTGTAACCTGGCAGGGATTTGAACCAAGGACCCTAATGCTGCAAGGTAGAAGGGCTAATCACTAAGCAGTCAATCCTGTAATTAACACAAATCAGCCACATTGTGTAGCCACTTATTTTCTGTTGACACTTATTTCCTGTTTCAGTAACTTCCTATGTCACCTCTCCAGCTCCAGACTGCTCAGTGGACTATGAATTTCTATTATAACCTCTGTGAGTAAAGATAAACTAGAAATTGGTAAAACTGGACCAGAATTCAGTACATCAATCTTCACAGCCATGAAGTGTGGAAAAGGGCTAAAATAAAACTAGACTCTCTATACTGTATATATTTTGTTGCTTACAAGCAACAGTGTCTCCACCTCAAATAAATCCCACCTCACCACTGACATATTGTGGTCCATATACTAAATTATTCCCAAGACAAGACATCTCTCTAAAACCCCCACCTCTTTTTCAGATTATAGGAAACTGTCTTTCCTTGTGGGCCTGATCTACTGGTCAGCAGCCAGTAGATTGCAGACAGGTGACTGGTAGATCACGGTCTGAGCTTTCTGAGCCGCCATCTCAGAGCATCAGAGTCCAAAGCAGAGGGGCTACTTGTAAAGCTGGGGAACAAGAGCTGCATAAGCCTATGCCTCCTCTGTAGTGCTGGCTCCTGTACCATGTGGAGTGATACCAACTGCACTCTGTCTCTTATCCCGGTAATGGTCTCAGAGTGGTGCCAACAACAGGAAAGAGGAGATCTTCAGGTCAGTGTGAAGCTATACACTGGGCATAATAGTATAGGGCTGCTTTCACACTGATGCACTTTGGTGTACCCACACTGCAGGTGCTGTGCAGTATACCTGCAGCTTTCCTGCAAGTTTTCTGTGCTTAGCCATAGGCTTCTATTATATCCTGCAGGTTTGGTGATCTTTCACAACGTGCACCATGCATGCAGGATATGATAGAAGTCTATGGCAAAGAATCATGCAGTTGTCGGGTGCTTGCAGAGTGCCCCCATTTACTTAAATGGGTTGCGATTGGCAGGCTGTACCACCAACCAAAAGCAACAGGGGGCTTAAGTGTTTGTTACCCCAGCATTGCATATTCCTGATATGTGCCTGATTTACTTGTATTAGAAAATCTCCTGTTCTTTTTATATTGCTTCCTTTGTGTGAAATCCCTGGTGCTTCTGGCATACCCTCTGCTCTCCTATTAGAAACTGACCACATTAAGCAGGAGAGCACACCATGGTCAGTTCTCTAGCTATGCTGGGAACTCAGCCTGCTCTCTGTCTTTTTTATATTCATACACACATGTTTTGCCTCTTATTTAAATTTTAAACTAAATGGATTGTTTTAAAAGATGATAGTTTACAATCACTTTAATTCATGCTGCATCATTTGTACAACTTAATCGCATGGTTTTACCACCCCCCAAACTTTACGTGTGAATGAGCCCAAAAGATGCCACTGCTGAGTCCAACTAGAGCTCATTCACAAGTGTAGCAGGCTTTGCTGCTCCTCTGAAAAGTGATCCGAGTGTGTTTGACAGGTGATGAGGAGACAATGCATTGCCTCCTTACCACCTGATTTAAACCCATGATTGCCTTGCAATGCACATGATTACAACATGGTAGTTCTGCAATTAGAGGTTTAGATCAGATGTGAGGAGGTGACACTTTTCCCTGGTGATCTTTGACTTCTCCCATGTTATTCAGGTAGATCTCCACCTCTTAACCGCTTGCCGACTGCCCACCGTAGTTTTACGGTGGCAGGTAGGCTTGGCTGCGCAAAATCATGTAATATAAGGTGATTTTGCATTGCAGCCACTAGGGGCACGCGCCCCTGGTGCTGATGCGAGTGCCCAGCGGGCGCGATCACCGCCGGGCACTCGCGATCGCTTGTGACAGAGCGAGAACCAGGAGCTGTGTGTGTAAACACACAGCTCCCAGTTCTTTCAGGGGGAGAAATGACTGATTGTCTGCGATCTGTCATTTCCCCTAGTCAGTCCCACCCTCCCTTCAGTTAGAACACAATGAGGGAACATAATTAACCCTTTGATCGCCCCCTAGTGTTAACCCCTTCCCTGCCAGTGACATTTTTACAGTAATCAATGCACTTTTATAGCACTTTTATAGAACTGGTCGCTATAAAAATGCCAATGGTCCCAAAAATGTGTCAAAAGTGTCCGATGTGTCCGCCATAAGGTCGCAGTACCGATAGAAATCGCAGATCGCCGCCATTACTAGTAGAAAATAAATATTAATAAAAATGCCATAAAACGATCCCCTATTTTGTAGATGCTATAACTTTTGCGCAAATCAATCAATAACCGCTTATTGTGATTTTTTTATGAAAAGTATGTAGAAGAATACGTATCGGCCTGAACTGAACTTTTTTTATATATATTTTTGGGAAAATTTCTTTTAGCAAAAAGTAAAAAATATGTTTTTTTTCCAAATTGTCGCTCTATTTTTGTTTATAGCGCAAGAAATAAAAAACGCAGAGGTGAACAAATACCACCAAAAGAAAGCTCTATTTGTGGGAAAAAAAGGACGTAAATTTTGTTTGGGAGCCACGTCGCACGACCGCGCAATTGTCAGTTAAAGAGACGCAGTGCCGAATCGCAAAAAGTGGCCCAGTCATTGACCAGCAAAATGGTCCGGGGCTGAAGTGGTTAAAGGTTGCCTACCCTTGTGGTAACATACGCTGCATGCATACAGCTCCAAGTGGCTCCAGACACATAAACAAACCATTAATTTACACTGTACAGGCCACATCACCCATGTGAATGACTGCAATCACTAACACACAGATTTAGCAGGAATGTTGTTGTGTTTGTTTCCACTAATAATTATTTTAGTATATTTGTAGAGAGAATATCATTTGATATTTTCAGGGGGGCCAGAAGCCCTGTCAGATAGGCTGTATGGGACATCATGCTTTCTAACAGCAGCCATTGGAAGAGTACACAGCACACCATGAGGTTGATTTACTAAAACCGGAGAGTACAAAATCTGGTGCAGCTCTGTAAAGAAACCAATCAGCTTCCAGGTTTTATTTTGTCAAAAGTTAAACAAACTGAAGTTAGAAAGCTTATTGGCTCACAGCTCCTGCTGCACCAGATTTTGCACTCTCCAGTTTTAGTAAATTAACCGCCATGTGACTAGGCTAAAGACATCTGAAAAGGGTAGGAATTAAATTAAAAAAATGTAAAGCATAAAATACTGCTGGAGAGCCACCAGAGCGGGTAAGGCCACTGAGGGGGAAGTCTGAAGTTGACCTTTAAATCTAAACAGACATGCTTAATATTCTCCTTGAACTTAGTGTTAGCAACCCTGTTACAAGTCTGTATTCAGTCAAAAGAATTATCTATTAAAAAATAAAGTGACAGTACAGATTCTAAGTCAAAATGTTCCTGTAAAAATTGTCATACTCAGAAAAGAGATTCTAGAGGGAGTAAAGAGACAGCCCCAGGTGTTAAATAACAGAAATATCCAAGGAACATGACATTCACAAAGAATAATGCCTGAGGAAGTTTAACTTTTTGCTTGAGATGATCAGTGATTATGCCCCAGTTGTTAAATCACTTTACTTAAGCACAATAAAACATTCATCCTGACAAAAAAGGATGTATTGGATTCACAGATGCTTTTGTAACACTTTTTTTTTTTAATGAAAATAGAAGAAAATATTTAAAGGGAAGACAATGTTACCAGATCAATGACATTCAATACTATGACTGTTCTATCATGGTTATTTTTCTTTTATAGATGAAGCTATGACTAACTCATACTGTCTTTTTTTGTATAACAGCAAATACATGCTAACTATAACTGCAGATACCTGAATAAAGAGAACAAGTTCTAATGATCTGTATGGATGTGAGTGTATAGAAGAGGATTCTCTTCTGATTTTTCAATACCCTGAATGCATTAAATACTGTATTTATTGGTGTATAACACTCACTTTTTTACCATGAAAATAGAGGGTAAACTGTGCCTGCGTGTTATATTCATGGGGCTGTGAAAAGTTTTTTTTCCTGAAACTTCCCTCAAAAGCTATGTACACACGATCGGTCCATCCGATGAGAATGGTCCGACGGACCTACACACCATTGGTTCATGAAGTGATCGAGTCAGAATGCGGTGACGTAAAACACAACGTGATGAAAAAACGAAGTTGAATGCTTCCAAGCATGCGTTGACTTGATTCTGAGCATGTGTGGATTTTTAACCGATCCTTGTGCATACTAACGATCGGTTTTGACCTATTGGTTAGCCGTCCATCGGTTCGATTTTAAAGCAAGCCATCTGTTTTTGGACCGAAGGATAATGGACCGATGGGTCTGGACCGAAGAAAACAAACTTCAGTCTGTTTTCATCGGTTTGAACCGATCGTGTTTTTGCAGCTTTAAAGTTAGGGTGCGTGTTATACGCCGGTGCGTGTTATATGCCGATAAATAAGGTATATTTTAAGTGTCTAAAGAAACACTCCACCAAAATATAAAAATGTAGCACACCAGTCATATGATTTGCAAGCATGTGGGCCCTCTGTTATGCTGAATTCAGCCCATAAACTCTTCAGGACTGGTGAGGTCTAAAAAGGGGCTTATTCTCAAGACCTTTACCAGTATTGATGGACACTTGAGGGTTGGTTTACTGAAGGCAAAAGGACTGTTCACTTTGCAAGGGAATTTTTACTTTTCAAAGGAATTTTGCCTTAGCGTAATGAATGTAGTGAAAATTCACATTACAAAGAATACCCAGTCATGTGCAGGGAAAAAAAAAAACAGCATGCATAATGAAAGTCAATAGAGCTTAATCTCATTCACTAAGTACTATATTCATTCACATAGGGGGGCACAATCTGGGGGCCCCCTATTTTTAAATGGGGATTTCAGATTCTGATAACCCCGCCACCTGCAGACCCCCACAAACACAGGGACAGAGTTGTGAGGAAGATATGAACAATGGGACAAGGTGCCATGTTGGGGGTTCTCCCCTTACAAAGCACCCTCTAAACTGCATGGGCAAATGGACTGGTATGGTTCAGGAAGGGTGTGCAAGCCCACCACCTCTTCCTGGGTAGCCTGACTGCATGCTTGGATTAGGGTTTGGTATAGATTGGGATCCAATGTATTTTTTTTTTATTTTGAATAAGGTACCCTCCTAAAATCTATAATAGTCCCTCATCAAGTATAAATGTTCCAGCATGAACTGCGGAAAGATTTCATGATTTTGTGTATTCTTTGTGTAAGATATACTGAAACAAAAGTTGTAGAATGAAAATGATATACTTCAAAGATCTCCCCCCAAAAAATAAAAAATACCACTGCTTCCACACTGGGGCATCAGCGGCAAACCGCCGCTAGCAGGGCTTTAGCGAGGTTTTCGGCCACTAGCTGGGCGCTTTCAACCCCTGATAGCGCCCAAATACAGGCCTTTACAGGTGCTATTTTTAGCCTAAAATTGCATGAAAAATTCAATGTGAAAGGGGTCTTAGGTTTTCAGAGGAATGCTGTATGCAGAGAAACTGACACTTTTTCCTGCATGGGAAAGATTACAGGCTCTCTTGCAGCTTAAATCTGGGCCTTAAATAATTGTTATGTGCAATAGCAATGTATGTTCTTACTTGAATCTTTGTCTTTTTTTGTGTATTTCATACAGAGCTGAACAAAAATCCAGCAAACATTCACCATGCCTCTTATTTAATACCATGGACTGTCTACTTTCCAAACAAGGGGTCATTTGGGGAATACTTGTGCTATCCTGACGTTTTTCGACCTCAAGAAATAAGATAGGTCAACAGTATATCAGGACTGATTGATTTTCATATATATATATATATATATATATATATATATATATATATATATATATATATATATATATACAATGTTTAAAATTGTTTGTGTACTCTATGGGCCAGATTCCTAAAAAATGGCGTATTCACGGCGTAGTGTATCGTATCCCATTTACGCTACGCCTACGCAGTTTTTACGGGCAAGTCCTGTATTCTCAAAGCACTTGCTCCGTAATTTGCGTCAGCGTAGCGTAAAGGGGACGGCGTAAGGCCGTGTAATTCAAATAGTGAAGGAGGGGGGCGTGCTGTATTTAAATTAAGCGCTCCCCCTAGCCGAACGAGCTGCGCATGCGCCGGCCTTAAACGTAGGCCACTGCGCATGCTCCAGCGTACGCCGCAAATACAGCAAATACGTCAGCAACTTAATTAACGTATATGCCTATTCACGACGAGTATATGACGAAAAAACACGACGCTGTCCTGACGTCCATACTTAACATGGCTTACGGCGGACCTATGCAAGGTTACCCCTCCTTCTAGCAGGGGTAACCTTACGCGTACGCAAACTACGTAAACTACGTAGACGGCGCGTAACTTCGTTTGGGAATCGGCGTATCATGCTCATTTGCATATTCGAAGCAGAAATCGACGGGAACGCCACCTAGCGGCCTGCGTAGTATTGCATTTAAGATCCAACGGTGTAAGTGACTTACGCCAGTCGGATCTACGCCATATCTATGCGTAAGTGATTCTAAGAATCACGTCGCATAGATACCCGGGCTCAGAAACAGAGATATGACTCTGTATCTGGAGATACACCGTCGTATCTCTTTGAGATTCTGGCCCTATAACTTTCCAACAAAATAATATACACCGATTTGGGTTATTTTCAACAAAGAAATGTAGCAGAATACAGTTTGGCTTAGACTTATGAAGACATGGGGTTTGGGGCAGGAGAATCCTGCTGTGGTTCAAATCTTTATTTGACCCTCCTTGTTGTGATTCCATTACCCTTTTGCATTTGCTAATCTTTTGAAACCCCTGAAAATACTTATTTCCCTATCAGTGGAGGCTCCTTATGTTGGGGCAAAGGCAGCTGGAGAGTCATGCAGGAGATTAAGGTAATGTGAGGAGCGTAAGCCTTTTTCTGCTGACTTGTCAGTTTCAGGTGCTGCTCCCATTGAGCTCTGTGGTGGAGAGTCATTAGTCTCCTCATGTATTTAGTAAATAAACAAAAGGTCTGGTGTCACCAGTGACACACCTCCATCCCTAATAGTATAATAAAAACATATGGGCCCAGATTCACGTACATCTGCGCATTATTGTACCGGCGTAGCGCACCGCCTTTACGTTAGACTTGCGCAATTTTGCCGCGTAATCAACCTATTCTCGTAGCTTTGGCGCAGAAAATTGCGCATTCGTAACGTTATTTCAGAGGTGTAAGGCGGAGTAATACAAATTGGGAAGGACGTGGGCGTGTTACATTGAAATGAGCCGTGACCCCATGCAAATGAAGGGCCGGCCGGCTCGCGCATGCGCGCTTGAAGGAGACCATGGTCAGCTCCGATGTGCGCATGCTCACAACTCGGGAGTGGAGCAATCAGTGAAATTGGAAATGGACTAGGGCAACTTAGTGAACTACGCAAACAGCATAAATAGACAGACACAAACGCACTTGCATTGCAAAAGTACATCCCTTTGTCCCTTCCTATTTAACCAAGTGCTTTTGTCCTGTTGTTCGTTGCGTTGTGTTTTGTAGTTGTCATATTAGTGTTCTGTGTGATCAAGTGTTTGTTAGTAGATCTTTGAAAGTGTTTTTTGATAAGTGTTTGAGAGACTGTTTGTTTGATATATTTCTGTTCGTTTGTTTTCTTGCTGATTTTTTGCTGTTTGTTTTTGTGACTGTTTCTTGCTGAGTGCTTGTGTGATTTTTTGGGTGTTAGTTTTCTCTTTGTGTGTGTTCTTGCTTGATTGGTTGTTCTTGTTTTTGTGACTGATTTTTGTTGACTGGGAGTGAGTTTTTTTGGAAGTATGACAGAGAGAAAGCGAAAGCTCAATTTTACTGTGGGGGAAAAAAGAATTCTTAGCGATTATGGGCGTTTCCTCCACGGCCCAGACAGTGCCAACACCACCCCGGCCAGGAGGAGGGAGATTTTGGACCTCATCACTGAGCAGGTAAATTCAGCGGGGGAGGGGGAGACACGGACCCGGTCTGGGATTGACAAAAAAATTAATGACCTCCGGCATCTGGTCAAACAGAAGCTGTCCAAAATGCATGCCCATGCCAGGGGCACAGGAGGGGGCCCACCATGCCGTATTAGGCTGACAGCGGAGGAGCGTGCGGTGGCCCTGACCTTTCATCGGCATGAAGTGGAGGGCCTGCCCGGCTTTGACTCAAGTCCGGAGCCCGTGGTGCCAGGTAAGTATTTTTTTAATATCAGGTGTGTAGCATGTGTGGGGGAGGGGGTGAAAGGGAATATGTGGCAAGTGTGTGGATCCTCCAACCTGTGAATGTTTTGTGTCATCCACAGATGTGCAGGAGGGTGCAGGGCCATCTGGCCTGACTGCACCATCCCCAGGACAGCAGCCTAATGAGGCCCCCCAACAAGGCCGGAGTCCGCGGAGGAGGTTCAAGAGGAGGAGGAGAATCATGAGGAGGAGGAGTCCATGTCAGGCACTGGACTTTTGGTTTTGAGGACTCTTCCCCTCTGGCTGGCAGCAGACAGCCCTCCCTAAGGGGGAGCCCCCCTCCTCCCCCAACATGGCTCCCCTCCCAAGGGCCTCCCCTTCTCCCCGGCCACAAGCATCAGCTGGAGGCAGGATTTCGTCCCAGAACACAGGGGGTGGCCGATCTCCTGTCCTCTACTCTGAGAAGGGACCAGGCCCTTCAGACCCGCCATCTGGGACAGGTCAGCCAGACATTGGTGCGGATGGAGGAGAGCCTGTCCTCCATCAAGGATACACTGGGGAACCTGGACTCCCACTCCTGGGCTTTCACAACCTGCCTAAACGACCTGCAGACTACATCAGCAGGCATTGGGCAGGATGTGAGGGCCCTTACCCAGGCTATCCAGGCCAACACGGCAACACTTGGTGCTGCCCTGGACAGAATAGCCGTGGCCTTGGAGGGCAGGCTGCCAGGTGGGCAGAGATCAGGGGCTGCTCCTCCTTCCCCGGTTTTCCCCCTCCCCCATGAGTCTCCCCTGAGGAGCCGGGGCCGTGGCCGGGGGCGCCCCAGGCGTGGCTCACGTAAAGGGCAATAATTTTTTTTTTCCCCTTTTTTGATTTGTTTTTTTTTGTTGCTGGAAAATTTTCGATTTTGCTGGTCATTTTTTTTTGGGGTTGTGAATGCTGTTTGAATATGGGGGTGACATTCCTGCCGGAAAAGGGGTGTCACCCTCAATTTTGGTGGAGAAGGGTTCCCCAGGACCAGGGAGAAGTGATCCCCAGGTCCGTGTGAATGGTGTATGAATGTACAGTGACATAATTGGAGCCTTGGCGTGGCGTTGCTGCTCACAAGTCCTGCATGGTGGACTGGTGCCAATTCAATTTGATGTGGATGTGGGGTGTGTGTGCTAGGGACCACAGTGGTGTGCATGCATGCATTCTCATTGTGGCATGATTAATGTGTGTGTGTGTTTAACGTGCAAAGATGCCCAATGTGAGTTGTCTCCTGGCTGCTCTTCCCTCAGAAGATGGGGTAGCCTCGGTTAGGGGGAGATTGTCTGGTTCAGGGGTCAGGTCATCACGTAGGTCAATCTGCAGGCCCTTTCTTACTGCAAAGTTGTGCAGCATGCAACATGCACCGATGATCTGGCACACAAAGTTTGGGGAATACAAGAGGGTACCCCCAGACTTATCCAGGCATCGGAAACGTGACTTCAGGAGGCCAAAGGTGCGCTCCACCACTGCTCGTGTTTGGGCATGTGCTTGATTGTATCTTTCCTCTCCTGGGGTTTGGGGGTTCCGGATAGGAGTCATGAGATGGGGTCCCAGTGGATATGCAGAGTCACCTGTAAGGGAAAAGACAGGAGGATGTTAGTCATGCATGTGGCCCTTGTGATGTGTGCATCATGGGAGGGGATAGTCATGCCTGCCACCCATGTCACTCACCAACCAGCCAGGTGTCCCCATACACGTTCTGATCGAATTCCATTTGGATGTAGCATTGATTGTATATGTAGCTGTCATGGCTGGACCCTGGGTGTTTGGCACGGACGTGCCATATGAGGCCTTGGGCATCGACTATCACCTGTACGTTGATGGAATGCCAATGCTTCCGATTGCGGTACATGTGCTCTGTCTCCTGGGGGGGCTGGAGTGCCACATGTGTGCAATCAATGGCCCCCACAGTGCGTGGGAATCTGGCAATTCTGTAGAAATCTGTCATTGCCTTCAGCCGCAGGTCCTCAGTGGTGGGTTTAATGATTTGGTTGGCCATGCGTCTGAGGATTGCAGGGACAACCTGGTGCACACATCTGCTCATGGAGGATTGTGACATCCCAGCCACCACTCCACTTGTACGCTGAAAAGAGCCACTGGCAAGGAAATGGAGTGTTGCCGTGACCTTGACCTTGACCAGTGGCTGCACTGCATGTGAGCGTTGTGTTCGGCTGGTGATGTCCTCCTGCAGGGTTGTGGTTAATTCCAGGATGACATGAGGGGTGAATCTGAAGATGCGATACACCTCAGAATCACTCATGCCAAACAGGTCTATGTGGGTGCGGTATATCCTCTCCCGTGCCATCCTCCGTGCCATCCTCCATGCCCTCATCCTTTTTTGTTCATCTAAAGTCAGTAGTATAGCTATGTGCGACGATGCCCCTGGCATGTTGGCATACAGATTGTTGTGCAACACGTGTGACTGCTGAGCTCCTCACTAACAGTGTTGCCTTTTTTTCTCTTTTTAGACCAGCTTTTATATGCTCTAATTTTAGACAGGACATTTTGCTGTTGCGCTCACTGCGTAGCCTGCGCTGCCCCAACGTTCTTTTGTGGATCCCCGTAAGTCCCTCATTAGCATATTTGACTAGCAAATCAATGGTCTGTCTAGCGCAGTTTTGCGCGGATGGATGCGCCTGTCTAACGAAATTACGCCGGACCAAAAAAAGTAGATTTCTTGCGTATCTCGTTTTGGGAATGCCGTGCATCGAAACGCACACGCACATTTAGACTTACGCACGCGCATCTCCTGTTGCGCAGGCGTAATCGCTCTGTGAATCTGGGCCATGGACTTTATATGGGGTGTGCAGAATTGGCCAATTAAATTGACAAATACAGTAAGATTACAATAAACACATTTATTGTAGAAATGATCACACATGGAAGAGTAGCATAGCAAAGGCAAGGCAGATACAATTTTGCACATGGTTAAAGATGTGTTTCGCATGATTTGATTTGCTCTTCAGGGTGTAGGATATATCTGAAAATGAATGACCAAAAAGACACACACATAAATAAATAATGGACAAATGGTAAGAGGGGCCTTACAGAGAAAGAAAATACCCCATACTCCCCAATTGGCAAGGCCTAGTTTCCTGTAGACACGTTCACCGAAGATGGCAGCAATATATGCTTGGGAGGGGAGCTGAGGGAGCAAAGCCAAGGCGGACATGGCACGGGTAGAAATTAGTGACCTTGGAGGTCCTAGAAAATCCATTCAGGTGTAAACTATAATATAATATGTAGGGCTGTTACTGATTAAAATTTCCGTGTTAGATTAATCTTTTTTTTTAAATCGATTGATCGACTAATTTTGATTAATTATAACGCACATACAGATCCAACTACTTTTAGCGGATCTCCTTGCAGGCTGATTCCCAGTGCAGCTACCAACCACTGGAAAAATGGATAGCAGGATACAAAAAACACAGAAAGACAGCGCTTGATGGGAATAGCATTAAAACTTGTATAGTCTTCAAGTAGGTAACATAATAAATATTGCACTGGAGATAAAATTGATGTAGCTACATAAACTGTAAAAGTGGCATGAGTAATACCAAACGGTAGCAAAAGCAGTCATAAAAACATGTAGCTAAGTATGATACTGGTAAAAAAATGTGTACAACGATACCACTGGTGAATCCAGATGAGTAGGTGTTAACATCAGTCCGTCGGCATGTAGATGTCCCGTGAAGGGAACTATCACAACTCCCAGTGGATGGCTGTAGAATCCCAGGTTGATAGAGGGAAGTGATAGAGGGAAGTGTACCAGCCCTTGCATGTGGCAGATAGTAAGGTCCTGCCGGCATGCATATATGAAGGCACAGCAAAGGAGCCCTTCAGATGGACATGGCAAGCATGGAACTCCCTGAAGACCCGGAATTAATCAAGGAATTAATTTCCACAGCCCTAATAAGATGTATATAACCAAACTGCTAAATTGGCAAAATATTCATAAAGTATATAATGGAATGCATGAATGCATGTATAAACCAACCTATTGTGATAGATAAAAGCCAGGGAGGAATGTGTGCAAAACTATAGATATGTGAAAAGGGATGTCAGAAAAGACAATCCCTAAAAGAATAAGGGCAAATATAATATAAGAAAGTGTGAATAAAAAGTGTGAATAAAAAATAAATAAACAATTGACAAATGTGAATGCAATAAAAAACATTTATTGCAGAAATGATCACACATAAAAGAGTAGCATAAACGAAGGCAAAGATGATACAATTTTGCACATGGTTAAAGATTGCATTACATATGAAATACATGAGTATACATATATAATGCAATCTTTAAATATGTGCAAAATGTTATAATCTTTGCCTTTGTTTATGCAACTTTTTTATGTGTGATCATTTCTGCAATAAATGTTTTTTATCATATTGTTCAATTTCATCAGCAAATTGTGCACACCTCATATAAAGTCCCAGAGGGCGATACCTATGTTTTTAGTGTACTATTAGGGGTGGAGGTGTGTCTTTAATTTATTTATATTGTAAGACACCCATTTAACCCTACATGGTCTGCTTCCACCCTCAGCCAGAATATATATTCTATACCACATGTTTTAGTTCAGTATATCCATAAAGATAGGCCACTTTCTTCCTGGTTCATGCGTTGGCCTTTTTTCTGTTCCCCATGGCTAGTGGCGGTGGCTTGTTTGTGTGGGAAGCTGCAATGTGCACCAATGGAGGTTATACATATCCCCCGCTGTTCCCAACTGCGTCATGTTTCCACGCCCAACGTGTGATGTCCGCGGAAGCAGGGTCACTGCGTATGTGCATGGTCTGTCATTTAGTCTCGCTGGGGGTAGCATTCCATTTTATACTTGATGATCATTTTGCTAATTTAGCAATGTTTGATTATATACATACTATATTATATATTATATATACCCTTGTGGGGTAACAAATGGGAGAGCACACATGGGTGGGATTTTTCATTTCACTTCACATGGGACTGTTCATTCTGCTGCTGCAAACTACTGATCATACACAGGTACACATGTCTTTCATCCTTCACACTGAGCACTCTTCTGTGTCTGGTTATGTTTTTTTTGTTTGTTTTTTTATATATTCACACTTTCTCAAAATTGTCCTCTTTTCTTTTAGGGATTGACTTTTCTGACACCCCTTTTTACATATCTGTAGTCTTTCACACATTCTTCCTTGGCCTTACTATCCATACTACCATAGCAACAGGTTGGTTTATACATGCATTCATGCTTTCCAGTATATACTTTATGATTATTTTGCCAATTTAGCAATGTTTGATTATATACATATTATATTATAGTTGACACCTGAATTGATTTTCCATGGCCTCCAAGGTCACTCACATGCCATGTCCGCCTTCCCATTATTCCTTGGTCTGGGTTTTTTGGTTGGCTCTGCTCCCTCCCCAAGCATATATTGCTGCCATCCTTGGTGAACATAGCCACAGGCATCCAGGGCTTGCTGATTGGTGAGTATGGGGTATTTTCTTTCTCTGTAAGGCCCCTCTTACCATTTGTCAATTATTTATTCATGTATTACATTGCCTTTTTGGTCATTTATTTTCTGATATATCCTACATGCATCCACCCCTGAAGAACGAGTCACATTTTGCAAAACACGTCGGGTGTATTAGATGTTATGTATACTCATGTATTTCATATGTAATGCAATCTTTAACCATGCGCAAAATTGTATCGGCTTTGCCTTTGTTTATGTTACTCTTTCATGAGTGATCATTTATACAATAAATGTTTTTATTGTATTTATATTTGTAAATTTCATCGGCCAATTGTGCACACCTCATATAAAGTCCCAAAGGATGATACCTATGTTTTTATCATGGATTTGGTAAGCAAGTGATTGGTACTTTTAACACAGCTGATATGCAGCACACACAGACTATTGTCTGTGTTTTGTTGTGGCTATTCAGCACAGTCACACTGTGATAGGAAAAGCAGACATATCTGTCTCTACTGTAGATGCTGCAGCTCAACCAATACTGCAGAACCAGCCTGCCCCCTTTAACTGCTACATGCAGAGCATCTGCCTCTCCCTTTAGTCCTGCCTGACCATTTTATTTATTTTTTGTTAAGTTTAAGCTTACTGTATATACCTTAAGATGTAATAAAATATTATAAAGCATATTTTTGTATTTCAATATAATTTTCACTGTGTGTAATATCCAGGCCAAAATATGTTATGTGCACGTTGGCCTATGAATGAGCCAATGGCATGATTATTAATGAACAAAGTGTCCCTGTTTCAATTTATGGAATGGATTTACAAAATGTCATCTGTTATCTGGTAATTTAAGTTAAGCAGTCTTTTGGCCAGAAAGTAAATTATCACTATGTTACTAAATCTTTCAGCTTTCATCTGCTTGCATTTTGTTTTAATATACTGTAGGTGATTTAAACCAGTGAATACCATTTTGTGAATACAACTAGATCTACTATTTATCTGGCTATAATTTTTTTTTTACCAGTAGCTTCTTAGGATCATGTCCTACAGACAATGTGTCACCAGCAATAGAATCACAAAGGGGAGATGTCAACTTATTATAATGGAGTTCTTTTACTGGCCTAGAACTATTGCACTCGCTAGTGAGGGAACAGTGTGAAAATGACATCTCCCTGATCCGTATATACAGAAAGCAAACCTATACAAAAAGGTAGGTGGACTGTTCATGACCCTGTTGCTGCTTTTTGTGTGATATCATTCTTACATATAGTAATATGGAGTATATCCTCCTATATGTATCCAAAATGTAGTCTACAAGGTTACACAGCAATCACATTTTGATCAATGTTTGCTTTGTTTCAACATGTTTCAACGTAGTTAAACATAATTATTATAATTATTTATAATGTAGCAAATGTGACTTTCCCCAAAAAAATTCACTGGTGGTGATCCAATCACTGTCATTTATACACATAACTGGAAGATTCACTTTCAGTGAATGTCTGGTAAATGTTAAACTTGCACCTTTATAATTGCCAAAATGTCCTTATGTACACGTTATTGTTAGAATAAAAAGCACAGCAACACAATTCAAACAAAACTTTTTCAGTCTCCGAATCCTCTGAAGATATCTCAGGTAGATATATAATTTACATGCCCAAAAAGATGTTTACAAACCTGCAAACCTAGAAAGAAAACTACAAGAATAGCTTACAGTACACCCATCACATATGCAAGCATTATAACCTCTTCACACTGGTCGTACACATATATGCAGGCTCTCGGTGGGTGGGCCTTAATGCTGAGAGGCTGCATATATGCGTACCAAAATGTAAACAATGCTGTGCAGAGAGCACGCACCCTGCGCTCTCCTACCACAGTTACCGGTAGGTAGCGGAAAGCTCCCAGTCACGACTTGCGATCAACAGCATTCCGATCATGTGACCGCTGTGACAGTCAATCACAGTGGTTACATAAACAAATTGCCTACCTCCACCTCCCGGCGTCTGAACCCTCTTAAAGGGCCAAAAGGCGCCCACACTAAGGGGTAAAATAAGCTACTATTGTAAATGCAGATAGCAATAGGGGCCCCTCTTAGCTGAAAATGTCATTTCACTGTGCCTAGGCAATAGTGTTGAGCAGAATATGCCATATTCGATTTCGCAATATATCTCAAATATATAGTCGAATATTCAAGATATATTCGCTAAATACGAATATTCGTGATATTTTTTGGAAATGAAATTATTGCGAATTTTCGCTATTGCGAATGCGAATGCGAATGCGAATTGCGAATGCGAAATTTCGAGAAATGCGGAATTAAGCTACTTGATTGGCTCAGAATATTCGTGATTTTTACAATACAAAATAATTGCGAATATTCGGAAATGCGGAAGGAGCACTTGATGCTTCAAAGTGAATATTCTGATATTTACAATGCCAATAATTGCAGAATATTCGGCAAAACAGCGGAAGTTAGCACTTTACTGCAGCCCTGGCTCAGAATATTCGTGATATATTACAATACACAATACCTCTCACTCTTGCGAATATTCACTGGGAGTGAAATGCGAAGGAGCACTCTGACTGGCTACAAGTCACAAGAACGTGTAATTACAATTAAAATAATTGAGAATATTCGGAAATGCGGATGGAGCACTTGATTGCTTAGAATATTTGCTGATATTTTACAATACAAAATAATTGTGAATATTCGAGCAAATGCGGAAGGAGCACTCTGATTGGCTCAGAATATTCGTGATATATTACAATACACAATAATTGCGAATATTCGGCAAATAGCGGTAGTAGCACTCTGATTGGCTCATATCTCCTCTTGTGATAGGGATGTTTACAATACAAAATAATTGCGAATATTCGAGAAATGCGGAAGGAGCACTCTGATTGGCTCAGAATATTCGTGAAATATGTAAATACACAATAATTGCGAATATTCGGCAAATGCGGAAGTAGCACTCTGATTCTGGCTCAGAATATTCGTGATATATTACCAATACACAATAATTGCGAATATTCGAGAAATGCGGAAGGAGCACTTTGATTGGCTCAGAATATTCGTGATATATTACAATATAAAATAATTGCGAATATTCGAGAAATGCGGAATGGAGCACTCTGATTGGCTCAGAATGATTCGTGATATATTACCTGTGAATATAAAATAATTGCGGATACCTTCGAGACAATGCGGAATGGAGCACAGATCAAGGTACAGATTGGCTCAGATATTCGTGAAATATATACAATATAAAATAATTGCGAATATTCGAGAAATGCGGAATGGAGCACTCTGATTGGCTCAGAATATTCGTGATATATTACAATACAAAATCAATTGCGAAATTTCGAAAATGCGGAGCTTATGGCATTAAGCACTTTGTTGGCTCAGATATATAATACAATATACAAATAATCGCGCGATATCGCTATTGCCGAATAATCAAGCACATTGCGATATTTCGGCAATAAAAATGAGCGCTGCAGCTACTCGGCCCAAGGTCTTAATCATACCAGCAATGCTTTTAGACGTCGATGGGGATACTCTAGGATGTATCTGTTCTAAAAAAAAAAAAAAATTCGAATATTCGAAATAGCGAATATTCGCCGCGATATTCGTGTTATTCGCAAATACTCGAATATGCAATATTCGTAGCGAATATTCGCAATGCGAATATTCGTGAGCAACACTACTAGGCAAGGGGCCTTTTAAGTCTGGCGAACACAGGTATGTGCAGGCAGCCACTGGTGCCTGCTTTCAGATGTTATGTTACTTTTAGCATTTTTACATGTGGCAGGTTTGCTTCAAAGTGAATCTGTATTTTGCCAATGCAGGGCAAAACAGCAAGTTAACTTTACTGCAGCCCTGCACAAATATAACTACCTTACATTACCCTACCTCTCACTCTTGAGTCACTGGGAGTGAAAGGAACGCCTTTTGATGGCTACAAGTCACAAGAACTGTAACTTAAAAAGAGCTATGGACTGCATGGATTTGCTTAGTGCTGTCACATGCATGAGCAGCCACCTGTGCCTCGATATATGGAAGGATAGCGTTGAGTTGCCTCATATTCACTACCTATCACAGTTTCGGATAGGCCCTGAAATGTCAAGATAGCACTGCTTCCCAAATTACTCGTCCACTGTATGTAAACCAGCCAGGTGGAACAAGCACCATTCTGGGAAGACCATGTTACATACTGTACATGGAATATTTAATGTTTTGCCACAAGTTTCGGGAAAATTACCAACTTTTTTTACACAAAGTTGTCAGGTAAATGTCATTGGTATATGTGAAATTACACCCCAAAATACATTCTGCTGCTTCTCCTAAGTATGAGGATACCACATGTGTGAGACTTTTTGGCATTCTAGCCGCATGCAGGACCCCAAAAACCAATCACCAACTTCAGGCTTTATAAGGGCGTAATTTGCTAATAAAATGTGATAGGTAGTGAGGACGTGAAATTAGCAATTTACGCCCTTTGAAATCCTGAAGGCGGTGATTCGTTTTCGGGCAGCCGTACGCGACTAGGCTCACAAAAAGTCTCACACATGTGGAATCTCCAGACTCACGAGAAGCAGAAGAATGTATTTTATGGTGTAATTAAACATATACCTGTAGCATGTGTGAGCAATATATTATTTCAGTGACAACTTTGTGTAAAAAAATAAATAAATTACATTTTCCCAAAATGTGTGGCAAAACATAAAATATTCCATGAACTCAACATGCATCTTAGCAAATAGCTTAAGATGTCTACTTTCCAAAAAGGGTTAATTTGGGGGATGTTTGACACTGTACACTGTATTAATGACACTGTGACAGGGCAGTGAAGGGGTTAACTGAGGGTGTGATGAAAAAATTTGACACTTCCGATATTTGTCCTCATTATTTAACTTATACTCATACAATGTAAATAGAGCTTGTTGTACTTCCAAACATAATTTTTTCCTTCATTGGGGAATTTGGGTGCTACCATGTAGTCCAGCGGCCACTTATTGATGTTCCAGCTTCGGTCTCAACTTTCTCTTCAGACTTTGCTGGGTGTACCAGTGAAGTCACTTGCTCAGTTAAAAGCCTGGCACTCCAGCATCTTAAAGGTGGACTTTTTTTATATTTGTGCTGTGATCATATGCTATTTATATGCACAACACCATTCAGTGGCCAAGGAAAAAAGGAAAGAAAAATATAATTTTTAAGGAAACATGAAATGCCAGATTTCATTATGTTTTTACTGCTATGATCTGACTTTCTGTTAAAGGGTGCTTATATTTGTATTCCATGATCCTACTATACATAGGAATGCAGACACACTCTCTTCCTTGCTCTTGAGAAGGACTATGGACTATCAGATTTGTGGTGTGTTAAAGCAATTAACATGACCACACTTAACGTGCACTGCTCGTTTCAAAGAGATGTAATGGGTATCTACAGAACCATGCTAGATTTTGCAGCCTCGCAGTGACTTTTAGAGCCACATATTTTCATACAAATCGTTTTTTTTTTCTCTAAAACTGCAGGAAGACTTGTTCAAAGGTTAGGTACAAACACCACTTTATTGAGAATATGCCTCTTAGGCCGCGTACACACGATCGGACATATCTGATGAGACTTGTCTGACAGACCGTTTTCATCAGACAACTCTGAACTTGTCTGATGGTCTGATGTGCGTACACACCATCGGACCAAAATCCGATCAGACCAGAACGTGGTGAGGTAGAACACAACGACGTGATGAAAAAACGAAGTTCAATGCTTCCAAGCATGCGTCGACTTGATTCTGAGCATGCACGGGTTTTTGGTCCGATGCTTTTGTGTACTAACCATCGAACCTGTCCGACGAACAGGTTTCCATCGGACAGGTTTTAAAGCATGTTTTAAAACTTTGGTCCGATGGAAAACGGTCCGATAGGCCGTACACACCATCGAACTGGTCCGATAAAACCGGTCTGCAGACTTAGATTTCCTTCAAACATTTTACGCACATCAAAAATAGTTTTGGTCCATAATTTCTGAGTTTGAAATTAAATTTTTTTCGCTGCTTACACAATATTTACTGCATTGCAGCCTTGTGTTGCTGAGCCTGTACAGTATTTAATGTATTATAGCTCTCTTTTGTTGCCTAAAACCTCCATATCAAATGCAAATTGATACACACATTTCTAGCCGCTATATAAAGCTAATCTGCAATCAACCTAATATAACTTAAACTTGAAGCGCATACAATAGGATGAGAGCTTTAAAACCCAATTCTTTTTTCCTAACAAACATCACATCGATATACAGTAGTCTATACTGCAAAGAGCTAGACAGCATTTGGCAAGAGGTACAAATGAACTTCTGAACTTGATACAGAAGAGTGTTCAGATAGTTTGTCCACAGACTTAATGAAAATAAAAATCAAAGTTGTGTGAACTATCCAAATAATTTTTTTCCCAGATTTTTACTGCATTCTCCTTTCTCTTAATAAAAAACATGTAAAAACAACTCATATACCATCCTCAAACTCTTTTTTCATGCATTGACTTCTCGTTTTTCTTCTCTTCTTTAATTTTTTGTTGTTTTCTTCTTTTTATTTTCTTGTTTGTTTTTTAAATTGCTGACAGTTTTTTATCTTTTTGATAAAGTTCCTTATTAGTTTGTAATTTAACATAAATTGTAATTTAAATGTTTATAGTTTAGTTGTTCAGTGCTCAGTTTAGTTATGCTTCTGCTATATTATTGCCTGTATTCCCTACTCTCCACCACAGGGATGTAGATAAAAGGAAGTTAGGGGTCAGAATCCCTCAGCACACCCTGTCCAAATGCCCAGTTAGACACCGCTGCTGCATTGAGCCATACGGTTTAGCCTCAGCAATCAGATCTGTCAGAGAATATAGGCCAGTGATGGCAAACCTTGGCACCCCAGATGTTTTGGAACTACATTTCCCATGATGCTCATGCACTCTGCAGTGTAGTTGAGCATCATGGGAAATGTAGTTCCAAAACATCTGGGGTGCCAAGGTTCGCCATCACTGATATAGGCTGAGCAGCAGCATCAGTAGAGTGGTCCCTGCTCTTGCCCTCCTTCTTCTCTGAATGTCGGGGCAACCAATCACAAGCAAGCGTGTGATTGGTTGCTAGGACATCGGCAGTTCCTATTCCTATTAGGATAGAATGTTTTCTTACATATACCACAATCTATAGTAGGGTTGTCCCGATACCAATACTAGTATCGGTATCGGGACCGGATACTGAGCATTTGCGCGAGTACTTGTACTCACGCAAATGCTCCTGATGCGGCGAGGGGGTGGAGAGCGGAGAAGAGCAGTCCTCAAAGAGAAAGCCAAGCCCCCCCCCCGCCGCCGCCGCTGTCTAGTTGATCAGATCGGGGAACAATACAGCTTTCATTTGAATAGCTGTGTGTTCCCCCGCCGCGCCGCACCGCGTCATATACAGCCCCTCCCCCTTGTCCGACACTTTGATAGACAGATTACCCGTCCCAGGATTGGATGGGTGATCTGTCTATCAAAGTGCCGGACAAGGGGGAGGGGCTGTATGACGCAGCGTGGCGGGGGAACACACAGCTATTCAAATGAAAGCTGTATTGTTCCCTGCACTGATCAACTAGACCTCGGCGGTGGCGGCGGGGGGAGGGCTTGGCTTTCTCTTTGGGGAGATGGCTGCATCTGTGGGGGACATGGCTGCATATGTGGGGGACATTGTTGCATATGTGGGGGACATTGTTGCATATGTGGGGGACATTGTTGCATATGTGGGGGACATGGCTGCATCTGTGGGGGACATGGCTGCATCTGTGGGGGACATGGCTGCATATGTGGGGGACATGGCTGCATATGTGGGGGACATGGCTGCATCTGTGGGGGACATGGCTGCATATGTGGGAGACATGGCTGCATTTGTGGGGGACATGGCTGCATTTGTGGGAGACATGGCTACATTTGTGGGGGACATGGCCGCATCTGTGGGGGACATGGCTGCATTTGTGGGGGACATGGCTGCATTTGGGGATACATTTAAAAAAAGTATCGGTATTCGGTATTGGTGAGTACATGAAAAAAAGTATCGGTACTTGTACTCAGTCATAAAAAAGTGGTATCGGGACAACCCTAATCTATAGTGTATATACCCTTTTTCATCAATAAAGTCTTTATATTTTTTATACCGATAAGCCATGGTTTACCCGCCCCTAATGCCGCGTACACACGATAATTTTTTGTGATGAAAAAAAGGACGTTTTCTGTGAAGTAAAAAACGACGTTTTTGAAACGTCACTTTTCAAAGACTATGTTGCATACACACCATCGTTTTTTTCACAAAAAGAGAGGTTACGTTCACCACTCTTTTCCATTGAAGCTCGCTTCATAACTAGCTTCTGGGCATGCGCGGGTTGAAAAACGTTGTTTTAACCAGTTAAGGACCCCCGCACGCCTATGTACGTCCACAACATGGCTCGTACAGGCACAAGGGCGTAAATTTACGTCCTTGCCTTAGTGCGGTTCGGGGGTCCCATCGGGACCCCCTCCGCGGCGTGCGGCGGTCCCCCTGGCTCTGGGAGCGATCGCCGACGAGCGGGCGGATGTCCGTGTTTTCCGCCCCCCCCCGCGATCGCTCCCAGCCAATGGGAGCGCGCTCCCAGCCTGTCACTTCCTCCTCCTGTGTTTACACAGGAAGGAGGAAATGATGTAATCTCTCATCGCAGCGCCGTTTCCCAGCACTGCTGATGAGAGAAGACATGCCAAGTAAGTGTGCACCAACACAACACTGACACACACTCACATAGGCATATTAACCCCTTGTGATCGCCCCCCCCACCCCCCTGTCACAGTGTTACTGAATGCAGTGATTTAATCACTGCATTTAGTGTCAGTGTGACAGGCACTGTAAAAAACAGTTAGTGTTAGGTTCAGGATAGCCCCCCCACCCCCCCTAATAAAGTTTTAACCCCCTGATCACCGCCCTAGTTAACCCTTTCACTCCCTATTGCCAGCGTCACTAAGCGATCATTTTTCTGATCGCTGTATTAGTGTCGCTGTTCCCGCTAGGTAGCTATTTTTTTTATTACGATTTTTTTTTTTTACTAAAGACATGTGGCTAAATAAATTTTGGCCTAAATGTTTTACTAAAATTTAGTTTATTTGATTTTTTTTATAACAAATAGTAAAAAAATAGTGATTTTTTTCAAAATTGTCGCTCTATTTTAGTTTATAGCGCAAAAAATAAAAATCGCAGAGGCGATCAAATACCACCGAAAGAAAGCTCTATTTGTGGGAAGAAAAGGACGCAAATTTTGTTTGGGAGCCACGTCGCCCGACCGCGCAATTGTCTGTTAAAGCGACGCAGCGCCGAATTGTAAAAACACCTTGGGTCATTTAGCAGCGTAAGTGTCCGGGTCTTAAGTGGTTAAACAACGTTTTTGCTACACACGGTGACTTTTTGTGAAACAAAAAACGACGTTTTGAAAAACGACACAAAAAATTCAAGCATGTTGGAATTTTTTTTTTGGTCGTTTTTTTTAAGACAAAAAAGGATGTTTTGCCCACACACGATCAATTTAAATGACGTTTTAAAAAACAACGTTTTTTTTCAACGCAAAAAACGACCGTGTGTACGCGGCATTATTTTTGCTACTCAGGGACAACTCTCGTCCCACCCATAATTATTTTCCATGCAGTTTCTTGCTTAATAGGGGAGGTATCCCGTCCTATAGGACAAATTGACTAGGTTTTCGATTGAGTGATTATTACACTCGTTGGAGGTGGAGTCTTGTATTTTTTACCCCCCTATCAATCACGTGCTTGTCCCGCCCTGAGGACCCAACATTTAGAGGAGGAGGAGGGCAAGGATTGAATTTCCTCCATCTCACTTACCCAGCCAGGGAGTGACATCACCACAGGCAGGAAACTGGGACATTGGGGAGGCTCTACACAGATGTTCCAGACTGATCAGCGACACTGAGGATATCCTGCTGCTGGTCTCTGCACAAATGTCTTTGACCACCTGGAAGGATTAGGGCTACAACAACTAGTATGTGGGCCCACACATGCTTCAGGTCATACAGATAAAAATCTTGGAAAATGAACCACTGCCATGGACAGATCACCATGCAGTTAAATTCATTATTTCTGAATTCCCCCCTTAACTAAAACATCAAATCCAGTAACAACACGCTGGACTAGATGTCAGAAGAAGCTCCACTCTGAACTTTTCAAAGCCACGTTAAGGAAAAAAATAAAACCAATTCAGCCGCATCAAACGGCTGAAGAAACACTGGATGCCATAAACACAGCCCTATTACAGTCAGCTGGCTTAATAGCGCCAAAACGTAAAACCCACATCCGGAAAAATAACTCCAGCTGGTTCAACAACCAGCTGGCGTTACTGAAGCAAGAGCGCAGAAGGGCGGAAGCAGCCTGGAAAAGACGCTCTTCAGATGAAAACCTTTCCATCTACAAAGCAAGTACAAGAAAATACCACAAAGAAATCTACAAAGCCAAGAAAAAATATTTTTCTGAGGCTATCAACAGCTCCCTCAACCGCCCCCGCGAACTCTTCAAGCTGGTCACTCAGACCATGAATCCAGGATGTCTTGAAGCCCCCAATTCGGACACTCAAGAATTTTGGAATTAATTATCGGATTACTTCATTAATAAAATTGAGGGGATCCGGCAAAGCATTCAGCAAAACAATTCCCACCGTAACCCCCCCCCCCCGTAATTATTTACACAACACCTGCAGTAATTCACCACAACCAGGTAAGTTCAAGCTGGAACCCATCTCTATCGATGCTACAAAAAATATCATCGGTAATCTGCGTAACTGCACTGCACCGAATGATATCATCCCCACCAAACTGCTGAAGGAATGTGCTGACATCCTGGCACCTCCTATCACGCAGCTTATTAACCAGTCTTTCAGTGAGGGCATAGTGCCCTCTAAGTTGAAGGAGGGCATAATTCGACCCATCTTGAGGAAACCCACCCTGGACCCTAAGGATTCACTTCAACGCCGTCCCATAACAGGCCTAAACGCTTTCTCCAAGGTCATGGAGAAAGTAGTGGTACAACAGCTGCAACAGCATCTAGATACCCACAACCTACTTGATCCATTTCAATCGGGATTCGGGCCCGGACACGAAACAGAAACAGTACTGATCAAGATATGGGACAACGTTCTCGAGGCCGCAGACGAAGGAGAATCTTGTCTCCTGGTTCTGTTGGACCTAAGCGCAGCCTTCGACACAGTGGACCATAAGCTTCTATTGACTAGGCTATTTATCTTGGTTCTCCTATTTTTGGAAAACCGATCTCAAATAGTGAAGTTAGGACCTTTCACTTCTGAGAAATGCACAGTATCGTGCGGAGTCCCTCAAGGATCCCCTCTGTCGCCGGTGTTATTCAACATCTATCTTCGCCCTATTTTTGAGATTATCAGCAGCAAAAAACTGCTCTATCACTCATATGCAGACGACACGCAACTATATTTTCTCATTTGCAATAAAAAGGATCACCACCTCGATCTAGAGACATGCCTGTCTTTGATAGAGGACTGGATGACAAAGAGTTATCTTAAACTCAACGGAGCAAAAACAGAACTTCTCCTGTTTCACGCCAAGCGTAGGAATCAACCTGCAACAACATGGACCCCCCCAACCATTCTGGGCAAAATCATCACCCCTAGCGCCAAAGTCAAAAGTCTTGGGGTCATCTTCGACTCCTACATGACAATGGATGCACAAATAGGGTCAGTAGTCAGCGGACCTTACCATCTGCTGCGCCTACTATGCAGACTTATTCCTTTTATTCCCAAAGAAGACATAGCGGTCGTGGTGGGAACAATTGTAAACTCCAGACTTGACTATGCTAATGCTCTTTACCTCGGACTCCCCAAGTACCAAATCGCTCGTCTACAGGTCGTTCAAAACACGGCCGCTAGACTTGTGACTGGGAAAAAACCTTGGGAATCAATCTCACCTTCACTGAGAACCCTTCACTGGTTACCAGTAAAAGACAGAATCACTTTTAAAGCACTCTGTCTAACGCATAGATGTATACATGGGAATGCTCCCCATTATTTATGTGAAAAAATAAAAGCTCATAATCCCAATCGCGTTCTGCGATCCACCAATTAAAAAATCTACTCCAGATACCGAAAGCCAACTACAGGTCCAAAGGAGATAGAAGATTCGCTGTCCAAGGTCCCAGACTATGGAACGCTTTACCAACCAGCATTCGGTTGGAGGAGAACCACCTAGCATTCAGGAGAAAGATCAAGACTCATCTCTTTTGATACCAAAGGAGACAGGAACAACTAGCGCCCAGAGGCGATTCAGTTTGCATGTGCCGCGCTATATAAGTTTTTCATTCATTCATTCATTCACCTATCCCCCATACTGTGTCACCAACCCCCATACCACCCCACTTTCTCTCTACTTGGTATAATAGCATCCACTATCCGACAATGCTCTGCTGGCTTCCCCACACAATCCGCCAATGTTCTCCACACACTGTGCCGACTTTCAGCATATCGCTGCAGGATTGGATGATGTTAGCTGAAAAGAAAGCGATCGCCTGCAAACTTCAGCCAATCCTTGAAGAAGAGGTACCTAGTCAACGTGTGGAAGAAGCAGCTGTGGAAGAAGGCTGAACTCTTCACTTTGTGTGTAGTGGACCCCTGAACTCTGCACACTGTATGCAGCACACTCATGAGCTCTGCACTGTGTACATAGGGCAATTGCAAACTCTGCACATAGCACACCCTGCATGGAACTCTGCACTATGTGTGTAGTGCACCTCTGAACTTTGCACTGTGTGTAGTGCACCCCTGAACTCTGCACACTGTATGCAGATCACTCATGAACTCTACACTGTGTACATAGCGCAACTGCAAACTCTGCACGTAGCACACCCTGGAACTCTGCACTCTCTATGTAGTACACCCTGAAACTCTCAACTCTGTGTGTAACATCCCCCTCCCCCAACTCTGCATTTTATGTAATACACTCCTGGTACTGTATTTAATGCCCCTTTAAGACCCTTGCACTGTTAGTGAAATGTGACCACACCCACTATTTGATTTGGTTCCTGCAACTATTTCCTGAGAAAAAAAGCCCCATATATTGTGACAGGAAGTTAGGTAAATCTGTGTGTGTTGTCCTAGATGGAAGATACTTTTCTGTCTTGTGTAGACAATACACCAATTACTATTGGGCGTCGGCTGTAGAAATGGCCAGAGAGGTTTGGGGAGTTAGAAGCATTCAGCTGTTCAAAATGAAGCAATTAAAGCCCCTATAAATAAAGCCTAAGGATAACAACTGATTGCTGCACCCTGGGGGCTTTTTGAGTGAAGGAGCAGACACAAGCACTTCTAAAGAGGTGAGGTGCTGATGGATATTTATGTGTGAGAAATATCAAAGAGACTTTTTTTGTTGTTTTTTTGCTTTAGGACCAGCAGTGTCTGCCCAGCAGTAGGCTGTGCCAGACTCCATAGGTAGGTTCCTGTGTTGGGAAGGTAGACGCCCCAAGTGGCAAGGGTTTATTTTATGTTTTGTTTATGCTGTTTTGATGCTTGCACGTGTATCCTGCAAGATGGAAAAATAAACCATATCATTTGTTTTCAGTCATCCTCAAGTGCCTTTTTGTACAGTTCAGCGTGTAGTGAACCCATAGAGGGGGTCACACACACCCGCTACCGAGTTAATCCCTCACAATATATATATATATGTTGCTGAACCAAAGTTTACAATGATAAGGTACATTTATTTTAACAGCAACACTGCAAGGAAACAAATGGTAGGTAACATTTATTTTAAGTGATTGATTTAATAAATTACAAGTGAGAAATCTGCTTTTCTCTCTTCCTTTCAGCAACAAATAAAAACATAGATTTACCTTTATGCTGTTGATGTTTAGGGCAATAGAGATAATGAAGTGATAATGAATGTGTACCTTAAATAACCAGGTAAGTTATTAATCTTCTTGCAGTCACAATTGCATCACACTTTGAGAAATTAACAACAGCTTGTATATTGCCTAAACCTAATGTACTGATGCTGTTAAACTTAATAGAATGATTAACTAATTAAAAATAGAGTCCGGTATTCACAGAGGAATTCAATTTCTCCAAGGATAATGATGCTGAACTCAGAAATACATTGCCGTGGAAGGTTATGTCTATGCAGCACGACAATAATAAATCACTTAGAGTTGTTTGCAAACAAAGTAATGCTTCTTTATTTAAGCATTAAGCATCACAGGTAGGATTGTAAAATAGGTCTTTACAAACCCAATTTAATGAGTTATGTTTTCTAAGTAGTTAGTTGCAAAGAATTAGGAGAGTTTAATTGTAATTCTATAAAGCATTATCTTTATATAAAACAAATTAAAACTCTTGGGAAATCGTTTCTATGCTCTTGCAACGAAGCTGCATCTTTAGAAAATTTTCAATTTTAGTGTGCAAATATATATTAGTATTAAAATTCTATGACATATGGACAGTGAGAACCCACAGCATTGGCACCCAGGACCGCAACTGTAACGTATAGGGGCAGAATGTTGCTTAGCAGGGCATCACCCTATAATGACAGAAGCTTTCTCTGTTTTCCCTGACGATATACATGCAATGAGCCTTACATCCACCTTCTGTGCCAACAGTAATAAAAAGACTGTCTGCACTAGATACAATTAATTATTCTGTACAAATCTTTGGTATATATTGTCTATATTCTGCATGGGGCTTTGGACAGCAAAATATAAGATGTAAGGTAGTAATCGGTAAAATATAATTTATTAGGTAATTGTCAATGTCATACAGGTTAAATACAGTATCATATAAAAGAGGACCTTGTATAGGGTCTGGTGATATAGTAATAAGCATGCGTACTCTGTTTTTCCCCCGACGCGTTTCGACCTGTATGTGGTCTCTTCAGGGGGATACTTGATTCTATAAAAATACACATTGTATATGTTTCCAGTCAAGAAAACATGTCATTATATATATATATCTCAAAAAACGACCCAGAGAGGTATTTACCGTTAACAAGTCAAATGAAAGTTCTGCTGAGCAGAGATGAACAGAGCCATTAGGAAATCCAGAGGGAGCCTCATGAGCGCCAACCAAACACGCCCTCCGAGAACCAGGGGAGCCGATGCCTGTAATGAGCACCCAATTGGTAAGCCGTGAATTAGTATAAAGATTGGATGTGTTGGATTGTAATGTATTATATTGAGATAGCAATTTTGCTATAAGTATATTTTAGGACATATAATAACAAATAGACCACCACCAAATGTATGGGTTGTTCAAAATATTGTCGGTCAAGACCACATGTTGGAGTCCCATTAGGGTGACCAACCAATGGACAATAAACGTTAATTTATGTAAGGACATGTAATTAAAACATACTTGATACAGATATTAAGTAGGTGAACCGTTAAACACAATGAATAAGGATTCTTATGATACAAGATGCATATTGTATGGGTGTGGTGTGTGGGGAAGGTAACAATGTGTGTGTATAACAAACTGACAATCTTAACCATTGAAAAAGTGTGCATGGATGTATGAGGTTTATCTAAGAAATAAAGGGTGGCAACATATTTAAGGATCGGCGAAGAGCCGATCGTGGTATGTACCAACAATAAGGCTGGAGACTGTGATCGAGCAATAGTGGGGTTGGTTTGTGAATAGACTGATTTACCTTATGAAAGATTCGGTGATGGTATGCTTGTAGATTAGGGGCTTGTAGAGCTTGTTGATCGCTATTCATACCTAAACTGCAAATCGTGCAGGGAAGGATGAGGCTTGTAATGCTGAAGTGGCAATGAAGTGCTGTCCATTCCAGACTGCCTGGAATCATGAACTGATTCACAGGCATCTGGTCTTTTTATATGCCTATGGGTGTGGCAGACAAGTGGGCTGACCATGCACAGGCACCAAAAACGTTACCCCTGAGGCTCGGCGTAGATGGCGTGGGGATCACTACATGAGCATCCCTCGTGCGGCTCCCTCGGCATTCCGGAAAGGCCCCGACCGCTGCCGTCATCTCCGTTGCAAATCGCATGATATAATGACGCCGTGAGCACGCTGATGCCTCAAGCATGCACAGTTCCCCATACGTCATTCGTGGCTGAAAACGGGACGCCGCCGGCAAGGTAAAGCTCTCATGGGCGGCCAAGAAAAGGCACTCGGTCGCACCGGAGCAAAAAAGAGGGGGGTGCAGAAATTTTCAACACCACCCCCCGCCTTGCCGGGAAGCCACATGGGGCTGCGGCTCAACCCCCCTAGGGGATGGGGGCACAGACAGGACTCCCCAGATCACCGGCTGTCCTAAATAGGATGGCTTCCATCATAACAATGCATGATGATATTCCATAATGTTGTATGGTACAGAAAATAAATACATTTTTTTATATAAATTTAAGCATAAAGATTTCTACAGGAGCTGTGTGTTAGTTCTATATCCTTGAACATCCTATGTGTTTTTTCCAAACAAATACCCATTACAGATATTTGCGCATAATGCGATTCAGGAGTCTATGTAAGTATCTCCTGATGCATAGGGGGAGGAGAGGGGAGAATGGCCACTCTGATCCCACAGGAATGGACAACTCGCCTATACACGAGGACTGTCCATATATAACCCTTGAATGAGTGTCAAAGGTGCAAAATTGGAAAATGCAGGGGTTTGAGGAATACCAGAAACACACACAGCTCATGTCTAGTCTCAAGGGGAAAGGGGTGTTTAGCCACCCAAAAAACGTTTGCTAGGGAAAGACACATATAGTCAGAGACTGAAAAGCTGCACATCCCAAGATTGAATGATAAAGAAAAAGGAAGGTTTCCCCCTGGGGCTTTGGACAGCAAAATATAAGATGTAAGGTAGTAATCGGTAAAACATAATTTATTAGGTAATTGTTAATGTCATACATGTTAAATACAGTATCATATAAAAGAGGACCTTGTATAGGGTCTGGTGGTATAGTAAAAATTCCACAATGTTAAAGAACAATTGTACATAGGTTTACAATAAGCATGCGTAGTCTGCATGCCCCGACGCGTTTCAACTCGTATGTGGTCTCTTCACTTGATTCTATAAAAATACACATTGTATATGTTTACAGTCAAGAAAACATATCATTATATACTGTATATATATATAAAACGACCCAGAGAGGTATTTACCGTTAACAAGTGAAATGAAAGTTCTGCTGAGCAGGGATAAACAGAGCCATTAGGAAATCCAGAGGGAGCCTCATTTCTTTATCATTCAATCTTGGGGTGTGCAGCTTTTCAGTCTCTGACTATATGTGTCTTTCCCTAGCAAAAACAATATTGGCTATATTCTAAATTGACAACAAATGTCACAATAAATCAACATGATAATAACCACCAGTAATGATCATCATCATTCCCATCATTATAAACAATAAAAGGATAGGTGGTACTAATCCAAGCTTCTAACACCCGCTGCCTGCATTTAAGCTATTCTAGTTGCCAGGCTACCAAAGTCACTACTTGGTAGTATAATTGAAAATGAAGAGTCCTAACTGGTTGGTAATTGCTCAGTATCCAGAATAGGGTCAATACTCATTTTAAGGCCTAGACTGTCTTCTTCAGCATGCTTAGCAAGTGTGGCATGGCAAATTTGCAAAAAAGTATAACATTAAGCAAAGCACAACCCTCCGTCAATCCCTCCCAAATCCTATATTGTCACTTACCGATTCTTTGATGTACTGGCTGAATAAGTTACTTTTTTAGGCTTTTTTTCTTTATTTTCACCTGTTATTTTTGAAGTTCATTTAACAGACCAAGCTGTCTAGCAAAAGTAGCAGCTAGGGAATTGAGATAAACCATTCAACTCTGCCAGGGATGCTTACAATTCTTAGCTATTATTATTTATGTTAAAAAAAAATTGTGCTGTAACTGCCTAAAGGATAAATTCACCTTATCACCTATTGCAATCTCAGGCACCTGCAGACTCTCAGCATAGCTGTCCACTCGTGCCTTGTACAGGCAAGGATTTACCTGAGAGAAAGATCAATGGACTACAAGAGCGCTCACCATCAATCCCGCTGCTCATTGAGAACTACCATCTGTCATTCCCAATGGTTGATGGTACTTGTAGGCATTCATTCACAGGAAATGATGAATTAGCGATGCGGCTGCATGGATAGAGCCCCGTAGAATATCGAGACTTACAGTGAAGAATCGCTATCCTCTTCCACTTATTCCTGAATTGATTGAAAGACTGCAGGCTTCTACCGTATTTACTAAACTCGATCTCAGAGGAGCTTATAAATTGATTCGTATTAAATCAGGTGATACATTGAAGACTGCCTTCCGCACACGATATGGACTCTTCGAATATACCGTCATGCCTTTTGTGTTGTGTAATTCTCCAGCAACCTTCCAAAGCTTTGTGAATGATATTTTCAGAGACCTCCTCATCATATGTGTAGTTGTATACTTGGATGACATACTTATTTACTCAGATGACTTGATGCAACATCGGAAACATGTCAGATGGGTACTTGCAAGACTTAGAGCTCATGCCTTATACGCCAAACTTGAGAAATGTGTCTTTGAACAAACTACTATCTCCTTTATTGGCTTTGTCATTTCTCCAAAAGGAATACAGATGGATCAGTCCAAAGTGACTTGCATTTTGAATTGGCCTATACCTACTTGTAGCAAGGCTATACAGATTTTTTGGGGTTTTGCCAACTTCTACAGAAAGTTCATAAAAAAATTCTCCTTATTGGTGAAACCACTTACTCAACTTACCAGCTCATTGGTAAAATTCACCTGGTCAAAAGTTGCCAAAAATGCCTTCCAACAATTAAAACATCGCTTTACCACAGCTCCAATCCTGCAACTTACCAATCCTAATTACCATTTTGTTTTGGAAGTTGATGCTTCACAATGCGCTCTAGGCGCAAACCTTTCTCAGCATTCTGCTCCTTATTCACCACTCCATCCTGTTGCATTTCTCTCAAAAACTTTGAATACAGCTGAATGTAACTATCCTATTGGTGAAAAAGAATTGCTTGCAATGAAATTACATCCCATAATGATTTATACTGATCATCGTACTCTACAATACCTCAAGTCTAGCAACACCCTCTCCTCTAAGACAGCTACGTTGGAGTCTCTTTTTTGATAGATTTGATTTTTGATTACCTACAGACCTGACGCAAAAAATGGAAAAGAAGATTCTCTTTCTAGACTTTCAGAACCTGTTGAAGAACTTCCTCCTCCATCCATTCTTATTCCTTCTCATAAGTTTATGCTTGCTAATCTCAATTTAAGACAGTAACTTAAACAAAGTTTGAATATGCAAGATACTACTATCCCTCAAGGTTTTACGCAAGATAAAGAAGGTTTCTTTTATAAACATACTCAACTTTTTGTTCCTCCTTCTATGGTTATCGACATACTAAAGGTCCTATATGATGCTCCTCTAGCTGGCCATCCTGGAATAGATAAAACCACTGACCTTGTCCAACGTTATTTTTGGTGGCCCAACATGACTAACACCATAAGGCCCCGTACACACGAGCAAATAGATTTGTTCAAATCGGTCGGACACACGATCAAACCAAAATCCCCGCCTGCAGACAGCGCGCTGACGTGTCGGTGACGTGGCGGTGACGTTGACGCCGCCACGTCACCGCACCAGGAAGTAAAACACTTTCGCGCATGCGTCGAATCCATTCGACGCATTTGCGAGAAGATATGTCTGTTGGTTAGCGTACTAACCAGCAGACATGTCGGGCGGACGGATTCCCAGCCGACAGATTTTAAAGCTTGCTTTAAAATCTGTCGGCTGGCCAAATCCATCTGCTCGCCTGTACACACGATCGAATCTGTCTGCTGGGACGGTCTGGCAGACCGTTTCCAGCAGATAGACTTGATCATGTGTACGCGGCCTAAAGGATTACGTATCGACCTGTGGGGTCTGTATAAGATCCAAACATGAAAGAAGACCACCTTATGGATTGCTGATGTCCTTACCTTTTCCTTCAAAACCTTGGGAAGCATTGTCCTTGAATTTTATTGTTGAATTGCCTTTTTCCAATGGATATAACACCATCATGGTAACAGTTGATATGCTTACTAAAATGGCTCATGTTGTCCCTCTTAAGAAATGACATTCTTCTAAAGAAACAGCGCAAATCCCTACTTGATCATGTTATTAAATTACATGGTGTCCCTTCTAGCCTGGTTTCTGACAGAGGTTCCCAATTCTGGAAGGCCCTGTGTCATATTCTCCAAATAGACCATAGATACTCCAGTGGATATCATCCTCAAACAAATGGACAGACAGAACGAGTAAACCAATATCTTGAACAATACCTCAGATTTTATTGTACCCATCCTCAAGATAACTGGTCTACGCTTCTTCCTCTCGCTGAATTTTCTTACAATGATCCAACTAGTTCTTCTACTCGCTACTCCCCTTTTTTTTCAAACTATGTGTTTCTTTCGAATATTCTACTGGAGTCTCCATTACTTACAAATGTATCCTCAACGAATGATTATTGGTCTACCCTTTCATCCGTATTGCAAGTTTTGAAACAAAACCTCAAACGTGCACAAGACCGTCAAAAAATCTATTATGATCTTAGGCATAGACCTTCACCATCTTACAAAGTTGGGGATCAAGTACAGTATGGCTCAAAAAACATACGTTTGCATTTACCGGCGAGGAAACTGGCCAAACAATTTCTTGGTCCATTCCCAATTTCAAACGTTATTAATCAAAATACCATGCAACTTTCCCTTCCTACAGAACTGAGGATGCATTCCTTTTTTCATGTGTCTCTTCTCAAACCCTACCGACCTAACCAATTTTCTGGTAGGAATCCTCTTCCCGCACCTCCTATCTTAGTTCAGGGTGAAGCACATTATGAGGTTGAACGTATTCTAGACTCTACCTGCACCAGTCTGCTGCCTATAAAGGCACCCATCTTGCATCCAAAAGGTGTTCTATTATTGCCAGCCATAGCTCAGCCACGCTACAACCATTGGTGCCATCGCTCCCCATGCTGCAAACTACCCAAAGCCACAGCATTATCTACTGTTACCTTGACTACTTCAGACTGCTATTGCGGGGGACAACCTTAAAGACTTTCCTTGCTTACACCCTACACTATGTAAGCCCTTGTTGCTACACTCAAGCCCTGCAAATGGAGAAATTATTTCACTTGTAGTACTATAGAAAGATATGCTGCATATACACCTCTTAAAACAATTGCTGTTATTTTATATGGCCTGTAGCTATTAACATACTACTTGGGACTAACTGTTGTGTCTATAGCTGTTTTCTGAGGAACATCTTAAAGGCTCTAACTTTTCTATGCTAAGGGTTGTAGGTATTTAATACCAACTACCTTAGTGACCTAATGCATTTCTTTGTTTAAGTGATATGATGTAGAGAACCCCCAAACTCCTGTTTGTGTGGAGTGATGCCTGGGGTCCCGTACTGATAATCACTTGCATATAGAAGTGCATTGGAATTTCCACGTGTATGCTATAATTGTAAACGCTAAGCTCTGGTCGCATGTTGTAATGCGTCCAGCCTTAGTAGCTCAACGCCTTTCTTTATGTGAGAGAGAGATGATGTAGAGAACCCCCAAACTCCTGTTTGAGCAGAGTGATGCCTGGGTCCAATACTGAATTCTCACATGGGGAAGTGCATTGAAATCCTTGCTAACCACAGTTGTGGTTCACTCCCATTCACCAGAGCTGTTTTAGTCTGTGGGCCAGATCCACAAAGATCTCCCGCTGGCGTAGCCTGTCTTAGTTACACTACGCCGATGTAAGTTACGGGTGTAATTCAAATGAACAAGAGGTGGGCGTGTTTTATTAAAATTATCAATGACCCTGACTCAAACGACATATTTTTTGAACTGCGCATGTGCCGGCCGTGGACGTATCCCAGTGCGCATGCGTGAAATCACGTTGCAAATAGTCAATGAAAACGACATGTACGTAACTTACGCAATTCCCTATTCACGAACGGGTTACACAAACGACGTGAACGACGGAAAATTAGACGCTGGCCCGACGTCAATACTTAACATTGCGTATGCCTCTATACAGCAGGGGTAACTTTACGGCGGACATACGCTTACGCAAACAACGTAAAAGGAATGCGCTGGCCGCTCGTACGTTCGTGAATTGCCGTAACTCGCTAATTTGTATATTCAACGCGGAAAAATGACGGAAGCGCCCTAGCGTCCAGCGTAAGTATGCAACTAAGATACGACGGTGTAATAACGTTATGCCAGTCGTATATTAGCGTAATTCCGGTGTATCTTGTTTTGTGCATACAAAACAAAGATTCCCCCGGTGGGAATTTAAAATTACGGCGGCGTATCTGGAGATTTCAAATTTTAGGCTGGCCGCTAGGTGGCATTCCCGTTTAAAATATGTAAGTGAGCCTATACGCCGATTCCCGAACATACGCCCGGCCGGCGCTATTCAATTACGTTGTTTGCGTTAGTGTAGTACCGTCGTAATGTTATGCCTGCTATATGAGGGTCAGGCAATGTTAAGTATGGACGGTATGCCGACGCTTTTTTTCCCGTCGTTTATGTAAAACATTCGCGAATAGGGTTTTGCGTAAGTGCCGTTCACGTCATTTACACGTCGAATTAACGTCGAGATTTGTAGCATGCGCACAGGGACGCGATTCATTTAAATGATACACGCCCCCTACCCGCCGAATTTGAATTTGGCAGGCTCTTTTACGCTACGCCGCCTCAACTTTGAGAATAAAGCACTTGCCTGAAAAAGTTGCGGCGGCCTAGTTAAAAAGGCAGACACTAGGCATGCCTATAGATAGGCATTTCTTTGAATTTTCCTTTATTTTTCGAGCATTTCGGGAAACATACAGGGGGAAAGTCATTCCATTACTCACATTGCATCGTTTAACAATAAAACAAAAAAAAAAAGGAAAGCAAGCAACCAAAAAAAAAGAAGACACTCCCATAGATCGTAGACATATCTTTCATAATCACAAAACAAAAAGACAGGGCATATCTCTTTCAAAAACGTATCCTGTCCCTTTCCTCCTGTCCTACAGAGCTTTGTCTAGCCCTCTGAGGACCCATGGGTCTGTAGGTGCCTTCCCCTCACCCCCTCTAGCCGGCAAGACCCCCCTACCTCCAGGGGATCGCTGTGTCCCCTACCGGGAGGGGTGGCCACTGCTATGTCCCCCTCTGCTCTTGCATACCCCCCCCCCCCCTCCCCAAACAAACATAAAAAAAAAAAAAAGGGGAAACACCACCTCTCTCATCCTCCCTCCCCCCTCCACAGCACCAAGCCCCCCTTTTAATCTACATCTATCAAGACCTTCCCTTGTTCTGAGTATCTGAACTCATTCCACTCGGCCCACGTTTCAAGATATACTTTACGTTTCTGTCTGGAGGTCCACACCAAGTCCTCCATTCTATTCATATCTTCTACTCTATTAAGCCACATCTTTACCGTTGGAGCTTGTGTCTGCTTCCACATCCCTGGGATACAGGCACGGGCAGCATTTAAAAGATGACAAACCATGGATTTCCTATCACCCTTTCTCGTCGGCTCCGAGTCTTGCAATAGATAAAAGGGCCATTCGTCTGGTAATTTTTTCTCTACTGAATTTCTGCACTATTCCCTGAACTCTTGTCCAAAAATGTAGAATCCTTGGGCACAGCCACAGAATATGTAGTAAGGTTCCTTCTTGCTTACCGCACCTCCAGCATCTATCCGAGGTGTCTGGGTAGCACCTTTTTAATACTACCGGAGTACGATACCACTGAGAAAGAATCTTATAATTCATCTCCTGTGTTTTCACACAGACTGACGATTCAAATGTATTCCGGAGTATTTTACTCTTTTGTTCTTCTGTAAAGGGTCTTCCCAGCTCCCTCTCCCACCTATTAAAAAAGGGGGCCTGAAAGTCCTCCGTCGGTGCGTTCAGTAATTCACTAATTCTTGAGAGGGTGTGCCTAAGCACTCCACTCCCACTGCAATACCCCTCAAATCTTGTAAGTTTGCGTTCATAATTTATAGGGGGTTTCAAAGTATCCAAAAAGTGCCTCAACTGTAATGCCCTCCAGATGTCCAATTGGTAGGGAAGCCCACCTGTTACCATTTCCCTCGTAGTATGCCATGAACCTTCTTTCATAAACTGAGATGTCTGTATCAGACCCTGGTCTATTAATCCCCTGAAAGGTCCCTTCCTCAGCCCTGGTACGAACTGTGGGTTCCCCAGAATTGGATAAAGTGGCGAGTCCAAAGTAGACAGTGACCCTTTCGCAATTAACCCATAGGACACTTTCAGTGTTGGGCCTATCAGTGGGTGTTTCTTAGTAAGTGGCGGCAAGTCTCTGTAACACCACGCTGCCAGGTGAAGTACGCTACTACATTGGGCTTGTTCCAAACCCGGCCATAATTTCTTGCCGCTATGTCTCCCCCAGTCTATCAGGCGGATTAGGGTAGCCGCCTGGTAGTATCGAGAGATATCTGGGGCCGATACACCTCCCTCTCGCTTTGGTAAACATAATATATGGTTCTTAATTCTTGGACTTTTATTGGCCCAGATAAATTATTATAGGATTATAGGATTTTGGTATAGCAATGGGGAGTGTCTGGAAGAGATACAGAAATTTCGGTAGTATGTTCATTTTAATAATGTTAACTCGTCCAAACCACGAATGAAACCCCTTTATCCATCCATCCAGGGTTTTGCGTAAGTGCCGTTCACGTCATTTACACGTCGAATTAACGTCGAGATTTGTAGCATGCGCACAGGGACGCAATTCATTTAAATGATACACGCCCCCTACCCGCCGAATTTGAATTTGGCAGGCTCTTTTACGCTACGCCGCCTCAACTTTGAGAATAAAGCACTTGCCTGAAAAAGTTGCGGCGGCCTAGTTTAAAAGGCAGACACTAGGCATGCCTATAGATAGGCATTTCTACGTGAATCTACCCCATACTTTTCTTCCTCTGTCTGATTTAGCTGCACATACAATCTCATTGAGCTATGTTATGGCTAAAAAATATAAAAACTATGGGCCAGATTCAGAGAGAATTAGATTATCGTAGCGTATCAGAAATACACTACGCCGCCGTTTTTTACCTGGCTCTACGTGGAATCCAGGTAGATTTTGTCCAGTAAACGACGGGGGCGTAGTGTATTTCTCCCGTCGCAATCCATCTACGCGAGTAGGAGGCGTGAAGCATTTAAAATAGGCGCGTTCCCGCGGCGATCGAACTGCGCATGCTCCGTTCGCAAATTTCCCGCCGTGCATTGCGCGAAAACACGTCGTTACGTCATTCGTTGTTTGAGTAGCGTCGTTTACGGACATTTCTATTCCCGAACGACTTACGTAAAAAAAAATAAAAAAAATTAAATTCGACGCGGGAACGACGGCCATACTTAACATGGGCTACGCACCGTTAGACCAGCAAAAAGCTGGTCTAACAGTACGTGAAAAAAAATAGACGTAAGCGATTGCGAAGACCGCTCGTATCTTCGTGGATCGCCGTAAAAACTCATTTGCATATCCCGACGCATCAAAACGACGCAAACTCCTCCCAGCGGCCGCAAAAATATCGCAGCGTAGATCCGAAGGCTTACGAAGACGTAAGCCTCTCGGATCGAAGCCCGAAGCCACCGTATCATGGTTTGAGGATTCAAACTAGTGATACGGCGCACGAAATTTGAAATTACTCCTGTCTAACACCAGTTAGACAGGCGTAATTGCTCTATGAATTTGGGCCTATATGTTGGACTAACAGAACACCAAACTTTTCCGTTTGAAAGCACAGGAGCGGGTATAAACATCAAACTTTTCTTTCCAAGAGTTTAAACATGTAGAAACATGTCAAAGTCCTCAATATCAGGTGATGGGTAGCAGATTCTTAGACATCTGGTTGAACAAGATGGACATGTGTCTTTTTTCAACCTGACTAACTATGTAAACATGTAACATCCGATTACCAGATTGCAGCTGCAGCACAACAATTGCAACACTGTAGAACTGAAATAACTAACCATATCCTCCAGACTATTGCATCTCACAAGTCATAGATGTGCAGGCACATAACCACATGGGGCCAGATTCAGGTAGGAGAGCGGATCTTTATTCTGGAGTAACGTTCATCATTTACGTTATTCACAAAGCACTTGCTCCTAAAGTTGCGGCGGCATAGCGAAAATGATCTGGCGGAATTCAAATTGGGCGAGTAGGGGGCGTGTATTATTTAAACTAGGTGCGATCCCGCGGCGAACGTACTGCACATGCGTCGACTGTCAGTGCGCATGCTCCAAATTCTGTCAGTGAACGTCAATGACGTCAATCCCCATTCACGGACGTTTTACGCAAATGACGTTAAACTTTTTCAATTCGACGCGATCACGACGGCCATACTTAACATAGGATACTCCACCTAGGGGGCATGTTTTTCTTTACGCTGCGTATCGCTTACGGAAACGTCGGAAAGTCACTGCGTCAAAGTGTGAGTTATGCTGGCGAATCACTGATACTCCAGCGTAACTCTACCTGAATCTGGCCCATGGTAGCTAGAACTTTACAGACAGTTCAGGGACTTGACCATCAGAGCAGATAAAACAGTTTAGGTACTTCACCATCAGATTCAGGTACTTGACCATGATAGCGGATGGAACAGTTCAGGTAATTTACCATCAGAAAAGGTGGAACCTGCACCAACAGTTCAGCTGCTGATCATTGGCAAAGTCTTTAAAGACTGTTGCTGCTGCCAAACGCGTTTGTCTACTTTCTCCAATATGCTTGTGGTTTACGTCAAGGTAGGTGTGTTACCAAGAATCGAGGAAAACCAAACTTGGAAACGTATTTAATTTCATAAACATATACCAAGAGCATTAAATCAAGTCTGTCAAATGTGGTGGCCAAAGGATTGCTGAGTGTGAGATATAACAATGTATATATCAATATTTACAGAACCATATCTTGAAGGACTTTGTTTAAAATGTGCAATCATTGCAGTAATCATAATTATCTTCAAATGAAACCAACAATTATGAGTGGACATAAAATTACTCTACTTTCTCCATAATGAATGGCATGTTAGGCTTGCATTCAAATGGTCATTCATTTAGAAAAAAATACTTCAAACCAAACACCAGTTGTGTAAAAACCTTTAACTTTTAGTATCCACTGTTCTCTTCCTGTACTGTGCACATCTTGTGGATATAGTTTTTTTTTGCACACTCCAACAGTGGTTCTGCATTACAGGCCACTACAATGATTATGGCATGCTATACCAAGTAGATGATGCTACAGATATACAGTACAACCACATTATGTGTAAATCTTTGGCGAGTCTTAAACCTTTTTTGAAGCATTAAAAATACGTAAACCTTCCCAAATGTAATACAATATTACTACTTTATCAGGCGCTAGTATTTTTCACTAGTGTTTTAAATTCAACTTAATCAGAGGAACAAAACTTGAATCACGCAGCACTGAAATTATTAGCTGCTCTAATAAAAACTATCATTACATTCAGATAAACAAAAAAAATATTAACAAAAATAGTCCATTAAAGCTGTGATCTTCTTCTTTAAATCTTGGACATCAAACCATATAAGACAGGTGGATTAAGGCTGTTTAGTACTATCTAGAAACCAAACAAAATGAAAGGTCTTAGTGGGTTATCATTAAATTTACCACCTAGAAATAAACAAATGGTTAGCACAAAACACATATTCAAAACACTTTGCAGACAAAACATACTGTATGGCCACGTTGTTTAATGAGATTGCACTCTTTTCTACCCATATTGATTAATTCAATTAATTGTCACCAGGTGGATTCTCACTCAAGGATGTCCATCAAATGTTGTAAAAAATTCACCATGGATAAAATTCAAGATTACTTTTATTGTATGTTCATCATTGTGCACAAAGATTATACATCACTTAATCATATTGATTAATGAGTTCAGCCTCTTATTCAATCCCAACTATACAGATCTTAGAAACTTCTAGGAACAGAGTTGGTTCCTTCTGTATTAACAAAAAACGAATAAAACAAACATTAGTGTTGTATTTTACAGTATCACACTTCCAATACAATCAGGAGACTGAAATGTTAGATACATACATTTATCTCCAGTGATCATTCATTATTGTCCTATCATGTTATAACATGCTTGAAAAAGGAGGGTGGCTGCCGAGTCATCGCAGCATGTATGCTCAAGAAATACGTTACTTTCCAGTGATGTCATTTCTCCTCGCCTGCATACCAACTGGGCCTCAAACCTCGTTCTGAGTGGTCTCCACCGCGGCTGGCATCCTACTACCAGTGGTGTTGGAAAGCGCCTCTTCCTTGCAGCAACAGATTAATTAACTGATGAGCAGATTACCCCCATGCCTACTTATGACTTCTTAAATGTGAGTTGCCTATACTAACTGGTAGGTTTGCAGTTGTGCCATACTCTTTCCATTTTCAGATATTTTTTTATTAACTAACCCTGCTTTAAACCTCCCCACAACTTTATTCCTGACCTGTCTGGTGTGTTCCTTGATCTATGATGCTGTTTGTTCACTAAGGTTCTCTAAAAAACCTCTGAGGGCTTCACAGAACAGATGTATTTATACTGAGATTAAATTACACACAGGTGGACTCTATTTACTAATTAGGTGACTTCTGAAGGAAATTGGTTCCACTAGATTTTAGTTAGGGGTATCAGAGTAAAGGGGGCTGAATATAAATGCATGGCACACTTTTTAGATATTTATTTTGAAAACTATTCATAATTTTCCTTCCACTTCACAATTATGTGCCGCTTTGTGTTGTTGGTCTATCACATAAAATCCCAATAAAATACATTTAGGTTTTGTGTTGTAGCATGACAAAATGTGGAATATTTCAAGGGGTATGAATATTTTTTCAAGGCACTGGGGGTTATTTACGAAAGGCAAATCCACTTTGTACTGGAAGTGCAAACTACAAGCGCAAAGTGCACTTGAAATTGCACTGAAAGTGCACTTGGAAGTGCAGTCACTCTAAGTCTTAGGCCGCGTACACACGATCAAATCTATCTGCTGAAAACGGTCTGACAGACCGTCTCAGCAAACAGATTTGATCGTGTGTACGGGCAAACAGAGGGATTTGGCCAGCCGACAGATTTCAAAGCATGCTTTGAAATCTGTCGGCTGGGAACCCATTGGCCCGATATGTCTGCTGGTTAGTACGCTAACCAGAAGACATATCTGCCCGCACATGCGTCGAATAGATTCGACTAATGCGCGGAAGTGTTTTACTTTCAGGTGCGGTGATGTGCCGGCATCAACGTCACCGACACATAAACGTGCTGTCTGCCGGCGGGGATTTTGGTTGGATCGTGTGTACACGATCAAACCAATACATCCCAGCAGACAGATTTGTTCAAATCGGTCTGTCCGACCGATTTGAACAAATCTATTTGCTCGTGTGTACGGGGCCTAAGGGGTAGATCGGAAATGAGGGGAAATTCTGCTGATTTTATCATCCAATAATGTGAAAGCTAAAATAATGATGTTTTTTATTTTCCTTGCATGTCCCACTCGGATCTACAGCGACTGCACTTTCAAGTGCACTTTCAGTGCAATTTCAAGTGCACGTTGCATTTGTAGTGCAAAGTGGATTTGCCTTTAATAAATAACCCCCTCTGTATCTCATTCTTATCTATCTATCTATCTATCTATCTATCTATCTATCTATCTATCTATCTATCTATCTATCTATCCTCAAAAAAATGCATTTCTTTTATTGCTTAATGCCAATTTCAGTGAACTAAGTCTACAATTACTGTTCCAGCATTGTCCTGATTCATAAAGCCTGTGATTTGCCTGGTTGCTTGAAGACAATAAGTAATTGTTCTCAGTCTATGATCTCTCGCATAGCAGGCTGTAGCCCTAGACAATATACAAAATAAAAAGCCTTCAGACTCTAGTCAGAATGTATATCTTTAAAATATAAATTTTAGACAAGCTCAATTACAAAAATCTAGTTATTCTAGCAAACATTTCTAACCTCAAATGAGGACTCTAGAGGAGATAGTAGTGTTACATAAAAACTATTTAATTTGGAGCCTAACCATACTTGTATCCTTACATACTATTTGTTATAAATCACTGATTTCTTAATTCTCTCCAAAAAAAAAACATTTTTCATTGTTGCATTCATTTAAAAAAAATCAGCGATACTATTCAAATCCACAAATTGCTATACAGTACATATTGAAAATAAGTGACCATAGTTTTTTTCACAAATGTTAACAATCTTGTAAATATTAGGGTAGTTTTTTGGCTCAAAATACAGTATATGAAAATCTTAGAGATTAAAAATGGGAATAGATTTGTTTTTAAAGTATTTATCACAATCCATACAATTTAAAAAAATGTTCTACTACTAGCACTGATTGACGTAATCCTTGCTAGCTGTTGGGCTAATTTACGCGGACTCATTTGCCTGTTATTTAAAATAAAGATAGTAGAAGACAAAAGCCCATGTTGATATTCCTCTCCGATCCAGTAGCTCAGCAAGGAGTCTTTATTGACAACTTTCATGAAGCATTCAGTAAAGTTAGAATTACAGGAAAATCACCTATCATTATGTGTGTAGTTCAGGCTGAGTAATAAATGGATTGACTTACAGTTCCAAGGAAATTCCTCATAGCACCATATACATATTTATACAGAAATCACAGCGAAATGTGCTATCAAACACAATTCAAATGCATTGGCTTAAAACCTCTACACTAAGTTCTTTTGAAGCTTTATTCTTATGTATATTGTATTGTGTGGGAAGATTTATAAACTTGTATGAGCAAGTCGCTGCCACAGATAATTTCATTCCATAGTATGGCATATGCATTTGAATTGAAATCAAATATACAGCACATAAGAATGTGGTTTGTGACAGTTGTATTATAAACTATAACCAAAGTTGCTAGTGGCTAGGTGAGTGAAGAAGTGAGAAGGGAGCATTTTCACAGGGCGATTTTAGGGCTTCCAAGATAATATCAGAGAAAATCTTATAGTCAATTGTTGTTTTTTCTTATAATGCTTTCAATGGGAAAACATTAAAGTTTGATTAGATTTTCCAATAATACATTTTTCACTTACATTTACAGTAATAATTTGCATATGTTTAAACTAGCTAGTGGACAATCCCATGAATTTATTTGATGTCAAAGGTGGCTCATGTACTGTATCATTGATGCAAGTCTACGACTGGACAGTAAGGCCTCGTACACACGATCAAATCTGTCTGCTGGAAACGGTCGGCCCGACCGTCCCAGCAAACAGATTCGACCGTGTGTATGGGCAAGCCGACGGATTTGGCCACCCGACAGATTTCAAAGCATGCTTTGAAATCTGTCGGCTGGGAACCCGTCCGCCCGACATGTCTGCTGGTTAGTATGCTAACCAGCAGACATGTCTTCTCGCACACGCGCCGAATGATTTCGACGCATGCACGGAAGTGTTTTACTTCCTGGTGCGGTGACGTGGCGGCGTCAACGTCACCGCCACGTCACCGACACGTCAGCGCACTGTCTGCTGGTGGGGATTTTGGTTTGCTCGTGTGTACACGCGAGCAAACCAAAATGCCAGCAGACAGATCTGTTCAAATCGGTTGGTCCGACCGATTTGAACAGATAGATTGTCTCGTGTGTACGAGGCCTAAGGCTAAGTACATAATAATAATATTATAGTAAAAAAAAAAATGTTTTTTTTTCTGGTCGGAGCTGCTGTACTAAAAATGCAAAGGTTAGTTCAGCAATCTCCCCCGCTGAGCTATTGTGTTCTGAAAGGGGGACACCCTTCCACCAGAACACTATGAAAGTGTACTCTTTACTGTTGACTGACAACAAAGATCGGGAGTAGGTCGGCTGCTGGTTTTCCATCGTGCACGCCTAACAGAAGCTGGCCAAATGGCTGGCTTCTATCAGACAGGCCAACATACACACAGGCCGAATGTTGCAGTTTTTTAAACCACCCTTTGTCTCCTGACATACGGCCGGTGTGTACAAAGCATAAAGTGATTGCAAAGTCTATGGCCGCGTACACACGAGCAGACAGATTTGTTCAAATCGGTCGGGCCGACCGATTTGAACAAATCTGTCTGCTGGGGACATATTGGTTTGATCGTGTACACACGATCAAACCAAAATCCCCGCCGCCAGACGGCGCGGTGACGTTGACGCCGCCATGTCACTGCACCAGGAAGTAAAACACTTCCGCGCATGCGTCAAAACCATTCGGCGCGTGTGCGAGAAGACATGTCTGCTGGTTAGCGTACTAAACAGCAGACATGTCGGGCGGATGGATTCCCAGCCGACAGATTTCAAAGCATGCTTTGAAATCTGTCGGGTGGCCAAATATGTCGGCTCGCCCGTACACACGGTCGAATCTGTCTGCTGGGACGGTCGGGCCGACCGTTTTCAGCAGATAGATTTGATCGTGTGTACGCGGCCTAATACATTTTTTCTATTGAAATAACAAATATATTATACTTACCTGCTCTGTGCAGTGGTTTTTCACAGGGCAGCCCAGATCCTGCTTGTCTCGGGTCCCTGGCTGGAGCTCCTGGCCCCTCCCTCCTGTTGAGTGCCCCCACAGCAAAAAGCTTGCCATGGGGGAATCTGAGCCAAGCCGCAGCTCCATGCATCCATTCAGACACGGAAAGGAAAAGGGTGGGAATGGTGCGCTTATTCAATAATGTGTTATAAAGTAATATACTCAAAGAAAAAATATGATGGGTATCCAAACATACAAATACATAAATAAATGTGAATAAAGTCCAACTAAAGCCCAATAGTAGGAGTTAGTTCATATAAAGTCAAACATCGCATAGAGATAACTTGAGATAACTTGATAAAACATATATACAAATATCGGCTGTTTAAATTTATGAATTGGCTGCTCACCTCCATTAATGACCCAAGGGTCAAACAAGGCTCATCAGATAGTCAGATAAGGAATCCTGCTGATGGATCTGTAAAGGCATCCAGGTTCTAGGCAAAGATGGAGAACTCCTTCCAAAACTTGGCATCAAAACATCTTGGGCCAGATTCTCAGCGGCGATACGACAGAGTATCTCAGATACCCCGTCGTATCGCCGTTTTTTTTGCCTCGTATCTATGCACGTGATGCTTAGCATTACTTTGTCATAGATACGCTTCAACATCCGACAAGTGTAAAACCATTACACTTGCGGATCGTAGTTGTAATGACAACTCCGGCCACTAGGTGGCCTTTACGTTGTTTTCTCATTTGCATATGCAAATGAGGCTAGTACGCCGATGCCCGATCGCTTTTACGCCGCCCCGTCGACGCGTACGTCGTTTTCGTCCGCGTAAGGTTACCCCAGCTTCTATGTGGAGTAACCTTACGAAGTACCGTCGGATGCCGTCGGGTGCCTTCGGATGCCATGTTAAGTATGGCGTCGGGTCAGCGTCGGCTTTTTCCATCGCTTACGTCGTTTTACTAACTCGTTCACGAATAGGGGCATTGCGTAGTGACGATCACGTCGTTTTGACGTCGGTTTCAACGAACGCTTTCCGACGTGAGCTGGAGCATGCGCACTGGGCTTTTTCCCCGGCCGGCGCATGCGCAGTTCGTTCGACGCGGGGGTGCGCTTAATTTAAATACAAGCCGCCTCATTTGAATTACGCGGGCTTACTCTGGGCCATTTTCGCTACGCCAACGCAAACGATGGAGCAAATGGTTAGAGAATACGGTACCTGCTCTAGTACGATGCGGCGGCGTAGTGCAAATGGCTTACGATACGCAAGCGAAATTCTATGAGAATCTGGCCCCTTGTGTAATTTTGAGGAAGTCACGTGACGAGTGACGCAACGCATCGGGTGGAGCCTTGAGCCGTCAATTCTGGCAGTGTTTTAACAGAATTATGGTGAGGAGGCCTGTGTGTCGTCTGGAACCTGCATGCCTTTAGAGATCCATCAGCAGGGTTCCTTATCTGACTATCTGACAAGCCTTGTTTGACCCTTGGGTCATTGTTGGAGGTGAGCAGCCAATTCATAAATGTAACAGTCGATGTTTGGATAGATATTTTATCTATTTTTTCTTCTATCAAGTTATCTCTATGATATTTTTGACTTTATATGAACTAACTCCTACCATTGGGCTTTACTTGGACTTTATTCACATTGATTAATTTATTTGTATGTTGGATACTCATCATATTTTTTATTTGAGTATATTACTTTATGGCACATTATTGAATAAGCGCACCATTCCCATCTTTTTCTTTTACATTTATTACGCAGTGTCTTGTGAGTACACTACTAAGTGGTTGCAGCTAATTCACGGTCACTATACATGTACTATATATTTTTTTTTTCTGAGTTTATTTTCACTATATTCACTGGAGGTTGATGGTTTATATTTACTTAAAAGTTAGAACATAGTAGCGCGCAAGTTTTTCCCTTATAACACATTCAGACACAGAGCCATGGTTTGGCCTATCCCCTCATTGGCTAACTTAGTTTGATTGACAGCAGCAGGAGCCAATGGCACCGCTACTGTGTCTCAATCAATCAGGAGGGAGAGTCTCTAACGGCCGAGGCATTTGTGCACATTGCTGGATCAAGATGGGGCTTGGGTAAGTATTAGGGAAGCTGCTGCACACAAAAGGCTTTTTATCTTAATGCATAGAATCAAAAGCTTACGGTAAACTAACACCTAATCATTCATGAAAGTCATTGCTCTGGTATTTCCTGTAATAAGGCAACAACTGTTTTCCATTTTGAAACTACAATTAGCTGTGCCAACACAAATTGCTCAGAAATGTTTACCATTTTTACTATCAGGAAACCAGTCCAGAGAAATGATATGCATCAATTCTAGATAGAACATGTAGGCAGGAAACAGTTGAAGGAGTTCAGTAGCACTATTTTTATTTATTTTTTATGAAAAAATATACCAAGTTGTTTTTGGTAAACAGGCAAACAAAATGTAATCTTGTTAGGGTTCACATGTACTTGAAAGTCTACCTGGCAGGGTACAGCAGCAGTGCAGAAAATTCGAATTCAGTCTTGGAGAGTGGGCAAAGATGACTACAAATATTGAAATAAAATAAAACTAAAATCAAGAAAAAAGGTTTATTGTCAGACTGTGGCAATACCATAGTATTGTTTCGCAGAGTTTGATCTTACAGAATGGTCAGGGATTTCTAAAGTTTAAAATAGAATAAATATATGGTGACAAAATGAGATTAGACATCCGTTACAAATCAACATTTTCATTTCAATCTAATCGTACTTGCGTCAACCATGGTTTTGTTTCACAGATTGTTGAAAGTTGTAAATATTTACAAGAGGAGGGCTGAAAAGCCTCTACTACTCTATGCACAGATATGCCAATAGTATTAAAAGGTTGCAATAAAAAAGTAAAGGCTTGCTATGCACTGTGACCTTTATATTTTAAAAACACTTTAAAGTCCCGATTCAACCCTATAGTTATGTGGATTGTGAAGAAATATTCTCCAAGTACCGTATTTTTCGGACCATTAAGCCCTGTACACACGATCTGTCAATCCGATGAGAATGGTCCGACGGACCGTTTTCATCGGTTCACCGATAAAGCTGACTGATGGACTGATGTGCCTACACACCATCGGTTCATGAACGAATCGTGTCAGAATGCGGTGACGTAAAACACAATGACGTGATGAAAAAAACAAGGTTGAATGCTTCCAAGCATGCGTCGACTTGATTCTGAGCATGCGTGGATTTTTAACCGATGCTCGTGCGTACTAACGGTCGTTTGACCTATTGGTTAGCCGTCCATCGGTTCGATTTTAAAGCAAGCCATCTGTTTTTGGACCGAAGGATAACAGACCGATGGGTCCTACACACGATCGGTTTGGACCGATGAAAACTAACTTCAGTTCGTTTTCATCGGTTTGAACCGATTGTGTGTACGTGGCTTGAGACGCACCTGACCATAAGACGCACATAGATTTTAGAGGAAAAAAAATTGAAAAAAAAGATTCTGACCCAAATACAGGGAGTGCAGAATTATTAGGCAAGTTGTATTTTGACCACATCATCCTCTTTATGAATGTTGTCTTTCTCCAAGCTGTATAGGCTCGAAAGCCTACTACCAATTAAGCATATTAGGTGATGTGCATCTCTGTAATGAGAAGGGGTGTGGTCTAATGACATCAACACCCTATATCAGGTGTGCATAATTATTAGGCAACTTCCTTTCCTTTGGCAAAATGGGTCAAAAGAAGGACTTGACAGGCTCAGAAAAGTCAAAAATAGTGAGATATCTTGCAGAGGGATGCAGCACTCTTAAAATTGCAAAGCTTCTGAAGCGTGATCATCGAACAATCAAGCGTTTCATTCAAAATAGTCAACAGGGTCGCAAGAAGCGTGTGGAAAAACCAAGGCGCAAAATAACTGCCCATGAACTGAGAAAAGTCAAGCGTGCAGCTGCCAAGATGCCACTTGCCACCAGTTTGGCCATATTTCAGAGCTGCAACATCACTGGAGTGCCCAAAAGCACAAGGTGTGCAATACTCAGAGACATGGCCAAGGTAAGAAAGGCTGAAAGACGACCACCACTGAACAAGACACACAAGCTGAAACGTCAAGACTGGGCCAAGAAATATCTCAAGAATGATTTTTCTAAGGTTTTATGGACTGATGAAATGAGAGTGAGTCTTGAGGGCCAGATGGATGGGCCCGTGGCTGGATTGGTAAAGGGCAGAGAGCTCCAGTCCGACTCAGACGCCAGCAGGTGGAGGTGGAGTACTGGTTTGGGCTGGTATCATCAAAGATGAGCTTGTGGGGCCTTTTCGGGTTGAGGATGGAGTCAAGCTCAACTCCCAGTCCTACTGCCAGTCTCTGGAAGACACCTTCTTCAAGCAGTGGTACAGGAAGAAGTCTGCATACTTCAAGAAAAACATGATTTTCATGCAGGACAATGCTCCATCACACGCGTCCAAGTAATCCACAGTGTGGCTGGCAAGAAAGGGTATAAAAGAAGAAAAACTAATGACATGGCCTGCTTGTTCACCTGATCTGAACCCCATTGAGAACCTGTGGTCCATCATCAAATGTGAGATTTACAAGGAGGGAAAACAGTACACCTCTCTGAACATTGTCTGGGAGGCTGTGGTTGCTGCTGCACGCAATGTTGATGGTGAACAGATCAAAACACTGACAGAATCCATGGATGGCAGGCTTTTGAGTGCCCTTGCAAAGAAAGGTGGCTATATTGGTCACTGATTTGTTTTTGGTTTTGTTTTTGAATGTCAGAAATGTATATTTGTGAATGTTGAGATGTTATATTGGTTTCACTGGTAAAAATAAATAATTGAAATGGGTATATATTTGTTTTTTGTTACGTTGCCTAATAATTATGCACAGTGACACACACAGATATCCCCCTAAAATAGCTAAAACTAAAAACAAACTAAAAACTACTTCCAAAAATATTCAGCTTTGATATTAATGAGTTTTTTGGGTTCATTGAGAACATGGTTGTTGTTCAATAATAAAATGAATCCTCAAAAATACAACTTGCCTAATAATTCTGCACTCCCTGTATGTACTGAAATATTTAATAAACTATAACAAAATTATATTTCACCCATGCAAAGTGAACAGAAGTCAACAATGTTCAGTTACTGAGTTACCGTACTGTAAATGCCTTATTTTGGTTTTTATGGCACTGCTGTATACCGTTTGCTGTACAGATTTTGTACAGATGCTGTTTGCAGATGTTTGTGAGGGAACGACCAATTAGGTGACACTGTACTGGTCAGCTGAGTCAGGAGAGCACGCAGTGCACAGAGCAATACGAAGTGACGTCATGTGGGCATACCTCCGTGCACTGGACATGGCGATAAGCTTCCTGGAGCCTGCTTCCCATGCTGACATGCCGCGGAGGACCAGCCCACTGAAAACCCCACTGAAAACCCCACTGATTAGCCCGCCGAAAAGCACACCGAAAACCCCGCTAATTAGCCCGCCGAAAACCATGCTGATTAGCCCACCATTTAGCCCGCTCATGGTGCCCACTGATGGCCCCCGATAATGATCCTGCTGATGATCCTGCCAGCTGCCTGCCTGTCTGTGTTTTGTGACCACCGCTATGCCGGTATGTGAAATGGCGGTCCAATCAATATAATGTAAACAAACAGCAGGTATTGTATTAGTTGTTAGAAACTAACTGAAACCCAACTCTAGAGTCTTTATTTAGATTAGTGTTGAGCTGCCAACTCAGTCCAAACCCTGGTTTGAATTGAATTTTGGGTGTTCAGGAGGTTTGACAAATTACTGAACCAAATGGGTATTCTGATGTGTTAGACCTCTGGCCACAGTAATACAGCTGCTGAATGTGACAGCTTCTTGTCCAGGGTTCCTGGTTGTGATGAAGCCAGGAGCCTTCAGCATCCTAACAAATAGTGATGTATCACTGCCCAGCCCATTCAGTTGACAGTCAGATAGTATACTCTTCACTGCTGGAATGCACATGATATACACAGTATTACCAAAAGTATTGGGAGGCCTGCCTTTAACCTCCCTGGCGGTATGATTCTGTCTGGAATTACGTACCAAAAGCGGTACAATTATTTTGCATGAAAATTTGGCATTTCTTACTGTAGGCTTGTAAATCTGTCCAAATCAGAGTCTAGTAGACATCCCGGGTATGATAAAGTTTGAAACACAAAATTATAAATTTATAATATAATAAATAACTATAAATAATTATAACAAATGATAATGTAATTATAATAAAAATTATTCAATAATGTAATCAAATCAAAATCACTGAAATTTGCTCAGTTGCAGAATTGTCGCTGTCATTACTTTTATTTTTTTATGACGGATTTCCCCACAAATCGCTATCGCTCAATTCTGCAAGTGATTAAAACTTATTATCGCTGTTTTCTAGCTGCTCTAAAATCACTTTTGACATAAAGGGACACTTTTGGTTGCTATGGACAATCTACAGTTTGCAGGCACAAAAAAAAATGTTTTTATTATATAAAAGTACATGTAGGGCACTGGGCAGACTACTAGGGACAAGGGGGGTGTGTATTTTTTACATACAGTACTGTAATCTATAAGATTGCAGTATACTGTATGTAATGTGTTTGTTTACATTTTTGAATTTGGCGCCGGTCTATGCCCCCGTGCATCGTAACGTCACAGGGAATGGAGAACGGCGGAGCGCCGGCACTGTGTGAATCGAATGGAGGACGCCACTCGCTCACACAGCGCGGATGCATCGCTGGATCCAGGGACAAGGTAAGTACAGTAATACCCAGCCTGGAAAACGGTAAGCCAGAGCGCTGCAGGCTCTGCACATCCATCCCCGAGCGTGACTCGGGGTTACCAATTTTAACATTGAAAATCCACCCCGAGTCACGCTCGGGTTTACCGATAAGAGGGTTAAATGCACATGAACTTGAATGGCATCCCAGTCTTAGTCCATAGGGTTCAATTTTGAGTTGGCCCACTCTTTGCAGCTATAACAGCTTCAACTATTTTGGGAAGGCTGTCCACAAGGTTTAGGAGTGGGTCTATGGGAATGTTTGAGCATTCTTCCAGAAGCACATTTGTGAGGTCAACCATTGATGTGGATGAGAAGGCCTGGCTCACAGCTCACAGACTCCATGTCTTTATGGACCTTTGTGCACTGGTGCACAGTCATATTGGAACAGGAAGGGGCCATCCCCAAACTATTCCCACAAATTTGGGGGCAAAAAAATTGTACAAAATGTCTTGGTATCATGACACCTTAAGCGTTCACTTTACTGGAACTAAGGGGCCAAGCCCAACCACTGAAAAACAACCCCACGCCATAATTCCCTCCTCCACCAAATTATTTAGACCAGTGCGCAAAGTCCATAAAAGCATGGATGGGTATGTTTGGTGTGGAGGAACTTAGCTGGCCTACACAGTCCTGACCTAAACCCGATAGAACACCTTTGGGGTGAATAAGAGTGGAGACTGTTGTAATGGTCACCCACCGCTTACGACCTTCCATCCATCCACGACAAGCTTATCTGACACACTCCGACAATATTGCATACACGATCCATATCCATTCCCATAAACAAGACGAGACTCAAGCTCTGCACTTGCTTCAAAGATATGACAATTTATTGGTATTTTCTCAGCTTCTTATACAGTCTCAAGCATAATGCAGTTAGTCACAGGACAATGTAGTCTCCACCCCCCTTCACACCATGGGGGGCTTCAATCACACTCTAAAAGGCATTCAGGTAAGCTAACCTTGTAGACTTGTCGGCACCGTATCTTCAATAGTGTTCAATTAACCTTGAATAGTAACACAGACATCTAGTTGAATAAGTTATCTAGACAGCTTTATCACACAATGGCAGAGTCTTGTGAGAGTGGGTGCAATCAACACCTTCAACGGAATGTCTTTACAGTGAATAGCCAACACCTTAAGATATTTCAATAGCATATTATACAAAGGTATGACTCACTCTGGTCTTGTAGACCTGAATTAACACCTTTCAAAAGCATGTGTGCCCAGATTGAATAGCTAACAGCGTTTTGATATTTGAAGACATCCTGCAAACATTAAATTATTATTAATGTCCCTTATTAATGTCTTCTGTAATATATGAATTATGATTCTTTGTCACCCTATGGCCCTAGTGGACATAAGGTGACCCTAGACATAGGAATATCTCAGTCTGTCACGGGCCATTCCGTTACAACTGTGAGCCAGGCTTTTTCGTCCACATGCCATTAAAGTTCATGAGCGTGTAAAGGCCGATGTCCCAATACTTTTGGTAATAATATAGTATATATTATCTAAATAGAAGATGGAAAAGAAACACAAAGACTAAAAGAAACTGTAAAAGTGGGAAGAATTAAGTATTTTTTAAATAATTTTAAGAATGTATTTCAATGTTTATTTCTAAGCCTGGTGGTATTTTCTTATTATGTAGTGGTATGCAGTTCAGTAGTGTATGTGGGATCCACCGTGTAATCTGATATTTGGAGTCAGGAAGGAATGTATATTTCCATTTGAGACAGAATTGGCCAAACAGGTGTACAGGAGCTTTACTTGTCTTCCTCTGTATCTACAAACAGTGATTCCTAAAACAAACCTGAGAAAAAAATTCATAAATGAGAATGAGCCAAAAATACTGTGCCTTATTTGAGACTTCTCAGGGGCTAAACTAGGAGACTTTTTTTTCTATGTGTTCAGACAAGATTCATACAGCAAAGAACTTACAAATTTCCCAACTGAATCCATTTAGAAATATTTTTGAATCTAGGTCGAAAAATGTGCATAATGCATTATAGCTATAAGTCAGGGAAAGTGAAGATCCAATAACAATGTGAAAGTTTATCAGAAAGGCACAGAGAAAGAGAGTTTGTTGCTAACAAAGACTTGGCTAATATCAGACATATTGGGCCAGATTCAGATACAATTAGATTATCGTAGCGTTTCCCAAATACACTACGCCGCCGTATTTTACCTGGCTCTACGTGGAATCCAGGTAGATTTTGTCCAGTAAACGACGGCGGCGTAGTGTATTTCTCCCGTCGCAATCCATCTACGCGAGTAGGGGGCGTGAATCATTTAAAATAGGCGCGTTCCTGCGGCGATCGAACTGCGCATGCTCCGTTCGCAAATTTCCTGCCGTGCATTGTGCGAAAACACGTCGTTACGTCATTCGTTGTTTGAGTAGCGTCGTTTACGCACGATCCTCGTCCCGAACGAGTTACGTAAAAAAAAAAAAAAAAAATTGACGCGTGAACGACGGCCATACTTAACATGGGCTACGTACCGTTATACCAGCAAAAAGCTGGTCTAACAGTACGTAAAAAAAAATAGAAGAAAGCGATTGCGAAGACCACTCGTATCTTCGTGGATCGCCGTAAAAACACATTTGCATATCCCGACGCATGAAAACGACGCAAACTCCTCCCAGCGGCCGCAAAAATATCGCAGCGTAGATCCGAAAGAATAAAGGCAAAGCTCCCTCGTCGGACTTTAACCACTTAAGGACCGCCTACTGCACATTTACGTCGGCAGAATGGCACGGCTGGGCACATCAACGTATATATACGTTGGTTTTAGTACCCAGCCGTGGGTCGCGGGCGCGCGCCCGCGGGCGCGCGCCCGCGACCCGGTCCGAAGCTCCAGGACCGGGACCGCGGGATTCGCGGACCCGATCGCCGCTGCAGTGCGGCGATCCGTCCCTGGAGCGGAAGAACGGGGAGAGCCGTGTGTACACACGGCTTCCCCGTGCTTCTCTGTGGCCGGAGCATCGATCGCGTCATCCCTGTAATAGGGGGACGCGATCGATGACGTCACACCTACAGCCACCCCCCTACAGTTGTAAACAACACATTAGGTCACACATCCCCTACAGCGCCACCTGTGGTTAACTCCCAAACTGCAACTGTCATTTCCACAGTAAACAATGCAATTTAAATGCATTTTTTGCTGTGAAAATGACAATTGTCCCAAAAATGTGTCAAAATTGTCCGAAGTGTCCGCCATATTGTCGCAGTCACGAAAAAAATCGCTGATCGCCGCTATTAGTAGTAAAAAAAAATAATTAATAAAAATGCAATAAAACTATCCCTTATTTTGTAAACGCTATAAATTTTGCGAAAACCAACCGATAAACGCTTATTGCGATTTTTTTTACCAAAAATATGTAGAAGAATACGTATCGGCCTAAACTGAGGAAAAAAAATGTTTTTTTATATATTGTTGGGGGATATTTATTATAGCAAAAAGTAAAAAATATTGCATTTTTTTTTAAATTGTCGCTCTATTTTTGTTTATAGCGCAAAAAATAAAAACCGCAGAGGTGATCAAATACCACCAAAAGAAAGCTCTATTTGTGGGAAAAAAAGGACGCAAATTTTGTTTGGGAGCCACGTCGCACGACCGCGCAATTGTCTGTTAAAGCGACGCAGTGCCGAATCGCAAAAACCCCTTGGGTCATTTGCCAGCGTATTGGTCCGGGTCTTAAGTGGTTAAAGGCACTGTGGTGTGTCAGATGTAGTTAGAGAAAACATAGTATTACAATATAATTTATTGAAGAAGTATCAGATAAAAGTTGATTACATGATCTATAACAAATACAAAAAATACAAAATAATGAAATATAGTTCAACATATATTGCTGTGTGATGTGAAGCCCTGTGTGGTCCCGACGTTTCAGGGAGACATAGTCCCTTTCTTCAGGGGTATTCCAGGATTCACAGCTCTAAAAATGTATGGGAAATGATCAGGATAATCCTAATAATGTTGATGATGTTGTTATATAGATTAATACTGAAGTACTTACAGTGAACTGTATGGTACTTCAAGTCAGTAGATCATGTATTTAAAAGCATGGGTTTCCGGATGATCCGAGTCTGCTGGCCTGGCCACTGACGACAGAGCAGAATTGTGAGCAGGGTGTGTTGTTGCCAGATATAAATATGCTGCTGGAGTCAGAGGACATTGGAGCCTAAAGTTGTAATGATGTGTGTTAATATTTATGGACATAGTTGTAATAATAAAATGTGAAATAAATTGTGTTTTATAACATTGTGTTTTATAACATTTTCTTGGAGGGATATGGTATGGCGTACCTAGTAAATAGCGATGGAGAGGCTCGTATTAGGCTGGAAGTGTACAAAAGTAATAAGAAATAATGAGTAAATATGTACAATGTATGTAAGTAAAAATATCCATGTTATATTAATGTGGTTAAACCATATATAGTTAAATGTTATAGCAAAAATTGCTCAATAGATGGCGTTCAATGGGGATATTTAGATGTTATAGCAAAAAATGCTCAATAGGTGGCGTTTAAAGGTTGAGTATTAAGGAGTTGATTAAAAAGGACATTTTTTTTTTTTTTTTTTTTTGTTTTTTTCCTCTGCTGCTATATAAAGTGCCCATCAGCCAAACTGCGACGCCCAGTGCAAAGGGTTTGCAGCTGTGCTCGGACGGCTAATTGAGGCAGGTGTGGGGCTCACAGGGCAACTGATTCCATGGGTCATGGCGCATAAACATCCGAGATGCGCATGCGTGCGCAGCAGGATGACACGCCATGACCCGTCACCATGACGCGCGTATCCCGCAGCGCGTAGATCCGAAGGCTTACGAAGACGTAAGCCTCTCGGATCGAAGCCCGAAGCCGCCGTATCATGGTTTGAGGATTCAAACTAGTGATACGGCACGTGAAATTTGAAATTACTCCTGTCTAACACCAGTTAGACAGGCGTAATTGCTTTCTGAATCTGGGCCATTGTTGTCAAGCTAGTCCTTACCTTTCCCCCATTCTTTTTCTTCTTGAATTTTCCCTCTGATGCTGTTGTCTGAGCTGGCCTCATGGCATGTGCTCCCTTGAAAAAAAGATCAGTACAGCACAATCACTATCCATCACTAATATTTGGGAAGTGCCAACTGCCTTTGTAATCAAGACATTTGTACATACTGTACTTAATTAAAAGCTATAAGCAGAAACTTTTTTTTTCTATAAAATATTGACACACATTATAAAAGGACATATATTTTGCTATTTATATTACAGACCCGTGTTTAGCAGTCAAGACATAGCAATCTTTAATTAAGCTTTTGATTGTTTTGTTAGCTATGAAAATGTGTTAGAAACATGCCCAGATATTTTTCCAATGCATGTATTAGGCTACACCCTGTGTAATGAGAAAAACATTGTCACCCAACAATTTGCTATCATTAGCTCTTTAAATTACTGTACTTACTAAAATTCTTTTTTTTTTTTTTTTTAAGTAGCCAGAGTAATATGTCAACTGCTAAAAATCGAATGCCGTGTACACATGACCATTTTTAATGTCATGGAAAAAAAAAAATTCTCGACGTGGTGAATGGCAGTGAACCACAACTGTGGTTAGCAAGGACTTCAATGCACTTCCTTTTGTGAGAATTCAGTATTGGACCACAGGCGTCACTCCACAGGCGTCACTCCAATCAAAGAACAGGAGTTTGGGGGTTCTCTACATCATCTTTCTCTCACATAAAGAAATGTATTGAGCTACTAAGACTGGACGTATTACAACATGCAACCAAACCTTAGTCTTTTTAAGTATACAATACACATGAAGATTCCAATGCACTTCTGAATGCAAGTGATTATCAGTACGGGACCCCAGGTGTCACTCCAATCAGAGAACAGGAGTTTGGGGGTTCTCTACATCATCTTTCTCTCACATAAAGAAATGTATTGAGCTACTAAGACTGGATGTATTACAACATGCAACCAAACCTTAGTCTTTTTAAGTATACGATACACATGAAGATTCCAATGCACTTCTGAATGCAAGTGATTATCAGTACGGGACCCCAGGTGTCACTCCAATCAGAGAACAGGAGTTTGGGGGTTCTCTACATGATATCACTTTAACATAGAGAAGTGCATTAGGCCACTAAGGGAGGAGGTATAAAATACCAACAACCCTTAGCATAGAAAAGTTAAGGTGAACATATTCAGTAACTTAGCACATGGGTCCATAAACAAGTAACAACTTATGTCAAGCACGCAGTAAATAGGAATTGTGAAGGCAACTAATAATTGCGTAAGAGAGGCAAGTATAACTCAGCTAGTTTGAGAGTATATGTCCCTTTAAGATGTTCCTCAACAACCAGCCAAAGGCACAACAGTCAACCCTGAGCAGTTTGTTAATAGCTACAAGCCAGAGTTAATTACAGCAATTGTTTTAGAAGCAATATATGCAGCAGATGTTTCTATAGCACTACAAGTGAAACAATTGCTACTTATCAGTTTGCAGGGCTTGAGTGTAGCAGCAAGGGATTCCGTAGTTTAGGGTGGCAGCAAGGAAGATCTCTTAGGTTGTCCCCAGCAATGGCAGCCTGATGCAGTTAAGGTAATAGCAGATAACGCTTGGAGTTGCAGCCTGGATTAGTATGCAGCATGGGGAGCAATGGCACCGCTGTTTGTAGCATGGCCGAGCTACGACTGACAATAATAGAACGGCGTGTGTATAACACGCCGTTCTATTTAAAGCTGAGTGGCATGTGTGCCGAATAGAGCACTAATGGTGCTCGGCACTTCCACGTTCCAGGTTGGAACGCACGTGGCGCCGGGCGATGATGATCACGCCGCCGATTCACAGCTACAGTATTTGTAGCTGCTGACTTTTACATTTTTTCACCCAGGCTGGACCTCTTTAAGAAATAAACAAACATAATAATTATGTAAAATATCTTCCCCCAAAAAAGGAATTAAAACAATATATGAAAAAAAAAAAACCTATGACAAACATGGGTCAGAAAATCTGAACCATGGGAAAGTCCCCCCTCCCCACAAAACTATATATATTTACGATAGATAACGTTTTGCATTGTTGCCAAAAAGTTAGATTTTCGTTTCATCTGAACAGAGCACCTTCTTCCACATGTTTGGTGTGTCTCCCAGGTGGCTTGTGGCAAACTTTAAATGACACTTTTTATGGATTTCTTTAAGAAATGGCTTTCTTCTTCCATAAAGGCCAGATTTGTGCAGTATACGACTGATTGTTGTCCTATGGACAGAGTCTCCCACCTCAGCTGTAGATCTCTGCAGTTCATCCAGAGTGATCATGGGCCTCTTGGCTGCATCTCTGATCAGTCTTCTCCTTGTATGAGCTGAAAGTTTAGAGGGACGGTCAGGTCTTCGTAGATTTGCAGTGGTCTGATACTCCTTCCATTTCAATATTATCGCTTGCACAGTGCTCCTTGAGATGTTTAAAGCTTGGGAAATCTTTTTGTATCCAAATCCGGCTTTAAACTTCTCCACAACAGTATCTCGGACCTGCCTGGTGTGTTCCTTGTTCTTCATGATACTTTCTGCGCTTGAAGCGGACCTCTGAGACTATCACAGTGCAGGTGCATTTATACGGAGACTTGATTACACACAGGTGGATTCTATTTATCATCATTGGTCATTTAGGTCAACATTGGATCATTCAGAGATCCTCACCGAACTTCTGGAGAGAGTTTGCTGCACTGAAAGTAAAGGGGCTGAATAATTTTGCACGCCCAATTGTTCAGTTTTTTATTTGTTAAAAAAGTTTGAAATATCCAATAAATTTTGTTCCACTTCATGATTGTGTCCCACTTGTTGTTGATTCTTCACAAAAAAGTACAGTTTTATATCTTTATGTTTGAAGCCTGAAATGTGGCAAAAGGTTGCAAAGTTCAAGGGGGCCGAATACTTTCGCAAGGCACTGTATATAGTTACTATATATATATATATATATATATATATATAGTAACTATATATATATATATATATATATATATATATATATATATATATATATATATATATATATTAGGGCTGGGGAAATTCCTCGATTAATCTTTAATCTTTAATTTTTTTGATCGATCAAAATTCTTGACGTCACGGGACAGCCTGGACAGTGAGACTTACCCTGCTGGATGCAAGCAAACTGCACCCATTGGATTGAGGTACCTTTGCATCTGTGGAGCAGAAGGATGCATCAGGCTCCATCAGGGCAAGGGGGCAAAAATAACCATAATTTTCCTGTCCCAAGCAGTTTTGTGCAGACAATTCTTTGTGTATCAGCAACATCTGTTCCGTGCAGAAGACTGTTCAGTTCTTCAGGGTATATTGTCAATAAAATGTGATCATGTCTGCTTCCAGAAAATGTAAACACATGCGTCTGCGTGTCTGCGTGATTGGCTAAAGTGATACCTTCTTGCCTACTATAAAGTGACTGACAGTCAATATACTAGATATGTTTTATAATTAAAGTTAAATTAACTTTCTACGTTTTTCTTAAAGAGTTGCAATGCAAGGAGATCAACTAAAAGTAGTTGGATCTGTATGTGCGTTATAATAAATCAAAATTAGTCGATTAATCGATAAAAAAACGATCAATCAAACACGAAAATTTTAGTCAGTAACAGCCCTAATATATATATATATATATATTGTGAGGTATTAACTCGGTAACGGGTGTGTGTGGCCCGCTCTATGGGTTCACTACACGCTGAACTCTACAAAAAGGCACTTGAGGATGACTGAAAACAAATGATATGGTTTATTTTTTCATCTTGCGGGATACACGTGTAGGCATCAAAACAGTATAAACAAAACAAAACACAAAATAAACCCTTGCCACTTGGGGCGTCTACCTTCCCAACACAGGAACCTACCTATTGAGTCTGGCACAGCCTATTGCTGGGCAGACACTGCTGGTCCTACAGCAGAAAACAACAAAAAAGTCTCACACAGAAATATCCATCCTCACCTCACCTCTTCAGAAGTGCTTGTGACTGCTCCTTCACTAGCAAAGCCTCAGGATCCAGCAATCAGTTGTTATCCTTAGGCTTTATTTATAGGGGCTTTAATTGCTTCATTTTGAACAGCTGAAGGCTTTTAACTCCCCAAACCTCTCTGGCCATTTCTACAGCCGACGCCTAATAGTAATTGGTGTATTGTCTAAACAAGGCAGAAATATATCTCCCGTCTATGACAACACACACAGATTTACCTGACTTCCTGTCACAATATATATATATATATATATATATATATATATATATAACACACACACACACTGTATATAGTTTTATATATATATATAGATAGATAGATAGATAGATAGATAGATAGATAGATAGATAGATAGATAGATAGATAGATAGATATCTAGATATACTGGCCCAGATTCACAGAGCGATTACGCCTGCACAACTGGTGTTGCGCGTGCGTAAGTCTAAATGTGCGCGTGCGTTTAGATGCGCGCGATTCAGAAAACGATTTACGCCAGAAATCTACTTTTTTTGGTCCGGCGTAATTTCGTTAGACAGACGCATCCGTCCGCGCAAAAATGCGCTAGACACACCATTGATTTGCTAGTCAAATATGCTAATGAGGGAGTTGCGGGGATCCACAAAAAAACGCAGTTGCTGCGCAGGCTACGCGATGTGCGCAACAGCAAAATGTCCTGTCTAAAGTTAGAGCACCTAAAAGCTGGTCTAAATTTTGAAAAAACGTCTACATCTCACAGAAAGCAACACCGTTACTGAGGAGCAGACCACACACACGTGTTGCACTACAATTTGACTGCCAACATGCCAGGGGCATCGTCGCTCATAGCTGCACTAGTGAATTTAGATGACCAAAGAAGGAGGAGGGCACGGAGGATGGCACGGGAGAGGGTATACCGCACACGCATAGACCTCTTTGGCATGAGTGATTCTGAGGTGTATCGCATCTTCAGATTCCCCCCTCATGCCATCCTGGAATTAACCACAACCCTGCAGGAGGACATCACCAGCCCAACACAACGCTCACATCCAGTGCAGCCACTGGTCAAGGTACTGGCAACACTCCATTTCCTTGCCAGTGGCTCTTTTCAGCGTACAAGTGGAGTGGTGGCTGGGATGTCACAATCCTCCATGAGCAGATGTGTGCACCAGGTTGTCCCAGCAATCCTCACACGCTTGGCCAACCTAATCATCAAACCCACCACTGAGGACCTGCGGCTGAAGGCAATGACAGATTTCTACAGAATTGCCAGAATCCCACGCACCATCGGGGCCATTGATTGCACACATGTGGCACTCCAGCCCCCCCATGAGACAGAGCACATGTACCGCAATCGGAAGAATTGGCACTCCATCAACGTACAGGTGATAGTTGATGCCCAAGGACTCATATGGCACGTCCGTGCCAAACCCCCCGGATCCACCCATGACAGCTACATCTACAATCAATGCCACATCCGAATGGAATTCTATCAGAACGTGTATGGGAACACCTGGCTGGTTGGTGAGTGACATGGGAGTCAGGCATGACTATCCCCTCCCGTGATGCACACCTCACAAGTGGCACATGCATGACTAACATTCTCCTGTCTTTTCCCTTCCAGGTGACTCTGCATATGCACTGGGACCCCATCTCATGACTCCTATCCGGAACCCCCAAACCCCAGGAGAGGAAAGATACAATCAAGCACACATCAAAACCCGAGCAGTGGTGGAGCGCACCTTTGGCCTCCTGAAGTCACGTTTCCGATGCCTGGATAAGTCTGGGGGTACACTGTTGTATTCCCCAAACTTTGTGTGCCATATCATCGTTGCATGTTGCATGCTGCACAATCTCGCAGTGAGGAAGGGCCTGCAGGTTGAGCTACGTGATGACCTGACCCCCCAACCAGACAATCCCCCCCTAACCGAGGATACCCCGTCTTCTGAGGGAAGAGCAGTCAGGAGACAGCTCATATTGGGCATCTTTGCACGTTAAACACACACATTAATCATGGCACAATGAGAATGCATGCATGCACACCACTGTGGTCCCTAGCACACACACCCCACATCCTCATCAAATTGGATTGGCACCAGTCCACCATGCACGACTGGTGAGCAGTAACGCCACGTCAAGGCTCCAATTATGTCACTGTACATTCATACACCATTCACACGGACCTGGGAATCACTTCTCCCTGGTCCTGGGGAACCCTTCTCCACCAAAATTGAGGATGACACCCCTTTTCCAGCAGGAATGTCACCCCCACATTCAAACAGCATGCACAACCCAAAATTTAAAAAAAATGTCAGCAAAAAAAAAAAAAAAAATGCCAAAAATGTCAGCAAAAAAAAAAAAAAAAATGCCAAAAATGTCAGCCAAAAAAACAAAAAAAAAGCCAAAAAAGTAAGACAAAAAAAAATAAAATAAAATAAAGCAAGAAAACAAACGCTCAGAAATATATCAATCAAACAAACAGTCTCTCAAACACTTATCAAAAAACACTTTCACAAATATACCAACAAGAACTTGATCACACAGAACACTAATCTGACAACTACAAGACACACTGCAACGAACAACAGGAACAAAAGCACTTGGTTAAATGGGAAGGGACACAAAGGGATGTACTTTTGCAATGCAAGTGCGTTTGTGTCTGTCTATTTATGCTGTCTGCGTAGTTCACAACGTTGCCCTAGTCCATTTCCAATTTCACTGATTGCGCCGCTCCCGAGTTGTGAGCATGCGCACAGCGGAGCTGACATGGTCTCCTTCACGCGCGAATGCGCGAGCCGGCCGGCCCTTCATTTGCATGGGGTCACGGCTCATTTCAATGTAACACGCCCACGTCCCTCCCAATTTGTATAACTCCTCCTTACACCTCAGGAAAAAACCTTACGCTTGCGCAATTTCCTGCGCAAAAGCTACGTGAATCGGGGGATTACGCGGCTAGATGGCGCAAGTCTAACGTAATGGCGGTGCGCTACGCCGGACCGATAATGCGCCGATGTACGTGAATCTGGGCCACTGTGTGTATACAAATATATATATATATATATATATATATATATAATGTGTATATATTTATATATACAGGTATATATGTAAGCACAGTGACCAGAATAGGAAACGCTGTTGTCCAAATAGGGATTTCCAAAACCAGACGGTAAACCCTAGAAAAGCTAATTTACTACTTATAATTAATATTTAAATGTCCATAACCTGACCACAGGCTTATTTTACAATAGCCTTTAAGCATTTTAAATTACTTTTATCATTTTATAAGTTAAAAGCACATAATCTTTAACCTCTGCAATGGTATGTTTGTTTCATTCAACCCATCTGAGATACCTTATAATATAATATCATAGGTTTTTGTTCCGTGTGCTAATATACAAACACAAAACAGTAGAGGTAATCCTCTCTCTAAGGCCGCGTACACACGAGGGGATATGTCCGCTGAAAACGGTCCGATGGACCGTTTCAGCAGACATCTCCGCTCGTGTGTATGGGCTAGCGGACAGATTTCTCCACCCGACAGATTTCAAAGCATGCTTTGAAATCTATCCGGTGGGAATCTGTCCGCCCGACATGTCTGCTGGTTAGTACACTTACCAGCAGACATGTCGGCCCCCACCGCCGCCGCGCCGCTGCCGAATGGATTCGGCGCATGCGCGGAAGTGTTTTACTTCCTGGTGCGGTGACGTGGCGGTGTCGCGGCGGCGTCAACGTCACCGCCGCGTCACCACTACGTCACCGCGCCGTCCGGCGGCGGGGAATTTGATCCGATGGTGTGTACACGCCATCGGATCAAACTCCCGATCGGACATATCCGATGGAAATGGTCCGCGGACCGTTTTCATCGGATAAATATCCGATCGTGTGTACGCCGCCTAAGGATTATGTCTACTGTACTGAAGGTTACTCAACAAAGGTTCATCTAATAAATAGACAGCATATATAAGTCAGTGATATCATTTTCTCGTAATAACTTCACTAAGCAGTATCACTAGTGGAGGCTTTATAGCATCACTGTAAATGTTGACATTGTTTGCACTGACCATGTGACCATGCTGACCATTAAGAATGTCTTAATATTATGTTAATATTGGAGCTTGGTGATATTATAAATTCACCACCTCATAATTATATAGAACAAATAATACCCAAAGGGCAGAAAGCTGGAGTTTTGAGGTACAAAAAAATTGCTCAACATCAAATTATCAAAAAAAAAAAAATGTATTATATTTCATAGACAATATAAAATTACTATAAAATATTCGGGCAAAAACAGCCCTGTGGTTACAATACAGAAGAATGGTTGCCTCTACCTGTTTCACCACAATCGTGGCTTCGTCTGGAGCTTCTGTAGTACCTTTTCATACAATATCACAAAAAAAAACGTTTTACAATTAATAAACACATTTAAATATGGGGACCCTGAGGGGAGTCCCTATTCACATAAATTCCACATAATAGACAACAAATATAGGTCATCTGGTGGACACATTCCCAGTCCTTAATGATTATGGTTCCAAATAATCCCTAAACACCTTCAGGAGGTCCGATCGAGGATGTCTGTGCCAAAAACAGGAGGAAAGAACAAATATCCTCTAGTTGAGCCTTGAAATTCATATATATGACTGTTAGTAATGTTCCCTGGATCATCTAAAAACAGATCAAATCATGATCTGTATCTGACCTGTTTGTCTTAGGCCTCGTACACACGAGGGGATATGTCCGCTGAAAATGGTCCGATGGACCGTTTCAGCAGACATCTCCGCTCGTGTGTATGGGCTAGCGGACAGATTTGTCCACCCGACAGATTTCAAAGCATGCTTTGAAATCTATCTGGTGGGAATCTGTCCGCCCGACATGTCTGCTGGTTAGTACACTTACCAGCAGACATGTCGTCCCGCCGCGCCGCCGCGCCGCCGCCGAATGGATTCGGCGCATGTGCGGAAGTGTTTTACTTCCTGGTGCGGTGACGTAGCGGTGACGTGGCGGCGTCAACGTCACCGCCGCGTCAACGCCACGTCACCGCGCCGTCGGGCGGCGGGGAATTTGATCCGATGGTGTGTACACGCCATCGGATCAAACTCCCAATCGGACATATCCGATGGAAATGGTCCGCGGACCGTTTTCATCGGATAAGTCCGATCGTGTGTACGAGGCCTTAGAGAAGAGTGCTTTAATTAGTCAGTATCCTTTTTCTAGTGAGAGCTTGAGACAGTCACTGGAAATTTCAAATTGTTTGTGCAATCTGCGATAAAGTAGATCTAACATCAGAATTTTCCCTGATTTAAATCAAATCCATATTCCAGTATTGAAAGGTACATTATGGCCTGGATTCACATAGGACTTACACCGTCGAATCTCGAGATACGCCGTCGTAAGTACAAATGTGCACTGTCATATCTATGCGCCGATTCCCCAAGCTAGATACGTCTAAAAATAGGCTTCTTCCGACCGACGTAACTTGCCTATGCCGGCGTATCGTAGGCGCATAATTATGCTGGACGCATATGGGAGTTTTGATTCAAATATGCAAATGAGGGAGATACGCCGATTCACGAATGTAGATGCGCCCGGTCGCTTCATATACACAGTTTGCGTAAGGCTTACGTCCGGCGTAAAGTTAATTCTCATATAGGAGGCACAACTCATGCTAAGGTATGGACCAGGGAACGAACGCCCTCGAAATTTACGTCCTTTACGCCGTTTATGTTGTACGTGAATAGGGCTGGGCGTAGGTTACATTCACGTCGTAGGCAGTGATTCGACGTATCCTAGGGATTAGTTCCGACATGATTCTGAGAATGCGCACTGGGATGCATCTACTGGACGGCGCATGCGCCATTCGTTAGAAACATCTGGCTGGCAGTTCGGCCATCGTTTGCATGTTTCACGCCCACTCCCACATACGCCGAGGAAACCCAGCGCAGTTTGGGAGGCAAGTGCTTTGTGAATACTGTGCTTGCCTCCCCACGCTACGTCAGCGTAGTGTATATTAGATACGTTACGCCAGCATAAAGATGCGCCGATGGCTGTGAATCCGGCCCTATATATTTGAAATATATCTCTTATCTAGTGCTTCCTTAACTTTGAATGAATTCAGTGTCAATAAAACACCTGTTCAACTGGGAAGCAGAGCATTAAAGTTGATTCAATCCAAGGGAATAAACCCTAAGAAGAAAAAATATTTTTGTTTTTTAATGCTAGTTAATCAACACCCCCAGGTACTGAGGATCTTGCTACTAGCAAAAAGGAGGGGAAAATCACTTACTTTTTGAAAAGTTATTAAACGCTTCACTGGAAGCAGTGAATGGACCTGGGCTGAGAGAGCAATGGACCTGGGCTGAGAGAGCCCTTAAATACTTAATCCAAGGTGAGTCTGACATCACTGCCGGGAGAGAGCAATCAAGGGACAATATCCAACAGGTGATTATAAAATTGATGTATTGGCAACATAATGAGCATGTGCAATCCTGCAGTGGCCATTTTGTAAAATCCTATTGCCCTTACATGAGGTTACCAGCTCTAACTTGGCACCTAGGTCACGATAAAATGCAGGAATGGCTCCACATGGCAACCATATTTAGGGGGGTGCAGGAGGAGCAGACACTAAAAGGTATTTCACCTTCATGCAGAGAATGCGCCAAGATAAAAAGCCTTTTACCTTTACAGCCACTTTAAAGGCTTATTTACTACTTGTTATGAATATGTTAAAAAAAAATATGTACATAGCCTGGCCATAGGTTTTTTTTTTTAAATAGTCACCCACAATTCTATATTACATTTCTCAATTGTCTCAGCAGCCCACCTTCATAACTTCACATCTCTTTGTTCTATAAGCAAATACAGTAGAAGTAATCATCTGACTATGGATCATGGCTACTATAATGAATGTTACTCAACAAATGAGACCTGTGTCCTAGGGGTTAATATATATTGTTAAAATGCCCCAAAAAATATATATATGTTAAACAGGATGACCAGAATTAAAGATATTTGTGCCCATACAAGGATACGTGTGAAATAAATGCATAATAATAAAGGTGGATACATACAAGGCATGGAAGTAACAGAGTATGAGACCACCATTCTAGGGGTATATTTTGCTTCCCCATATACAGGCAGTCTGGCAGTCGTTGTTGGTTCACTAACCTATACAGTAGGGATAAGCTTCGTGTTCGAGTCAAACGTATGTTCGACTTGAACATCGTATGTTTGTTCGTTCGTCGAAATACGAACAAAACGGATCATTCGCACCAAATTTGAGTGACGTGCCATGGCCCATAATTCACTGCGGCATTGCACGCTGATGATTGGCCAAGCATGCACTATGGCCCGCATGCTTGGCCAATCACAGCGCCGTCAGTACAGAGAGCCTTAATTGGCCAAAGCCAGGGTGGCTTTGGCCAATTATCAGGGGGTTTAGTACACGCCCTACACTATAAAAGGTCACCTGCAGGTCGGCCTTGTGTAGTGTGTTCCGGCGCTGGTTAGAGACTAGTCAGAGAGAGAGAGAGAGTGTCATTTTTTCTAGGTAGATAGAGCATGCAGGCAGATTAGTCAGTTAATGTTACAGTGTGTAGAGGATATATATACATCCCAGGTGTTGTACATATATTTATACACTGTATAGCTTAGCTAAATCAGCTCTTCCTAATTTACTGGCAGGCAGGTGATTGTGCTAGCTGCAGTATTCTCACTTGCTGTATTGCCTGTGTCCTCTGCAGTGTGCACCATACAGCTACACAGGCATGCTATAGACACCCAGCAGGTACAATATTTAAAGGAATTGTTCATTTTTTTTTTATTTAAGCATCATGATGCTTAAATAAAAATAAAAAAATAAGTAAAAATTCCTTTAAATATTGTACCTGCTGGGTGTCTATAGTATGCCTGTGAAAACATCTTTGAGAACCCGGGTCTTGCCCCAGGGAACATGTATTAATGGAATTTTTTTTTTTAAATGGTCATTTTTTCTGGAGCAGTGTTTTTAATGATGCTGCATCATTAAAATCACTGCTCCAGAAAAAAACAACCGTTTTTTAAAACTTATTTCCATTGATACATGTTCCCGGAAGCAAGACCCGGGTTCTTAAAGATGTTTTCCGACAATAACTTGCATATGGGGCTTTAAAATTAGCACTTTTGAATTCGAACGTTCGAGTCCAATTAACATCAATAGGGTTTTAAATGTTCGCGCGAACGTTCGGTCCGTTCAAAGGTTCTGGTGCAAACCGAACGCGGGGTGTTCGGCTCATCCCTACTATACAGTGCTGTTTTTTGTCAGTTATTTATTGGTGTTGCAGGTCTTTCTTCTGTAGTATATTTTTGAAAAATAATTCAAAGTAAAAAATCCTGCTATAAGTGCCTTCACCCAGTATAGTGTCCTACCTAGTGCACAGGTCACATATAAGTAAATCAGAGCTGGCTGCTTATTTAAATACAAAAGGGTGGCACTGTGAAAATGAATTGGACATATGCTGATAGGTTCATTGCGGCATTTGGCAATTGCTTCTAATCTGCCAAAGTAATAGGAAAGAGAAAAAATGAAAATGAAGTCCAACCTAACAGATTGGATTTTGTGATTTGACTGTTCTAACACAGCAATTTAAAATATAGCCTTCTGTTATATTCTCTAATGTCGGCAAAACAATAACATGTTATTTCTAAAAATGACAAAACATTGTTGATTACATAGAGATGTGAAGGTTTTTGTCATAATCTACAATTTGTTCATTACAGCAGGTCACTTTATTTATAAGACACGACTGCTGACACTTGCTAACAATACACATCAAAGGGAAGTACAAAATGTACTGCTGTTGTTGATGCTTTTTATAAATATTCTGAAAAAGGTCAAAGCTCTGGAAAATGTGACATTTTTATTTTTCCGACACTTTACATTTCTGTCATTATCTCTCAGGATTATTCGTTTTGTAAACGACCATATGTCATATGTCATATATGTACCATTACAGCCATGACAATAAACAATATTGTTTTGTCATTTACTTTCATCATCATCCCAGTTGATTTATTTATTGTAAAATAACAATAGCTCATTGGTTATTAAATGGTGTAATACAGGGGTATATAAAAACAAATTTATACAATTTGATTTCCTTTGCACTCATTCTATTTTATGTTTGCCATTTCAAGGACTCTTCTTACAGCCACATTCAGAAAAGATTTGCATAGTGTTTAAGTGATCTCAACAGACAGCTGACATTTTGTAAGTGCTAGTATGAAGGCTTGCAGCGGGTTTCTCGGATGTGTACTTCTGTAACTCACTGCTACAACTTGGAATACTAGGATCCATACATTCCCAATAACCGATTAGATGTTACTGTCTTTATTGTCATTATATAGTCCATAAAATGTAATCCATATAGCAAAATCTGAATTGAATCAGTCACTGGTTTATGAGTATGAAAGGCCATGCTTTCCCAGATTGGAAAGATCTTACGTTATTGAAAACTTTACTTTACTTTATTACATTGTCTGTGGCCTGACTTTGAGCATTAACGTATTTATACATTCTTTAACCACTTCATTACCGAGCCTGTTTTTCAGATTCGGTGCTTACGAGACTAAAACAGTTTTTTTTGCTAGAAAATTATTTAAAACCCCCAAACATTATATATATTTTTTTTTCTAACACCCTAGAGAATAAAATGGCGGTCATTGCAATACTTTTTCTCACACCGTATTTGCGCAGCGGTCTTACAAGCGCACTTTTTTTGGAAAAAATTCACTTTCTTGAATTAAAAAATAAGACAACAATAAATTTGGCCCAATTTTTTTATATATTGTGAAAGATAATGTTACGCCGAGTAAAATGATACCCAACATGTCACGCATAAAAATTGCGCCCGCTCGTGGCATGGCGTCAAACTTTTACCCTTAAAAATCTCGATATGCGACGTTTAAAAAATTCTACAGGTTGCATTTTTTGAGATGACGAGGAGGTCTAGGGCTAGAATTATTGCTCTCGCTCTAACGATCGCGGCGATACCTCACTTGTGTGGTTTGAACACCGTTTTCATATGCGGGCGCTACTCGCGTATGCGTTTGCTTCTGCGCGCGAGCTCGTCGGGACGGGGCGTTTTAAAAAATTTTTTTTTTGGTTTCGGTTTTTATTTTTATTTATTTTATAATTTTTAACACTGAAAAAAAAAAAAAAAAAAAAAATTATCACTTTTATTCCTATTACAAGGAATGTAAACATCCCTTGTAATAGAAAAAAGCATGACAGGTCCCCTTATATATGAGATCTGGGGTCAAAAAGACCTCAGATCTCATATTCAGGCTTAAATGCAAAAAAAAAAAAAAAAAAAAAAAAAAAAATAAGTCAAAATGTAAACATATTAAATGTCTCTTTAAGACGCTGGGCGGAAATGACGTTTTGACGTCACTTCCGCCCAGCAGAGAGAGGGGGACGGCTGAGGGACATTTTTTCCCTCAGTCACATCCCCGGACAGACAACGAGCGGACCCGATCGCCTCCGCCGCTACCGACGGCTACGGTAAGCGGCGGAGGGCGCGGGAGAGCGGCGGGAGGGGGGGGCACCCTCTCCCGCCGCCGGTAACGGCGATCTCACGGCGAATCCGCCGCGATGACCGCCGTTATCGTTAACAGGACCGCCCCACGAAGAGATGGATATCTCGGTTGTGGCAGCAGCTGCTGCCGTTACCGAGATATCCATCTTCAAAAACGTGACGTCTTTGGACGTGGGGCCGGTCAGAAGTGGTTAAGAAGAACCATAGGCAAAACTTTTTATTTTTGATAGAGTAAGGCAGGGTTATAACCCCTGTAAGGTTTAATTTTGCCATCGTTGTCCCATTTGGGAGATGTATCTTCATTCCTATTACAAATAAGAAGAGAGAGGAAATCCATGCAAATTAGGATATCTTTTGGGGACCCCAAGGACACCAGAACTACTGTCCCCATTGAAATATTTCCACTCTATTACTTATTTGACCCACAATTTAATATTTTACTTTCACTTTCAATGATAATGGTAAACAGGACAAATAGTGAGTGTTAATCTCCAGGAGACACAGACAGCAATGAAAAAACTGAAACGTGTAGCAAGGTCCCAGATCTCCTTTAGTCTAATGAGAACATCCAGAGTTAGGGATAGCTGACATCCTTCAGTGTAGAGTGGTTTACAAGGCATGGTGGGTGTAATGCAAGATGGATTCATGGGCACCAGACACTTCTTGAATGCAACAAGATTTATTTTCTCTTGAACAGAACTGTGAGAGAAAGGGTTTAGAGCCAGGACAACCTTTAGTAGATGCAATGCCGATTAGCAGACTCAGAGACTTCTATAGGTAGACAGGCATGCAGGCAAAAGCACCCAGCCAGGCACCACATCTGCACATTGTGTGTGAAGTAACCCAGCCCTGCCTCTATATAACTAGCAGCTAACACGGCTAATTAGATAATAGCTGTAAACAAAAAGAATAATAAAGTGTAGCACTAAATGCCCAAGTCATAAAAATGTTCGGGTTCGGCGGGTTCGGCTGAACTTTGGAAAAAAGTCCCGATTCGGGACCCAAACTTGACCCGAACCCAAACCTAAACCCGAACCCCATTGAAGTCAATGGGGACCCACATTTTTGACTACTAAAATGTCTCTAAAAAACTAAGGGAAAGGGCTAGAAGGCTGCAAATGGCAGCAAAATGTTGGTAAGAGCATGGCAAGTACTCAATCAAACGTGGATAGGGAAATAACTTAAAATAACATTAAATACATTAAAAAAATCTTGACAAAGAGGAACCTTCCCCAATGATGGGACACTATTCCTCCCAATGATACCAATGATGGGAGACTATTCCTCCCAATGATACCAATGATGGGGCACTATTTCTCCCACTGACACAAATGATGGGGCACTATTCCTCCCAATGATACCAATGATAGGGCACTATTTCTCCCACTGACACAAATGATGGGACACTATTCCTGCCAATGATACCAATGATGGGACACTATTCTGGTGCAATTAGATTTGTGAAGTAGGACTGACTCCTAACTTATTCTCTCCCTACAAGCACAATCACTAACCTTTCCCTACAGTAGCTAATGCAGAGTATGTTACAGGAACATATGCAATGCTGGTGCAATATGCAGAGTATCTGACAGGAATATATGCAATGCTGGTGCAATATGCAGAGTATCTCCTATATAATTCTCTCCCTATAACAACAAGCAGGAAACTTGCCCTAAACTATGTAATGCACAGTATCTCACAGGGGACAGATGCAGTGCTGGTGTAATATGCAGAGTATCTCCTATATAATTCTCTCCCTATAACACCAAGCAGGAACCTAGCCCTAAACTATATAATGCACAGTATCTCACAGGGGACAGATGCAGTGCTGGTGTAATATGCAGAGTATCTCCTATATAATTCTCTCTCTATAACAACAAGCAGGAATCTTGCCCTAAACTATGTAATGCACAGTATCTCACAAGGGACAGATGCAGTGCTGGTGTAATATGCAGAGTATCTCCTATATAATTATCTCCCTATAGCAACAAGCAGGAACCTTGCCCTAAACTATGTAATGCACAGTATCTCACAGGGGACAGATGCAGTGCTGGTGTAATATGCAGAGTATCTCCTATATAATTCTCTCCTTATAGCAAAAAGCAGGAACCTTGCCCTAAACTATGTAATGCACAGTATCTCACAGGGGACAGATGAAGTGCTGGTGTAATATGCAGAGTATCTCCTATATAATTCTCTCCCTATAGCAACAAGCAGGAACCTTGCCCTAAACTATGTAATGCACAGTATCTCACAGGGGGCAGATGCAGTGCTGGTGTAATATGCAGAGTATCTCCTATATAATTCTCTCCCTATAGCAACAAGCAGGAACCTTGCCCTAAACTATGTAATGCACAGTATCTCACAGGGGACAAATGCAGTGCTGATGTAATATACTGAAGCAGGATAGTCCTATCTCAATCTCTCCCTCAGACCAGCAGCAGCCTTTCCCTACCCTGTGCTGTGCTTTGTGCCTCTAGCTTATATAGAGGCTGAGTCACATGCTGCACTGGCCAATCACAGCTATGCCATTAGTAAGCATGGCTGTTATGGCTTCTTAGTCACAGTAGTAAAACAAATGGCGATTGGCAGCCGTGCAGCGCACTGTTACATAGCCGAACTCCGAACCCCAACCCGAACTTTCTGCAAATTATTCGGGTTCGGGTCCAAAAAAAACTAAATTCGGTTGCATACTCAAGAAGAACAATCAATTCTTCATAAGGGCCTCAAATTTGCCCCTCCAAAAAAAAAATAGACAAATTTGGCACTTTCGTTGACGTCCACAAGTATATTCGCAAAATTAACATTCAACATTATTTGACTTTCAACCTGCACAGGAACAAGAGCTGAGCTGCTACTTCGGGGACTTTCCATTCTGCAATATCCAATCCGTCCCTTTTTAACCCCCCGTTCCAGTAGCCCCTGCTGTTAAGATCTTTAAGGATTTACGATAGTTCTTAGTGATTTGGTCCAGCTTCCAGTGAAATGTGCTTACCATCAGCCCTTGTCCAGTGTGGGACTCAAGTCCCTGTATGAACAGAAGGACTTAGTGATCCGCCTGGCGGACAAGGGCGGAGAAATTGTAATTTAAGACAAAATCCAAGATACCAGATACATACAAGGAGCTTCCTAACAATCCAACCCTTGTATAAGGGAGAAAACTTCAGCACCTCACTTCAAAACATTTTGATCTTAACATTCTTAACAAAAAAAAGGAGCTTTTTTAATACCTACAGTACCTAGAATTCCCACCATTTATTACTTGCCCAAGATTCACAAAAACCCAACACATCTCCCTGGACAGCCTATCGTGAGTGGCATAGACTCTGTCATATCACGTATAGGCCATTACATAGATTTGTATTTACAGCCCTTAGTGAGACGGACACCATCATATCTTAAAGGGGTTGTAAAGGAAAAAAAATGTTTTCATAATAAGCATTCTTTACCTGCAGACATTTCTCTTTTTACTTATTCATTGTTCGTTTTTGCTCAGAAGCTGCTCTATTTCTTCTCTGTTCTGTTCACTTCCTGCTTGTCTGATTGTTACTCACCACCGTGAAGGTAGGCTTTACTGCGGGGATCAGTGATGTGCTCGCCCCCTCCTGGGAACTACATCTGCGGCAGGACGCTCTCTACGTGTTAGAGACTTCAAGGAGGTGTGAATTACTGGGCGTGTCACAATGCATACTGGGAAATGTAGTTCTTACATGAACGAGTGCCGCAAACCAGGAAGTGAATGAGAGAACAGAAACTAGAACGCCAGAGGTGATATAGATGAAGGAATTTAATAGGTATTTACTCGTGTTTTAACAGAATCATTACACTATTCTGTCTGTCTACCCTGCAGACATTAATTTTAGGCAAAAATTTTTTTTGCTTTACAACTCCTTTAAGGATACTGGCACTACTATCAGATTATTGAAAAGCATTGACATACAGGGTGATTATATCATGGCTACCGCAGATGTGGCCTCTCTGTATACCTGCGTACCCCATGAGATGGGGATTGAGGCCATTCAACATTTTGTGGGTCGTGACCAATTCCTTACCTCTTTTCAATGTGATTATCTTATAGAACTTCTAGAATTTGCAACCAAACATAGCTATTTTTGGTTCAACCAATGATATTATCGTTAACAACGTGGTGTAGCGATGGGAGTGAAGTTAGCTCCCAGCCTCGCAAATCTTTTCATGGCCAAGTGGGAGGAGGATGTCATCTATGCCCAAGACACTCCATCTCTAGTCTTGTGAGCCAGATATATTGACAACATCCTCTACCTATGGAATGTCAGTCCGGATTCGTTGAAGCAATTTTTTGATAATTTAAACTCAAATGATAGAGTCATCTCTTTATCTTATGAGGCAAGTATGAATAAGATTCAGTTTTTGGATCTCGAAATAGAGATCATAGACAAACAGTTTAAATTTCAAACCTACTTTAAACCCACAGACCACAGTGGCGTCATCCCTACAGATAGTTGCCACCATCAATATTGGCTCTGTTCAACACAGAGGTTCCTTGATAAGGGATATGCCTCCAGTGCCATTGATCTAGAACTTCAAAACACCCTAAAAATTGATAGGCATTCATTAATAGCAGTGAAACCTCAGCAGGATCCCAATAACAATTAAAAATGTGCTATGTTGACCTCATTTTCAACACAGCACAAACAAATCAAAACAATCATTGGGATGTTCTTAGGAACTACAGCATTCTTAACACCATCTTACCAGAACAGGCAAAGGTCATCTTTAGAGGTGCTCCCTCTCTGAAGAGTCGAATAGCAATGAATATCATTAATCCGCCTGTTCGTTTGTCTTTCTTCCATAACTTGGTCGTGTTTTTTCCATGTAAAAAATGCATTGTATGCCAACATAATTCATTGGGAAGGTGACAAACAGTTGGGTTCACATCTGATGTGACCAATAAGCAATACCCTATTAAGCACTCCTGTACATGTGCGACTAAATATGTTGTCTATTTGATTACCTGTCCTTGTGGGAAAAAATATGTTGGCCGGACCATCCGGATGTTTTCTGTAAGAGTTGGTGAGCATATTGCTCTAATTAAAAGTGGCAACACTAAACACAGTGTCCCCAGACACTATAGACAACATCACAATCCCAATCCTAAGGGAACATAATTTGTCGTCATAGATAGTTTCATTCCCCCCTGAAGGGGAGGTGCTATGACCAGAGGGGTCTCACAACCTGAATTTACGAGTTGCAGTCCCACTCCCCACTTTGGATGAACATGGAGTGGGACATCAATGCCTTTATTAATGCATCTTAAAATGGATTTTCCCCTTCATATTGGTGTCTTTCTCTCTTAATTATTCTAGTTTCCATTTCTCATTTTTTATATTGTCTACATTTACATTCATATTTATTTCATTTTCATTTCACTACTATATATATTAGAATTTTCATTATATTTCATTACATTTTTATTTAGCATTTTTCTATAATTACTGTATGTATTAACATTTATTTACATATTCATCATTGTATATGTAAGCGCACATGTAAGTGTCCCCATATGAGAGTTGTTATGTACCTGCCGGATGAGCCTGACGTGCAGTGGGAAGGCTTTCTTGTACAACCCCGGCTCAAGGGCCATCGATGTTGCAACAGTGGCCTCAAGAGCCTGGCGGTGTATGGGTGCCTGGTTCATCTTTGGTCTTGTCAGTTCAGCTGGTGCAGCAGGAAACCTGAAGCAGGCTGGTAGGTGCAGGGCTGGGGAGACACTGGATACGTAGTCAGACAAGCTGGGTTTGGTAACAGACCATCAAATGTAGGTATAGATGACAGGCAGAGAATGGTCAGGATACAGGCAAAGTTCGGCAACAGGATATCAAGCAGTGTAGAGCTGAGCGTGGTTACAAGTCAGGCCGGGATCAGAAAAAAAAGATTAATCGTAGTCAAACAAGTTGGGGTAAAAAATAGAGAACAGATCAGATCACAGGAAGTCACCGGTACAGGTATGAGCTGCAGATCAGACAGTGAAGACACAGTGCTGCTGAGGTGTTTAAATAAGGAAGCCTGTTGCCAATCACTAAAATCAGTCTGCACTATTAACCCTTAGGTGGCAGATTCATGACAAGAGTCCATCTTACGGGCGCACGTGATTATACATACGCACAAGTTTAAACCTTTTAAATCTCTTGTTTCAAATGGTTGGATATTTATTCAATGTATTGATATTGAGGTGCCAAGCACCTCTATTTGTCCTGAAAGCTCAACAATTCACAATATGCAAAGTATGGCATGCGCACTGACCATATTGGTTGTGACATCCCACACGTTCACGCACTAATGCCTTTATTCTTTCTTTTTTATTGAGTCTAGACACGCAGCTTTGTTTGGATTAACAAGCTGACGTGCATATTTATATATATATATATTTTACCCATATTTATTCATGTCTCATGTCTCCTCCGGGCCACAGTTCAGGTTAATTACCTATGATCAATATATTAAGAATACAAAAGTTCCTTTATTTACAAACTACGTTTAGAGAATCACACGCTCTTTACTCCGCCTATTGATTATATGTTTACATTTGCTGTCGTGTGATGTCTGACGTATCTGCTCCCATAGCATAGTTACCATTATCCCCACAGTGAGGCATGGAACTTACTAATTTCATTGGGACCGAGGCATGGCACGCACATCCATTTGTTATTACATTAACAGCAAATGACGTCGGAAGCGATTAAGCGTCAGCATCATTTCCCATTGAAATCAATACATACCCCACAACGAGGCTTGGAACTCATGTGACGTTAACACATCGAGGCGTGGAATGCACGCCGGTCGCCATTTCGACAAAACCAGAAGTGGCCTTTAGAGCGGTCAGGGATACACTGTGGGCTTGGTTCTCATTATCTGGGTCACATTGTCCTTATAAACTCAGAAAGCTGCAGTGGAGTGACACCCCAGACATCGTCTAATGCGTTGACAGGACTCCCCTCAAAGTTTTATAGCTTCATTAAATTTTTTGTCATTTTTTTACAGAATTATGCAATGTGGTCTTTTTCTTTTGTTTTCCTGTTTGTAAACATCATTGGTGAGAATTTGATATCGTCCATTGTTGAATCATCCTTCCATGGGGATTGTGATTCTACGAGTATCTGGATGCCATACGGTCTAGCCACTGAGGATTTCAAAGTTTCCACCCTGATTGTCAGTTGATAACACAAGCCTTGTTTGACTCACGGAACATACGTTCCCCTGAGTTCCAATAAGCCTGCATTGTCATTGCTGGTGGGTTACCTCACTTTCAATAACAGTCCACTATCAGGATGTCAGCATACTGCTTTGAAGTTTCCAGTGTTTTTTCACATTTTTGGACTCTTACCTGTTTTCTATATGGACTTTAAAGTGGAGCTCCACCCTCTTTTTCAACTTTGTACCATCTGCTTTTATACTGCCCCCTTAAATCGAATTGGCATTTATTTATTTTTTATTTTAAAAACTCACTGTGCTGTGCAGATAAGTTTATTTCTTCCGCCGCGGCCGCAGAGGCATCGCCGTGTCAATCACAGCTGCTTTGCCTCCTGGGAGATGTCCCCTCTCTCCTATCCTGTGTATTATTACGGAGCTGCCTGGCTGGGTGTGTTTTGGGCGGTGACGCTGTAACACGGTCCCGCCCCCCTAGACTGGCTCATGTGATAGTGGATAGAATCTGTGTTCAGCCAATCACACGGTCTAGGGGGGCGGGACCGTGTTACAGCGTCACCGCACAAAACACACCCAGCCAGGCAGCTCAGTCAGCAGTGATGCCCGCCCTACATGCCTAATAGGAGGACCGGATCCAGCAGGGGGCTGCAAATAGAAGAAATTACCTTTCTATATTCCTCTATACAGGCGCTGATCGCTTGCAGGAGGTAAAGTAGAAGAATCAAGCATTCAGCGCCTGTATGGAGGAATATAGAAAGCTCATTTCCTCTATATGCAGCCACCCTGCTTCTCCAATCCAGTTCTTCTTGAAGCCCCCCCAGTGTTCTCCTCCCCCATGGCCCACCACACTCTCCAGCCCCCCCACAATGTTTTCCCCCACCACACTCTCCAGTTCCCCCCCATACTCTCCACCCATGTCCCCCCCCTGCTGTCCACCCCTGATCCCCCCTGCCCTGTGCTGTGCTCATTATGAGGGGTTCCCACCATCCCTGTGCTGTGCTCAATATGAGGGGTTCCCACCATCCCTGTGCTGTGCTCAATATGAGGGGTTCCCACCATCCCTGTGCTGCGCTCAATATGAGGGGTTCCCACCATTCCTGTGCTGCGCTCATTGAGGGGTTCCCACCATCCCTGTGCTGTGCTCATTATGAGGGGTTTCCACCCTCCCTCTGCTGTTCTCATTATCTCGGGGTTCCCACCATCCCTGTGCTGCGCTCAATATGAGGGGTTCCCACCATCCCCGTGCTGCGCTCAATATGAGGGGTTCCCACCATCCCTGTGCTGCGCTCATTATGAGGGGTTCCCACCATCCCTGTGCTGTGCTCATTATGAGGGGTTCCCACCATCCCTGCGCTGTGCTCATTATGTCAGGGTTCCCACCATCCATGTGCTGTGCTCATTATGTCAGGGTTCCCACCATTCCTGTGCTGTGCTCATTATGTCGGGGTTCCCACCATCCCTGTGCTGTGCGCATTATGTCGAGGTTCCCACCATCCCTGTGCTGCACTCAATATAAGGGGTTCCCACTATCCCTGTGCTGCGATCAATATGAGGGGTTTCCACCATCCCTGTGCTGCGCTCAATATGAGGGGTTCCCACCATCCCTGTGCTGCGCTCATTATGAGAGGTTCCCACCATCCCTGTGCTGTGCTCATTATTAGGGGTTCCCACCATCCCTGTGCTGTGCTCAATATGAGGGGTTCCCACTATCCATGTGCTGTGCTCATTATGAGGGGTTCCCACCATCCCTGTGCTGCGCTCAATATGAGGGGTTCCCACCATCCATGTGCTGTGCTCATTATGAGGGGTTCCCACCATCCCAGTGCTGTGCTCAATATGAGGGGTTCCCACCCTCCCTGTGCTGTGCGCAATATGAGGGGTTCCCACCATCCCTGTTCTGTGCTCATTATGTCAGTTTTTTTTTTTTCTTGTGAAAAAAAAAAAGGATTTTATTTTTTGCAGTACAAAATATGTGATATATGTAATTGTTTGCAAGTTACAGTATGTAGGATGCACTACAAGGTCTCTGCGCACTAGGGTAAGTGAGCATTATAATGGTACTCCATTTATTTATTGTTTACACTTAAAAAAAAAATCTCATTCTTACTAGCCGCAATTGCAGTTTGTTTACTTAAGGGTACCAAGGCTAATGTCATTACATCGCGCCCGGGCCTCCGACGGTCATAGAGATGACTGGTGACCATCTGGTCACCAGTCATTTCTATGCTTCACATCCGATTGACGGCGATCATCTCTCCGGGCCCCCGACGGCACCGGTTGGTGGTGGATGTCCCCTCCCGCCGCCTATAAGAAAATCAAGCGGTGGAACCGCCACTATGATCGTTCTTGCGGTGCGCAGGATCGCCGCCAGAAGAACATGATACCTGAATGATGCCTCTAGGTGCAGGCATCATTCAGATATCCCCGCACAAATTACAGGACGTCCACCCGGGATAAGGATGTCATATGATGGCATGCGGTTTTGAAGTGGTTAATTACGCCTTAATTCCACTAACTACAGAGGTTTGTGAGGGCTTGTATTACAATGTTTGTAATGTTAAAAATAAAAAAAATAAAAAAAATAAACCATTGTACTGTGCCTTTAAAGGGGTGTTCCAGCCAAAATGTATGTTTATTAAAAGTCAGCAGCTACAAAAAGTGTAGCTGCTGGCTTTTAATAAACAATCACTTACCTGCTCCAGCATTCCAGCGACGCGCCGACCAGGGCTCCGCTCCTCTCACCCCCCACCCCGCCCGGCATCCTCATTGAGACTGTGGGCACCCGGCCGTGACAGCCTTCGGCTTCACGGCCGGGCACCCACTGCGCATGCGCGAGCAGAACTGTGCATGCTAAAAGTGCACAGTTTTTACACCATGAAATGTGAAATGTGGTTGATTCAGCCCACTTGAGATGTCTATAGGCTAGAGGCTTTGATGTTATGGGTTGTGTACTGATGGCTACTCAAGAAAGGTTCACCTGGTTAACATAAATGCATATATAAGTACATGATGTGGTATTTCATCAAGGAAAATCTGTAACAGTCCATACTTTATGTGTACATAAAGTAGCCAATTAACCACTTAGGCCGCGTACACACGAGCAGACAGATTTGTTCAAATCGGTCAGGCCGACCGATTTGAACAAATCTGTCTGCTGGGGACATATTGGTTTGATCGTGTACACACGATCAAACCAAAATCCCCGCCGCCAGACGGCGCGCTGACGTGGCGGTGACGTTGACGCCGCCACGTCACCGCACCAGGAAGTAAAACACTTCCGCGCATGCGTCGAAACCATTCGGCGCGTGTGCGAGAAGACATGTCTGCTGGTTAGCGTACTAACCAGCAAACATGTCGGGCGGACGGGTTCCCAGCCGACAGATTTCAAAGCATTCTTTGAAATCTGTCGGGTGGCCAAATCCGTCGGCTCGCCCGTACACACGGTCGAATCTGTCTGCTGGGACGGTTGGCTGACCGTTTCCAGCAGATAGATTTGATCGTGTGTACGCGGCCTAAAGGACCGGGCCAATATGCTGCTAAATGCCCAGAGGCGTTTTTACAATTCGGCACTGCGTCGTTTTAACAAACAATTGTGCGGTTGTGAGACGTGGCTCCCAAACAAAATTTGTGTCCTTTTCTTCCCACAAATAGAGCTTTCTTTTGATGGTATTTGATCGCCTCTGCAATTTTTATTTTTTGCGCTATATACAAAAATAGAGCGTCATTTTTGAAAAAAAAACAATATTTTTTACTTTTTGTCGAATCGAATAAACTAATTTTTAGTTAAACATTTAGGCCAAAATGTATTCAGCCACATGTCTTTAGTAAAAAAAAATCGCAATAAAAAAAAAAAATAGTTACCTAGCGGCAACAGTGACACTAATACAGCGATCAGAAAAATGATTGCTTAGTGACACTGGCAATAGGGAGTGAAAGGGTTAACTAGGGCGGTGATCAAGGGGTTAAAACGTTATTAGGGGGGTACGGGGGCTACCCTGAACCTAACACTAACTGCCTGTCACACTGCCTGTCACACTGACACTAAATGCAGTGATCAGTACATATATGATCACTGCATTTAGTGACACTGTGACAGGGGGGTGGGGGGGGGGTGATCGCAAGGGGTTAATGTGCCTGTGTGTCCTGGTGTCAGTGTAGTGTTGTGCAGACTCACTGTGTGATGTCTTCTCTCCTTAGCCACAGTTGAAAATACCGCCGAGAGGAGAGATTACATCACTTCCCCCTTCCTGTGTTTACACAGGCAGAGGAAGCGACATGCAGGGGGAGGACGCGGATTGGCTGGGAGCTATCCAGGGGGGGCGGACAAAAACGAACAGCTGCCCCCTCATCCCGGATCGCTCGGACAGCCACGGGAGCCGCCGCAGGTACCGGGGGTATCCTGATCAGACGCCCGACCCACGTCTAGGCAGGGACATACAGGTACGCCAATGTGCCTGTACGTGCCATTCTGCCGACGTATATGTACATGCCGCGGTCCTTAAGTGGTTAAAGGACACCAATTGCATCATCTCTGCACTTTCCGCATTTTGTTGACCGCTCTGAACTTTATTGACCAAAATGGATAAACCATTACAGTCCATGCTTTATATCTGCCAGAAGGAGCTGAAGAAGGGACTTCACTTACATCATCAAACCCCTCATTAGCCATTTTTGATTACTGATTAGATTGGAAAATAGAAAGCTGTTCCTTGAATTTAAACTTTACAGGACAGAGCAGATAATGCTAACTATATGAATTGAAAGTTAGTAGTCAAGCCATACATTATATCTTTTTTTTTGTTCAACCAACAAGTTAAAGTAAAGTAAAAGTGCACACTGGGTGCTGATGGGGGAATCCTTCATGCAAAACTATTGTATTCTACATGTGGTGAGCTTTTCCAGCTGACAGAATACAATGAACAGTATTGCCCACTAGGGCAGGTGGCAATGATAGTTCAGGAAAACCCAACAGGCTGGTTGTACACAACTGATTGATAGATTAACTTTTGTACAACCAGCTAGCCCATACATGGATTAAAATTTAGCCAGTCCCTGCTCAATTGGCCAAACCTTGATGAAAGTATCGCCATCCTTTAAAAGGATTCCATTTTCTCATTTAACCACTTAAGACCCGGACCAAAATGCAGGTAAAGGACCTTGCCCCTTTTTGCGATTCGGCACTGTGTCGTTTTAACAATTGCGCGGTTGTGCGACGTGGCTCCCAAACAAAATTGGCGTCCTTTTTTCCCCACAAATAGAGCTTTCTTTTGGTGGTATTTGATCACCTCTGCGGTTTTTATTTTTTGCGCTATAAACAAAAAGAGAGCGACAATTTTGAAAAAAATGCAATATTTTTTACTTTTTGCTATAATGAATATCCCCCCAAAACATATATATATTTTTTTTCCTCAGTTTAGGCTGATACGTATTCTTCTACCTATTTTTGGTAAAAAATAGTGTTGAGCAGAATATGCCATATTCGAATTCGCGATATATCTCGAATATATAGTCGAATATTCGACATATATTCGCTAAATACGAATATTCGTGATATTTTTTGGAAATGAAATGATTGCGAATTTTCGCTATCGCGAATGCGAATGCGAATGCGAATTGCGAATGCGAATATTCGAGAAATGCGGAATGGAGCACTCTGATTGGCTCAGAATATTCATATATTCGCTAAATACGAAAATAATTGCGAATATTCGAGAAATGCGGAATGGAGCACTTCGTGATGGCTCAGAATTTCGTGATATATTACAATACAAAATTTGCGAATAAATGAAGAAAAGCGGAAGGAGCACTGATTGGCTCAGAATTTTGATATATTACAATGCAAAATAATTGCGCTATTCGGCAAATGCGGAAGGAGCACTCTGATTGCGAATATTCGTGATATATTACAATACACAATAATTGAATATTCGAGAAATGCGAAGGAGCACTCTTTGGCTCAGAATATTCGTGATATATTACAATACACAATAATTGCGAATATTCGGCAAATGCGGAAGGAGCACTTGATTGGCGAATATTCGATATATTACAATACACAATAATTGCGAATATTCGAGAAATGCGGAAGGAGCACTCTGATTGGCTCAGAATATTCATATATTACAATATAAAATGATTGGCTCAGAGAAATGCGGAATGGAGCACTCTGTTGGCTCATATATTTGATATATTACAATATAAAATAATCGCGCGAATCGCTATTGCCGAAAATCGCATTGCGATTTTTCGGCAATATAAAATGCGCTGCAATACTCGGCCCAAGGTCTCTAATCATACCAGCAATGCTTTTAGACGTCGATGGGGATCTCTAGGATGTGATCTGTTCTAAAAAAAATTGAAAACATTCGAATATTCGAAATAGCGAATATTCGGCGATATTCGCGTTATTCGCGAATACAATATGCAATATTCGTAGCGAATATTCGCAATGCGAATATTCGTGAGCAACACTAATAAAAAAATCGCAATAAGCGTTTATTTGGCTCAGCAAAATTTATAGCGTTCAAAATAAGGGATAGTTTTATTGCTTTTTATTATTTTTTTTTTTTACTACTAATAGCGGCGATGCGATTTTTTTTCGTGACTGCGACACTTCGGACACTTCGGATACAAAATAATTGCGAATTTTTGGGATTCGTAATTTTCACAGAAAAGCATTTAAATTGCATTGTTTACTGGAGCACTCTGAAAATGGCTCAGGGAGTATCCACACGGGGGGACTTCGTGATTTGTGTGTTCCCTGCATGTGTTTACATGTAGGGGGTGTGGCAATGTGACATCATCGATCACGTCTCCCTATAACAGGGATTGACGAATGATCGATGCAAATGCGGCCACAGTGAAGCACGGGAATCCGTGTTTACACACGGCTCTCCCCATTGGCTTCAGAATATCCGGGGACTGATATATTACAATACACAATAATTGCGGCAATCATGTCGCGAGAAATCCCGGAAGGGAGCTCCGCACCGGGTCACGTGAGCGCGCCTGCGGCGCGCACCTGTGACCCACGGCTGGGTACTAGAACCAACGTATATATTACACGTTGATGTGCCCAATAATTGCCGTGCCATTCTGCTGACTTAAATGTACAGTAGGCGGTCCTTAAGAGGTTAAAAAACAATTCTTATAAACTACTTATTTTATTGCATTTTAGTACAGTCAATTTAGTAAACTCAATTCTTGATCAGTATATCACAAGATATTTATAGTTCTACCACATTACATTTTCCAGACCGTAAGTCTTCTAAAAACTTTACTGCGGAGTAGAGTACTGTTGACAATTGGCTCAAAGCAATGAAGACATTCGTGAATATTAAATAAAATAATTGCGAAATTTCGAGAAATGCGGAATGGAGCTACAAATTCCTGATTAGGGCCCTTTCACACGTCCGTTCAGTTTCGTGATTTTTGGACGTCCGTTAACACCTCAATGCTTCCCTATAAAATAATCCGTTAGCGCGATGAGCATCCGCTATTGCGTCGAATAATCGCATTGCGATTTTTCGGCAATATAAAATGAGCGCTGCAGCTACTCGGACCCAAGGTCTCTAATCATACCAGCTAATGTTTTAGACGTCGATGGGGATCTCTAGGATGTGATCTGTTCTAAAAAAAAATTGAAAACATTCGAATGATTCGAAATACGCGGAATATTCGCCGCGATATTCGCGTTATTCGCGAATACTCGAATGATGCAATATTCGTAGCGGAATATTCGCAATGCGAATATTCGTGAGCAACACTAATAAAAAAATCGCAATAAGCGTTTATCGGTTGGTTTTCGCAAAATTTATAGCGTTTTACAAAATAAGGGATAGTTTTATTGCATTTCCGTTAACATCCGTCTGCGGTAAGCTCCGTTTTTTTTTTTTACTACTAATAGGACGGCGATCAGAAAACCCTATTTTTCTTCCGTCAAAAAAACGGAACGGACGAAAAACTTCGGACACTTAGCGGATGATCCGTTTACCATCCGATCCGCTAACGTCAGTTTTTGGGACATCAAAATATGTAAAAAAAAAAAAAAAGTTTTCTAAAAAAAAAAAAAAAACAGCAAAAAATGAATTTAAATTGCATTGTTTACTGTGAAAATGACAGTTGCAGTTTGGGAGTTATCCACACGGGGGGACTGTAGGATTTGTGTGTTCCCTGCATGTGTTTACAACTGTAGGGGGGTGTGGCTGTAGGTGTGACATCATCGATCACGTCTCCCTATAACAGGGATGACGTGATCGATGCTGCGGCCACAGTGAAGCACGGCTCTCCCCATTCTTCAGCTCCGGGGACTGATCGCCGCACTCCAGCGGCAATCATGTCCGCGAGTCCCGCGGTCCCGGAGCTCCGCACCGGGTCACGTGAGCGCGCCTGCGGCGCGCACCTGTGACCCACGGCTGGGTACTAGAACCAACGTATATACACGTTGATGTGCCCAGCCGTGCCATTCTGCTGACTTAAATGTACAGTAGGCGGTCCTTAAGAGGTTAAAAAACAATTCTTATAAACTACTTATTTTATTGCATTTTAGTACAGTCAATTTAGTAAACTCAATTCTTGATCAGTATATCACAAGATATTTATAGTTCTACCACATTACATTTTCCAGACCGTAAGTCTTCTAAAAACTTTACTGCAGTAGAGTACTGTTGACAATTTTCAAAGCAATGAAGACATTTGAATAAAGAAAATGATTTCTGAATGCAGCTACAAATTCCTTTAGGGCCCTTTCACACGTCCGTTCAGTTCGTCCATTTTTTGGACGTCCGTTAACGGACCTCAATGCTTCCCTATGGGCCCTTTCACACGTCCGTTCAGTTCGTCAGTTTTTTGGACGTCCGTTAACGGACCTCAATGCTTCCCTATGGGTTAGCATCCGTTAGCGGATGAGCATCCGCTAACGTCCGTTAACATCCGTCTGCGGTAAGCTCCGTTTTTTTGGACAGAAGAAAACCCTATTTTTCTTCCATCAAAAAAACGGAACGGACGAAAAACGGACGTTAGCGGATGATCCGTTTACCATCCGATCCGCTAATGTCAGTTTTTCATCAAAATATGTAAAAAAAAAAAAAAGTTCTAAAAAAAAAAAAAAAAACGGATGAAAAAACTGATGAAAAAAACTGATGAAAAAAACTGATGAAAAACGGACGGAAAATGGAACGGAAACGGATGTAAACGGACGGAAAATTGACGAAAAACTGATGAAAAAACGGATCAACTGAAGGGGGAAAAAACTGATCTAAAAAACTGAACGGACGTGTGAAAGAGCCCTAAGGGTTAGCATCCGTTAGCGGATGAGCATCCGCTAACGTCCGTTAACATCCGTCTGCGGTAAGCTCCGTTTTTTTGGACGGAAGAAAACCCTAAACGGTTTTTCTTCCGTCAAAAATGAGCGGAACGGACGAAAAAAACGGACGTTAGCCGATGATCCGTTTACCATCCGATCCGCTAACGTCAGTTTTTCATCAAAATATGTAAAAAAAAAAAAAAAAGTTCTACTAAAAAAAAAAACGGATGAAAAAACGGATGAAAAAAACTGGATGAAAAACGGACGGAAAACGGAACGGAAACGGATGTAAACGGACGGAAAACTGACGAAAAACTGATGAAAAAACGGATCAACTGAAGGGGGAAAAAACTGATCTAAAAAACTGAACGGACGTGTGAAAGAGCCCTAAAACAATGGTATTAAATTCACATAGTAATGTCCAATTGTGAACACTGGTCAAATCATTTTAGATTTACAAATTAGAACTATTTAATGTTATAGTTAGAGTTCTAGGCTCTGAAATCTGAGAATAGTCTCTTGAAGATTGCCTAAACCACTAATCTACAGCTAGTGATGCTGACATGTTTTATACGCACATGCCCGAAGGACCTGTATAAAAAATAGGCATCATAAAATGGGTGCTATGTTTACAGCTGTCAAACTTTATTTATTATATGACACTCTTGAGGTGCTGGAGAATGGTAGTAGCAGGCAGAATCAAAACACAATATTCACAGTTTCTGTATATCTATTCTTCTCCATTTCTATTGACTTCTGGGTAAACCCAGCTTCAGAGCTAAATGACGAGTGAGTATAAGGAATGCTACAAAGAGTCATAAGTGCACATTGAATTTGTAGGCAGTAAACTGGAAACGTGTACCCCTATTCCCTGTGAATTTAAGTTTAGATGAATGGTAGTGATTGCACCCTTTATAACTTAAGATTGTCCCCTCTTTCTATGCAACCTGCTTCCTGGAGGTCTATACAACCTACTTGTATCTGTTAGTAGAAAACAGTGCATGCTTAATGTTTAAGTTGTTAGTGACAAATGCTGCTTGTTCACATGGATGTCATTTAATTTACATACATAACATTGAGAACCTTGAACTCTAAATATGACCTTGGCAGGTAAACATTACAACCAGTGTAATTATTCATTGGATGCTCAATAACTGGATGCTCTCCAGCCCTGTAATACCAGTTCAGTAATTGTGTCCTGCCTCTACTATGCTCCCAGAAAGAGAGGGTTGACCAGTTAAATGTAATATATGTATTCCAGCTCCTACCTGCATTTTAATGCTCTGCCTTTTTTTTTCAACACAAGCACTACTGTAGATACTATTTATGCTATTTTATACTTAAAAGTGCACATCTGTACTTATACCTACATGCCACCTATATAGTCCTGAAAACCCTAAAAGTTTGTGTTAGGAAAATGACTATTGGGAAAGCTGTCACTAAGGAATGTGTTTAATGCATCCAGGAATGTAAAGGAGAACCAGCTAAAGCTCAAATTTTGACCAATGTTTGGATAAGTGGTCAATACCATCTGGTGAGTGCTTATCCCATAGGGTGTGCACTGTGGTGAGCAATTCATGAAACTGGCGGAAGACACAGAGGAGTAATTGGAAACTGTTTAAACACATTTTGCACTGAGCACATTATTATTATTATTCAGAATTTATAAAGCACCAACAGTTTGTGCACTGCTTTACATTATTCCCAAGGAGTGGACGACTCGTTTTATAATATGCACAGTTTTTGCATTTATACTGTATTTGGTTATTGCAGATTATGATTAATATCATTTCAATTGTTGATATATAATTTCAAGTGCAGATGTATAATTTGAATTGTTGTTTGATAGTTTAGACATTTTATATACATAGTTAGTATTTATAAAGTTTGAGAACATTAGAAGCGCTGGGCTATACACTTTGCATTCATTCATTATAACTACTGATAAAAAGCACATTAGCTTAGTTTAACACTCTTAGGCCCCATACACACGAGCAAATATATCTGTTCAAATCGGTCTGACAGACCGTTTTGAACAGATATGTCTGATGGCTGTTTTGGTTTGATCGCTGTACACACGATCAAACCAAAATCCCCGCCGGCAGACAGCGATGTGACATGGCGGTGACGTTGACGCCGCCACGTCAGCGCACCAGGAAGTAAATTACTTCCACGCATGTGTCGGATCCATTCGACGCATGTTCGAGCAGATATGTCTGCTGGTTAGCATACTAACCAGCAGACATATCGGTCAGACGGGTTCCCAGCAGACAGATTTTAAAGCATGCTTTAAAATCTGTCTGCTGGCCAAATCCGTCGGCTCGCCCGTACACACGATCGAATCTGTCTGCTGAGACGGTCTGTCAGACCGTTTTCAGCAGATAGATTTGATCCTGTGTACGCGGCCTGAGATTAGATAGGGAAGTGCAGAGGTAAATAACATTTTCACAAAATGTAAAGCTGGGTACAAAATGGCTGAAAATGCTTAACCGGCCAACTTTCGGTCAGTGTGTATAGCTGTCTGTCTGACAGAAGTTAGTCTGAAAACCGACTTTTGTTGAAGGGATATGCTGGAAAACCAGCATCTGATCAGCACTTGTGAGTGCTGATATGTGTTTTTCATGGGGGAAGGGGGGTGGGAGAAGGTCAGAGATCTGTCATTTTATTTATATTTTTCAACCCAATGTTTTTTATTTTTTTAAATATTGGATATGTTTTATAGCAGAAAGTAAAAAATAGAGGGCCAGATTCACAGAGCCCTTACGCCTGTCTAACTGGTGTTAGACTGGAGTAATTTCAAATTACGCGCGTTTTCTAGCTAGTCGAAAACCTCAAACCATGAATAGACGGCTGCGGGCTTCAATTCGACTGGATTACGTGTTCGTACGCCTTCGGATCTACGCTGCAATAAAATTGCGGCCACTGGGTGGACTTCCCGTCGTTTTCCGCGTCGGGGTATGCTAATGAGCTTTTGCCGGCGATCCCCGAAATTACGATCTTCATTCGCAATCTCTTACGGCACCTTTAGTCATCTTTTCGCTGCGTAAAACTATACCAGCTTTTTGCTGGTCTAATATTAGACAGCCCATGTTAAGTATGGCCGTCGTTCCCGCGTCGAATTTCTATGTTTTCCGACGTCTTTTATTATTTTTTACGTAAGTCGTCCGGGAATAGGAATGTTCGTAAACGACGCTACTCAAACAACGAATGACGTAACAACGTGATTTCGCACAATGCACGGCGTGAAATTTCTGAACGGAGCATGTGCAGTTCGATCGCCGCGGGGACGCGCTTAATTGAAATGCTTCACGCCCCCCAATCGCGTATTTCGATTACGCGGCGAGAAAAAGACTACGCCGCCGTAGCGTACGGGCAAAAATCTACCAGGATTCGGTGTAGAGCCTGGTAAAATACGGCAGCGTAGAGTATTTCGATTACGCAGCGCAATATTAAGTGTATCTGAATCTGGCCCAGAGTTTTTTTCAATCTTTTTTTGTTTATAGCGCAAAAAAAAAAAAAAAAACCTGCAGAGGTGATCAATACCACCAAAAGAAATCTCTATTTGTGGGAAAAAATAGTACATCAATATTATTTGGGTACAGTGTTGCACAATCACATAATTGTCAGTTTAAACAACGCCCTATCGCAAAAAAATGGCCTGGTCAGGAATGGGCATGAACATTTCAGAGCTGAGGTGGTTAAAGGATAAGTTAAGATAAAAATAATAAATGCACATTTTTTTGCAGGATCATCAGTGGCAGGTCATAGGTTCAGAATTTGTAATTGTTTCATATGTACCGTGAACCCCATAATTGAGATCCAGGAGTGTTTTTAAAGCAGGGATACTACTTTGAAATCCATGGGTCATTTAGGTATCTTGTATAGGGTGCCTCTGGGTGGCTCAGCTGGGAGATGTATACTGTATGGTGTACAGGAAGCCAGGGTTGGGTCCTGGATGGACGCTACATAGCGCCAATTTTTGGAGTCTGGTCCCTTTGAAACACTGGTTCAGGAGGTCACCCAGAGGGGGTGAGAGATTCCGGCAAGTTGAAAGTGGATCCAGAGAGGATGGGCTTACAGTCCTCTCTGCCTTTCTTAATGTTATTTTTGGGCCTGGAATTTTGGAGGCTGTAAAGCGACATTCGGGAGCGAAAAGAGCCTCCCCTTCTGACCCCTGGCTTTCAGGCACACAGGGGGTTAACAACTCCCAGGAAGTCAGCTAAAAGGAGAGGGAGTGCTGACAGAGGGTGGAGGAGTGTGGAAGTGAAGGTGTCTGCAGAAGCTGTGTGCTGCTGAGAAGGACTGGAATACTTACCAAACCGTATGTGCTTTTGTTTTGTTTTGTTTTGTTTGCTGTGCTGAAGACAGACTTTGTCATTTATGCTGAAGACAAGCAGGACTTTTGTTTTGGTGATTTTCCCTGTGCTGAAGAAAGCATTGTTTTGTTTGGTTTGTTCGCAAATAAAAGCCCCTCTTTTGTTCACTACTACAGTTTAAGCACTTATCTCGCAGAGCTAAAGAACCCCCAAAGTTCACAATGGCCTATTTAAGATAGTTTGTAAAAGAGCAGTGTGACCAAACAAGCTTTCCCAAAACCTTTAAAGCACACTTTACCTCCTATGTGGAAAATGTATACACTGATCTTAATAGGAGTGCAGTCAATTTAAACACGAGCTAACAGACTGCAGGAGGCTTTCAACATGCTTCAAGTAGTGCAGAAGCCTGCTAGCAGCTTGTTTAAATTAGGAATCAGCACTCCCATTAGGATCTGTGTTAAAAAAAATACAAACTGGAGCTGAAGGGCTCTTTAAAAGGTTAAACAAAGCTTGTGAACAGCTCAGCAAATGCTTTGTAAAAACTTGCGGTTCACACTGCTCTTATACAAGATGAAGCCTGTGTGAAACAGGCCTCAATGTTTATGTATGCATGAATAGGTAGGTCTAGATGGAAGGAGACAAAGCTCTTTCATGTTGTTGGGAATATTATTGCAGACATCCCAAGTCTCCCACGTGGTGTGGGAGTCTCTCGCATTTCTGAAGTGGTGCCCGCACACCCGCAAGCACCTTCCGATATCCCAGGAATCATCAGTGCGGCAGGAGGGACAGCTGTGAACACCGATTGCCCTATATATCGATTTTTAGCTGACAAACACTTTTCTTTCTCTCCCCCCCATGGCTGTCAGCTAAAAATGTATACAGAGAGATACAACCTCTTGCTTTTCTGAATTGGACACAGTGAGCAAGATCGCTCCCATATACTGTTAAAACTGAGCAGAGTAAACTGTGTTTACTCTGCTTAAGTTTATGAATAGAGAGGAGCCTCGGTCTCCTCTCCAATCAAGTAACTGTAAAAAAAATATATATAATAAACTACTACTACTACTACAACTACTGACACCACTCCCCCCTGCCCTACCAACACTGTCCACTGCCTCAACCCCTGCCCCCAAAATAAGTTGCAAAAAAATAAATGTAAACGTAAAAATAAATAACTACAGACACAATTTACTGCCACATACCCCACACCCCCTTTCCCAGAAGCACCGTGAAAAAATATTGAAAAAGTGATTTACATTTTTTATCACCATGAGGGGTTGGGGGGTTTTGGGGTGTTGAGATGGGGGGGTATTGTGGGTGTGGTATTTTTGGTTAATAACAAAAATTCCAGTCTGGTCTGCCTATTAATATCCTTCTGAGATTACTATAAGATTATAGTTAGGTTGTTTTGTAATGGATGGATAAATGGATGGATGGAAATATATTTTGTATTTCTGAAATATTATGTTGGTAACAATACGCATTTTATGTAGTTGAAAGTGAAGAATGACTGCTTAGGTTAGAAAGATAAGAAATAAATAAATGCAGCTGCTGAAGATGTAGACAATTTGTATTTGTATTCATAACTATTTTTCGTGTTGTCATTAATGTGTTCTTTAGTAAAATGCTGTATGTTATTTTAAGATTGAGAACATCATATTCATAAACTCATTATAATTGTTTAATCTGTTTAAATTATATTTTGCTATTCTTTCTTTTGTCACTGAGGTACCATTTCTCCTGAACACATAAAATGCTGCATAAATTGTTTTGCAGAAGCCATTGACTGAGTTTACCCATGATGGAAAAAGTTAAAGGAGCGAAGTCAAGTTTTTATCGTGAAGCTAATTTTGCATGAACAGCAGACAAGATGCAATATATTCCATTTCATTTGTGTGCAATTAATTGATTTTTAATTTAACTTCCTGATATGTAAAGCGGATAATGGAATCAATTCCAATTTGAAAAGAGGCCACTGTGATAATTGCATTCTTGGCTATTCATTTCAGCGTTATTGTTACTTAACAAGATCAATGCATTAAAAAGTAAATTGTTATTGAAAGTTTCCTAAATTAATAAAATGCATTTGGTATACAATGGAGGAGAATTTATGAAGAAGACTTTTAGAAGCAAAGCGTATAAAACAGATAAGGACTTCTGCAACAAAGCACCACTAAACAATATATTGGAAACAGTCCTAAGCAATGCAGAGTAGAAAAAGATTGTAATCTTAATATTCTGAATGAAGTTTTCTGTTTATTGAAATTATTGGAAGCATGCCTTCTAGGCTTACCACTAGCAGCACATCTTTTAATTGTTTTTCGTTGACTTCACTCAACATACCATTGCAGGTATATAAACTAAGCTGCCACATTCAGAATATTATGAACATACACAATAGGGGTTATTAACGAAAGGCAAGTGCAAACTACAAGTGCACTTGGAATTGCACGGAAAGTGCACTTTGAAGTTCAGTCACTGTAGGGGGGCGTGCAAGGAAAATAAACAGCATTTTAGCTTGCACATGTTTGGATGATAAAATCAACAGAACTTCCCCTCATTTCAGATCTACCCCTCAGATTTACAGCGACTGCACTTCCAAGTGCACTTTCAGTGCAATTTCAAGTGCACTTGTAGTGCAAAGTGGATTTGCCTTTCGTAAATAATACCCATAGTGTTACAACAATAGGCATGTTTACTCCATTACTAGATTCCCTTTGGTGTTACTTGCAGATATTTGCAGTAATTCAGCCTAAAAAGATGTCCAGCACTCTCCTGAGATAAGGACCATGTTTCGCTGCTTGTGCAGGAATACTGATTTTGCATCTGCACACCTGTAATTTTCACATGTCAGTCCTGATATTATTACATCAATGCTGCCGGTTGTGACTGAACGCTCTTTATGATTTAAAAAAAAATTCTGGGAACATGGGTGATGTACAACAAATATAGTGGCTTCTGTATACCTGTAAACCTGCTTTAACTTCTGACTTTAGGTTTACTTTAAAGATATTTTTAGGGAAATGAATCCCTAAATAATCATTCTCAACAGCACTAGGGTCGTCATAAAGGGTAAATGCTTCCAACAAGGAAGAATTAATTACAGATATTGGTCTCAGTGATTTTAAAGGGTTAATACATATATCTGAAACATACTTAAAATCTTATATTACAAGAGATATTGTCCTACTCGGAGATTAATCGTGTTATTATACAAAATAAAAGTTTACAGAACTGTTTAACAGCTAAATAGTCCCAAGCCATTAGAAGCTTTTTGGAGACAAGCAGAGTTATTCTTGCTTATTATACAAAAACATCCACCAGCCACCCAATCAAATGTGCTTCCTCTAATGAAGTGGTCAAAGCTGATAGCTGAAGGACTGCTATTTGCTCAAGTGCATCGAGCACTCATTTGATATTTCAATCAAATTTGCAACAAAAGTAGAATTTAAAAAGTTTCTTTTAAAAATAATAACAATTATATATGAAAAATGCTATCCCTAAAATGCTACCTGATAAAGGGCGTAGTGCGGTGTATTCATTTGTATATTAATTGCAAACCTGTTTTCAAGTTGCAGTCCTCAAAGAAAATCTCACTATAAAGTAGGGGGCAAGACATCAGAAACACCACATAAAAAATAAGAAGTTTTCAGTATATTTAAACCCAAAAGCTGTAATATATTGCAGCTAACCAGTCCTTGGTTGTGGTGGCAGCATTATTGTCACCTGCTGATTCTGCCAGTAACGCATTTACAGTCCTAAGTTGACAACACTCACTCGCCCTTCTGCATCATTTCAAGAGAGATAGGAAATATTGATAATAGTCAGCACAGCAGGAAGAATGCCACATACATGGTTGCTGATAATTGGGTAGCAGATAGCACTAGAGCGTATGCTGTAATCAGCAGTTGTGGAACTTCATTAGAAGTGGGTTGTGGTTGGTAGTCTGAAGAATAGCCAGGCCCTGATGTAGCAAAGCAGCCCCAAACCATGATGCCCCCACCAATATACTTCACAGTTGGGATGAGGTTTTGATGTTGGTCTGCTGTGCCTCTTTTTCTCCACACATAGTGTTGTGTGTTTCTTCCAAACAGCTTATCTTTGATTTCATCTGTCCACAGAATATTTTGCCAGTACTGCTGTGGAACATCCAGGTACTCTTGTGCAAATTGTAAATGTGCAGCAATGTTTTTTTTGGACAGCAGTGGCTTCCTCTGTTGTATCCTCCCATGAAATACATTATTGTTTAGTGTTTTTTACGTATCGTAGATTCGCTAACAGGGATGTTAGCATATGCAACTTTTGTAAGTCTTTAGCTGACACTCTAGGATTCTTCTTTGTCTCATTGAGTAGTCTGCGCTGTGCTCTTGCAGTCATCTTTACAGGATGGCCACTTCTAGGGAGAGTAGCAGCAGTGCTGAACTTTCTCCATTTCTAGACAATTAGTCTAACTGTGGACTGATGAACAGCAAGGCTTTTGGAGATACTTTTATAACCCTTTCCAGCTTTATGCAAGTCAACCATTCTTAATCGTAGGTCTTCTGAGAGCTCTTTTGTGCAAGGCACCATTCACATCAGGCAATGCGTCTTGTGAAAATCAAATCCAGAACTGGTGTGTGTTTTTTATAGGGCAGGGCAGCTGTACCCAACCTCCAATCTCATCTCATTGATTGGACTCCAGTTGGCTGACACCTCACTCCAATTAGCTTTTGGAGATGTCATTAGTATAGGGGTTCACATACTTTTTCCACCTGAACTGTGAATGTTTACATGGTGTGTTCAATAAAAACATGGTAACATTTAATTATTTCTGTGTTATTAGTTTAAACAGTCTGTGATTGTCTATTGTTGCGACTTAGATGAAGATCAGATCACATTTTATGACCAATTTGTGCAGAAATCCATATCATTCCAAAAGAGTTCACATACTTTTTATTGCAAATGTTATATCACAATTTTTATCGCCATTTTTTATATTTATCATGTTTTCAGCACGGCATGGGGTTTATTGTTGTGATTTTGATGTATATTATCCTATACATTGCTTTTTTATATTTTTATGTGTACGAACATTAGCTGTAAGAGTATTGGTTTCCTGACAGAGCACATTATTTCCAGCAAGTTTTTGAACTTCTCAAATATAACAAAATGCTTTCAATATTTAACAGGCCACAAGACACCAAAGAAGTTTATTTTTAGGGCATACACTTTAACTGTGTGCTAGCTAAATCACAAATGCAACTGCGCAGGTGAGGAATATGAGGATGACAGACAGTTTGCAATCACATCACCTATAAAAACTGCTATGTCTGTTGTGTTTCAAATCAAGACCAGGTTGCTGAAGAATTCCATAATAGACCAAAATTTTCAGGTGCAATGGTCCAAAGAAATGCAAAAAAAAAAAAAGATTAGCCTCAAACATAATGGAAGCATATGGCAAACATGGCCAAACTGCATAAGCATAAAGGCATTATGGATTGTGGTGGCAAGCCAGCAACAGGGATACGGGGATACTTAGTAGAATGTAGGATAACTGCTAAACACTACGGGCCAGATTCACAGAGCGATTACGCCTGCGCAACTGCTGTTGCGCGTGCGTAAGTCTAAATGTGCGCGTGCGTATAGTTGGACGCGATTCACAAAACAATATACGCCAGAAATCTACGTTTTTTGGTCCGGTGTAATTTAATTAGACATTCGCTTCCCTTCGCGCAAAACTGCGCTAGACACACCATTGATTTACTAGTCAAATATGCTAATGAGGGAGTTACGGGGATTCACAAAAAAACGCAGTTGCTGCGCAGGCTACGCGATGTGCGCAACTGCAAAATGTTCTGTCTAAAGTTAGAGGACCTAAAAGCTGGTCTAAATTTTCAAAAAAAGTCTAATTGTCAGATAAAGCAACACTGTTAGTGAGGAGTTCAGCAGTCACACGTGTTGCCCAACAATCTGTATGCCAACATGCCAGGGGCATCGTCGCGCATAGCTATACTACTGACTTTAGATGAACAAAGAAGGATGAGGGCACGGAGGATGGCACTAAGGAGGGCACGGGAGATGTTTTTTTTTTTTTTGCTTATATAAAATTTACCATTTAATCTAATCTAATACAATATTCTTATCTGATACAAGCCCCTCACTCTTCACTTGATATATCACACACGCATAGACATCTTTGGCATGAGAGATTCTGAGGTGTCTCGCATCTTCAGATTCACCCCTCATGTCATCCTGGAATTACCACAACCTTGCAGGAGGACATCAGCAGCCCAACACATGGCACCACCCATGACACCCATGACAGCTACATATACAATCAGAGCCCCATCCCCACAGATTTCAAACAGAACATGTATGGGGACAGCTGGCTGGTTGGTGAGTGACATGGGAGTCAGGCATGACTATCCCCTCCCGTGATGCACACCTCACAAGTGGCACATGCATGACTAACATCCTCCTGTCTTTTCCCTTCAAGGTGACTCTGCATATGCACTGGGACCCCATCTCATGACCCCATCTCATGCCAGCTCACATTATGCATCTTTGCACGTTAAACACACACATTAATCATGGCACAATGAGAATGCATGCATGTACACCACTGTGGTCCCTAGCACACAAAGAGAAAAAGAACACCCAAAAATCACACTAGCACTCAGCAAGAAACAGACACAAAAAAATCAGATGAAAAAATAAAGCCAGAAAACAAACGCTCAGAAATATATCAATCAAACAAACAGTCTCAAACACTTATCAAAATACACTTTCACAAAACTACCAACAAGCACTAGATCACACAGAACACTAATCTGACAACTACAAAACACACTCTAACGAACAACAGAGCAAAAGCACTTGATTCAATGGGAAGGGACACAAAGGGATGTACTTTTGCAATGGAAGGGCGTTTGTGTGTGTCTATTTATGCTGTCTGCGTAGTTCACAACGTTGCCCTAGTCCATTTCCAATTTCAATGATTGCGCCGCTCCCGAGTTGTGAGCATGCGCACAACGGAGCTGACATGGTTTCCTTCACGCGCGCATGCGCGAGTCGGCCGGCCCTTCATTTGCATGGGGTCACGGCTCATTTCAATGTAACACGCCCACGTCCCTCCCAATTTGTATTACTCCTCCTTACGCCTCCGGAAAAAACCTTACGTTTGCGCAAGCTCTTGCGTAAAAGCTACGTGAATCGCCGGATTACGCGGCTAGATTGCGCAAGTCTAACGGAAAAGTGGTGCGCTACGCCGGAATGATAATGCGCCGATCTACGTGAATCTGCCCCTACAAATACAACTTCCAGAATGATCACAAAATTCAATCAAAACTTCAGTGTTAGTAAAAACGGTACAGTGTAAGCTTCACAAACCTGACACATGAAAAATGCTTGAAATTAGTGAATACTTCTCATCTCATCGATATAAGTTAATCTGAAATTGTATTTATAAATTATATCTGTATTATGAACATACTTGAGAAAATAATTTCATTCAGTATGAAGGATCTGGGACTTATTAGGACAGTAACAGGTAAGAGTGTTCCCAGATGCATACTGGAATCTTAAAATTATACCCATTATTATGCTAGCCCCGTCTTTAGTCTTTTACCCTTAGTCATATTCAGCAAGTTGGGTTAGCACTTTTCAACATTGGCAAAAAGAACCATAAAGCTGATAGGAATTAAATCACTTAAATACGAACTGAGTATGCATAGCCTGCAGGTTTATGCAACTTACTACGTGAAAATGAAAAAAAGGTAAACCTCCTGCCACCTGGCTGCAACAATTCAAAATTTTGGCCAGGTCACATTGAAGCAGCAAAGTTTTATGCCTAGTAGGAATTCTGGCAGATTATTGGTCTTTAAAACAATGTTATATAGAAAGTTGTTTGAAAGTTTAGTTAGACAGGTTTGATAAAACAATATATTTTATAATAATTTATATATTTTTTGATGCTGAGAAATGAGAACTCACAAAACATGCTGTTCCAGATAAATTCCAATGATTTTAAAGTTTAAACCATAACTTTTTTCTAGATACAGAAATGGATAAAATTAAAGGGCCAGATTCAGAGAGCCATTACGCCTGTCTAACTGGTGTTAGACAGGAGTAATTTTGCGCGCCGTATCACTAGTTTGAATCCTCAAACCATGATACGGCGGCGTTGGGCTTCGATCTGACAGGCTTACGTCTTCGTACGCCTTCGGATCTACGCTGCAATCTTTTTGCGGCCGCTGGGTGGAGTTCGCGTCGTTTTCAGCGTCAGGGTATGCAAATGAGCTTTTTCCGGCGATCCACGAAGTTACGAGCGTCGTTCGCAATCGCGTACGTCATTTTTTCGCTACGTAAAGTTAAACCAGCTATTAGCTGGTCTAACGTTACGCTGCCCATGTTAAGTATGGCTGTCGTTCCCGCGTCGACTTTCAAATTTTTTTTTTTTTTCGCAAGTCGTCCGGGAATAGGAATGTCCGTAAACGACGCTACTCAAAAAAAAAATGACGTAACAACGTGATTTTGCGCAATGCACGGCGGGAAATTTCTGAACAGAGCATGCGCAGTTCGATCGCCGCGGGGATGCGCTTAATTTAAATGCCTCACGCCCCCTAATCGCGTAGTTTGATTCCGCCGGGAGAAATACACTACGCCGCCGTACCTTACGGCCCAAAATCTCTCTGAATTCCTCCTAGAGCCAGGTAAAGTACGGCGGCGTAGAGTATCTCTGATACTCTGCGGGAATCGAATTCTTTCTGAATCTGGCCCAAAGTTCCCACTGTGCTGAATTTTGTTCAGTTTGGGTGTTTTTTGCACTTTATTAAGGCTGCATTTAGTGTAGTGAAAAATATAGCAATATCTGGCTGTAATTTTGACAGTAGGGAACTATTGGCAAGTGTGAGAGGGGAGCTGCAGAGAGGTAGAAAGAAAAGAGACGCTACACACCCTGTGTACTTCATTTAACATTTGGAGTTGTGTAGGATGGCCAGTGTTCACGACTGGTTAACATTATTTGACCCCTTGTGTTAATCTTAAGGGTTCATTTCCACTGGCGTTTTTACAGCCACTTTTCTGAGCGTTTTTTGCAGCTTAAAAACAGCTCTCCATGTTAGTCTATGGCCTCATGCCCACCATGACGTTTTTGAGATGTAGATGGCTGAGACGTTTTTAAGCTGCAAAAAAAATGCAGGACCAGTGCGTTCTGAAGCTCCAGCAATAGAGCTGTAAAAACACCAGACATTAAAAAAAGCTCAAAACGTGCAAAACGCGCAAAAACTCTCAAAGCGCTGCCGCCGCGTTTTTGAGCTCCATTTTTTTTCTAAAATAAACATGGACAGGCGTTTTTAAGCTGTAAAAAAGGCTAAAAAAAAGTGGCTGTAAAAACGTCCATGGAAATGAAGCCTAACTATCAAAAAGAAAATGCAAATAAACATGAACATAAATACATAAATTGGCTAGGTCAATTAGCCACGAATGCGAACTGTCTCATGGCCTGGCAACTTTTTGAACCAACTGTGAAACATCAGGGAAGGGTGTTTGGAGCATAGGTTTCACGTATTATATAGTGGGCCTTGATTATAACTTCCAGCGTGTCCAGAGGGCCACATATTAGTTTAGAATTTGAAAAAAATGTGCTGCATTAACGTGCATGTCTGACAGCATGTTACTGAAAATGCACAGTAACACATGACATGCTATAACATTCGAAATGTCTTCTTGATGTCCTGTTGCAGTACTGGCAATGCACCCACGCACTTACTGGGCATTACTGTTTTTGTTTTAAATAATTTGTGATTATTGGTGCATTGTAGGCTTCCGTAACGCAACTCACATCAATGCACATTACCAGTAATGAATGAATGAATGAATGAATGACTTGTATAGCGCAACGCATGCGAACTGAATCGCCTGTGGGCGCTTTTTCCAGCCAGAGTCTGCTTGGCTGGTGCGGTCATTTTTACCCCGTAGGATCTTGACACGCTATGGACACACAGTCATACACACATATATACATATATACTGGGTCAATTTTTGGACGACCCAATTTACCTACCAGCATGTCTTTGGAGTGTGGGAGTAAACCGGAGTACCCGGAGGAAACCCACGCAGACACAGGGAGAACATGCAAACTCCAGGCAGATGGTGTCGTAGTCGGAATTCGAACCAGCGACCCTTTTGCTGCTAGGCGAAAGTGCTACTCACTGGACCACTGTGTGTAATGCAATACAATGATGTGAAGAGGCAGTTTTACATTTCCAACAAATAATTTAACTCACATTAATTGCAAAGAAACTCACATTTTGTTTTTTGACCTAATGTTCTTTTGATGTTCATCACATCATGTTCAGACAGCCTATGAAGGGCTCCACACAGGTAAATCACCACTAATTTTGGATTTAAAGGGGTTGTAAAGGTTTGTTTTTAATTGTATAAATAGGTTCCTTTAAGCTAGTGCATTGTTGGTTCACTTACCTTTTCCTTAAATTTCCCTTCTAAATGTTTTTTTCTTTGTCTGAATTTCTCACTTCCCGTTTCTCCTCAGTAAGCTTGCCCCTATTATCCGAGTGGGGGTTAGTCAGCCAAAACAGCTTACTGAGAAAGAAGAGGAAGTGAGAAATTCAGACAAAGAAAACAAACATTTAGAAGGGAAATGGAAGGAAAAGGTAAGTGAACCAACAATGCACTAGCTTAAAGGAACCAATTTAGAAAATAAAAAGTGGACCTTTACAACCCCTTTAAAGGAAACCTGTACTAACAGAAATATTAAGACAGTAAATTGAACCTTTCTTCTGCAGTATTAGCTTCCTGGCTGCCAAGGTAATCCAGTGGCCTAAATATTCTGTCTGGGTCAAGTATGTAGGTAACAAGCTCTGACTTCTCTTTGTGAATTTTTGTTTCCTGTCAGTGATTCAGTAAAACCAAGAACAACAAAGCAATGGCAACCTAATTTTTGAACCAAATATTTGTATCATAAAAAGACAAAAAAACGGTTGTTTGGTAACTGTATATGTAGACAGATGCAACCATCATACAAGTAGCTTTTATATCCCACGTATCCGTACAATATTAGCAAATGGGTATTGATCAGCTGCATGCACATAGATTATTTGTAAGTTAATTTTAAATCTGTCAATTCTTTCCAGAAAGTGCTCCAGACTTTCTTAGTATACTATACAGTATACAATATAAATTTAAGACGAGTAATCATTTTCAGCACATTCTGTAGGGTGAACTGTGCTTTTACAATAGTTTGTTTCAAAGAATATATCAAATATGTATTTTGTTTAATAATGTTATGAAAATAATGCTCTTCTTTATTTTAAAGCGGAGCTCCAGCCGCGGGAATTTTTTTTTTTAAAGTCAGCAGCTACTAACAGTGTAGCTGCTGACTTTAAATAAGGACACTTACCTGTCCTAGGCGCCCGCGCTGACGGCCCCCCCTGATGCCGGTCCCACGATCGCTCCGGGTCCCGCGCCGCCATTCACACTATGGGAAACAGGCAGTGAAGCCGTACGGCTTCACTGCCCATTTCCTAGTGCGCCTGCATGAGTCTCACGCTGGCTTGTGAATGGGCGCGCTGCTCTCTGAGAACACACACAGTTCCCAGGAAGCAGCGCGCCCCATTCACTAGGAGAAGAACAAGAAGAAAACACACCGCGGTTCAGGAAGAGGCAGATTACGGACTTCCGCATAGCAACAGCTATTTCGGGTGAGTATTTTTTTTTTTTTTTTTCAGTTTTTTTTTTTTTTTAAACAACATTGTAAAACGTTGTTATCCTGGGTGGAGCTCCGCTTTAATAATTTTGTTTTACATATACAGTAGATATGTATATACAGGAAATATAATCGCTTACAGAATGATTGGATCTATTTATTTATTAAGAAGAAAAAGCAACTACAGGTATATAATTTAAGCTTCAATTTAGAAAATCACATTGTTGTAATCGATTGTATGTTAGAGTTGTCTTGTCAGAAATGATCTGTTATTGAATTCCATCTGCGGATGCACCACAATAAAATATATTGGTAGAAATTGTGAACCTTGTATGTTACAGAGAAAAAAACAATTAAAATGTTAATATCAATGTTATAGAAGCTTCCACAATTACAGTAGAGGCCTATTTATATACAGTGTATGCTGGAACATAGATGTAACTGGTCTGGATTTGCAAGCATTCACTGCACATTTACCCCAATTATAACATAACAAAAGTACAGTAGCTGCTTTATTTCAGCAAATGTGAAAAGCACTTGGGGGGGGGGGAATACAATGTGGAACCAATCGCTATGTCCCTGAATACATTTAGGCCCTGTACACACGATCAGACATGTCTGATGAGACTTGTCTGACGGACCATTTTCATCAGACAACTCTGAACTTGTCTGATGGTCTGATGTGTGTACACACCATCGGACCAAAATCCGATCAGACCAGAACGCGGTGACGTAGAACACAACGACGTGATGAAAAAATGAAGTTCAATGCTTCCAAGCACGGGTCGACTTGATTCTGAGCATGCGCAGGTTTTTGGTCCGATGCTTTTGTGTACTAACTATCGAACCTGTCCGACGGACATGTTCCATCAGACAGGTTTTAAAGCATGTTTTAAAACTTTGGTCCGACAGATAACGGTCTGATGGGCCGTACACTCCATCAAACTCGTCTGATGAAACTAGTCTGCAGACCAGTTTCATCAGACATGTCTGATCGTGTGTACAGGGCCTTACAGTAAGGCCCTGTACACACGAGCAAATGAATCTGTTCAAATCGGTTGGACCGACCGATTTGAACAGATTTGTCTGCTGGCCGTTTTGGTTTGATCGCTGTACACACGATCAAACCAAAATCCCCGCCAGCAGACAGCGCGGTGACGTGGTGGTGACGTTGATGCTGCCACATCACCGCACCAGGAAGTAAAACACTTCCGCGCATGCGTCGAATCCATTCGACGCATTTGTGCGAGAAGATATGTCTGCTGGTTAGCGTACTAACCAGCAGACATGTCGGGCGGACAGATTCCCAGCCGACAGATTTTAAAGCATGCTTTAAAATCTGTCGGCTGGCCAAATCTGTCTGCTCGCCCGTACACACGATCTAATCTGTCTGCTGGGACAGTCGGGCAGACCATTTCCAGCAGATAGATTTGATCGTGTGTACGCGGCCTAAAATGAGTACATTAAAAAAGACATTTTCCTATCAAATACTTACTGTAATTTTTCTTTCCTGGTGGACTCCATGGCAGCATACTTTTGGGGAGCTCCTCTCTCACTCCTACCCCATAGGACCCCACTCCCTTACATTTTGAGGCTGAGCAAGAGGCCACATTCCATAACTAGGCTACTAGTGACAGTAGGAGGGCACCTATGCTGCCATGGAGTCCATAAAAATTATGGTAAGTACTGTATATGATAGGAAATGTTCTGTTTTCCTGTCAAACTCCATGTTAGCATACATTTGGGAACTAACTAGCAAAAAGAAAAAACAAGGTTGGGATGCTGAAAAAAAAATAAAGTTCTAATCATAGCAGAAACCTTACAAATAAATAACTAACAGTACAGTGGAGCTAGCTGCACATCACAGTGAGCCAGGACAGTCTTAGTGAAAGACATGTCATCCCCTACAATTATTGCTGGCATCCTTTTATAGGGAGCCCACAAAGTCTACATACTCCTGATCAAGTGCATTGTCACTGCTTATGTAGGAATCAAGCCCTAAGTCCTATGAGCGAGTTGGCTAGCTGGAATGACTCATTTAGCAATGATTCTAGATGATAATTTCATCCTGTTGGAGAGAAGGACATCCAAAAACTCTACACAAAGCTGTAGCTTGTGAGCATGCTGGAAGTATACCAATATCTAGGGCATGAAACCAGTTATCCTTAGTGGTCCTGCACATGGGGGGGACATTTTTTTTGTTCTCATAGTATTCAAAAGAAACTTCAGATTGCAACCCAGTATGGGTACAGTCCCCATACAAGGCAGGACGCCAACATAGATCCCTCATAACCTAAATCCCTGATGTTTGCAACTTTCCCTTAAAGAGATTGTCTTCATGACATGTCTTTATGCAAGCAGGACTGAAAAGAGGCCAGGCTCTTCCGCAAGTTTCAATATGCAGCATATGCAGCATCCCATCATGGTATTGGGTGAGTAAGGTATACAGTAGTTCACCCATGAGGCATTAGATATGACAACGAGTGCAGAGATCCACCCTATAAGAGAGCTTATGATCAGTTGAAGTCCAGAGTGTACCTGACCTGAGGACTGAAGCAAAAGAAAACAAAGCAGTCCTAATAAAACAGGTTTATTCAACATGTTGTAGGACTTATAGATATCAGCTCAGAGAAAACAGCCAAGGCTGATTAGTCTCTTTCTTGCAAAAAAACTGGAAAAGAGATGAACACGGGTGGAGTATTGCACCCTGCAACAGAAGATCCCATCTAAGCGAAAGGACAGAGTTCTCATAGCCGGTACCAAGAGAAGGAACCAAGGCCTGGTTAGCCAATGGTGAATTACTGCAATGGTCATCACTATCTTTAGCAAAATACCTTAAAAAGACCATATAGCGATTGGACTGCAGGGAAAGCATACAGCTTCTGAAACGTTCTCTTATCTGTCACAGCATCCGCACACAGGACTTGCTGGCCCAAGCTTGGGAAAAGCATTTCCAGCTTGCAATAGTAAGGAGACGTTAGTGGATCTAAATCTGAAATCCTGCCCAGAGATGAAATCCACTTGAAGGAACCTGGATGTAGGAACCACTTGTTGCCAATTGGGTCACAAAATATGAATTCCTCACAGAAGTTCTGAATGTGGACTCGCTGAAACATTAGCAGGATTCCTCTCCACCAAGGTCACAAGAATCTCTACCTCTATCTGTAAACTGACCTCATAGGTTCCAACCTGACCCTTGATGTAGAACACTACTGTGATGTTGTTCAGCCTCACCCGAGACTAAAAAGTCTACTGTTAGGTGATAAAAGGAGCACATAAGGGCTGGCAAGGGCTGGCAAGACAACCAGACTGTCCAGAACAACTTCCCGACAGGGGAGGTTCACTGACAACAGATTTACTACTGTGCCAGCACCCAAGGCTTCGTCTGACTGTGAGAAAGGAATAGCTGGGTGCATGATAAATGTTGGAAAAAAAAGGAAGCCACTTCAATTGAGCCCACTTTAATTAGGCGGCAATACCTGGTCAGGTGTATACCTACGCCATCCCCGGCTGCTGTGGAAACTTCCGCATTGGAGGGAGCACGAGTCGCTGCTGGAAAGCCTGAGCAAACGGGACCCCTAACATCCGACACGTTTGCAGCCCCAGTGTCGGGAAGGCACATTTTAATGTAAGAGGCCATCTGGCTATTTTAATTATGTTCCAATTTTAATAAACGTTATTACGCTATGGGCACCTTCTGTTTTCTGTTTTTGGATGCTTTTCAAGTATGAGGCTATCTCCCCAGATCCAGTTTTTCCTATATGTGAGCAGGCACAATCCTGCACAAGCTTTAATGACTATGGGTGAAGATGATATAGTTATTTTGGTGAAGGAACTTTATTATCACTTTGGAATAACGCATCAAGATTAATTCAAGCAATCACTGCTGAACTTTGCTGTATTCTGCACAGAATTGCATATTGGGACTATACTTTTTTTCACATATTTTATTGAATTTAATATATATCTTTGTAGCACATATACTGTATCTCATCACATGGATGATGCATACATTGTTCACTACCTATAATTGCATGTTGTAATTATTCTGTTAGTTTTAAGGTATTATTGGTAAACCTTTTACACTTATTTAGTGCCCTCACCACACTATATTCTACATACAGGCATACCCCACTTTTAAGTACACAATGGGGTTTATTTAATAAAGCTGGAAAGTGCAACATCAGGCTCACTTCTGCACAGAAACCAATGAGCTTCCGGGTTTTTTTTACCAGGCTTAATTGAACAAGCTGGGGTTAGAAGCTAATTGGTTTCTATGCAGATGTGATGCCTGATTTTGCGCTTTCCAGCTTTAGTAAATAAACCGCATTGTGTACTTAAAAGTGGGGTATGCCTGTATAATACAAAGGTTAATTATTAATTAGCACTTAGGCGCGGAATACTACCCTCACATCACTTTAATATAGGATCATCATCAGGCATTAACCTCCCTGGCGGTATGATTCTTTCAGATTTTAGGTGCTAAAAGCGGTACCATTATTTGCAAGAGAATTTGGCGTTTTATACTGTAGGCTTGTAATTCTTAGGAATAACTCACTGAAATCTATCCAAACAAGAGTCTAATAGGCATCCTGGGTATGATTTTTTTTTTCTTATTAAAAATTATAATATAATAAATAATTATAAAAAATTATAACAAATAATAATATAATTATAGTAACAATTATTCAATAATGTAATCAAATCAAAATCACTGAAATTTGCTCAGTTGCAGAATTTTTGCTGTCATTATTTTTTTTTTTTTATGACGAATTTCCCCATAAATCGCTATCGCTAAATTCTGCAAGTGATTCTGATTTATTATCGCTGTTTTTTAGCTGCTCTAAAACAATTTTTGCCATAAAGGGACACTTTTGGTTGCTATGGGCAATCTACAGTTTGCAGGGAGAAAGAACAGTTTTTATTATATAAAATGACATGTAGTGTACAGGGCAGACCACTAGGGACATGGGGGGTGTGTATTTTTTACATACAGTACTGTAATCTATAAGATTACAGTGTACTGTATGTATAGTGTTTGTTTACATTTTTAAATTTGGCGCCGTTCCCCCCCCTACGTCGCGACGCTCGCAGGGAAGGGAATCGGCGGAACACACAGCATCAGGCGGACATCCGCCCGCCGTGTACTGCGGGGATTCATCGCTGGATCGCAGAGAAAAGGTAAGTAAACTTTTTTCTGCATCCAGCGAGGTAAGCGCGTGTGTGGCACGGGGTTACCGATCTTAGCTTTAAAATCTCACCCCGTGCCACACACGTGGGGAGGGAGGGAGGTTAAGATGTTGACAGGTAAATAGAGGAAAGCCAGGATAATCTAGTACCCTACTGCAGGGCTCAAAATTTCAAGTCCTGAGTTACTAGCCAGGCCTTAAGTGTTACTCACCACAAGTTGCCCCGCCCAACCATGCCCATAAACACGCCCCTTGTAAATAATCATTCATTTTATTCAGATCATACATGGTATGCAGGGTCGTCTAATGTTAAATGGACCTTGGGCAAACATTTCCGTACCCCCTGTAGAAACACTACAGGAGAGGGTCAGAAAAACTGCAGACATGGTAAAGAGAGGATCAGAGAGACTGCAGACATGGTGAAGAGAGGGTCAGATAGACTGAAGGCATGGTAAAGAGAGGGTCAGAGAGACTGCAGACATGGTAAGGAGAGGGCCAGAGAGACTGCAGACATGGTAAGGAGAGGGTCAGAGAGACTGCAGATATGACAATGAGAGGGCCAGAGAGACTGCAGATATGACAAGGGGAGGACCAGAGAGACTGCAGACATGGTTAAGAGAGGTTCAGAGAGACTGCAGGCATGAGAAAGAGAGGGTCAGAGAGACTGCAGACATGGTAAGGAGAGGGTCAGAGAGACTGCAGACATGGTAAAAAGAGTATCAGAGAGACTGCAGACATGGTAAAGAGAGGGTCAGAGAGACAGCAGACATGGTAAAGAGAGGGTCAGAGAGACTGCAGAGATGGTAAAGAGAGGGTCAGAGAGACTGCAGACATGACAAGGATAGGGTCAGAGAGACTGCAGACATGGTAAGAAGAGGGCCAGTGAGACTGCAGAGATGGTAAAGAGAGGGTCAGAGAGATTGCAGACATGACAAGGAGAGGGTGAGAGAGACTGCAGATATGGTAAGGAGAGGGTCAGTGAGACTGCAGGCATGAGAAAGAGAGGGTCAGAGAGACTGCAGACATGGTAAGGAGAGGGTTAGAGAGACTGCAGGCATGAGAAAGAGAGAGTCAGAGAGACTGCAGACATGGTAAGGAGAGGGTCATAGAGACTGCAGGCATGGTTAAGGAGAGAGGGTCAGAGAGACTGCAGGCATGGTAAGGAGAAGGGGTCAGAGAGACTGCAGACATGGTAAGGAGAGAGGGTCAGAGAGACTGCAGGCATGGTAAGGAGAGGGGGTCAGAGAGACTGCAGACATGGTAAGGAGAGAGGGTCAGAGAGACTGCAGACATGGTACAGGTACTGTGAATGGTGTGGTGATGAATGGCTCCCCCCTCCCTCCACAATAGAGGGGGAGATGTTGCAGCTAAGTGTACACAGCTCTAGGACCTGGGAAAGCATGTTCAGTGTGATGCCTGATCCCTCCCCCTGCTGTGAGAGCCGACTCCTCTGCTCACTCAAATCATCAGCAGTGTCCAGATCCAGACAGCACTCATGTCCCCTCATACTCCTGGCTAGTCAGTTCAGAAGTGTTCCAGAGCAGACAGCAAGTCCTCTCCTGTTCCTTTCCATTATCAGCAAGTCTGACTCGGAAGCTGGGAAGGAGGAAGTTACATCTTCCTTCTCTGAATGCCGGGTCCTCCAAGCACCTGATTGGTTGTTAGGATGCTAGCAACCAATCGTTTTGACAGGTGGGACTTGGGAGACAACAGGAGAAAGACAGTAGTTTCACTTGATTGGGCACCTCTTCTGCTACTCGCAATAGGTTAATATGTACTCGCCGAATGGTAGCAGGCGAGTACAAATTTTAAGAGCTGCCCTACTGCATGAATGCTCTAGTGGTAAAAACAATGTATCCTGAACCATGATGAATTAGGTTCTCAGATACACAAGAACTTTACCCTTATGAAACACTAGCCAGTCAACCTCTTGTAGGGTTCTGAAAACTCCCTCTCTATTTTTGAGAGTGAAATTACCCCTTAACAGTCTGCACGGCATCTGTTAAAGTGCCTTCTTCTAACCTCAAGCCACACATACTCATGATCGATACACATGAGGGGAAGCCTGAATCCTAGAGGCAGGAATGCAATTGTTGTATACACGCTGGCCACATTTAACATCCACCTGCTGATAGCAGGGCATCCAAACAAGACATAGACACTCGCTGATGGCTGGGTCCAAATCCAGGTATTGATCCTCCACAAGTGTGTGCCATAACACCAGCCTGCTGATAGTTGGGGACATAGTGATCACTCGAGTATCCACAATGTACACACTAAACAGCCACCCGATGTTAGCAGGGTATCCAGCCAACACAGATGGCCACCGATGCCTGTACCCAATTCCACACTTGGGTCATGATGCTGAAGCTGGACATCTCCAGGATTGTGTAGGATGGTCCTTGTAGCCATGCAGCCGCTCCCATAAGAGATATGGCTGCTGACGCTTCCAAAAAGGTAGAAAAACACCAAACACCAGGGTCCTATGAGGAGGACAAAATAGAAAACAGCCTCAAAATTTAAGGGAGTGGGGTCCTATGGGGTAGGAGCAAAGACGTAGCTACCCAAACGTATGCTGCCATGGAGTCTGTCATAAAAATGTAATGTTAGTTATTGTGTGTTATTATTTTTCAGGATCTGCATATCCATGCACATTGGTAACTGGTAAACTAATATTTGGTCCCAAGGACATCCTAAGCGCCAAGGAGAGGCCAAAAATGTCCTGCCTCCACAAGAGGAAAAACATTTACACAGAAATCTCCTGCATACAGCCTATACTATGCCAATACTATGAGTGCTGTACAGCAGTGGTCATCAACCCTGTCCTCAGGGCCCACTAACAGGCCATGTTTGCAAGATAACTGAAATACATCACAGGTGATATAATTTTCTGCTCAGTGATTGCAGTATTCTAGTCTGCATATCCCCAAAGTAATACTTAAAACCTGGCCTGTTAGGGTCCTTTCACACGTCCGTTCAGTTTTTTAGATAATTTTTTCCCCCCTTCAGTTGATCCGTTTTTTCATCAGTTTTTCGTCCGTTTTTCGTCCGTTTACATCCGTTTCCGTTCCGTTTTCCGTCCGTTGACGTCCGTTTTTCATCAGTTTTTTTCATCCGTTTTTTCATCCGTTTTTTTTTTTTTTAGAACTTTTTTTTACATGTATTTCGATGAAAAACTGACGTTAGCGGATCGGATGGTAAACGGATCGTCCGCTAACGTCCGTTTTTCATCCGTTCCGTTTTTTTGACGGAAGAAAAATAGGGTTTTCTTCCGTCCAAAAAAACGGAGCTTACCGCAGACGGATGTTAACGGACGTTAGCGGATGCTCATCCGCTAACGGACGCTAACCCATAGGAAAGCATTGAGGTCCGTTAACGGACGTCCAAAAAACGGACGACCGGAACGGACGTGTGAAAGGACCCTTAGTGGTCCCTGAGGACAGGATTGATGACCACTGCTGTAGAGATTTGTGCCTGTTGGCATTTTGCACAAGTGCTTTTGGAGGGACACTTTTATTTTTTAGGGTCCTTTCCAAAGCTTCCCAAAATTCACTGAAAGTGGAAGAGCATGTGGACTTGTATCAGCATGGTGGGGAGCTGAAGGTCTGCTTCCTCATTGCCCTGGGGATATTAGCCAGAAAGATTGATATGTCCAGCTAATTACATAGGGGCACCTCAATTTTTTTTCTTCTTTAATAAAAAAAAAGAAAAAAAGGAAAACTTGAAGTGCTGAACTTGTGCCATTGAAAATAATCTGATTCAGCACAATGGAGAAGTCTGGCAACTAGAGAGCGAACCTTCTAAAAATCAGGGATGGGCTCTAAATCAAAGCAATATTAAGCATGTAAATACTCACGTCTGTCAGGTTTCAAGATACTGAGTTAGGTATCAAGCAACCTACAGTATGTGTAGAAGAACCTATGTGTGGGATATTGTTATTTTCACAGAGGGTGGTCACACTTTATGTTCATCAGAGGTTCAGAGAGGCCTGTGCTAGAAAGCATTCAGACAGATTTCTCACCGCTCCAGGTGAGCCCCGTGTGCAATCAAGGGTTGTTGAACCACCAAGGTGCTGGCAATGCTAATGATAGCAAATAGAAGGACGGAAACTGGACAGCCGCACTCCGAAATCACTTTAAAGAAGTTGTCTTTTATTTTTCAACTGTACACACAGTCACTGCAACCAACAATATACAGTGTGGCCGACGCGTTTCGCACTTACAGTCAGTGCTTAGTCATGGCTAGAAAGCATTGATACATGCTACATGATACAAATCATAAGATACATGCTTAACATAGTCAATGTGTTTTATGGCTTAAGTTGGTCACTTCATCAAGAAGCTGCTTTATGACACTAAAATAGAAAGCCAGAGGGTATATGTAAACAAAAAACTAATACAGAAGGTTATTATAAAAATATATAGGTTTTCCATACTATGAAAAACTTAATGGGGAGTTCTGGAGACCTTGGGCCAGATTCACAGAGCCATTACGCCTGTCTAACTGGTGTTAGACTGGAGTAATTTCAAATTACGCGCATTTTCTAGCTAGTCGGAAGCCTCAAACCATGAATAGACGGCTGCGGGCTTCAATTCAACTGGATTACGTGTTCGTACGCCTTCGGATCTAAGCTGCAATAAAATTGCGGCCACTGGGTGGACTTCCCGTCGTTTTCCGCGTCGGGGTACGCTAATGAGCTTTTGCCGGCGATCCCTGAAATTACGATCTTCATTCGCAATCTCTTACGGCACCTTTAGTCATCTTTTTTTTACGTAACACTATACCAGCTTTTTGCTGGTCTAATATTAGACAGCCCATGTTAAGTATGGCCGTCGTTCCCGCGTTGAATTTCTACGTTTTCCGACGTCTTTTATTATTTTTTACGTAAGTCGTCCGGGAAAAAGGAATGTTCGTAAACGACGCTACTCAAACAACGAATGACGTAACTACGTGATTTTGCGCAATGCTGAACGGAGCATGCGCAGTTCGATCGCCGGGACGCGCTTAATTTAAATGCTTCACGCCCCCAATCGCGTATTTCGATTACTACGCCGCCGTAGCGTACGGGCAAAAATCTACCAGGATTCGGTGTAGAGCCTGGTAAAATACGGCAGCGTAGAGTATTTCGATTACGCAGTGCAATATTAAGTGTATCTGAATCTGGCCCCTTATGTTTTATATGGCTATTAATTGACATGTTCAAATACACTTAATAAAATTATATATAATTAATATATGCAAATATTATATGAAATAAACAGAACTATAAATTAGATGTACATCATGAATCTGACATTATTTTATATGTATCATGACAAGACACGACACATAAAAAGTATATACCGTATATGATATATAATGCATAATATATGATAGACTGTATAATACATGGCAAAAATCAACTTAATTCATGGAAACATATAACAATAAAAAAAGAATGAATGATAGCTTTTAGGAAGGAAATGTGTTTTAACTGTTGAATGTTGTGGTTAAAGGGCATTATATGGTATTTTGGAGAAAACTGTGATCTGATATCTCTCTAATTAAATAATGCATACTACTGTGCATGGTGTCATTTTGAAATGTATTGACATTGTCTGTTGGCATGCATTATTAAGTATTCATTTGGGAGAAAACATTTAATTAATTTTAAAAGTGGCTCTAAAGGCTCTAAAGCAGTAGTATAGTATGGAGGAATGTAGAAACGAATTGCATAAATGTACCAAAGAAAGATCGGACATTTTAGTGATGATACTCAAAATAAAGGGGGGTTTACCTTTGAGGACGCGTACACACGACCGGTTTCCTCAACAGAATCAATCAAGAAACTTGGTGGGAGAGCTTTTTTGCAGAGGAAACCAGTCGTGTGTATGCTTTTCATCGAGAAAACCGTTGAGGAACTTGACGGAAAAAAAAGACAGCAAGTTATTTTTTTCCTCAACGGGAGTCTCAATTTCCTCGTTGTGTTCCTCGTCGGGCTGTTTTTAGTTTTTTTTTTGTGTATGCTTAGAAATGCTTGGAAACCCACGCATGCTCAGAATAAAGTATGAGACGGGAGCGCGCCTTCGGTAAAAGTAGCGTTTGTAATGGAGATAGCACATTCGTCACGCAGCAAAAATTATTGCATCATTTAAATGCTGCACATTTAAATCATCTTTAGAATGGGACAAAAATGAACAATAATTATCTTCTTTTGCTGCTGATCTCATAAATATTTTAGAATATTTTATATAGACCGATTTTTCAAATACAGATCTTCATTTTTTATTATTATTTAATTATTATTACATTTCTAGTCATCTCCATGTATTTTTTGTGTCAAGTTACCACCATTGTAACATTATTGTTTGGTCTTATCTGATCTGTCCCTTTCTAATTAGACATTTTGTATTATTTTTAAAGTTAACCTGCCTACTCACAAGCTACATTTTTGGTTGGAGTAAAAACACATAGACAAGTATGAACTGTAATCAAAAAAAGACCATTTATTCTGGTAAAGAATATAAATAAAATAAATACAAGGCAGCATTGAATAACCTGCTGCCATCTGTGCACTTGTGTGTGGAGACTAAATTGAGACATTGAGAGGCACATACAGGAGGGAGCCTAATCTGGTCTTGGACTCCCAGAGGTCAGAAACAGCAGCAGGCCAGATAGATGTCCCAAGGTTGTGGTACTATAGATGGCTGCCTTCTGTCAGACCACCTTGAAGCAAGGCCATGGCTTCTTGCTCTTCCTGACAGCCTTCCTTGCTGCCTTCACTGCAGCCTGCTCTGCAGCCTTCGCTGCAGCCTTCCTTCTCTCCTTGGCTGGAGGCTGTGCCTCCGGAGGTGTACACGTGCCAGGGGGAGGAGAAGAAGGTGGAGGATAAGGAGGTGGAGGAGAAGGAGGAGGAGGAGAAGAAGGAGGAGGAGAAAAAGGAGGAGGAGAAGAAGGAGGAGGAGAAGGAAGAGGTAGAGAAGAAGGAGGAGGAGAAGAATGAGGAGGAGGAGAAGAAGGAGGATGAGAAGGAGGAGGTTGGGAATAAGCTGTTGGGGGAGGATGGCCATGGCAACAAATTACTGTGTCCTTGGTTAGTAGTCCCCTCACCCCCTTATTCGCCAAACTAATAAGAAGCGGCTCAAATAAGAGTCACTGGCCCTCGCTCATTTGGCCCATTTTGGCCATCACAAGGGTGCCACAGCCCTCTTCAGTGGTGGTAGGCTGCTGGAGGGTGGCCTGTGCCTCTTTAATCAGGCCCAGTACTGCCTCGCTCACCCTCATATCCCTCCTGGCCCTTCTTGTAGGAGGGCGGATGGGAGGCACCTGGCACCTTGTGCTGCCACTTGGCCCTGCCACCTCCTCTGTGCCACTCACTCCTGCCACTTCCTCTGTGCCACTTACCCTGGCCTCCTCCTGCCTGGCACTTTCCTGACCCTCCTCTCCTCTTGGCTGATGTCCTCCTGTGTATAAAAAAGGGACAGTTTGAGTTTTGTGTTCAAAAATCTTGAGAAGGAGGATCAGCTTGGCTGCAGGGAAGGCTGGAGGCTTGGCTGGAGGGAAGGCTGGAGGGAAGGCTGGAGCAAAGGCTGGAGTGAAGGCTGGAGTGAAGGCTGGAGCTTCTTCTTGTGGTTTTTCTTGTGGCTTGTCTGGGGGGAAGGCTAGGAAAGGGATTCTCTTGTTTCAAGGCGATCATCCAGAAAGGACAGTCTGCTGTAGTACCACAACTTCGGGACATATACCCTCCCTGCTGCTGCTCCAGACCTCTTTTGAATGCAGTACCAAGTTGCATGCTTTCCTGTAAATGCCTCTCAAGGTCCCAATTTTAGTCTCCAGCTGTTCAGCTGTTACATGGGGCATGCAAGTGTGCACAAATTGGAGCAGGATATTTAGTGCTGCTGTCCTTAGCTTTTTATTCCTGTGTATTGGGTCTTTTTGGCCCAAAGAACGGGCAACTCCCTTAACTTGTCAATGAATTCCCCCAGGAATGGCTTTTCATTGAATAGATTAATCTTTTCTGCAAGACAAAAACAAACACAAATATACTAATGTCAATCACAGTCTAGAAACTCTAGTAATCGTTATCCCCATATAGCCCTCAAATGTCTTTGCAGTATAGGCCACTGATGTCCCAAGTTTAAAGCATACCTTCGTCCACACGCTCGTCGTTCAAACGTCTTCCTCCGTACCCCGAACGTGCGTACGACACGTGTGTTAAAGCTTTATATACACTACGCATGCGTGACACTCCGCACACGTCGCCCACCCATGACGTTCTTACTCGATGTTTCCCCGCCCCTTCTCTCTCGGCGGGCAAACGACATGGAGGAATTAGCTGACCAGGTGCGTGATACTCAGGGAAGTTCATCCGAAAACGACGTCATGGCAGAATTAGCTGAGCAGGTGACGGATAATCGGCCAAGTTCATCCGAAAGCTACGTCATGGCAGAATTAGCTGACCAGGTGTCGGATCATCGGTCAAGTTCATCCGAAAACAATGACCAGGTGTATGTAATGAGACCTAGATCATCCCGAAAAGCCGACGTGGCATTGTCACACGAGCAGATGTCTGCAATTCGGCCTAGTTCATCAAGAAACTACGACGTGGCGGAGTCTGATGAGCAGCAGGTGTGTGTCCTTATGAATTTGTCTAACGACGACACACTAAGCCCGGAGCCTGATGACGAACTGTTAGAAACGCAGAGCAGCAGATACAAGGCATCTAATATGTCCTACGTGGAAATGGCGGAAATGGTGGACATCTTACAGAAGTCGGATTATGATGCCAAGCATGGGCCCTATAACCACCCTAATGTAAGGAAGGCCAAAATAATGGAGAAGGTGCAAACAAGTCTGGATCCAAATTTTGGGGTGAAACGTTCTAAGGAACAGCTCAGAAAGAGGTGGTCAGACCTCAAACTGAGTGAGACCAAACAATTAAGGAGCATCCAGAGAATGCTTGGAAAAAATAAGTACTTCTCCTGTGTCCCTATATCATTATTGTTTTTCCTAACTTGCATGTTGCTCCATGTTGTTGCTTTTGCATATAGGACCTTCCAAAACAAAAAATAAATAAATAGGTGTCTAACTGATGTGTTTGTACCTATAATTCATATTCAAATTAGATCAGTCTTATTAAGGAGAGGACACTCCACAGCTTTTAACACATCTGCACTCCGGAGCACTAGTGTGTGTCACCAGAACAACATTTTTAGGGTGACCCACACAGGTGCTCCTGTGCATTTTTATGGGTGTCTACATGTGTGAAACGTGTCCCAAAAACGTGAGTATCCAAGAATAGAGTTTGCCAAAAAACATGTCTTCTGCTTGTAAATGCCCAAACTTGTACCCCACTTCCAAGCAATGTTTGATATTCCGTTTTTTTATCTTAAATATGTGTGTGTGTGATAAATATACTTTTTGTTTCATTTTCATAGGGGACAGAAGACTGGGAGGATCCCACTCCTCTGAGCCACAGAAAAATCGACCTTGCAAGGAGCCCTCTCCTTATCGCCCTCCTCGCAAGGAGACAACACCCACCCACCCTCCTCGCAGGAAGCCAACACCCACCGCCCTCCTCGCAGGGAGCTAACACCCACCCGCCCTTCTTGCAAGGAGCCAACACCTACCCACCCACCCAGACCTCAGGATGTGGAGGAAGGAGAAGGGTTTAAAATTTCAACAACAGGTCAGTATTTGTCACTACAGCTTCAGGTAATACGAGATGTAGGCCTGCAGATGTGTAATTCCCCCTTTTTTTTAGGGGATGATTATGTCCCAGAAAAAAGGCCTTGATCCTCCCATGCATAGACCCAAAATCTAGTCCTACAAATAAAGGCCTGCAGGAGGGAGATGTCAGAAATCAAGCAAAAAAATTGCCTTTATAGATAAAAGCTTGAAGGACATAATGGAGGACTTGGGGGGCAAATAAAAATTAAAATGTTTGGGTTCCCAGTTTTACATACAAACTTTTTTTTTTTTTCAATCAAGCCAAAATTTCTGGATGCACACAGTGGGTCAACATGTGCTATCTGCGATCTCGGGATATCTATGTTACTCAAGTAGGTGAAAGGAAGAAGGGGTTGCACCTACAAAACACGTCCATTGATCACCCATGATGGCAGATAGCAGATGTTGACCCTAGAAAGACTGTGTGCATCCTCAAAATTTGGCTTGTCCAGGGGTGCCAACACCCCTTCGTAATATGGGCAGATAGACAATGTTGTTTAAAAAAAAAGTCAGCGTTATTGCCTAGAGGTTCACATTGTTACATTTTGTGCTATATAAGAATCTGGTTTTATTTTTTGTTACAAAATAAAAAAAAGCCAGTTTTTGGCAACTAAAAAACGTGTGTAAATATGCACCAAGTAAAATTTGGGTCAAACCAACAAGAAAGTGTGTCTTGTTTTTCTTAATTGAGCTAGAACTTTAGATGAGTTTACTTTTGGGGTTACCTGTGAAATGGTTGTTAGTTGATAATGAAAATACACTTGATACTACATGTAGTACACTAGGAAAAATTAGGAGACAGCTAAAATAAACACAAGCGAGACATCAAAAATGGTTTGTAAACAGATTTTTGTTTGGTTTTGGTACAAAAGTAAAATTTACAGATTGTCTTGCAAAGGAATGGCCCCCTGCCCATGAAATAGTCCACATACTGATCCCGGACTGCACGGGCACTTTGGGGGGGGGGGGGCAAGCCAGTATGGGCAGGTTCTAGGCCTGGCAATGTGAGTTTACCAGAGGTTAGTCCAGCCTTGGGGCCAACTGTGGCCATATAGGTCGGAGACTGTCTCTGTAAAAAGTTGTGCAAGATGCAGCAGCAAAAAATGATGTAAGTCCATTTGTACCTCGCCATATGTAATGAGGTAAGAAACAGGCAGAACCGGCTGGCCATTATCCCGAAGGCGTTCTCCACAACTCTTTGGGTTCTGGCCAGCCGGTAATTGAACACCCTCCTCTCTGGGGTGAGGGTCCTAAAGGGGAATGGCCTCATGAGATCGGGACCCAGCCCAAAGGATTCATCAGCCAAAAAGACGAAGGGGAGTCTTTCCACATTCTCAGCATTCGGTGGTAATGCTAGATCATCACTCTGGAGACGAAGCGTGAACTCCGTCTGCCTGAAGGCTCCCCCTTCCGACATCCGGCCATTCTTCCCCACATCCACATAGAGGAATTTGTACTGTCCTGACACTACCACCATCAGCACAATACTATTAAACCCCTAATAATTATAGAACTGGGAACCAGAACGGGGTGGTGGCACGATGCGAACGTGCTTGCCGTCAATAGCTCCACCGCAGTTGGGTAAGTTCCACCGCGTCGCAAACTCCGATGCCACAGTCTGCCACTCCTGTGGCGTGGATGGAAGCTGTGGAATCAAAACAAACCTAAAATAAATTAATTCTCTACATAACATTGCAAGCAGATTATACAAAGACAAAATAATCATTCTAATATTTATTTTAAAAAGCATTTTACAACAAAAATATAAGGCACATTCATCACCCCCTCTGATGGACCATTGACCAATTTATTTTATATTTGGGGGGGGGGGGCTAGATGAGTTTGGGAGTTCAACCAAAAAAAAAAAATTGTTGAACCTAGACTTTAGAACATATTTTAAAGGGGGGGGGGATAAAGCATTACAATGGATATAACACAATACATCAGGAAGTGACTAGGCTAGGTGTGTTTGGGCCCAGGATAGCATGCTGGTGAGGTAAGTAAAGGGAAATATGCACGTAGGCCAAAAAGGGGGCATTAATAAGAGCTTACAGCATGCATGGGGGCAAAGGGGACATTCACAGCATATTACAATCATGATAACTAGGGAAGGAGTAAATAAATACAGTATATTAGCATACAATAAATACATTAAATGTGATATTAAAGGAGATAACTCACCCTCATAGAGTTGTCCTGCAGAACCTGGATAATGACAGAGCAGGTATCTGGAATAATGAGTCCCAGAGCCTGTGGGGAGATGCCCGTTGTGAACTTTAAGTCCTGAAGGCTTCTCCCAGTTGCCAGATAACGTAACGTGGCAACTAGCCTCTGCTCAGCACTTATTGCTTCCCACATAATGGTGTCCTGCCTGGTGATATATGGCGACACCAAAGCCAAGAGGTGCTGGAATACGGGGTCAGACATCCTAAGGAAATTCCTCTAGTCATCAGGATTATTTTCCTGAATCTCCCGCAGCAAAGGCATATGAGAGAATTGGTTCCTATGCAGCAACCAATTCTTGGTCCATGAATGCCTCCTCACCCTGTTAATGGACTCGTCTAGGTCTAAAACAAGCAGACCTACACACACTGACTGCATAGCACAAACTCGCCGACGACGAGAAGGTGCCTGCAACATGGCTAGAAACAAACATCTAATCAGAATGCACTTAACAGATCGCACTGAAGAACAGCAAATCCTATGAAGAATGACCTGAAAACCAGAAACGAGCGTACAGGAACGCAATGTAAAACGAATACGACCTGACCGCACGTCCTGAAAGACAAGATACGAACCCACAAGCACAAACTGAATGGCAGAACTCGATCTGAAAGCACGAAGACTGAAAAGCGTGAATCGTCACTCACCAAACTTTTACTAAAACGTGGCAACACGAGATTAGCAAAAGAAGCCCCAAGGGTGGCGCCAATGGAATTGTACTTCCCCTTTATAGTGGCATTGGACGTGGTGAACGTCACCGCGTTTGAGATCGAGTAGATTTGGTCTTTACCGTGTGTACACAAACAAAGCCTGTCGAGTTTCTCGACAAGCCTAATAAGGAACTCGTCGAGGAAAACGATGTGTCTCGTCCGACGAGTTTCTCGGTCATGTGTACGAGGCCTCAGAGATGTAAAGCTTTAAAAAATATGACACACCTGAGCATATTTTGGGATGGATTCCTCTAAATGGATATGATTGGTTTCAGAAAAGGGTCAGTTTAGTAGTAGCTGCAACATATGATTCTGTAGCATTCGGAAAGTCCAGTTGCTATTTAGATATGTGCCGAACACCCCTTGATTTGGTTTGCGCCAGAACTTCGCAAACGTTTGCATTCAAACCGCAAACCCCGTTGAAGTCTATGGGGCCTGCATTTGGAAAATTAAAAGTCCACAATTTGGAGGCTTATATGTGAGTTATTGGCCTTTGTATGGGAGCCCGGCTATTTTCCTGGGGGACATGTATCAATGCAAAAAAAAAATGTTTAAAAAAATTGTTTTTTTATGGCCGATTCACACTACTTTGACTTCAAAATTGTGCAATTTTACCGTGATTTCGAGGACACGATTTTGCCTCGATTTCAGGGAATGCGAGTCTATAGAGCTGAATTTGCATCGCACATGAATCAAACTCACACAGGACCCTTTTTTAACGCAGCTTAGATTTGCAATGCATTGATGTGAACGGCACTCATAGAAAACTATGTTAGTAAAATTACTTTCGCAACGGATCAAATTCGCAACAGAATTTGGAGCAGTGTGAACTGGCTCTAAAGGAGCAGTGATTTTAATGATGCTTTACGTGAAACAATAAAAAATTAAAAACACCTTTAAATATAGTACCTGTGGGGTCCCCTTATTCTGCCTCTGTAAAGTGGCACATCTGTACCAAGTATAGAACCTGTTGCAGAAAAACTGACATTTATAAAGAAAAACAATAATAATTTTAATTGCTTTTCCCTGCAAGCTTTCTTTATTTTGTAGACAATGGCTTGGGAAACCAGTCTTTATGAAGAATTTAGTACACTTGGAACAAGATTTAAGATTTTTTTTTATACATTCTAGTGTCTGTCTGGCGGACTTTGGATGGAAATATCAAAGTTTAGCACCACAGTGAGCAAGCCTTATGTGAAGAAGCCAAATTATAGGCCAGGATTAACATTTTTTTTTTAGATACAGTCTGGTGTCTATTTCCCAGACTTTGGATAGAAGTAATAGTTGTTTAAAAAAAGTCTTAGGGTGTTGGTGGTGCCTTTACACCGTAACCTTATAGCGGTACCCTAGATTAAAGAATTGACCTTGCTGTAAAAAAAAATATATATATTTGATGCCCCGGTCAAACAGTTGTGGAAAAAATGGTCTTTGGGTGTTGGTGGTGCCTTCACATTGTAAGGCTATAGAGGTACTCTTGATTAAAGCAAGAATTGGTCTTGCTGTAAAAAAAAATGAAAAATTGATGCCCTGGTCAAACAATTATGAAAAATGTTGGTGTTAATTGTGCCCATTCTCATGACAGAAAACCCAGTGGATCATCTACTGGAAAGCTCTCCATGTCTGTTTATTACCCTAGATAATCTTCCACCATATAATGCAGACATTGCCGATAGATCTTGAAGCTGACAGCCCTGGGTGCAGAGGACAATTTTTGGTGGTAAATTCATCATTGGGTTGGCTCCCTTCTCCCCTGCTCCTTCTTTGATCAACAGAACTTTTCCATGAGAGCTTTTTCATGAGACTATAGCCTACCAGAGTGATAGCTTCACTGAGCCTGTCCTTCTGCCATACTCACACAGGTACTCGTTGAAAACCCTCTGCTGCATGTGCAGCCACTGCAACATTGCAAAAGTTGAGTTCCACCACGTCACAAATCAGCCGGTTTGAGGAAAGGTGGAAATCCTGCTGAATTTCAGCCAATCGACCACTGGCTGTGTATGACCGCCTGAAATGGCTGCAGACTCTTCTGGCCTGCCTTAGAAGATCTTGCAAACCTGGGTACCTGTTTAAGAAACCCTGCATCACCAAATTGAGGACATGTACAGGCATGGTACATGTATCAACTCCTCCTGTCAAAGGATGGACAGAAGGTTAGTGTCATTATGGCACACCACCATTCCTGGCTCAAGCTGGCATGGCATGAACCACGTCTGGGCCCTCCCCTGCAGAGTAGAGCCACTGTGTTGTACCAGTGGGGTGGGGGGAGCCATCTCTTTTGGGGAACACAATTATTACTGCTGATAGTTATAATAGGCCCTAATTATAATAACATATGCGACAGGCTGGTTGTACCCAAGTTGATCGATCAATCAACTTGGATACATTCAGCCTGCTCATACATTGCTCAAATCTCAGGGCCAGATTCTCAAAGAAGTTACGCCGGGGTATATGGAGATGCGCGGCGTAAGTGTAAATTTGCGCCAGAGTATCTATGCACCGTACCCACAGAACTAGATACGCACCAAAATAGGCTACTCCCGACCGGTGTAACTTGCCTACGCCTGCACATCTTAGGTGCATATTTATGCCGGATGCATCTGGCAAACCCATTCATTTTTCTATGCAAATATGCAAATGAGGGAGATACGCCAATTCCCGAACATAGGCCCTTTCGGCGCAGGCTACGCGCGGTGTGCCTAAGCTGTTTGGCCGGCCTAAAGTTACCCCTCATAAAAGCAGGGGTAACTCTGCACCAGACTTGCTCAAGTCAGTTGGAGAGCAGCTTCAGCAGCACCGTTACAGGACAACACATGGCAGCCATGGTCCTAGCACTACTAATGGGTCCCCCGCCACCAGGGCCGCCATCAGGGGGTACAGGCAGTACACCTGTAAGGGGCCGGGGGTCCCCAGGGGCCCGGATGGGAACCCCTTAAAAATAAATAAAAAAAAACTTTTTTATATTTTTATTTTTTTAGGGGTCTGGAGGCCACAAGGGCCACAGATGGGAACCCCCTTTTTTATATAAAAAGAAATGACCAAATAAAGGGGGCTTTCCATCCGGGACCTCTGGGCCCTTTAATAATAATAATGATAATAATAATTATATATATATATTTTTGTCCGAAAGGCACTGGCCGTGAACTTGTTCTGCATACAGACAGCAGAACTTTTTCAGCCAACATTCACGAAACGATGTCGTTTTTCTGCTCTTTTGTCCGATGGAGTGTACAGACGGTTTGATTATACGACAAAACACATCCATCGGAATATTCGATCGTGTGTGCGATCCTTTAGCCTGTAGGGTTCAATATTGGGTTGGCTCACCCTTTGCAGCTATAAAAGCTTCAACTCTTCTGGGAAGGCTGTCCACAAGGTTTAGGAGGGTGTCTATGGGAATGTTTGACCATTCTTCCAGAAGTGTATTTGTGAGGTCAGGCACTGATGTTGGATAAGAAGGCCCGGCTCACAGTCTCAGCTCTAATTCATCCCAAAGGTATTCTAGCGTGGGTGAGGTCAGGACTCTGTGCAGGCCAGTCCAGTTCCTCCACCCCAAACTCACTCATTTATGTCTTTATGGTCCTTGCTTTGTGGACTGGTCCAAATCATTTGATGAAAGGGGGGTTATGGTGCGGGGTTGTTTTCAGGAGTTGGACTTGGCCCCTTAGTTCCATTGAAGGGAACACTTAAGGCGTCAGCATACCAAGACATTTTGGACAATTTTATGCTCCCAACTTTGTAGAAACAGTTTGAGGACGGCCCCTTCCTGTTCCAACATGACTGCTCACCATGGCACAAAGCAAGGTCCATAAAGACATGGATGAGCAAGTTTTAGGGTGGAGGAACTTGACTGGCCTGCCAGAGTCCTGACCTCAACTCGATAGAACACCTTTGAAATGAATTAGAGCAGAGACTGCAAGCCAGGCCTTCTTGTCCATCAAAAAAATATAAATAAAAATGTATTAAAAAAAATAAAAAAAAAAAAAAGGGGGGGGGGCCCTTACAGGTGTACTGCCTGTACCCCCCTGATGGCGGCCCTGGTCATAAGTCTCCATTGCTGTTATGAGGGCTGACATCTCCTGGGTGTTAAAGTTTTTTTTCCTATTCTGCCTGTGGGGAACGGGAGCAGTCATCTCACAGCAAAAGTACCTTCCCTGGGGGGGGAATAAAATTGGATGTACTTTTGCATCGGCCGGGCGCATGTCTGGGCGTAAGTTGGGCCGGTGTATCTCTGTAAGTTGGGCCGGCATAGTTGTGAGCATGCTCAGAAGGGAACGAACGTACTAAGCATGCTCCGTTCAAGGTACGCCGGGCGTAAATCACTAGACCATTAATTTGCAAAACGACACACCCACTTCCACTTGCACCGGCTTACGCCGACTAAATTAAGTTAGGCCGGTGCAAAGTTAGGCACAAGTGCTTTGTGAATACTGTACTTGCCTCTCTGAGTTACGTCGGCGTAGTGTATCTGAGATACGCTACGCCTGCCTAAAGATAGGCAATTCTATCTGAATCTGGCCCTCAGTCGGTGCTGAACTGGCTGAGATTCAAACTGTCTATGTCTGGCTAAGGTGTGTGAATAAAGTGATTACAAAAAAATGATCTTGGTCTCTTTTTTCAATATGGTTAGGGGCCCCATTGCAGACTTTTTTTGTACCAGAAACTCCTCCATACTGTGCCACTCTTTACTAGGCTATAGTGTAATACATTTACTATTATGCAAAAGAAAACAAGCAGAGAGTGCTGTTATATGTTGAAATGCAGGGCAATGACACTTCATTATGTGTCCCCTGTGCTTGGTTACATGACAAAATACAGCGGTGCACATCACAGTCTTGTGTTAGAGCTATATATTTTAGCAACTGTATTTGTGTGTGCTGCATAAAAGTATGTTGAGAAGCTGGAGAGATAGCTGAAATCTACCCTACCCCCTAGGTGTAACAGTGCAGCATCGTCTGCAGCAATAATGGCCCCAACACCACTGGTCACCAATGACCAGTGGGCACAGCAAACCACTGCACATAAGACGGTTAAGAAAGTCTGAATGAGATGTGAGAGGTTTGAAAACTGGAGTAAAAAAGAGCTGTTCTCACCTGAGATTTGGGATTCTAGTTAGATTAATTATATGTATTCTAAATGCTGTATTATTTATTCAAGAATATAATGTATGAAATTGAATGCAGTGATTGCTGCAGCTCCAATATAACAAAATTTAACATATGGCATTTATCATTATGCTAGTCATTAAAATGACTCCACTACACAAAATTATTGATTACACTTGTTTTGCTAACATATGGTATCTTGAATAATATAGTAAATAAAGAAATAAAACCAATATGCATTTCTCAATTTAATGAGTCCCTTCTGACTTCGTTGTCTGATTACATTGTCTGAGTAAGCAGTTAGATAAATGATTTAACCATTTACTTTATTTTTTACTTTTAGCAGGAAAAACGTAATTTCTTGACTTTTTGTGAGATTTTAATTGTGCCAGAATTGACTTTTTTGTATTGCTATTTTTCTCACATGGGTTTCAAATATATTACTGCTTACAGAGTGTTTTGTATGGCAATGAAAGAACAGAGTGCAACATATCTTTTATAGTGACTTTCAGAACAAATGCCATGCAGGTTATGTGTACTGCAATGAGAAAGGGGTGGTTAACAAGCCTAGGGAAGGACCTAGTCCAGCATAGGGAAGCAGAACATTGTCAAAGAAAGACCTCATTTATTGGCACAAGCCAAAATCCTGTGGAGAAGAAGTATTACTTTACTTCTATATAGCCCGGATAACTTGCTACAAATGTTTTGTAGTGTTGAATTGTAAGTCTGTTATCTTGCTGCACATTGTCACTGGCAAGTTGTATATCTGCAGAACACTTGAAGCACAAGTTCTAGTTGACACTTTTCCTGTTTGTAGCAAATTTGCATGGCAAGTTTCTAGCAAGAGCAAAGTTGCAGTGGTGGGTTTTCAGCAGGAGATCTGCAAGTCTACAGCATGAAATTTCAGCCACATTGACCCCTATGGCGAGATGACTATTGCACAGCATAACTGAACCAGAATTTGCAGGAGACTTGCAGAATGTTTTCAAAGAACGTTGACTCGGAGTAATATAATGGGCCAGATTCAGGTAGATGGGCGCTTCTTTACTTTGGAGTAACGTTTCTCATTTACGTTACTCCGCCGACACTTTCGGCGCAAGTACTGTTTTTCACATAGCACTTGCTCCTAAACTTGCGCCGGAGTAACGAAAATGCGCTGGCGTAACCCGACGCAAGTGGAAGTGGGTGTGATCATATGTAAATGATGGGCGGAGCCCAGCGCAGAGGCTTACGTTCAGCGCATCATCCACGGAGCATGCGCAGTAAGTGAGGCTTCACTCGCCCCCTTGTGCGCATGCTCACAACTTCCGTCGGCACCACTTCACGGTAAACGTCAGCGCAATGCGTTCCGTTGGGCGTTTCAATGCGCCCATAGATGCGCCATTCCGGCACTAAAGTATATCCTGTTCCCCCTCCCCGCAGTAAAGTTACTTTTGTTCTGAGATGGCTGCTCCCGTTCCCCGCAAACACACAGGAGAAAGCTGAACTTTAAAGGCCAGGAGCTGTCAGCCGTCATCTCGGCTATGGAGACCTATGATGTCTTCCTCCATGGCTGTAAAAGTTGACAGACAAGCATGGACAGAGGTGTTGTCCTGCAAGTGGGGGTGCTCAGCTAGCTCTTATCGTCGGTAACGCTGCTGTAGCTGCTCTCCTGCTGACCTGTGGCCGTCTGGAGTAAAGATAAAGCAGCTATTTGTAGAAATAACTTTGCGCCGGACGGACGAGATACGCGCGGCGCATGTAGCCAGTGTATGGTGCTAATCCGTTTGCGAATCGGGAAATCTCCCTCATTTGCATATTTGCAGGGGAAATCAATAGGCGCGACTGATGCGCCAAGCGAAATTATGCGCTGACGAGACTCTGGCGTCGGAAAGTTAAGCCGATCGGAAATGGCCCGTTATTGGGCTCATCTAGTTTGGTGGGTACGGCCACATAGAAACTACGGCGCATATTCACAGTTACGCGGCGCATATCGAAATACTCCAGCGCAACTCTACCTGAATCTGGCCCCATGTGGACTTGTTGCATTTGTGAAGCCTGGCAAGTCTAACAATAGCTTATCAAGTCATTTTCAAACTTGAAGCACAATTGCTTGCTATCTGGGTGGTTTCATAAATTTCTATATACTGTATTTATTGGCGTAAAACACTCACTTTTTTACCCTGAAAATAGAGGGTAAACTGTGCCTGCGTGTTATACACAGGGGGGCATGGAATTTTTTTTTCCTGAAACTTCCCTCTTAAAGTTAGGGTGCGTGTTATACGCCGATAAATACGGTATATCAGTGATTGCTAAAAACACATAACTATTTTGTGAACACACCAAGTAAAAGCAATTGTATACAATCTGCTAACCATCTCCTAACCTCAAGAATATCCACATTTAGCTGAGATTACAGCAATCATACTTTACTGCCTTATAGTCCTTTATTGCAATTAGTATAGCATGTGGAAAAATGCACAAGCAATAGTTGTACAATGGGTAGACTGTGGCTATTAGGAGGAATTATACCTATACAGCATACTGTATGTATCAAACATACAAAATGGGTTCAATTTACAAATATGTGCATTGCTTTTTTTGTAGAAGTATTTGTAAGTGTTACAGTGTAGTAGCCAGTGCTAAATTAAAACGTGCCTGCTTGTCAGCAAGTAAGTATGGTAATACTAATTAGCCTCAGTTTTGATCTGAGCTACTGCTAGAATTGTATGGCCAGTGAAATTGGCAAGTTAAAGAGAAAATCGAAATTTGCAAAAATTAGCTCATGTGCCTATAAATACTTATGCAAAATATTACCATAAAATTCACATGTTATTTAGATGTTTAAATGAGAGCGATTAATGGCAATTATTACGAAAATAGCAATTGAGTTCTCATTTTTAAATGTCAAATGAAACTAAAAATGGCAAATAAAATATAAAATTATTCTGAAGTTTGCTTCTTTGTGATAATTTCTTTATTTTGGACTACCTGGAGAATTTTAGAATAAATGAGTGCCACTACTGTTTATGTTACCAACACAATACATATTAAAGAAAGATGTATACTTTAGTTGTTAAAGGATAAAATAAAAAATATGTTTCTCCTAAAGGTATTTAGGGTTTAATTAAAATAGGGTAAACCAGTGGCAGAGGATCAGAATGTGGAATCATTTATTAAACAAAGAAATAGCACATTTACATCAAAGAACCTGGGTTACAACATGATGGCCTTAGGGAAGATGTTTTGGCACTGGTAAATACACCGGGAGCCAATACTGAGACCAAGCCTGCCAAGTGGATGATAACAAATGGCCTCCCAGCCACATCTGCACACCTTGCTCCAGTGCTGTTAACCTGATTGCAGCTCAGCCCTTCCTCCATGATTCCTCCTCACTGGCTGTGATTGACCACAGCGGGAGCCAATAGTTCTCTGAGCCTTTGAGGAGGGAGAGAGTATAGAGAAAGCCACTGCTCCCATACATAGGGCTGGATCGAAATTGGGATCATGTAAGTATAAAGGGGGGGGGGGGGCTTTGAGAGGGGAGCTTAAATGTGAACATTTCCTCTGCCACATTAACCACTTAAGGACCGCCGCATGTACATTTACGTCGGCAGAATGGCACCGACAGGCACATGAACGTATATATACGTTGGTGCCTTGGGGGGGATCGGGGGTCCGATCGGACCCCCCCCGTACATGCGGCGGTCCACGCGGCTGCAGGAGCGATCCGACAAGAGGGAGCGGCTATTAGTTTTTGTCCGCCCCCACCGGATCGCTCCCAGCCAATGCGCGCGCCCGCCCGCCCTGTCACTTCCCCCTCCTGTGTAAACACAGGAAGGAGGAAGCGATGTGATCTCTTCCTCTGCGTTTTTTTCAACCACCTCTGAGGAGAGATCACAACACAAGTAAGTCCTGCACCAACACTACACTTACACACAGACACATAAACACATTTAACCCCCGCGATCGCCCCCCCCTCCTCCCTGTCACAGTGTCACTGAATGCAGTAATCATACATGTATGATTACTGTATTTAGTGGCAGTGTGACAGGCAGTGTGACAGTCAGTTAGTGTTAGGTCCAGGGTAGCCCCCGTACCCCCCCTAATAAAGTTTTAACCCCTTGATCACCGCCCTAGTTAACCCTTTCACTCCCTATTGCCAGCATCACTAAGCGATCATTTTTCTGATTGCTGTATTAGTGTCGCTGTTCCCGCTAGGTAGCTAATTTTTTTTTTATTGCGATTTTTTTTTACTAAAGACATGTGGCTAAATAAATTTTGGCCTAAATGTTTGACTAAAATTTAGTTTATTGATTGTTCTTATAACACAAGCGCAAAAAATAAAAATTGCAGAGGCGATCAAAAACCACCAAAAGAAAGCTATATTTGTGGGAAGAAAAGGAAGCAAATTTTGTTTGGGGAGCCACGTCGCACGACCGCGCAATTGTCTGTTAAAACGACGCAGTGCCGAATCGCAAAAACCCCTTGGGTCATTTGCCAGCATATTGGTCCGGTTCTTAAGTGGTTAAAGTAGGGTAGCCCTTACTGTTTACCAAATTGCAAAATTGCAAATACCTATTCTTCTTTTTTATTATATGTACATTCATATACATGCTAGTTAATGATTTTTGGGGTTAGATTACATTGATTTTGGAGCAATACATTGGGGTTGATTTACTAAAGGGAAAGCCACTCTGCACTACAAGTACACTGCAAGTACACTTGAAAGTGCACTTGTAAGTGCAGTTGCTGTAGATCTGAGGGGAAGTTTATAAATTAGTCAAAGCTCTGCTGATTTTATCATCCAATCATGTGCAAGCAAAAATGCTGTTTTTTAGTGTCCATGCATGTCTCCCTCAGATCTACAGCGACTGCGCTTGAAAGTGAACTTTCATTGCACTTGTAATGCAAAGTGGATTTGCCTTTCGTAAAAAAAAAAAAAATTCTGTTGGTCTATCACATAAAATCCCAATAAAATACATTTACATTTTTGGTTGTTGACAAAATGTGTTCAATTTCACATGGTAAAAAAATACCTTTTTAAGGCACTGTATACCAGAGACGTATCTAGTGAAAATAGCGCCTATGGCAAGCACTGAAACTGCACCCCTGTCGAAACATTTGTAACCCATCTTTCAGATAATCTTAACAAAAAAAAAACAGCTAACAAAACTAGTGATATTTATCATCCCTTGTGATACCTTGGGTAGTGACATATCCTCTTTATGGAGAAATCTGGGGTTTATTAGACCCCTGATCCCTCCTCTGCCCTCAAAGGCCAGGTAAGTGCAGAACCAATAATGGAAGTGATGAACTCTTTGTCACTTAAGGCCTCAGTTTTCACAGAGGAGAGGGAGAAACTGATGTTTCTCCTTCTTCTTTGTGCGCTGCCAATCCGACCAGGTGGCATGGGAGAACAGGGGAGGGCTGTGGCTGAACGCAGCAGAGATAGCGCTGCCATTTTCCATTAGCAAAGGTGCTGAAAAGGAGATCCTGCCTATGCTCGGGAGGAGGGAAGAAGAGATCCTCAGACCCTGGTTAGTGCCTTGCTGCCCAGCCACTCAACAGCACCCACTTTATATGGAGCCCATGGCACTTGCCATGGCTGCCATACCCTAGATACGCCACTGCTGTATACTACTGCTCTATCAGTGAGCAGTGGCAGCCCCATATTGATTTTTTGCTAGGGCTTTGTTTTATCTAAAACTAATCCTGGCTGTACAATTATTAGTAATTAAAGGTAAAGGGAGAGTCTGAAATAAAATAAAAAGTTCTGTGTTCTCTATTTAGAAACTCACAAGGCTCTGTAAAATGTGTGTCATGGGCACACCCAATATTAAATGTTTTATTGTAAAATACTGTCAATTTTTATTTCATTAACAAAAATATTTATAAACATAAATTAAATACTTATATACTGTTATAGCTTTTTAAAAGATCCTAACTAATATTAATGCCATAATAATTTAATCACATCACTCACACTGCCTAAACTAATTTATTTCCCTTGGTGTGCACAGGAACATCTTGTTAACCTCCTTAGCGGTATTCCTGAGTCGGGCTCAGGGTGAATTTTACATACCAAAAGCAGTATCCCCGAGCCAGACTGGGGATCGCATTGCAGGATACAGGGATATTTACTTACCTTGTCCCTGGATCCTGCGATGTGTCCCCACTGTGTGTGCGAGCTCCTCCACTGTGTCTCCTCGCTCGAATTCTCAGTGCCGAGTGCCGAGCTCTGTTCCCTGTGACGTTGGGACGCACGGGGACAGAGTTCGGCGCCAAATTAAAAAAGTGAAACACACAATACACATACAGTATACTGTAATCTTACAGATTACAGTACTGTATCAAATAATTACACATCCCCTTTGTCCCTAGTGGTCTGTCCAGTGTCCTGCATGCAGTTTTATATTATAAAAACTGTTCTTTCTGCCTGGAACCTGAGATTGTCCATAGCAACCAAAAAGTGTTTACATCAAAAATGCTTTTAGATCAGCTAGAAAACAGCGATAACAAATTAGAATGACTTGCAGAATTGAGCGATAGCGATTTGTGGGGAAATTCGTCATCAAACAATAAAAGTAATGACAGCAACAATTCTGCAACTGAGCAAATTTCTGTGTTTTTGATTTGATTACATTATTGAATTATTTTTATTATTATTACATTATTATTTGTTATAATTATTTATAGTTATTTATTATATTATAATTTATGATTTTGTGTTTCAAACTTTATCATACCTGGGATGTCTACTAGACTCTGGTTTGGACAGATTTAATTGAGTTATTCCTAAGAATTGCAGACCTACAGTATAAATAGCCAAATTTCCATGCAAAATAATTGTACCGCTTTCAGCACCAAAAACCAGACAGAATCATACCGCCAGGGAGGTTAACCAAATATATGATATTAGGTAGATCTGAAGGAAATAGAGTATATTTTTTATTTTATCACACACATTTTGAAATTTTAATTTTGCCTAAGGCCTCGTACACACGACCGAGAATCTCGTCGTAAAAGAAACATTGTTTTCCTCGAGTTTCTTGTCAGGCTTGTAGAGAATCTTGTCAAGCTTTCTTTGTGTACACACTGTCAAGACAAAATCTCGTCGTTCTCAAATGCGGTGACGTACAACATGTACGACGGGGAAGTTCTATTCCACTGGCGCAACCCTTGGGGCTGCTTTTGCTAATCTCATGTTACTGCTTGTTAAGTAAATGTTTGGTGAGAGACGATTTGCGCTTTTCAGTCTGTTACAGCGTGACGAATGTGCTATCTCCATTACGAACTCTACTTTTACCGAAGGTGCGCTCCCGTCTCATACTTTATTCTGAGCATGCATAGGTTTCTAAGCATACACACGAACATGTTTCTCATCGAAAACCAGCCCGACGAGGAACACGACAAGGAAATTGAGACTCCCGACGAGGAAAAAGAGAACTTGTTCTCTTTTTTTCTCGTCGAGATCCACAACAGTTTTCTCGATGAAAAACATACACACAACCATTTTTCTCTGCAAAAAAATCTCTGCCACCAAGTTTCTTGATGGATTTTGTCGAGAAAAACAGTTGTGTGTACGAGGCCTGAGAACTACCCTGAAAAAGTTACCTTATGTTTTGAATTCCTTTTAAAATAGTACATTAGAATATATAGCAGTGCATATCCGTGTATGTGCTTCATAACTTCTGTGTCTACAGCCAAACTTCAGCTTTAAAGCATGTTTTTTTGCATGAGATTTGAAGTGATATTTGGTGCTGCTCACTGTTGCTCTTGTTGGAAGCACTGACATGAAGAAGCAGAAGCCCACCAGATGGCTGCCCTCACACAGGGACACAGTTCAGAAGAAGATATCTTGATTCAGTAATAGGGAAGGATCAGTTGCATGGAGACTCCACTCAATGCTGATAACTAGTCCTTTGCCCTATGCTTATCTTTTTTGGCCACCATGTCCAGAGTTTAATTCTTCTGTAGGTTGATAATATATATAGTGATTTTGGAGGAATATATATTTTCTGATTTGATATATGTCTACTTTCCCATGGTTAATACTTTTGTTGCTCAGCGTCATACCACTATATAAACAACTGCCTTACACATTTTACTAAAATTATAAATATGAGAGCCTCTTCTACATAAAGAAAATGCTTATGATAAGTGGAAAAAGACAAGCACTCCTGAACTGGGTAATATAGCAGCTGCTGTCCATGGTACTTGTCTGAACTTGTGCAGTGTTCATATATACTATGGGCCAGATTCTCAGCGGCGTTACGACGGAGTATCTCAGATACCCCGTCTTATCGCCGTTTTTTTGGCTCGTATCTATGCGAGTGATGCTAAGCATCACTTTTGCATAGATACGCTTCTACATCCGACAAGTGTAAAACCATTACACTTGCGGATCGTAGTTGTAATGACAACTCCGGCCACTAGGTGGCCTTTACGTTGTTTTCTCATTTGCATATGCAAATGAGGTAGTACGCCGATTCCCGATCGCTTTTACGCCGCCCCGTCGTCGCGTACGTCGTTTTCGTCCACGTAAGGTTACCCCAGCTTCGAAGTGGAGTAACCTTACGAAGTACCGTCGGATGCCGTCGGGTGCTGTCGGATGCCATGTTAAGTATGGCCTCGGGACCGCGTCGTGTTGTGCGTCGTTTACGTTGTTTGCGTACGTCGATTCTCAATGGGGCTGGCGTACGCTGCGATTACGTTGTTTACATTGAGAAAATGTGACGTCCTTTGGAGCATGCGCACTGGGCTTTCTCCCCAGCCGGCGCATGTGCAGTTCGTTCGACGCGGGGGCGCGCTTAATTTAAATACAAGCCGCCCCATTTGAATTGCGCGGGTTTACGCTGGGCGATTTACGCGACGCAGGCGAAAACTACGGAGCAAGTGCTTTGAGATTAAAGCACTTGCTCTAGTACGATGCAGCGGCGTAGTGTAAATGGCTTACGCTACGCCGCCGGAATTCTATGAGAATCTGGCCCACAGATCTACTTAGTTCTGATTCCGATTCGGCACTGCGTCGCTTTAACTGACAATTGCACGGTCGTGCGACGTGGCTCCCACACAAAATTGACGTCCTTTTTTTTCCCCACAAATAGAGCTTTCTTTTGGTGGTATTTGATCACCTCTGCGGTTTTTATTTTTTGCGCTATTAAACAAAAATAGAGCGACAATTTTGAGAAAAAAATCAATATTTTTTATTTTTTACTATAATAAATATCCCCAAAAATATATATATATAAAAAATAAACATTTATTTTTCCCTCAGTTTAGGCTGATCCATATTCTACATATTTTTGGTCAAATAAATCCCAATAAGCGTTTATTGATCGATTTGCGCAAAAGTTATAGCGTCTACAATATAGTTGATTGTTTTATGGCATTTTTATTAATATTATTTTTTCCTAGTAATGGCGGTGATCAGTGATTTTTATCATGACTGCGACATTATGGCGGACACATCGGACACTTTTGACACATTTTTAGGGCCATTGTCATTTTTACAGCGACAGTGCTATAAAAATGCACTGATACTGTGAAAATGACACTGGCAGTGAAGTAGTTAACCCCTAGGTGGCGCTGTAGGGGTTAAGTGTGCCCTATGGAGTGATTCTTACTGTAGGGGGGGTGGGCTAAGCGTGACAAGACAGTGATCACCGCTTCCGATTACAGGAAGCAGTGATCACTGTCATTGTCAATAGGCAGACAATGCCTTACCGTGAGATGATCGCGGGTATCCCCGTGGCAATCGAGCCATCCTTCTGCCTGTTCGTGCCATGCTGCCGACGTATATAGGCGTGCGCTGGTCAGCAAGCAGTTAATAGAAAACATATTTTTTTTAAATAAGAGTTATATTTAACCACTTGTCATCTGCCCACCGTCAAATGACGGCGGGCAGACGACTCCATTATCCTGACATCACGTCATATGACGTGATGTCCCTTTAAAGCCGCGGGCGCGCGCGCGCGTCGCCGGCGGCGCGCGCGCGCACCCGCCGCTTCGCGGGGATCCCGTGCGAGTGCCCGGCGGCAACGATCGCCGCCGGGCACACGCGATTGCTCAGTAAGTGAGCTGGGACGTGCAGCTCTGTATGTAAACACAGAGCTGCACGTCCCTGTCAGGGAGAGAGGAGATTGATTGTGTCCCTTGTACATAAGGACACAATCGGTCACCTCCCCCAGTCACCCCCCCCTCCCCCCACAGTTAGAACACTCATAGGACACACATTTAACCCCTTCCCCGCCCCCTAGTGGTTAACCCCTTCACTGCCAGTCACATTTATACAGTAATCAATGCATATTTATAGCATTGTTCACTGTATAAATGTAAATGGTCCCAAAAATGTCAGAAAAGTGTCCGAAATGTCCGCCATAACGTCGCAGTCCCAATAAAAAAATCGCAGATCGCCGCCATTAATAGTAAAAAAATAAATAAAAAAAAATGCCATAGACTATCCCCTATTTTGTAAACGCTATAAATTTTGCGCAAACCAATCGATAAACGCTTATTGCATTTTTTTTTTACCAAAAATATGTAGAAGAATACGTATCGGCCTAAACTGAGGGAAAAAATATTTTTTTTATATATTTTTTGGGTTATTTATTATAGCAAAAAGGAAAAAATATTGCATTTTTTAAAAAATTGACGCTCTATTTTTGTTTATAGCGCAAAAAATAAAAACCGCAGAGGTGATCAAATACCACCAAAAGAAAGCTCTATTTGTGGGAAAAAAAGGACGCCAATTTTGTTTGGGAGCCACGTCGCACGACCGCGCAATTGTCAGTTAAAGCGACGCAGTGCCGGAAGCTTATATTTTGTCTGGGCAGGAAGGGGGTGTAGGTGCACAGTAGGCAAGTGGTTATACACTTTGTTGCCTAAAGTGATAGTAATATATGAAAGATCGTATTCAAGGGTACAAAAGTAAAAAGTTCTCAAATTTACTTCCAGATGGTTCTACAATTAGTGAAGAAATAGGCTGTGAGTGTATTAACTATTAATATAAAATATTCAAATTTTAATGTTCTTTATGTATGAGAGGAAGGGCTACTGATGCATGTCTTTGTTGGATAATTGACTCACTTTATTAACTCCCTGATTTCAAAGTCAAGCCAGTAACTCATTAATCTACTGTTTTCCTGAATTTCTCAGACATAGTATACACTGGAATAAGGATTGCAGATAATGACATGAATGCAAGCACACAGACCATACATCAAACTCAGGAAAGTGCACAAAGACCTGCAATGCTCTATTATTTTCTCCTTCCTCCTACATAACATTTACATTTAATCAAGCCCTTTCTACTTTGCAAAAATCAATTGCTCCTTCTTTTTTCATGAGCAGCACAATGGAATGTTTAACACTGTTGTGTTTAACTTACTTTTTTTTGGAATGTAATTGTGACAATCTAACAAATAGAAAACCAAAAGCCAAAAATTGTTATAGATTGGGTGTCCATCCCTAGTAGTCACATTTTTTTTTAAGGATTTCTCTATTAAAAATAAACTCTGGGGGTTATTTACTAAAGACAAATCCACTTTGCACTACAAGTGCAAACTACACGTGCAAAGTGCACTTGGAAGTGCAGTCGCTGTAGACCCAGGGGGACATGTAAGGAGAATAAAAAATAAGTATTTTAGCTTGCACATAATTGGATGATAAAAACAGCAGAGCTTCCCCTCATTTCAGATCTACCCCTCAGATTTACAGCAACTGCACTTCCACGTGCACTTTCAGTGCAATTTCAAGTGCACTTTGCACTTGTAGTGCAAAGTGTATTTGACTTTAGTAAATAACCCCCTCTGTCCCAGTAACCTGATCAATAGTGTACAGCATTCAAGGCCTAGAAATGGATACTCCAAGATTTGAATGATATTTAAAGTTGTAATTGGTCAAGTGTTTCTGCTGCCCTGACATTTGTGAAGTAATCTGTTAAAACGATAACTTAGATTGCTTGTATTAAAGTGTAATTTCACCAACAAGAAAACTTTTAGGGAGGTTAATACTAAATTCAGTTCTTGAGTTTGTCTCATAATTCTCAGGCTGGCCATGGACGGTTTAACCTCCCTGGCGGTCTTCACGTGTGTGGCACGGGGTGAGATTTTTAAGCTAATATCGGTAACCCCGTGCCACACACGCGCTTACCTCGCTGGATGCAGAAAAAGTTTACTTACCTTTTCTCTGCGATCCAGCGATGAATCTCCGCAGTACTCGGCGGGCGGATGTCCGCCTGATGCTGTGTGTTCCGCCGATTCCCTTCCCTGCGAGCGTCGCGACGTAGGGGGGGGAACGGCGCCAAATTCAAAAATGTAAACAAACACATTACATACAGTACACTGTAATCTTATAGATTACAGTACTGTATGTAAAAAATACACACCCCCCATGTCCCTAGTGGTCTGCCCTGTACACTACATGTCCTTTTATGTAATAAAAACTGTTCTTTCTCCCTGCAAACTGTAGATTGCCCATAGCAACCAAAAGTGTCCCTTTATGGCAAAAATTGTTTTAGAGCAGCTAAAAAACAGCGATAATAAATCAGAATCACTTGCAGAATTTAGCGATAGCGATTTATGGGGAAATTCGTCATAAAAAAAAAAAAAAAATGACAGCAAAAATTCTGCAACTGAGCAAATTTCAGTGATTTTGATTTGATTACATTATTGAATAATTTTTACTATAATTATATTATCATTTGTGATCATTTTTTATAATTATTTATTATATTATAATTTTTAATTAAAAAAAAAAAAAAAAATCATACCCGGGATGCCTATTAGACTCTTGTTTGGATAGATTTAAGTGAGTTATTCCTAAGAATTACAAGCCTACAGTATAAAACGCCAAATTCCCTTGCAAATAATGGTACCGCTTTTAGCACCTAAAATCTTAAAGAATCATACCGCCAGGGAGGTTAAATCTCAGCCGGTTCAGCAGGAACCAGTTAAGATTTAAACCATGTTCGAGCAGGCTGAATGTACAGATCAATTTATGGGCAGGCTGAATAATCATTCAATCAACTTGGGTACAACCAGCCTGCCGGCTTATGCATGCAATCATTGCTAGAGGCTGTTATAGCCACTAGCAATAATCACTGTGTTCTCCCGGCAGGTACATCTTCCCTGCTGAGAGAACACAATAGGGGTTATTTACTAAAGGCAAATTCAATTTGCACTACAAGTGCAAACTACAAGTGCAAAGTGCACTTGAAATTGCACTGAAAGTCCACTTGGAAGTGCAGTCACTGTAGATCCGAGGGGTAGATTTACAGCAAGGGGTACATTTTAGCTTGCACATGATTGGATAATAAAATCAGCAGCGTTTCCCCCTTTTTCAGATCTTCCCCTCAGATTTACTGTGACTGCACTTGTAGTTTGTAGTTTACACTTGTAGTGCAAAGTGGATTTGCCTTTCACATATAACCTCCAATGGCTCAGCGGATGGGATTCCCTTTTTCAACACCATCTGTGTTGATGGGGGAATTAAGTGAATTTGCAACTATGACAGGCCTTAGGGATTCTTATCATGAGATAGGCCCCTTTACGAAAGGCAAAGTGGGTTTGCCTTTTGTAAATAACCCCTGTGTGTCATAATAGTGGGGGGTTATTTACTAAAGGCAAATCCACTTTGCACTACAAGTACAAACTATAAGTGAAAATTGCACTGAATTTGCACTTGGAAGCACAGTCACTGTAGATCCGAGGGTGACATGCAACGAAAATAAAAAACAGCAATTTAGCTTGCACATGATTGGATGATAAAATCAGCAGAGTCTCCCCTTTTTTCAGATCTACCCCTCAGATTTACAGCGACTGCACTTCCAAGTGCACTTTCAGTGCAATTTCAAGTGCAATTTTCACTTGTAGTTTGCACTTTTGGTGCACAGTCGATTTGCCTTTAGTAAATAACCCTTTATATGTTTGAATTATTTGAATTGCAGTACTGGGGAAATTTGTGTCTTCCTTGTGTGCAAGATCTGTACACCCCAAAATCTTTTAAGGACCAATATGTGTTCCCAACAGCAATTGATAGCTAGTTCTTCAATTGACAACAACTTTTTTTCTTTTAATTTATATGTTATACATTTTTTTTTTTTTTTAACAGAAAAGAATATGTTATACATTTTAGCATGTTTTTTTTTAGAGTGCATCAGGCACTCTACTATTTAGAAAACGAAAAATATATTAAATGTGGCTTTAACCACTTCAGCCCCAGACAATTATGCAGGTAAAGGACCTGGCCAGTTTTTGCGATTCGGCACTGCATCGCTTTAACTGATAATTGCGCGGCCGTGCCCCGTGGCTCCCAAACAAAATTGGTGTCTTTTTTTTGCCACAAATAGAGCTTTCTTTTGGTGGTATTTGATCACCTCTGTGATTTTTATTTGTTGCGCTATAAACAAAAATAGAGCGACAATTTTGAAAAAAATTAAATATTTTTTACTTTTTGCTATAATAAATATCCCCCAAAAATATATAAAAAAAAACATGTTTTTCCTCAGTTTAGGCCGATACGTATTCTTCTACTGATTTTTAGTAAAAAAAATTGCAATAAGCATTTATTGATTGGTTTGCGCAAAAGTTATAGTGTTTACAAAATAGGGGATAGTTTTATGGAATTTTTATTAATATTTTTTTACTAGTAATGGCGGCGACCAGCGATTTTTTTTTGACACATTTTTGGGACAATTGTCATTTTCTAAGCGAAAAGTGCAATAAAAATGCACTGATTACTGTGAAAATGTCAATGGCAGTAAAGGGGTTAACCACTAGGGGGCTGTAAGGGGTTAAGTGTGCCCTAAGTGAGTGATTCTTACTGTAGGGGGGCATGGCTGGACGTTTGACGTCACTGATCGTCGTTCCCTATCACAGGGAACAGACTTTCAGTGACACTGCCACAGAGAAGAACGGTGAAGGTGTGTTTACTAGACATGTGCATTCGATTCCGTCCGAATGCATTTTCGTCTGAATTTCAGATATTTTCGTTATATAACGAAAGCACAGAAAACTGAAACCAAAAGATCCCTCATTTTCGTTTTCGTTGCAGTCGAATGTGCCTAACCTTAACTCCATCAGTCCAATATCATTCTACATAAAGAGAAAAGATTTGACATAGAGAGAAAAGATTCGACATTATAAAGAGAAAAGGTTCGACATTATAGAGACATGAAGAAGAGTCGACATAGAGAGAAAAGATTCAACATAGAGAGAAAAGATTCGACATGATAACATGATATCACTTAGCAAGGGAATTTTGATGTTGATCCCTAGCCTTCTTGATAAAGGAGCTGGTGAACAGTGGCACTGCATCCATTGGGGGCGCATGGACGCCACCGCCTGTCACACCACTCCTTTATAGGTAAAAATGGATAGATTAATGCAGCATGAATCTATCCATGGCCGCTGTAGCCATCCCCTATTCAGGCATTGGCCAACTTTTTGGATGCCGGGCACCTGAATTGTAGTGGCAGGGGTGTTTTTTTGAAGCACCTGATTAGAGCTATAGCTAATACGCTTAAAAAAGGTGGACTTGGAGTGCACAGCATTGCGCTCTGAGCCCACCCAAGTGTGTTAGAAAAGCAAATTAATATATGCTTTTCTAACACTGAACCCACACTGAAGGCACAGGAATCCCTATTGGACGCCTAGTGCAATGGAAGTATAGACGCACAGGAACCATTGAGAAAGCAGGAGACCTGCTGCATTCCACACAGCTCATCCGTCACCCATGGCCTAACTTGTCACCAGGATGGGGTAAGTGCCGATTAGAGACAAATGAGCAGGCGGGAGGGGGGGCACAGTGGCTGCATATGATGGCCACAGAGGCTGCATATGATGGCCACAGAGGCTGCATAATATGGGCACAGAGGCTGAACGGCCTCCCCGCCAATCAGGAAGCAAGGGTCTTATACATGCCACCAGATTGGCTGAAGGCACAGGCATCCCTATTGGGCACCTAGCGGAATGGAAGAAGAGATGCACCGGAACCATGGAGGATGAAGGAGCCATCACCTGACACGCTGCATGTCCCACAGATGGTCGCCGTCACCCACGGCCTGGCCTGCCACCACGATGGGGTAAGAGCAGGTCAGATGGAAAACTAGTAAATGGGCGGCTCGTTTTGATGGGCACAGAGGCTGCATTTTATGGGCACCATGGCTGCATATGATGGGCACAGAGGCTGCATATGATTAGGACAGTTGCTACATATGATGGGCACAGTGGCTGCATTTGATGGGCACAGTGACTGTATATGATAGGCACAGTGGCTGCATATGATGGGCAAAGTGGCTGAATTTTATGGGCAAAGTGGCCGCATATGATAGGCACAATGGCTGAATTTTATGGGCACAGTGGCTGCATATGATGGGCACAGTGGCTGCATTTTATGGGCACAGCCGCTGCATATGATAGGCACAGTGGCTGCAATTGATGGCACAGTGAAGCTGTTTTATTTTTTTCAGAATTTTTCAGTTTGTTTGCTCATCCAAGAATTTTGAGCACCAGCCACAACTTCTGGTGATGCTGATAAAGATCCTTTTTGGACACTTTGGGGGTTATTTACGAAAGACAAATACACTTTGCACTACACGACTGTACTTCCAAGTGCAATACTAATAATGGGGTTGATCTGTGATTTTTATCGTGACTTTGACATTATAGTGGACACATCGGACACTGTTGATGCTATTTTGGGACCATTGTCATTTATACAGCGATCAGTGCTATAAAAATGCACTGATTACTGTGTAAATGACACAGGTGGGGTAATGGGTTAACCACTAGGGGGTGAGGAAGGGTTTAAGTGTGTCCTAGGCAGAAATTCTAACTGAGGCGGGGCTGGGCTATGAGTGACATGACAGTGATCACTGCTCTCGATCACAGGGAGCAGTAGATCACTGTCCTGGCACTAGGCAGAACAGGGAAATGCCTTGTTTACAAAGGTATCTCCCAGTTCTGCAGCACTGTGACACGATCGCTGGACACTGTTGGACATCGAGTATGCGGGTCCCATGGGCACGGTCACGGCAGAATTTTCAAAGCAACATACAGGTATGTTGCTTTGCCTACACAAGCTATTCTGCCGATGTATTTATCCGTTAGGCGGTCGGCAAGTAGCTAGTGTTTACAAGCTCTACTCTAGTCTCTCTTTATGCAGTGCATCAACAACACTCCCTATGATTTTCCCATAACGGAAAAAGCACACTGTGACCTCAACCTTTAATAATGAGGGGACTGGCTTATGTAAAAGCCCCTTTATTGTCAATGCGTTGCATTATGGTTACTTTGGCTTTTTCACATATTATTTCAGCAGGTCTGCAAACCTCTAAGGCAAAGGGGTTGCCCCAAATGTCACCCCCAATGAGAAATGTGTAAACCTAATTTGAAAGTTTAAATGTATTTAATTTCTAAATTAAAGTCTTTTTCTCAAATTAATCATGTTTGATTAAACATTAAGATCTGTTTATTTTTTTTCCCTTATGTCTTAATGTGAAGAAAGCACTGCTTTTGTTGACACCAGTACTTGTCATTATAAATTTTCCACTGAGTATTTTACCCATATTTATTTTTCATAGTTGACAGAGCATAAATCATTTTGCAAAGACTCAGCTTGTACTGATTCACTAGAGCAAGGCTCTAGAATTTTTTGTTTTTGTCTAACTATCGCTATTATTAAGAGTTACATATAAATAGTTAGCTGAAAAAAAAAATTCTGTTTGGAAATGTTACTCTTTGATTTACAATTAAAAAAAACAAGCATGTTGATGTGTGACAAAGGAGGTAACTACCGTATTTATCGGCATACAACACGCACATGCGTATAACACGCACCTTCATTTTAGGAGGGAAGTTTCAGGTAAAAAAAATTACATTTTAAATAAATAACTTTGAAGCAAAATAAGGGTAAGTGCCCATGGATGCAGTCTGATCAATGCCCATCCGCAGCCTCACAATTGCCCATCAATGCCGTCTGCAGCCTCACCATTGCCCATCAATACAACTTAATCAATGCCCATCTGTAGCCTCACAATTGCCCATCAATGCAGCTATATTAATGCCCATCTGTAGCCTCCCCATTGCCATGAATACAGCCTGATCATTGCCTATGTCAGGGAGGGGGGGGGGGATGAGCGACGTCAGATTACATACAGTGAGAATCTCCTGTTTACTCAATGGCCTCTTTAACCACTTAAGGACCGCCTCCAGCACATACAGTATATGTCAGCAAAATGGCACGGCTGGGCACAAGCACGTACCTGTACATCCTCTTTAAGTGCCCAGCCGTGGATCGCTGGCACGTGCCCGAAGCTCCGTGACCATGGATGTGGGCCCCGTCTGCCGCTGGAGTCCCGCAAACGGTCCCCGGAGCTGAAGAACAAGGAGCGCTGTGTGTAAACACAGCTTCCCCGTTCTTCACTGTGGCACTGTCATTGATCGTGTGTTCCCTGATATAGGGAAGCACGATCAATGATGTCACACTTCCAGCCCCGCCCACCCAACAGTTAGAAACACATATGAGGTCACACTTAACCCCTTCAGTTCCCCCTAGTGGTTAACTCCCAAACTGCAATTGTCATTTTCACTGTAAACAATGCATCAAACAATTTTTATAGCATTTTTTTGCTGTGAAAATGACAATTGTCCCAAAAATGTGTCAAAACTGTCCGAAGTGTCCGCCATAATGTCGCAGACACAAAAGAAAAAATCGCTGATCGCCGCCATTAGTAGTAAAAAAAAAATATTTAATAAAAATTTAATAAAACTATTCCCTATTTTGTAAACACTATTCTATCGCAAACCTAGCGCAAATATATTTTATGCAAACCAATTGATAAACGCTTAATGCGATTTTTTTTACCAAAAATAGGTAGAAGAGTAAGTATCGGCCTAAACTGAGGGATAAAAAAGTATTTTTATATATTTTTGGGGGATATTTATTATAGCAAAAAGGAAAAAATATTGAATTTTTTTCAAAATGTTTGCTCTATTTTTGTTTATAGTGCAAAAAAATTAAAAAACGCAGAGGTGATCAAATACCACCAAAAGAAAGCTCTATTTGTGGGGGAAAAAAGGACGCCAGTTAAATCAATGCAGTGCCGAATCGCAAACACTGGCCAGGTCCTTTACCTGCATTTTGGTCCGGGTCTTAAGTGGTTAATACAAAATTCTGCCTCCTGGACTGTCTCCTATGATAGACAGAACACTGGTCCAAAGCCAGCCCAGGAGACGGGACTTCCTGTTACAGAGGCCGCTGAGTAAACTGGAGATTCTCGCTGTATGTAATCTGATGGCGCTCGTCTTGCCCCCCCTTCTCTCCCAGGTAGCCAAAATTGCAGCATCGGCGTATAACACGCACACACTATTTGCAACCGATTTGCAGGGTGAAAAAGTGAGTGTTATACGCCAATAAATACAGAAATTACTTCAATATTGGACAGACACTTTCACTCCCTTCCTGCTTAAGCCAATTTTCAGCTTTCAGTGCTGTCACAATTTGAATGAGAATTGCCCGGTCATGCAACACTGTACCCATATGATTCTGTTATCATTTTTTGGAGACAGATAGAGCTTTATTTTGGTGATATTTAATCACCGCTGTTTATTTTTTTTGTACAAATATATTTTGGAAAAAAAAGGTTTTCTTTGTTTCTGTTCTAAAAGTAATTTTTCTTCTTCATCGATGTGCGCTGATCAGGCTTCACTGATGGGCACTGATGAGGCTGCAATGATGGGTACTGATGAGGCTGCACTGATGGGCACTAATAAACTGCAGTGATGTGCACTGATGAGGCGGCACAAATGGGTGCTAATAGGTAGTAGTAATGGGCATGGATAGGTGGCACTGATGAGCACTGATAGGTGGCATTGATGGGCACTGATAAGCTACACTGATGATACATACATAGCGTGTGAGGAAAGTAATACCGATAACCAGAAAGTCTGTTTAAATGCCATCATTGGACACAGCTCAACACGTTACCTCGATCTGTGATTAGTTGCCCAATGCGCATCAAAGAGGGCGTAGTTCTGGCATGATGTCTGTGGATGCTCTCCCAGAACTATAGTACCGCTCTGTAGCCATCACAAGTAAAGTTGAGCGGACACCTGGATGTTCGGGTTCGGCGGGTTCGGCTGAACTTCGGAAAAAAGTCTGGGTTCGGGACCCAAACTTGACCTGAACCCGAACCCCATTGAAGTCAATGGGGACCCAAATTTTTGACTACTAAAATGTCTCTAAAAAACGAAGGAAAGGGGCTAGAGGGCAAAATGTTGGTAAGAGCATGGCAATAATCTTGACAAGCAGGAACCTTCCCCAATGATGGGTCACTATTCCTTCCACTGACACAAATGATGGGGCACTATTCCTCCCATGATGATGGGGACACTATTCCTCCCAATGATACCAATGATGGGACACTATTTCTCCCACTGACACAAATGATGGGACACTATTCCTCCCAATGATACCAATGATGGGAGACTATTCCTCCCACTGATACCAATGATTATTTCCCAACTGACACAAATGATGGGACACTATTCCTGATACCAATGATGTATGACACAAATGATGGGCACTATTCCTCCCAATGATACCAATGATGGGGCACTATTTCTCCCTGACTGATTATTCCTCCAATGATACCACTGATGGGCCAATGCTATTGACACAAATGATGGGGCACTATTCCTCCCAATGATACCAATGATGGGGCACTATTTCTCCCACTGACACAAATGATGGGACACTATTCCTCCCAATGATACCAATGATGGGGACACTATTTCTCCCACTGACACAAATGATGGGGCACTATTCCTCCCAATGATACCAATGATGGGGCACTATTTCTCCCACTGACAGAAATGATGGACACTAAATGATGTGATGGGGCACTACTTGATCACTCCTCAATGATACCAATGATGGGGCACTATTTCTCCCACTAACACAAATGATGGGACACTATTCCTCCCAATGATACCAATGATGGGGCACTATTTCTCCCACTGACACACATGATGTGGCACTATTCCTCCCAATGATACCAATGATAGGGCACTATTTCTCCCACTGACACAAATGATGGGGCACTATTCCTCCCAATCATACCAATGATGGGGCACTATTTCCTCCACTGTCACAAATGATGAGACACTATTCCTCCCAATGATACCGATGATGGGGCACCATTTCTCCCACTGACACAAATGATGGGGCGCTATTCCTCTCACTGATACCAATGATGGGGCACTATTTCTCCCAATGATACCAATGATGGGACACTATTCCTGCCAATGATACCAATGATGGGACACTATTCTGGTGCAATTAGATTTGTGAAGTAGGACTGACTCCTAACTAATTCTCTCCCTATAAGCACAATCAGGAATCTTTCCCTACAGTAGCTAATGCAGAGTATGTTACAGGAACATATGCAATGCTGGTGCAATATGCAGATAGAGTATCTGACAGGAAAATATGCAATGCTGGTGCAATATGCAGAGTATGTCACAGGAACATATGCAATGCTGGTGCAATATGCAGAGTATCTGACAGGAACATATGCAATGCTGGTGTAATATGCAGAGTATCTGACAGAAACATATGCAATGCTGGTGCAATATGCAGAGTATGTCACAGGAACATATGCAATGCTGGTGCAATATGCAGAGTATCTGACAGGAACATATGCAATGCTGGTGCAATATGCAGAGTATCTGACAGGAACATATGCAATGCTGGTGCAATATGCAGGATATCTGACAGGAACATATGCAATGCTGGTGCAATATGCAGAGTATCTGACAGGAACATATGCAATGCTGGTGCAATATGCAGAGTATCTGACAGGAACATATGCAATGCTGGTGCAATATGCAGAGTATGTCACATGAACATATGCAATGCAGCTGCAATTAGGTTTGTGAAGTAGGACTGACTCCTATATATTTCTCTGCCTATAAGCACAATCAGGAACCTTCACCCTAAATTATCTAATGCAGAGCATCTGACAGCAACATATGCAGTGCAGCTGCAATTCGATTTGTGAAGTAGGACTGACTCCTATCTAATTCTCCCCTATAAGAACATCAGGAACCTTTCCCTACAGTCCCTAATGCTATGTAGATCGCTGAGTATTGTAATTCGATTTCTGAAGCAGGACAATCCTATCTAAATCTGTCCCTGAGTGCAGCCTGCAGCCTTTCCTTACCCTAGCTAAATCAGAGTGACGAGCTGTGCTGTGTGCCTCTAGCTTATATAGAGGCTGGTCACATGCTCAGTCACATACTGGACTGGCCAATCACAGCAATGCCATTAGTAGGCATGGCTGTGATGGCTTATAGGTCACACAAGTAAAACAAGCGGCGATTGGCTGCCGTGCAGTGCACCGTTACATAGCCGAACTCCGAACCCGAACTTATTCGGGTTCGGGTAAAAAAAATAAACGAAGTTCGCTGAACCCTAATCACTAGTAGTAGTGATAAATTGTAGCACTGGTCACTTTAAAATCTGTGCACTAATCCATAATTTATTTTACTATGCAAATATTTTAAAAGGGACATTTTGTTTAATGAATTATAAGCTGGCATTGCACTCTTATAGCACATACATGTTATTTTGTGGTTCTTGTTTTTTTAACTTTGTATTTTTACTTATTTGCACATTTTTCAATGAGACATTTCCAATGACGTTGCCTGCACTCAAGAATGTTTTAAAAAAAAATGTAATCACGGATTGTCCTTTTCTGGACAGATGGCAGATTAAGGGAAACAGCTAATTACTCACAGAGATCAGGCACTGTAGTCTTTATACTGATAGAAATGGCTAGCGAATCAAGAGAAGAGAAGCATGGAGCACTTTGAAATTTAATTTGCCATAATCCAGGTGAGAGGTTTTTAGCCTTTGAGATTAGCAAAGAAGCAGCAGTAATGAATCAACTACATATGTTGGTGAGGGAGTGTGTGAGATTCCTAGGTCTACTAACATCAAATATTCAGCTAGTTGTATGGGCCAGGTGGCAAATGAGAGCATTTCAGTTCAGTTTTCTCCATCAATGGAATATTTCCTTGCTTACATAGAAAAACCTTCTTCCCTCTTGGATTTGCTAGTTCTTACGTTGGTGGACAATGGTGTCTAAGCTGTCTCATGGCAGTCTGTTGAGGTGAGAACAGTGGGTTATCTACATTATGGATGCCAGAAGCAAGGGGTGAGGGCTCAGTGTATGGGCTAGCAGTGTCAAGTTTAATGAGATTGCCCAATGTCAAAAGGTTTCAACCCAGACTGAAGGTCATTCTGAAAGTCTTAAATACTTTTTTGTATTTGTCTCAAATTGTCAAATAGTCAAGGTTCTTTCCTAAAACAAGCTGGCAGTAAGATAAGTGGCAAAGCAGAGTGGCATGGAAAGCTTACCTCTTAGGCCTCGTACACACGACCGAGGAACTCTTCGGAAAAGACACATCGTTTTCCTCGACGAGTTCCTTGTTAGGCTTGTCGAAAAACTTGACAAGCTGTCTTTGCTTACACACTGTCAAGACCAAATCTCCTCGTTCTCAAACTCGGTGACTTCAATACATACAATGGCAGGGGAAGTTCGATTCCACTAGCACAACCCTTGGGGCTGCTTTTCCTAATCTCATGTTACTGCGTGTTAGGTAAAAGTTTGGTAAGAGACATTTTCACTTTTCAGTCTGCGTGACAAATGTGCTATCTTCATTACAATAACTACTTTTACCGAAGGTGCGCAGGTTTCTAAGCATACACACCAACGTGTATCTCGTTGGAAAACCAGCCCGACGAGGAACGCGACGACTCCCGTCGAGGAAAAAGAGAAATTGTTCTCTTTTTTCCTCGTCGAGTTGCTCGACAGTTTACTCGATGAAAAGCATACACACGACCGTTTTCCTTGGCAAAAAAGCTCTGCCACCAAGTTTCTTGATGGATTCTGCTGAGGAAAACTATTGTGTGTACGCGGCCTTATACAAAGGACAAGATAAATCATTGGGATAGTCTCCTGGAAATTGCAGCTTGTCATCCACTGAGGTCTGACAATGTGGTAGAGACAAGTACTACAGGTGTTGAAGAAGGTTATGGAGACCCTTTTAAAAGGTAGGAAGAAGTCATCAAATCCAGTTTATACACAAGTCTAAAAAGGTGACTTCATCACTACAAATGACTTATATGTTCTCTGTCCTTTAGAGAATAATATTCTGGAGTTTTTACTGCAAAGTTTTGACATAAGGTTGAAGTTTATTATCCTGAGAATTCATATGTCTTCTTTATTCACATTGACAGAATTGAAATGGGCTGTCCATCCCCTAGTGTTACAATTTATTAAGGCAGTAGTAAAGATACATTCACTAAAAAGACCACTCTTCCATTTTTGCAATTAAGGTTTTTCTCATCTTATCTTGCTCTGTGTCCAATTCTACACTAGGGACTGCATTCTCTGTAATGTTGGCCATACACTCCACGAAAAATCGTCCGAACGAACTTTCGAAATACGAAAGTTCTTTCGTAAGTGCAAACGATAGTGCCATCATGTAATGGCCGATAAATCATTCAGTGGACATAAAAAAAAAAAAGTTTTTTTTTTATTTTTACATATACCTAGTGCAGAAAGTTCGGACGGGAAACACATTAACCTTCCGATTTATCGTTCGTTCGTCAGAAAATTTCCAAACTTGCCCTTCGTTTTTTCGGCTCAAAAACGTCCAAACGATTTTCGATTTTGTGCCCATTAACTGACCGCAAAACGAAAGATCTTTCTTTACGACCGATTTTCGGCCGAATTTTCGTATAGTGTATGGCCAGCATTACAATCGCTTGTGCCAAGTTATTTTTGGCAATACATGCCCTGTCGGGAGATGTTTTGCCTGAGGCTCTTGCATAGGATAGTCCAAAGACCAGTTCTCACTTTTCTATTTAAGGCCTCCACAGGCTCAGTAAAAGGTTGCCTGACACCTGTTAGGGTATCACGCAATGCCACAAATAGGAGTACGTGCAAACATCAATACATTTAAAAGGATCCCTTATGGCCTCTTAAGTCCAAGGACCTAGACTGTGGAACGCTCTACCAACCACCATCTGATTGGAGGTGAACCACTTGGCCTTCAGAAGAAAGATCAAAACCTATCTCTTCTGAGGTCAAAAAAAGTTTCCCTCAGGGAATGAATACTAAGTGCCCAGAGGCGATTCAGTTTGCATGTGTTGCGCTATATACGTTTTTCACCCACTCATTCAAGATCTCATCTGAATCCACTTCAACTGTGAAATTAAGCTTTCTGAACCTAATGCCACGCACACACGATCACTTTTTGTGATGAAAAAAAACGACGTTTCAAGTGATGAAACAAAACAACGTTTTTCAACCTTCATTTTCCAAAACGACGTTGCATACACACCATCGTTTTTCCAAAATGCTCTAGCAAAGCGTGGTGACGTACACCACGTTCGACGGCACTCTGTTCCATTGAAGCTCCGTCTCATAACTTGCCTCTGAGCATGCGCGGGTTTAAAAACGTCGTTTTCAACATCGTTTTGCCCACACACCATCACTTTTTATGACACAAAAAAGGACGTTTTGAAAAACGACACAAAAAAATTCAAGCATGTTCGAATTTTTTTTTGCTCTTTTTTTTTAAGACATAAAAGGACGTTTTGCCCACACACGGTGATTTTAACCACTTAAGACCCGGACACTTACGCTGCTAAATGACCCAAGGTGTTTTTACAATTCGGCGCTGCGTCGCTTTAACAGACAATTGCGCGGTCGTGCGACGTGGCTCCCAAACAAAATTTGCGTCCTTTTCTTCCCACAAATAGAGCTTTCTTTCGGTGGTATTTGATCGCCTCTGCGATTTTTATTTTTTGCGCTATAAACTAAAATAGAGCGACAATTTTGAAAAAAATCACTATTTTTTTACTATTTGTTATAAAAAAAATCAAATAAACTAAATTTTAGTAAAACATTTAGGCCAAAATTTATTTAGCCACATGTCTTTAGTAAAAAAAAAAAATCGTAATAAAAAAAATAGCTACCTAGCGGGAACAGCGACACTAATACAGCGATCAGAAAAATGATCGCTTAGTGACGCTGGCAATAGGGAGTGAAAGGGTTAACTAGGGCGGTGATCAGGGGGTTAAAACTTTATTAGGGGGGGTGGGGGGGCTATCCTGAACCTAACACTAACTGTTTTTTACAGTGCCTGTCACACTGACACTAAATGCAGTGATTAAATCACTGCATTCAGTGACACTGTGACAGGGGGGTGGGGGGGGCGATCACAAGGGGTTAATATGCCTATGTGAGTGTGTGTCAGTGTTGTGTTGGTGCACACTTACTTGGCATGTCTTCTCTCATCAGCAGCGCTGGGAAACAGCGCTGCGATGAGAGATTACATCATTTCCTCCTTCCTGTGTAAACACAGGAGGAGGAAGTGACAGGCTGGGAGCGCGCTCCCATTGGCTGGGAGCGATCGCGGGGGGGGCGGAAAACACGGACATCCGCCCGCTCATCGGCGATCGCTCCCAGAGCCAGGGGGACCGCCGCACGCCGCGGAGGGGGTCCCGATGGGACCCCCGAACCGCACTAAGGCGAGGACGTAAATTTACGCCCTTGTGCCTGTACGAGCCATGTTGTGGACGTACATAGGCGTGCGGGGGTCCTTAACTGGTTAAATGACATTTTGAAAACGTCGGTTTTTTTTCATCACAAAAAGTGATCGTGTGTACGCGGCATAAGGGTTTTTAATTTGGGCCTGTGTCCTATTAGCTGTTTTGTCTAAATAAATTCTGACATAGAAAATGATTGTTTGATCAATGGTTACTTGATCTCTGGCGGATTTTATATACCAAAGACCGTAACTATACATATTTCTCTTCAGCACATAAACCTTATAGTAGGCTAGACTATTTCTTAGCTGGTCCAAAGGTTCTGGAGTGGAATCCCTCTCTAGACATTGGGGGTTATTTACAAAAGGCAACTACACTTTGCACTACACAATAATCCTGCTGAGTTGAGTGCAAAGTGCACTTGAAATTGCACTTGGAAGTGCAGTCACTGTAGATCTGAGGGGGACATGCAAGGAAAATAAAAAACAGAATTTTAGCTTGCACATGATTGAATAAAAAAAAATCAGCAGAGCTTCCCCTCATTTCAGATCTATGCCACAGATTTACAGCGACTGAACTTCCAGGTGCACTTTCAGTGCAATTTCAAGTGCACTTTGCACTTGTAGTTTGCACTTGTAGTGCAAAGTGGATTTGCCTTTTTGTAAATAACCCCCATAGGGTCTTTTATTTGGTCTGATCACCCACCCCTATATTTAACAATATATCCTCCACAGATTCGGGGTACTAGCTGGTCTTGGTGTTTAAATTATACTCTTTACCCACTTTGTCAGGGAATAGTAGAGGCAATTTTATTTCAGACCATGAATATGATTAGACCATGCTACATTTAAAATGGGAGGCCCTTAAGGCGGTACTAAGAGGGCTGTTTATTCAACATGGTTCTCGTCTTAAAAAAGAAAGATGTGCTGCCATTCAAAATAATTTGTTAAAATTCACTCCCTAGAAACATTACATAAATTCTCCCGGTCTGAACTGTTGGCCAACATATCGTCAACTAGGGCATCCTTACTGCAGCTTCTAGAAGCACACCATACTGTAGCTTCCACCATGTAACAGCACTGGTGAACTGAGTGAACCACAACTGCGGCTAGCAAGGACTTCAATGCGATTTTCCATGCGACAACTCAGTATTAGGCCCTAGGTGTCACTCCTCGCAACAGGAGTTTGGGGGAGCTATACATCATCTCTCTGTCACATAAAGAAAGGCGTTGAGCTACTAAGCATGGACACATTACAGCATGGGACCAGAGCTTAGTGTTTAAAATTAGTTCAAAGACAATATCCCAATACACCACTACAAGCAGGTAATTATCAGAAAGGGACCCCAGGCGTCTCTCCTCGTAACAGGAGATTGGGGGTTCTCTACATCATATCACCTTGGCATGTAGAGATGTATTAAGGCCACTAGGGGAGATACTATGGAATAACATCAACCCCTAGTATAGAAAGGTTAAAGCAATTAATTCAGCAAAAGTTCAGCAATTAGGAAAAGGCCTAGGAGGATTTGTACTCATGCCAGGCACGTAGTAATAGGAGTTGTAGTTACAACTGTAGCTTGCATATAACAAGTACTTTAATTGAGTAGTAGTACTTGTATATGAGAGCCGGTATAGCTCAGGTAGTTATAGTAGCATACTTAAGGTAGCTTGGTAGATGGAATACTATTGCTTATGAGAGGCAGTGTTGCTCAGGTAATTATAGTAGCTTACTTGAGGTATTTATTTGTAAAACAATATGAGAGGCAGTATAGCTCAGGGAAATATAATTGTAGACATGAGCTATATTTATAGATGTAACAATGCACAGATATGAGAGACGATATAGCTCAGGTAATTATAGTAGCATACCTGAGGTAACTTGCTATAATGATTTAGAGGTAGCTGTCCCAATTCCAACAGCAAATGTCCGATGGAGCCTACACACGGTCGCAATTTCCGACAACAAGCTCCCATTGAATATTTGTTGTCGGAAATTCTGATTGTGCGTACGCAGCATTACAGGAGTGAATTTCCCTTCCTAGGGGTAGATTTCCTCTCACTTCCCATTGTCTCCCTCTGTTTGTAAGTAGGAGTCGTTTGTAAGCCGGATGTTTATAACTAGGGGACTGCCTGTACTTGAATGGCAATCCTGATACAGATTAGACAAACACAGCTTGTATAACATCAGTAGAGATGAGAGTCTCACTTGCTCTACATCTTGGACAGTACTCCTCCAATATCCACACCCTCAATGGTTTCACATATCCCAGGATGGGAAGAAAAATAAATATTCACATAGTGTGATACTGTCCAAACATTTTAATCACAATGAAGAGTAGCCAACCTGCACATGCTCAGTTGTGTCTTTTATACTAAAGAGAACAGTTTCTTGTTGTCAGAGCTAGCCAGATCACATGATATTGACATCACACATGTGGGCGTGTATACAGACTGAAGTGGAAATCTCTTCCTACCTGATCTCTATCATGTTAATGTGGTATACAGATCATCCAAAAAGGTATATAGTGGTAGTATTTTAATGTAAAAAGAAGATTTATAAGCTGTGGGCACTGTGAGAGGGCAAATGTACTATTTTCATATTACTGGGTTTAGTATCACTTTAAAGTAAAAAGATAGATACAAAAGTGCAAAGGTTAATCAATATTAACTACTTAATACTACTGAAGAAACATTCATCTTTTTGGATACACACCCTGGGTACATGTACATCAAGGGGTTTGAACCATAATTATGATTTATTTTTGTTTCTGTAAGATGTGGTTTATATTTAACCTTTTGTAGTAGTTATACATCCCCCATGCAAATGTTCTGTGTTCTCTTTGGTCCTGTTTCCCCTGGGATTAGGACCTTGCCCCCTTTTATACAACACAGGGGGAGGCTGGAATGTTAACCCCTTTCCCCATGGTACGCTCACAAAAAAAGTACAGAAGTGTGCTTTAACTGCCTGGTTTTGTGTATATATACATACATATATACACACACACAAGTACAGTCTCGGACAAAAATATTGGCACCTGCATTTCTGTCAGATAATGCACCACTTCACCCAGAAAATTGTTGCAATTACAAATTTTTAAGTATTCTTATGTTTATTTATTTTGTTTGTATTGGTATGACACAAAAAAAGTGGAGAAACAAAAAGTCAAATCTGACACATTTCACGCAAAACTATAAATATGGACTGGACAAAATTATTGAGACCCCCTTGGAAAAAAATTTAAATCAATCGCTTCCTGTGACCATCAATTCGATTTTTACTCTATCTCTCTACTGGAATTTTGGACCACTCTTCTTTTGCCAACTGCCCCAGGTCTCTCAGATAGGAAGGTTTCCTTTTCCCAATTGCTGTTTTGAGATCTCTCCACAGATGCTTTTTGCTGACCAGTTTAATACTCTCCAGCATTTTGTCTTAAACCATTCCTGGGTGCGTTTTGATGTGTGCTTTGGGTCATTGTCCTGCTGTAAGCCACATGACCTCTGATGGAGAACCAACTTTCTGACACTGGGCATTACATTGCACCCCAAAATTCTTTGGCAGACTTCACATTTCATAATGCCATGCACACAGTCAAGAAATCCAGTGCCTGAAGTGCCAAAGCAACCCCAAAACATTAGTGAGCCTTCACCATGTCTGACTGTAGGGACTGTATTCATTTCTTTAAAGGCCTAATTTCTTTTCTGTAAACGGTAAAATGGTGGGCTTTACCAAAAAGCTGTAATTTTGTTTTGTATGTCCACAACAAAAGGATTTTGGCTTCCTCAGGTAAGTTTTGGCAAACTGTTTCTGCAGCAGTAGGGTTCTCCTGGGTCTCTTACTATAGCACCCCTTTTCATTCAGATGGTGATGTCTACCCTGTGCCTGAAGGTCAGCTTAAATTTGTCTGGAAGTTGATTAAGGTTCTTTATCCACCTTTCGAACAATCCTTTGTTGCACTATTTGATCACATTTTCTCTTTCCTCCACATCCAGGGAGGTTAGCTACAGTACCATGGGCTGTAAATGTCTTGACAATGTTGTGCACAGTGGCCACAGGAACATTAAGGCCGCGTACACAAGATCGGTCCAACCCGATGAGAATGGGTCTGGTATGGACTTTTGGGGGGACCTCTACGTCATTTAAAAAAAAATTGGCACATGGGTTCCCCTTAATATCCATACCAGACCTGAAGGGCCTGATATGGAATTTGGGGGGGACCTCCATGCATTTTATTTATTTATTTTGTTTTGGGTTTTCCCCTTAATATTCATATCAGACCCAAGGGGGAACCAATGCCGTTTTTTTTTTCAATTACTTTTATTTGTATTGCCGGGACCCAACAATTCATTATAGCCGTGAGTAGTTTTAAATGACTTTTTTCCTTTAGAAATGTCCTTTTGTGCAGAGACTGTTATAAACACGGGGAACATGTGCTATTTTACAGGCATACTACAGACACCCCCAAGTACGAAATTTAAAGGAATATTTCACTTTTATTGTTTCACTTTAAGCATTATTAAAATCACTGCTCTCGAAAAAACGGCCATTTTTAAAACAGTTTTTTTGCATTGATACATGTCCCCTGGGGCATGACCCAGGTCCCCAAACACTTTTTGTGACAATAACTTGCATATTAACTTTTAAAATTAGCACTTTTGATTTCTCCCATAGACTATTAAAGGGTGTTCCGCAGCTTTTGAATTTGCCACAAACACCCCAAATTGTTCGATATTTGGCAAACGGGCGAACAGCCAATGTTGGAGTCTAACTCATGTTCAACTCGAACATAATGCTCATCCCTAATATATATACATATACACATATACTCCAGAATAAGAGGAATTGTACTCCCCTCTTGCCCACTATTTGTATTTGCAAAGTAAACTGCAGTTGGTCTTGTATTATAACCTAACCATCATACTGTAAAGGACTTTTATTTATATTTGTTTCTGGGGAAATAGCTAAAGCACCTTCGACTATTGCATAACATTTTGCAATATTCCTGTACACAAACAAGACAGTATAGATGAGGTTATTTTATCTATTTTTCTTTCCTCACCATTAAACTAGGATTACTAAGATAAACCTTTAATCAAACTGCATCATGAAATGCGGTGCAAAAGTTTAGCCTAAATTAGATCTGAAAAATTGATCACAGGATGTTCTTTACAGAGTGAAAATATAGCTTTACCTTAAAGACTTACAAATATTGGTCCCATGGTTATTTTTTTATAATCAGACCATCACTTCTCTTGTGTGTTCAGCTTCTTGATAAAGATTTTGTCAGTACTTACAGATAGAATTAGCAGTAGCCCACCTGCTCCATTGCAATACAATTAGACTTCCTCAAGCTGCTTATCTGTCTCCAGCTTTGTGAAGTTCTGAATACCTAAATCAAATCCATAAAGCATTTACCAGCTACAAACGTGCTGATTGGTAAAATAGTTCTTAGTAATGCTTTCCATTTAATACATTTATGTTCAATTTATTTCTTTTTACTCAGGCCATAAATATAACAGGGTGTGACATTTCCCTGGGGACAATAACTTGTGGGTTTCAATTAAATCTAAAAGAACACGAGAAACGTTGACATAAAATTTGTTTAGAAAAATGTAGTTTGTGCTTGTAATAACAACACTGGTGTATTTCCTGTACCCCTTTTTATTATCAATATTGATAATATTATTGATTTCTTTATTCTTTAAAAGCATGTTCAATTGGTAAAAACCCTTTCCCCTATCCGTTTTCAGCTGGAGCAGGAGGCACAGATTTGCTTTATTCCACTTTTAATCAGCTTTACCACTAGGTAAAATCCGGCAAAAGGTAGACGATTATTAGCACTTGCGTACATTGGTTTTTGTGTGCGTCAGAAGTTTATTCATCCCTATATAGGTCAATCGAAATACAAAGGTAATTTAGAAGGATGTCAGAAGCAGGCCAGGAGGTTAGACACATATCTGAAGGTGGTCAAAAACAGATCAGGAAGAGAAGGAAGCCAGATTGGTTTAAAGTGGAGCTCCAGGCTCCCTTAGAAAAAAATAAAAGTTAACAGCTACAAATACTGTAGCTGCTAACTTTTAACATTAGAACACTTACCTGCACTTCCGGGTTCCGGTGCCGTATGTGAGGGACAGAGTGACCGGAGGCTCCGCCATCCTGCTTGATAATCGGCTTACAAAACCCAGACGCCGCTCCTAACCTCTAACCTCCGGAGACAGCGTGAGTGACTCATCTCCCCGCGCTCAGTCACTGGCTGCATCTAAGATGGCCGAGGCTGCACGAGACTCCTCTACCTCATGCAGCGCCCAGCTCCTCCACACACAGGGCACAGCTGCTGAGCCCACTCAGGAGGCCATAGAGGTCACGGCAGCTAAACCCCCAGAAGTGGACAGCTCCCATGCTAAAATAGCACAAGCAGTAGCCGCCCTCCTCTCCCCTACGATCACAGCAGCAGTGACCAAGGCAGTGGCTGAGGGCATACAGCAGCTGAGGCGGGAGATAGGTGAACACTCCCTTAGACTGACAGAAGTGGAGCAACGTGTCTCCTCAGTAGAGGATGATCAATACACTATGAATGCAGCTTTGGAAAATTTTATTCAGGATCAACAACTCCTGCACGATCGTATTGAAGACCTCGAGAACCGATCCAGGAGGAATAATTTGAGAATCATTGGCCTCCCTGAATCCTTTAAGCAGTCTTCTTTAACTGACCTATGCACTTCCGTGCTTCCTGAGTCTCTTGGGATTCATCGTAGTTGTACAGTGGAGAGAGCTCATAGGATCGGAGCCCCATCTGATGATCGCAAACGTCCGAGACCGGTGATAGCCAAATACCTAAATTATGCGGATCGCTCGGACATATTGCAGGGTTTCCGCAAGGCACGATCGGTGGTGATAGAGGGCCACAATCTGTTGATTTTCGCGGATTACTCGGCTGAGGTCTCCCACAAGCGCAAAGAATTCCAGCCTGTTTGCGCTGAGCTCTACAAAAGGGGTGTACGTTTCACCTTGGCATACCCTGCCATGCTCCGCATACAAGCCCAGGACGGAGAACAAATCGTGCTACAGTCCCCAGAAAAGGCGTCCGCTTACCTTTAATCAATCTCACCCAGCACCGCTGTCTCTACTTCCTATGCAGACAAAGTCAAGCACGGTCCACGGGAGCAGAGAAGCCCCAGAAAAGACCCTCCTAAACGTTTAAAGTCTAATGCTCCGCTCGACCAACCAGCTAGTAGTTAATCTTCCCAGACAGAACAGTCGGTGACTCAATCTACTGAGCTATGCGGTCTCGTAGGCCAGGTGTCCCCCCCGGGACGAATGTGGACTTCCCTGTGAGAACACTTTAGCTTACACTTCGCCTTAGTCTTCAGTACACTACTTTTTTGTTTTTTCTCTTATTATTACTTGAATCTTTGGTTCTTATAGTAAAGTTTATAAGTGGGTAATGCCTTATGCCCATCTCCCTCCCTCGAGTGTTCTGTTATGTATTGCCACTTTGGGTAAGCTACAAGAACCAGCCACCTTGCCAACTGATTATACGCGTTGGAGGAACGCTGTCTCTCCCTCTCCCCCTTAACCGATACGTTCCCATTGAAGTGGTGCCTTTCGTTGCAGGTACGGGTTTACTACCCCGCAGGTCTGGTGGTTTATCCGGTGGTGGAAATACATACGGAAAAAAGTGAAGTCTTACATTGTTATGCTTACTTTTGTTTTCGTTAATTGTTGGTTTTTCTTTTACTCTTTCTTTTCTTGCTTACTCTCTTTTCTTAGGAAGAGTCTGTTCCACCAATCTTGTGGCCAGGATATACATTCCTCTGCACCATACTCAGCCCTTGACCCCCTCTTAGCAGGTAATTTAACTCTGCGATCCCATACATCTTACCCCTCATATATCTTTCTATGCAAGACATTAGGGTAATATCCTGGAATGTAAAGGGGCTACGTTCCCCGATTAAACGCATGAAGGTTCTCAGGCATCTCAAAAGGTTGAAATCAGACATAGCCTTGATTCAGGAATCACATCTGGCACATAGTGACTTTTTCTGCATGAAAAAGCTTTGGGTGGGACAGGTGATTGGTTCAGCTTCCCAAGGCCGCAAGGCAGGTACCCTTATACTCTTACATAAAAACCTGACCTGCGATCTAGTTTCAGTAGACAGGGATGAGGAAGGTAGATTCGTGTCCATACATCTAAAATTTCCATCGGGCGATGTTAGGTTGACTAACATTTATGCACCCAATTCCCCTGACCAGTCTTTCTTCTCTGCCTTAACATCCAAACTAGCGAGCGATGACAATATTTCCCACCTCATTGGGGGGATTTTAACTCGACCGTTAATGACCAGGAGGACAGATCCAGTCCACACTCTCCTCTGACGTCTAGGAGACTGGACCGTCACACTCACCTTTGCCACTTCTCTCAGGCCCTAGGTCTGATAGACGCATGGAGGATGCATCACTCTTGATAAAGAATTCACCTTTTTTTCCCCTGTTCATCACTCCTTTGCTAGACTTGACTACTTCTTCTCTACCCACTCTATGCTTCACAAACTAGGAATGTCGTACATACACGATCTGGTCATATCCGATCACTCCCCTATTTCGGTAGTCCTCACTAACTTACAGCCCCAGTCAGAATTTAGACAGTGGAGGTTCCCATCGTATCTATATAATAATGAAAATTTTAAACAAATGCTGTCTGCAGCCTGGGCAGATTACTCCCAAAACAATAGCCAACATAAGGACAATCCAAATTTGTTCTGGGAGGCTGGTAAATCATTCTTGAGAGGAAAGATTATCTCTTTTGTATCGGCTTTCAAGAAAGACACCCAGTCCAAATTTATAGAAACCAGTGATAGAGCACGGGCAGCTCAAGCCCGTCTTAGAGATCAAAACACGTCAGTTAAACGTAGGTTGTGGGTGGAGGCTAAGGACATTTTTGACACATGGGCAGAAAGGGTGGAACAGATAATATTTTCTAACACTAAATTGCGTTATCACAAGTGTGGGAACAAGGCAGGAAGACTCCTAGCCAACCTCACCAGAGGTGCTTTTGTTCCCACACACATACCGGCGCTATATAGTCCAGACGGCTCCCTAGCTACATCCCCCAAAGATGTTAACAGGACCCTAGAATTGTTTTACAAAAACCTTTACGCACAGGATCCGATAGACATGGAGACAGCCTCTAGTTGGCTGGATTCTTCTGGGCTACCCCACATCAACCCTGAACACTTAATGGAGCTGAATGCTCCGATTTCAGAGCAAGAACTTGGTAAAGCCGCAGGCCCAGATGGGTACACCCCAGAATTTTATAAAATGTTGCGTGAGGATGTTGTTCAACCCTTACTAGAGGTATTTAATTTTATATGGAACGGAGGTCCCTACCTTCCGACTGGTCATCAGGCCAATATTAAACTAATAGCCAAAAAAGGAAAAGACCCGCAAGATCCCGGCTCCTACCGTCCAATATCCCTTCTTAATGTAGATTCTAAACTCCTTTCTAAGATCATTGCCTCCCGCCTAGCTAAAATTATGCCTTACCTTATACACCATGCACAATCTGGCTTCATTAAGGGTAGATCTGCCTCCTCAAATTTAAGGAAAGTTCTGGCCGTTCTTGAGTATTCTCAACAACATCCCACTGAAAATATAGCAATAATTACTCTCGACGCCGAAAAAGCTTTCGATAACGTAAGTTTCCAATGGCTTTCCCTAGTAATGGATACATTTGGTATGTCAGGCCCCTTTTTACATTTCATTCAAAATCTATATTCTGCCCCTTCGGCCACGATCCTAGCTGCGGGTTTGCAATCCAGCCCCATAAGACTATTTAAGGGTACAAAACAGGGATGCCCCCTATCCCCCTTACTTTTTAACTTGGCCATCGAACCCCTTTCAAGGTTTCTCAACGCTACACCCTGCTTATACGGAATCCCTTTCGGCCAGGAAGACGTCAAAGTCGTCCTCTTCGCAGATGATATACTGATTTTCTCCTTTTTCCCCCAATCTGACATCCCTACCATCCAATCCATTTTCGATTCTTTTCGAAAATGCTCTGGCTTAAGGATAAACTTTGCTAAGAGTGAGATTCTCCCTCTTGGCCCACACCATCCAAATCTACGTTTACCGCCCTCCTCTTTCCGCATTAATGATAAACACATTACCTATTTGGGTATAAAGATTGGCAGGAGCCCCTCTTCTCTATACTCTCTCAATTATCCTCCTCTGATTTCTGTCGCTTTTTGGGAGGTGCGCATTATTTAAAAGGGCAAACCGAGAGTGGCATTGACCAAACTATTTCTCCTGAGAAGCGAGGGCGGTACCGGTCTCCCGAATATCAGGGTCTACAACTTAGCTTGCTTGTTGAGAGTAGCCATGGATTGGATAATGCAATCATCACGGTTTTCCAACTATGCTCTAGAATCATCTATGGTCAGCCCCTTCAACCTATCTGCTCTCCTGCATAGCTCGCTGAAAAATATCCCAGGTCACATCAAACAGAGTTTACTTTTTAGGGACACGATAGTTGCCTGGAGAGAGGTCAGGAAAAAACTGTGACTGTCGCCTTTTTACCAATCTATGGTAACCCTATGTTACCACCTGGACTACAATACGAGCCTTTTTCCAAATGGAGGGGTAAAGGTTTAATGAAAGCCTCTTCCCTGTACACGGAAACATCTGACCCTAAGCCTTTTGCACTTCTAATGGAAGAATTTAATCTGCCTCCTCATAATTTTTTCCATGTTTTACAAGTTACGGACTTCAACAAACTCTGCCCGGAGAAGGCCATAAGATTTCGACTGTCACTCATTGACAAGCTTATTACTGACAAGCGTTGCTCCATATCAGATATCTACCGTCCACTTATCGGAAATTTTTTAAAACCCCTGCACGGAAAGATCTCCCAGCCCACGCTGACTTGGATGACATTCTTGCAGGTTACCATCTGACCACTAGTATCACCCCGTGTGAACTCTGGAGGGAAACACAGTTCAAAATTCTACATAGAGCCTATTATCCTTTTTCGTCAAACCACCCTTCCAGTACGGGTCCTACTTGTCCGTGGTGCTCAGTACATAAGCCGTCTCTATTTCATCGTCTTTGGTCCTGTCCAAGGATTGATTCGTACTGGACATTGATTCTCCAATTTATTCAAAGAATTACGGGATTCCTGCCCGATAAGGATCCTATGCTTCTACTATTTGGCTCCCCTCCACAAAACAGGAACCCCCAGTCATCTTTTAAAAGGATTCCACAAGACTTTCTTCAGTGGATACTTCTTACTCTTCTTGTGGCTCGTAGGAATATCTTATTCCAATGGATATCCTCTACTCCCCTTCCCTATCTGGAACAGTCAGAAATCTGAAGTCCTTACTATTTCGAGAAAAGCTGGATGCCGGATCACACCCTTCACGGCTCAGTAACACATTTGATAAGAAATGGTCTCCTTTTATTGAGCATTGCCTGACATCTTCAGAACGAACCTGTCTGCTGACTTCTTCCTTTTTGTTTATGGAAGAGTTTGCCCCTTCTGATCAAACCTCAGAGTAATTTTTTATTTTATTTTTTTGCCACTTGATATATATGTCTAGTTTCGGTTGTATGTTACTTATTTACTGGTCTACCCTGCTCAGGCTACTGAGATCACAGATCTGCCTGGACTCCAACATAGGCCTTTTGGTTGATATGGAAGTCTTCTATGGTGGGTTGCCGTGAGGGAATGGTGATTGGCGGTTCCCTCTCGGCCCCCCTTTTCCTATCTTCAATCTCCATTCCAGTTCTTCTCTTTTCCTTTTTGTACTAGCCACCTCCCTGGTCATGTCTTTATTGCTGTCATGTATAGTATCTTCCTTCTTTTCTTTTTACCTGCTCTCCCCCGCCACCTGTGCTTATAACTTTCCTCGTCTTTCCCCCCTCTTTCTCCTTCTCTCCCTTTCTTTTTGGAAAAATTTAAAAGTTCAGTTTTGTGGTTATCTCTGTATAACATTCGGGCTCTATATTGTACTTATTTACAGATGACCCTGTTTATGCTCCTTTTGTATATGCAAGCATATCCTTTCAATAAAATATTATATAAAAAAAAAAGAACACTTACCTGTCCACAAATCCAGCGGTGTATTCACCCCATTTCTTGTAAAAGAAACCAGCAGAGAAGCCTTGCCGCTTCGCAGCTGGTTCCCTATTGGGCTTTAGCAAATAAACTTTATTGAACTGAATTTGGTAAACCACTGTGTATTTGCATGTTTTTTGTTTTCTGTAGAATACTGTTTTTATCTTTTTTTGTTCTTAACTGCATCTCAGTGCTGCTACTCTCCTTCACCATCTTTCAGCCACTTTCTGTCTATATGCGCTTGCTCTAGGGTTGACTGCATTGCTGCTCTGGACCTGTTTACTCATGTTGACCAGGGTGAACAATGCATGTGCAATGTTTGTAAGTGTGGTTGCATGGTTGATACATGAATCATCTTCCCTTACTTAAGATAGCCAAGGTCAAAAATCCTAGAGGGCTGTTTTTCAAAGTGATTTCTCTGCAAAATAAATCATTAAGCCTAGGTCGGGTGGGGGAGTTTGCACTGAATATAAAAAATGAAATAAACAGCGTTATTGGTTTGTAGGTTTCAGATGCAGTGTAGTTCTGCTTTCAAGTTGCCATTTGCAACTGTCTCACTGGGAATAATATACTTTTAGGCATGACGGTGCTTTGATCAGTTGCATTCTCCTTTCAAATTTGGCAGTTGGATGCTGCACCTGTAGTTAGATTGATAAACGTTTTTATAAAAACTGCTCATGTGATAATGACTACTGCTGGTCATCAGAAGCACTCACCCTTACGGTTTGATTGCTGTAAGACCGAGCATCTTATTTTTGTCAAAAGCAGGATTTTGTCTAGCATACTAACTATACTCAAATCGCTGTTTGACTAACACGAACGTAGTGATGTACTATGAGGCCTTGTACACACGACGGGAAATATCCGCTGTAAACGGTCCCCGGACCGTTTACAGCGTATATTTGCGCCGGGATGTTTTGATCCGATGGCTGTACACACCATCGGATCAAATTCCCCGCCGGCGGACAGCGCGGTGACGCGGCGGTGACGTTGACGCCGCCACGTGACCGCCACGTCACCGCACCAGGAAGTAAACACTTCCGCGCGCATGCGTCGGATCCATTCACAGGATACGACGCATGTGCGGCAAGATATGTCCGCTGGTTTGCCGTACTAACCAGCGGACATATCTGACGGCCAGCTATCCGGCGGAATTATTTCAAAGCATGCTTTGAAATTTTTCCGCCGGATGAATCCGGCAAAAAGCGTCCGTTTGCCCCTACAGACGAGGGGATTTTTCGGCTGAAATGGTCCGTCGGACCATGTTCAGCGGAAATATCCCCTCGTGTGTACAAGGCCTTAGAGTATAAACAGGAAGTTCATTTCTCAAGCGCCACCCTTTTGGCCCCTTCTGCTAATTTTGAGTTAGTAGAAGTTTGGTGAGCATTGATTCGCGATTTTCAAATCGTACAAAACAACTGCCTTTAAAAATAAGTTTGGCATAACTACATCAGTATCACCATCAAAGCAGCTTCATTATTATCCCCTTAAAGAAGATGAGAATGTGCACTGCATTTCAACATTTAATCAATTTCCGCATCACAAATGTTAATTCTAGATTACGTATAACAGTAGTTTACAAGACCAAACTCTTCTCTGTCGTTCCTTGATTCCGAGCATGCGTGTTTGTACTTTTGACTTTTGTGTGACGATTTCTGCACTGACCATCCGAAAAATCTGATGTTGAGTTCACATCCGACACATTTTTTTATAGCCTGCACATCCAGTTTTGTCTGACAAAAAAAGACAAATCACGTGCCGAAAGCACCGCACTAACAATCCGAAAATCTGCAGACAGCTCGTCTTACAAATTTTCCCTTCTGATTTTCGTATTGTGTGTACAGAGCATTAGCCGGGCCATAGGGGATTCGAATTTTGACTGAATCAGTGGGAACTGGCAAAGATAAACTGTGTTTGGGCAGGCTGAATGTACCAAATTGATCTATCAGTCAACCAGCCTGCCGGGTTTACTTGGGAAAATGCCTAGTGGCTGCTATGGCCTGCCTTATTGTCATGAATACTCAAATAGGTTGTGGCTCCTTTTATAAGGCCATCAATTTTCATTCTTACTAAACAAATAGTGAACATGCTACTAATGGTGTAAAAGGTGATACATATAAAAAGTGATACTTATGATATCTATCTTTTTCTTACATAGTGTGGACTCCAACGGTCAGGACCTGGATCATCTGTTGATGGCACCTTGCCTAAATTATATACAGGCTTGTCTTGGTTTACTGAGTAAGTATGCAGATGTGCTCATCCCTGCTGTTCGATGCCTACAGTCAGTACATCTGAGACCCATATTTTTGTCTTCCTAGAAAGTAACCTATTTTGTCACCAGGATCTTGGCACTTCTTTTCAAAACAGGATATTCTACCAAAGAATGCCCCAACCTAATGGAATATTAGGTTAGAGTTAGAAAATAACATTAGGTAATCATGGTAAAATATAACAGCTTACCAGTCCTTAGATTTTTTTCCCCTTTATTTTCATATAGAGATCCTGCCAATAATGCAATTCCTGCCCTAGGGTAACCATGCTCACTCACCACACTGTATCTGTTGAAGGGCAGCATTATCACACTAGGACGGAAGATACAGTATGTTAGGACAATAGAATACCTTCTTTCTCATCATATCCAAAACATAGTGGGAAGATGTTTTGAATTTTACAGAGAACTGGATGGTGCTGGTAAGTGCTTGAGATAACACTTCAGAGTGCAAAGGGCAGAATTTCTGGATGTTTTTTTTTTTTTTTTTTTTTATTTGCATTTTATGAACTAATATAACAACATTCTTGTACTGGTATTGTTTAAAAGTTTGTTCCTTCAATTTAAGGTTAATCATTAGAATACAATTTCTGTTTTAGGTCATGTTTTTTAAATATGCTAGGTTGTTCTAATGAGGGAATATGTAGGCATGAGGGGTAGCCAAAACATACATGGATTGAATTTCAGCAGGAATTATCTGAAATTAATTCTGCCAGTGGCCCTGTTTTTTCCAAACCAATTTCATTGAAGGAGCCAAGTGAAAGATTCCTAGCCGGATAGCATCTTCATCCAATTGGATGCAGACACTCTTCTAGTAGTCTGACAACTGCTAGTTCCAGCTGTCAGAATACAATAGCCGGTACTGCAAATTCGTCCATCAGTGCTGTTTAATATGGGTGAGGGGGAATTCAGTGATTTCTCTTGTTGAGCTCACAGGGCTAAACAAAAGAAATGCTAACTTGTTTAGCAAGGTTAAAGCAAACCCAATCACTAAAATCTCATAAAACGTTACACTTTAGTTAATGTTTTTGGACAACCACTATTATGCAGTTAGACGACTGCATATGTATATTTTGCGGCTGTTTTTTTTACAGTATGTATGTACAGTTTGCAGTACATACATAGTATATTTACCTCTGCTTTTTTTTTTTACAGGCAATTACACATTGTTGTATTTAGATGAATACTCAACACACTAGTTGCATGCATGAAAATTACGAATAGTACGGATGAGCTCCGGCGTGTTCGCACAGTCCACGTGCAGAGCCTGCCAGGAAGTCTGCACGGCACTACGCTAATCACAAGCAGGGAGACATTTCCCGCTGCTCGGCTGTAGGGATGTGGTTCGCGCAGCACCGTGCAGACTTCCTGGCAGGCTCTGCATGTGAACTGTGAGAATACGCCGGAGCTCATCCCTAACGAACAGTACCAATAAACCTATGTAATCCTTGAATACAGTTTTATATTACATGATATTGAACTCACTGAAGTTCTTGATCCAATGCCTTCCACTTAACCATGTTATACATTGATGAATATAAGGATTAGTCTCCATTACAGTCCAGGAGTTGACATAAATCCTAACACCAAAAATTTATGTTGACCTGATCAATGAATTGCAGAGTGAAAAATACCAGTCTTCCAGACATAAAGCTGTGCACTAAATAAACTGCTTGCTTGAAGTCTAAACAGCCTCTTGGTGTTTTGCTGATTGGGCAGTATTACCTAAATCTTTAATGCAGTCTCATGGGAGGGTCTGTGTAGAAGTACTAAATCTGCATCATACCAAACATTAATAACTTGTTTTTTTCTGAAGGCTTTTTAAATATCACTAGCTTGTCTTTTAAGATAAGGTCTCATTAAATATTCATTACTACAATTAGCATTGCTTATATTTCAAGCTCCAGCATTGACTGTACAAACCAAATAACTGCATAATTGTCCTAAGCCCAGCATAAAACGTTCTAAAAAAATAAAAAATAAAATAAGAGACTGCAACTTTAAACTATTTTAGACATATTTGCACTCATACACACAAGCAGCCAGGGGGCTGTAAAAGCAGGTGGTTGAGCAGTGGCTTTATCACTCCCCGACCACACACCTAAACAAAAAAAAATGTAGTTGCTCAGGGCTGCACCATGCCACAGCCACGGTGCTTTGCTTTACAGCAACAGTTAAAGTGGTTCTAAATCCACTCTTGCAACTTGCACCTACAGGTAAGCCTAGATTAAGGCTTACCTGTAGGTGCAAGAAATATCTCCCTCCTTAACCTACAGGGTTATGGAAATATTTTTACAGAAACTGCACCGCTGTCTACGGTCTACGCTGTAAAGGCATTAACTAGGTTAATGCTGTGTTTTCGCACATGCGCTCGATTGACATCGTCGCCGCTCCAGCCAATCACAGCACCCGAACGGCGAAAACCAGGAAGAAGCTCATTATGACTTTCTCTTGCAGGTGTTTTTTTTTTGTAGGGGAAAATGAGGGAATACTTCCTTTTTAAACAGTCTGTCATATTTGACAGGCTGTACTGTTGCTGAATGTGACCCATTTAAGTGAATAGGGCCACCGTGCAACAATCCTGCAATTGTGGGGGCAGGCACCCTGGGTCAGCATTTTTAAAACAAATACAATCCACTGTGGATCACTTCTAATTTCCATGTTATTAGACAGGGATTATGAAAAAAAATATTTTTAAAGTTTGTCTATGCACTTTTTGCAAAAAAAATAATAATATATAGCACAGCTTAAAACATCATGTACGCTTGGTTAATTAAACACATCTAATTTGTCTGGGAAAAAGAAAGGGCTGGAAATGTCTGTCTAATTATCACACAGAAACTGCTGCATCAGCTTTACTCCAAAATGGAAAATGTTAACACACAGAAATATATACATGACAAATATAGTATAAATAAAATGCAGGTAGCTCAAGTTTTGTTCAAACGATATTTATATTTTTACATGCAATAAAAAAATACCTGCATAAATCATTTACCGGACCAAATAATCAGAAGAAAGCATTCACAGGGGTTGATTCACTAAAGACAAATAGGCACTTTGCAATGTAATCTAACCTTATCTTAGTGAATGAGTTGAAGCTCTGTTCACTTCTAATAGCCAATCATGTGCAACCTTTTATAGAGAATATACCAGGGGTCGCTGACTTTTAAATTTTACCTACATATAATATTAAATATTAAACAAATCATTTGACTATTGTTAGTGTTACATTAAGGGCCAGTTCACACCAGAATGCGGTGCTAGAAGGGCGCATTTCCAGCACCATGTTCAAATGCTCTGTCTTTGCAATCTGCTGTGGGTGAAAATACATGTTAACAGAACCTAAACACAGATTACAAACATAGGGGTTAATTTACTAAAGCTGAAAAAGTGCAAAATCTGGTGCAGCTGTGCATACAAACCAATCAGCTTCCAGGTTTCTATTGTCAAAGCCTATTTGAACAAGCTGAAGTTAGAAGCTGATGTGGTTACTATGCACACCTGCACCAGATTTTGCAAATCTCCAGGTTTAGTAAATCAACCCTATAGTGTAATGAATGGGCAGCCAAATTCCACTGCAGGGAAATTAACAGGAGTCGTACAAGAATGCAGACCATGTTCCTGTGCAATTCTGGAGTAAACCTGTCCTAAAAAATCCTAAAATTTCATAGCTCAAAAGAGAGTGCCTCCCAAACAAAAATTCTCCCTCTACCCAATACAACCCCCCACCAGCCCATGACAAAACTACCTCCAGCACAAATTCTCTTCTTCCTGAATTGTACTCACCAGACCTTGGCATGGCAATGCAGTCCTCCCTACAGTCCACCATCTGCTGATGAGGTGGAGCATGTCACCCCTCCAGCGCATAAATGCCTCTGCACAAGCACTAACATGCTCATATGACAGGTCATGTCTAATGCCGCGTACACACGACCGTTTTTCATGGCGAGAAAAATTATATTTTTTCAATTGGTCGTTAAAAACGGTCATGTGTATGCTTCAGAGAATTTTTCTCGACGAGAAAAATGGCCATAAAAAATTTAGAACCTGCTCTATTTTTTCTTGTCGTTTTTCACGTTGTCGTTTTTATCATCGTGAAAAAACGGTTGTGTGTATGCTTTAACGATGGCAAACCTGATCACATCCTCCATTCTCCTCTAAGGAATGGCAGATGTAAACAGACTTGTATCCATTTTATACCCGCCTACCTCCAATATGATTCGATCCCCCAAAAGCAAACAAAGGGGATCTGTTCCCCTCTGTCTGGGCAGATGGGATTGGAGGGCAGTTGAGTGTAAAGGGACATTAACATCTGACTACCCACAGTGCAGAGCGGGCAGGTCACTGGTCAGGTCACACTCCTCTCATGCTGATCCTCCTCCTCTAAAAGAAAAATAAGTGCAGCGCTGGTGAGCATAAATTTGCATGAAGCAATATAGACCAGTCCCATTTAAATTGGTAACATTATAATGGTGTAGTCCAAAAACACAATAACAAGAAAATATATAAAGGGTGGTGAAACCCTATATGCAAACGGTGAAGTGTAAATTACAAAGCAAGTCCTTCAAGTCAAAGCAGGCAAGTCTTCATATGGAGCACTCCTATCCACCGCTCCTGTGTTACTGGAGAATCTGATGGTGTAGGTCAGGGGTGTCAAACAGGCGGCCCTCCAGATGTTGCAAAACTACAAGTCCCATGAGGCATTGCAAGGCTAACAGTTACAAGCATGACTCCCACAGGCAGAGGCATGATGGGACTTGTAGTTTCGGAACAGCTGGAGGGCCACCAGTTTGACACCCCTGGTGTAGGTGATCCACTCGGATGGGCATACAGGATAACCAAACAGATATATGAAAAAAGATGGGTACTCTTACCACAAATGTTGGACACATATGCCGGGAGCAATGTGTCAGATGCGCTTGTAAGAGCTCCTCGGATGGACGGCTCTATGGGGGGTGATGATTCAAAAGATTGTGGATCTTTCCCAGGAATCATAGGGTCCAAGATGGAGAGTGGTTCCAAGATTTCAGATGGAGCAACACATGAGCAGGTCTTGAGAAGCAGGTAAGCGCTGGGACTTGTAGTTCACCACAGATGCAGGGTTGAGACGAGCGGGACAGCTGGCACTTGTAGTTCACTGCTGAAGTAGGTGTTGTGATGAGCAGGAAGGCTGGAACTTGTAGTTCACCGCAGGTGTGGATGTTGGTGGTGTTGCTGGTGCTAGTAGTGCACCGCTGCAATGGATGTTGCTTACAGGAGTCAGGCAAAGCGTGGTCTAGGCAAGCCGGGTCATACACGGATAGATCAGAGTTCGGAAGGTACCAAATCGGAAGCAACAAGCAGGGTCAAACAAGCCAGGTCATACACAAAGTTTACAGATAAACAGGTCAGGCTGGATCACACAAGGCAAGCAGAGTAACTCTATCACGAGCCTCCAACATCCACACCTGCGGTGAACTACGGTGAACTGCCATTCTCAAGACCTGCTCATGTGTTGCTCCATCTGAAATCTTGGAACCACTCTCCATCTTGGACCCTATGATTCCTGGGAAAGATCCACAATCTTTTGAATCATCACCCCCCATAGAGCCGTCCATCCGAGGAGCTCTTACAAGCGCATCTGACACATTGCTCCCGGCATATGTGTCCAACATTTGTGGTAAGAGTACCCATCTTTTTTCATATATCTGTTTGGTTATCCTGTATGCCCATCCGAGTGGATCACGTACACCATCAGATTCTCCAGTAACACAGGAGCGGTGGATAGGAGTGCTCCATATGAAGACTTGCCTGCTTTGACTTGAAGGACTTGCTTTGTAATTTACACTTCACCGTTTGCATATAGGGTTTCACCACCCTTTATATATTTTCTTGTTATTGTGTTTTTGGACTACACCATTATAATGTTACCAATTTAAATGGGACTGGTCTATATTGCTTCATGCAAATTTATGCTCACCAGCGCTGCACTTATTTTTCTTTTATTGTTTACTCACAGGGTGTTTCACTGTTAGTGCTGGCTGCTTCTTTTTTCTTTACATTTTCAGCAGCGCAACTTTATTTTGTTTTGTTTGATCCTCCTCCTCTGCCTACTGGCCCCTCCCCCTGTTCTCACTGGACTCTTCCCCCTCAACAGTTGTGCTGTTTTTAAAATGTGACAGTAGGTGCCTGGAGAAGAACCCCCCCCCTAACTGTCACAGGGTGAAGATGGTGAGGTGGAAGGTGCTCAATAGACATGTGCAGAAAGGAATACAAATTGTTTCGTTTAGTTTTGTATATATTCATTATGTTACTAATTTTGCTTTGTTTTGTATTTTTTTTGCGTTCAGTGGTGCAGTGAATGGATTCTGATAAGCCCTCTGCCCACAGACCCCCACAAGCACAACCCAGGATTGTCTGGAAGAGTTCCTTGTCCCTATTAACATGCAGAGCCCCCCCCCCCCCCCTCACCCCAAAGCACCCTTCCCCCACCATGTTGAAGTCATGTGGCCTTGTAGGGTTCAGAAGAGGGTCTCTCGCTCACTTCCCCTTGACTGACCTGCCGGGCTGCATGTTTGGATAAAAGTCTGGTATGGATGATGAGGGGGGACCCGACACAGTTTAAGAAAAAAAAGTTGGCGTAGGGTTCCACTTAGAATTCATACCAGACCCGAAGGTATGCACTGCCATGCACAGGTGACATCACCGGCTGCAGCAGTTGTGAATATCTCCTAAACAGCTCATTACCTACAGGTAAGACTTATTATCAGCTTTTAAGTGCAAACAATTAGTTTACTACTACTTTAAGCTTAAAGGGGTAGTTCCCCCAAAAACCTTTTTTTTAACATTGATTGAGGCTCGTTTTGTCAAGGGGAATCGGGTGTTTTATTTTTAGAATCGAAGCAAAACTTACCGTTTTAGAGATACATCATCTCCGTCGCTTCTGGGTATGGTCTTCGGGGAAGGGCGTTCCTATTTGATTGACAGGCTTCCGACGGTCGCATACATCGCGTCACGATTTTCCGAAAATAGCCGAACGACGGTGCGCAGGCGCAGTATAGAGCCGCACCGGCGCTCGGCTTCTTTCGGCTACTAGTGACGCGATGTATGCGACCGTCGGAAGCCTGTCAATCAAATAGGAATGCCCAGACCAGACGATCATACCCGGAAGCGACGGAGACGATGCATCTCTAAAACGGTAAGTATTGCTTCGATTCTAAAAATAAAACACCCGATTCCCCTTGACAAAACGAGCCTCAATCAATGTTAAAAAAAAGGTTTTTGGGGGAACTACCCCTTTAAATAAGAGGAAAAATAGCGCTGGACCTGTACTGTTATTTTACTGATACTGCTGTCTTAAAGTATTGATCTTTGTGTAAATGATCCCAATTGTAATAGCACACTGGACAGCATTGCCTAAATCAGCTCTGATTTATTTTCTAAAGCTGGAGAGTGCAAAACCAGGCTAACTTCTGCATAGAAACCAATCTGCTTCCAGGTTATATTGCCAAAGCTTAATTGAACAAGCTGAATTTAGAAACTGATTGGTTATCATGCACAGCTGCACCAGATCCTGAGTGCACCAGCTTTAGTAAATCAAACTCATAGGGGGTTATTTACGAAAGTCAAATCCACTTTGCATTTGGAAGTGCAGTCATTGTAGATCCGAGGGGGACATGCAAGGAAAATAAAAAACAGCATTTTAGCTTGCACATGATTGGATAATAAAATCAGCAGCACTTCCCCTTATTTCAGATCTACCCCTCAGATCTACAGTGACTGCACTTCCAAGTACAATTTTAATGCAATTTCAAGTGCACTTTGCACTTATAGTTTGCACTTGTAGTGCAAAGTGGATTTGCCTTTGGTAAGTAACCCCCATAGAGTGGCAGATCATCCGCAATTAAGGCAAGTTTCACCTCCTGTTGATCTATCTGAATGCCATTGATAGAAGGATTGCTGTTGCTAGATGTTCAATTACTAGGACCAGGGCTTTTTTTCTCATAAAATAGGTGCTGGAACCTTCTGAGTCACTTCTTGTTTTTCGCCCTCTACCCATCTCCGAGCACTGTCCCTTAGTTCCACCCCCTACCCACCTCCCAGCACCACCTCATTTAGAAGATACAGAGTTAAGTATCATTATGTTAAAGCAGATGGCCTATCAAAAAAAAAATATTAAAAGCCAGCAGCTACAAATACTGCAGCTGCTGACTTTTAATATTAGGACACTTACCTGTCCTGGAGTCCAGCAGCGTCTGAAGCAGAGGATCGCTCATCACTCTGCTGCTCCCCCCCTCCATCCACGGTGAGGGAACCAGGAAGTGAAGCGCTCCGGCTTCCTTGCCCAGTTCCCTACGGCGCATGCGCTAATTGTGCTGCGCCCGCCGATTGGCCCCCGCTGTGTGCTGGGAGCCGAGTGTTCCCAGCACACAACAGGCGGGGGGGCGACGGGATGTCAGAAAAAAAACGTGTTTTGCCCGAGACGTGTGGCCGGAAGTGGGTGCAAATACCTGTCTTTAGACAGGTATCTGCACCCCCTCCCCCCTGAAAGGTGTCAAATGTGACACCGGAGGGGGGAGGGTTCCGATCAGCGGAACTTCACTTTAGGGTGGAGCTCCGCTTTAAGCTAAGTAATTTGTATGAAATTTGGAATGATACCAAACAGTAAAATAGATCCCCTGTAGCCAGGAGAGAATAGACCCCTCCCACAGTAACAATAGATCCCCCACCAGCAAAAACAGACCCAGCACCCCTTGCCATTTAGCGTTGGGGGTTCCAGAATTGCGTTCTCCTGCGTTCCCACTGAAAAAAATGCCCTGACTAGGACATATAACAAGGGAGATACTGTAATTGGCATCCCTGGCCAGTGCCATTTTGCTAGATGTTCAATTACTAGGACACATAACAAGGGGGATAATGGGCATCCCCGGCGAGTGCCATTTTGTATAGAAAAACTTGGGGTCAATGATCCGTTAATCCTTATTCTACCATTGGGTTTAGAGTAAAGTGCTAAAATCTTACACAGCAGAGTTGGGCTTAGTCCTATTTGCTTCAGCGAACGGTCAAGGAAAGGCCACCTAACCTGGTCAAAGGCCTACCGGTCAGATTTACGACTGCACTTCCAAGTGCACTTTCAGTGCAATTTCAAGTGCACTTTGCACTTGTAGTGCAAAGTAGATTTTCCATTCGTAAATAACGCCCAATTTGTCTAGATAGGGATCACTTTTTACCCTATTACCCTCCCTAGAAAATCTGATCCTTCAAGCTCACATTGTCACTACAAATTTTACAAATCCATCACTTTCATCCCTTTCACGATTGGCTAAGACCCTCCTAGACACCGTCGATGCCACTCCTCTGAGTCCAGATACATCTCTCTCCTTCGTTCCTCCTCCTGCTCCATTTTTGGTGCAATTTTAGTCCTATACCATGGCTGCTTGGTTAGCAGGGTTGCTGCCAAACAAGCTGCTGATGAAGCTTGTAATTTACCCTGAGAAAAGTAAGGTTGCTTTTCATTTTCCAACCAGATCTTACAATGATAACTTTACCTAACGCTTACTTTGCTATTATACGTTTTCCATGTTTTGACATATAACATTAAAGGTCCAGTTCACTGTTGATCTATTCATATTGTTGTCACTGAAGGTAATTCACAGTTTATTCTGTTCATAATCATCTTTGCAGTAAATGCCACCCACATTAGTCCCTATATTTGTACATTTTCACCTTGTGAGACTGCAGTTTGAGATTGAATCTTTTGCTGATTAGACCACATATAGCAATTATCAGTACATATGTTGCCGGTTTCACGCAACAAATACCCCCAGATGTACTGGATAGCCTGATTGATCACCTTCTAGGCTGCACACACACATACACAATGCGATCTGATTGTGCAGGCTCCTTTGGATCCACCACTAATTGATAGGGGGTTTGGGTTGATCCTCGTAATGCATGATGTTTGCAAGGCTGAGGGGTATTGTTTAGCCATCGTATAATCAGATTGTATAGTATATGTCTTGTGTTATGCACATCAGTTTTTGGATATATCTTTCATTTTTTTTTTCATATATTACAGTACATATTTGTTCCCTTTTCGTATAGTTTATTCATATGCTCACATTGTCTGAGTTTTTTGCATGTTGATTGTTCAATGCTGCTTGACATTACTTTTTATACCTTCAATGCTATTGGGTTTTAAATATGACCCCAAGCAGCGGAAAATGGAATTGACATGGAGATGTAATTTTTTTGTATTTAGCCTTACTTAATGAGGTGCTCTTGGACCCCTGAAAGGCATTGGCTACTTTTTGCTTCGGCCCCCTGACTTTTATTGGAATAAAGCTGTAGCTGGACCTCTAAACAATAGTGCGTTGTTTAATTTCCATTTTTGCTACATTCCTATAACAGCTTGTGTGCCTAGTGACAGGTCCCCCGGTGATTTCCAAGAAGATTCCTGGTGTACCCCAGTGTTTCTGCATGTCCCTGGCTTCTAAATAGAAGTAGAATCTGAGTGACCCCTATACTCCTAGTGGTTTTGAATCTTGATTCCACCTTGTTTGTAAGCATCTACCAGTGCCTTCAAGTGTGATCTTTCTACCTCCAGTATTTTCCATTGTCTCAATGAACTCCTGCTTTCAGCCTTTATCTTTGCACTTGTGTCCTTTGAGCATTCCAGTGTCCTTGTGTCTCTGTCTTCCTTGATTAATTTTGCCAACTTTCAGGCTGGGTTCAAACTGGTGCGATGCCAGACATTGTATGTGATTCGCACCACATTGCTGTGCAGATTAAATGCAATGTCTATGCAATGCGAATTCAGCATTACAGTTTGTATGGCTGAGTTTGCATTGCAATCAGACCAAAATGGTACAGGACCGGTGTTCACACCCGTGCAATCCGATTCCTGTACCATTCACACTGCGAGCTGCGAACCGATCTGGGGGTGTCATTAACTTTACATTGACACCAGCAGTGGTTTGCAGATGTCAGTGTAAACCAATGTGCAATTAAGATGCAATATGGGAACCCCGCACATGAATCACAGGGTTTCCCTGCATCTCACCAGTTTTAACCGAGCCTCATTCCTCTAGGATCCCCTATGAATTCATGTCTATTTTTCATTAGTATCACCTGTGTCTGCAGTCAGCATCAGTGTCTCCCAATGTATTTCTAGTCTGTATTCTGCTTTGTGTCCATGAATGCACCTCTACCTGTTCCTAGATATCTGTGATTTTAGGTGTTACTGTGACAATGCAATTGACTTTTGACACTTTTTTGGGACCATTGGCATTTATACAGCGATCAGTGCTATAGAAATGCACTCATTACTGTGTAAATATCACTGGCAGGGAAGGGGATTAACACTAGGGGGCGATCGATGGGTTAAATGTGTGTTCCCTTAGCATGTTCTAACTGTGTGGGGATGTGAGTGACCAGGAGAGAAGCCTAGGAAGAAACAATATGGATCCTCTCCACTGACAGCACATGGTATGTGTTCACACACACAAATCCCCTTGCTGTCGCTCGTGCATGTGATTGCGCATTGCCAGCGGCGATCGTGCCCGCCAGACACTTGTATCGGTCTCCCACTGTGCAGTGGGTGTGTGCATGCCCTCTGGTGGCAAAAAACGGGTAGTACGTACCCGTATGGGATTTCGCCTAGGAGAGCCATTGTGCCGCAGTATTTCTGCGTGACACAGTCGGCAAGTGGTTAATGCTTCAATTAAGATTGGGCTTTTGTGAATGGGCCCTAAATGCTGTGATTTAAACACTGATGGAGAATTGCTTTAAATTGATAAATATATACTAGTAATCTTTTTTGGATATTGAAGAAAAGTAAGCAAAAACAGACAGACAGCGAAGGATCACATGAATAGAGTCTCCTTCTATCAGCCTGTAGAGAAGTGGCGGCCCATCCATTGGGGTCAGCACCACCCCCTTTATCCACGGCTGTCACACCCTATTCATGCTCTATCCATCGCCGCTGCCAACCTCTTTGGATGTGTCCTGCCACTTTCAGGACGCCGGGTGCCTTAATTACAGCAGCAGGGTTGTTTTTTGAAGCACCTGATTAGAGCCAGAAACCCATCAATTGATTGGCTGAAAGGACAGGTGATCTTATTGGATTTCTAGGAGGAGGGGAGGAGGAGAAGACACAAGAGTCGCTACCTGATGCCCGATGTCCGCTGATCCCCCGATTCTCCTTGATGTCCCCCGCTGCTTGATCCCCCGCCGCCTAGATGGGGTGGTCAGCAGGGGGGCTTTAAGGTGCAGTGGGGAGTGGTTGTTTGAAAAAAAATAGGAGCTACCACTGCTGTAGAGAAAGGGTTGGAGAACACCCCAGTGGTCCAAGCATTTAGTGATAGTAGGAAATGATCTGTGTGCATCTCTGTTTAGGCACAAGGTAGTAGTGGTGACAAATGGTTTATAAGGGATGGTTCGCTCAGGTGTCTTCATGTGGTGTATATGACATCTTAAGATAATGACTTGATTTACATTTGGGAAGACTATATTTAAAGCTGAATGTGTTATTAAAGGTATTTTTTTATTTAAATAATAAACCTGTTATACTCATCTGCTCTGTGCAAGGGTTTTGCACAGAGTGGCTCTGAACCTCCTCTTTTGGGGGTTCCCTGCCAGTGACAATGGCTCCTTCTCTTTTTTGTGTGCCCCCATAGCAAGATACTTGCTATCCCTAGCTGTGTATGTCTATGGAGCTGCACTCCATAGACACATGCAATGGGGCTTAGCCCCACCCTGACTTCCTCCTTACTGTATTTACTTGAAAGCAGCAGGAAGCAATGGCTCCTGTTGCTGCCCCAACTCCTTTTTTTAAAAGAGGAAGAGAGAGGAAAAAAGATGCAGCCATGCACAGCACTTGATCTCTTCTCCCCTCATTTACCCTTCAGACAGGGAAGGGGGAGAACAGAAAACTATAACACGTTTTTTTTTACCCTAATGCAGGGAATGTATTATGGGTAAAAAAACATTTTGGCTTTAGAACCACTTGAATTTTGGGCAAAACAAATATTGTTTAACCACTTCCATACCAGGCACTTACGCACCTTCCCGCCCAAGCCAATTTTCAGCTTTCAGCACTGTCGCAATTTGAATGACAATTGCGCGGTCATGCTACACTGCACCCAAACAAAATTGGCGTCCTTTTTTCCCCACAAATAGAGCTTTCTTTTGGTGGTATTTGATCACCTCTGCGGTTTTTTTTTTTTTGTGCAACAACTAAAAATAGAGCGAAGATTTTGAAAAAAAAATAAAGTTTTTATTTTTTTCTGTTAATTTTTTTGTAAATGAGTATGTTTTCTCTTTCAATTATGGGCACTGATATGGTGGCACTGATGGGCACCGATGAGGTGGCACTGATGGGCACCGATGAGGTAGTTCTGATGGGCACCGATTAGGTAGCACTGATGGGCACTGATAGGCGGCGCTGGTATTGGGCACTGATGGGCACTCATGGGCGGCACTGATGGGCACTCATGGGCGGCACTGATGGGCACTCATAGGCAGCACTGGGCACTAATAGGCAGCACAGATGGGCACTCATAGGCGGCACAGGTGGGCACTCATAGGCGGCACAGGTGGGCACTCATAGGCGGCACAGGTGGGCACTCATAGGCGGCACAGGTGGGCACTGATAGGCGGCACAGGTGGGCACTGATAGGTGGCACAGGTGGGCACTGGTAGGTGGGCACTGGGCATGGATTGGCACTGTGGGGTGGCACTGACAGACACTGGGGTGGCACTGATGATCACTGAGGGGTGGCACTGATGGATCAATGTTGCCAATCAGTGCCCATGTGTGGGCACTGATTGGCATCATTTTTTTTTTACTGCCCCCCTTTTTTTTTTGGTCATTTTTTTTTTTTTGTCATTTTTTTGGTCTTTTTTTTGTTTTTTTTTTTATTTCCCTGGTGGTCTAGTGTGGCGATCCGAGGGGGGGGCTGCGCTGATAAACAATCAGCGCGAACCCCCCCTGTCAGGAGAGCCGCTGATCGGCTCTCCTCTACATGCGTCTGTCAGACGCGAGTGAGGAAGAGCCGTCGGCGGCTCTTCCTGTTTACATCGTGATCAGCCGTGATTGGACACGGCTGATCACGTGGTAACGAGGCTCCGCCGGAGACTCGTTACCGAGATCGGAGGTGCAGGGTGTCAGACTGACACCCCGCATCACCGATCGCCGCGCTGCGCGCCCGCACGGGCGCGTGCGGCATGAAATCGTGCAGGCCGTTTGAGAACGGCCTGTCACGATTTCATAACCACTTCCCGCCCGTAAATCGGCTATTGGCCGGGCGGGAAGTGGTTAAATAAGAGTCATGGTCATTTTCATGTTCATATTCTTCATTAAGCCTTGGTGTACTGTGTATTTCTTCCGGATCTGTTCAATGGTGTGTGAATTAAACTTTTCCTCTGTGCAAGAACTTCCTGTAATAAAAGACCAGTCTCTGCTGCCCTGTCTTTGTATAGGGTGATGGTCTTGTATCCGCTCCCTCCTGTAGTTTTCAGCAGATAGCCTGTAGTGTATGTGGCCTATTGCGGGGTCCTTCACAGCTCTGTGCCTGGGCTTTAGCTTTAAAGAGGATCTAACCACTCCTATCCTTTACAGAAAGGAGGCTGCTATCTTAGCTTCTGTTTAATCTGAAACTGCCATGATGATGCTGCACATGTGATCAGTTATGACATCAGCCATTTGATGGTTTGAAAGTTTGATTGAGAACAAAAGAAAATGTAACAGTTATATTCATGGTATGCTGGTGATGTAACTGTTTTTTTAGACCATTAAATCAATGGGTTTATTTCCGCTTTAAGTTTCTCATGGTTCAATTCTCAAAAAATACAAAAGTTTTGGACATTTTTAGAATATTCAGTGTTTTAGCAGAAAAGTAGTGACTGATGCTTTTAACATTTTATCTTCTTTTAACACAATAAAAAAAAAAAAAAAAGAAGTTAAACATTTTTAATCACAATAGGACTCGATGTTTTTAGCAAAAATGCAAACACAACAAACACTTTAGATAATTATTCAATTTTATTATGCTTTTTGGCTGTTTGAACATGATTGCCGCTGTTTACTGCTAGTTGTGTGTCCGTTAATTATAACTAGAAAAATAAAAATTAAAATAAAAAGAAGCATTCAAATCAAAGGTTTTGCACAACTTACATGTATTTTCACTGACTGGAACATTAATAAACAGATACTCTTTCTAACTGGACCAAGGTGATTTATCATTACAGCACTGGGACATAATGAAGCGGAATTGATATGGGTCAGTAATTATGTTTCTTTGTTTTCTGAGCCCTTTGGTCATTATATTCGTGAAGCGGAACAAAAAAAATCCTGTTTTTAACAAACACACAGGCAAACAGATGTATTTTTTTTTCAGTTCTACTGGATGAAATTGGATATGAATGCTTCTTGGGGAAATCCCTTGGGTTCCTACATCATTCTTTAGACCATTATTACAGAAAAAAAAGCAAAAAAAAACTTCAGTGCATAATGGCCCACAGATTAACATAGGAACTCAATGCTGTAACTCCTTATCCTCTATACGCTCCTGCTGAATTGCACTTACTTTATGCTACGAGATACCTGTGACATCAGAAATTATAACATAGAATTTTTTTGTTTTCTTTAAGTCACATATATATGGTAACAATATTTCATAATAAATGGCTACTATATTTGTATAGAAAATAATTTCTGTTTTAACAAAACACTGATGTTCATAATGGCTTTATGCATATATTGTATTTTTGATGTTAATTTCCAAAGGACGATCTGGTATTAGATTTATCTAGCTAGGAATGTTTTCTTTTTCTCCTAAAGATTCATAGCTGTAGCTGTCACAATACTAAACCCCTGTCATTTACTGCAAGTCATAAGACACAAATGGGCCATTCTGATCTGCACTATTGACTTCCACTAAACAAAATATGTCAACAGTTGGCTACACTTTGTCAACCTGGATGACGATACAATTATTATTATATTTTTTTCTGTTACAGTAAACTGGTCCATTGTTATACTAGGTATAAAAAATAACTCAGCTCTGTATCAAATCATGTATATGTCTTTATAAACATTGTCACACAATAAATATAACCAAGCATCGATTCAGCTTTAAAATTTGTAGCTGGTTATAAAGTAAAGTAAATAAAATTAAGTTTGGGAATCCAATGAACAGTTTTTAATGCCATGGTTACCATGTTAAACATCACTGAGCCAAAAATGGTATGTCTATAACAATTCTACAATTCAACAAATGTTGTTGTTGTTCAATATATCCTGAATTGTAATCCAATAGAAACATAAACATTTTTGCATGTATTAAAAAAATAAAAAGTATAACAAGCCATTCTGTATTTCGGACCAATGCTTGATTGGCTACAGTTGATATTTTAATATGAGAGTCATGGCTGGACTTTCTGAAGTCATCTTTATTAGTGGAGATAAAGCAACAATCTCTCCTTTGTATTGCTTCAGGTTGGGAATGTTTATAAAATAAGCCATACCAATTAATTTGTAATGTGAAACCAACAAGAAAGAATGATGCTCAGCTTAAACAAATGATATCTATAGATACAAATTACACCCCAGAATATGTTTTTTGGACATGTGTCATTTTTGTATGCAAATCCTACACTGTAGGTTTTTGTTATTTTTTTTGTTTTCAGTGGTAGAAAATGTTGAGCAGTTGTCCATGAGAATGAGTCATAAGTTTGTTACTGAGATCCCCAGAATGCCAATATTTGCAATGCAAAGAATTAGTGAAACCACTCCATGAAATGCCCTCAGGTTCTTCCCCACAGGTCACTGGGCTCATTTTAAGCAGCTCTAGACTGTCTTTCCAATATCACAAAACCAGTTTGACACAATGGCAGCCTCATGTAGCTGCCTACACCCAGCAATCCAAATTGCCAGGCTGTTTTAGTGAACAGAAACAATACCAGAAGTTAACAAATCTCTTCGTGTAGCAAACTTCTAGATCATTTTCATGTTAAATCTCCTGGGTACAGTGCCTGTGACATCTGCTTCCACTACAGCACCATTGTTTTTACGAGGGACATATTCCAGATCAATGCTAGTTTTGTGCTTTCCTTTCCCTCGGCTCCAAACAAAAAGCAACAAGAAGCAAAATAAAACCACACCCAGGAATGTAAAGCAACCCATCGCTGTGGACACCAGTATTGTCTTAAGGTCCAAAGAAAATGTCATGTTAGAATTGGTGCCGTTAGTGTTGGTTTCATTTAATTCCGTAATGAACATGGGAGTCATATTGGTGTAGGAACGGTCGGGAACAAATCCTTTCACAGTAAGGGAAGCCGAGAAGGTATCATTTCCAGCAGCATTACTAGCAACACAAACATAGGTTCCAGTGTCTTGAATCTGGGCATACCTTATTTCCAGAGTGCCATTGACCAACACAGTGGCTCTTCCATGGGATTTTGCTGAAACCATCCTTCTTCGGGGGGTAACCCAGGCAATCATTGGCTGAGGATCTCCATCAGCATTGCAATTCATCTGCACCCTCTGCCCTTCATCTACATGCAACTGTTGAATTTCTCTTTCCTTGATTTTAGGTTTTTTACATATAAAGTATAGAGATAATACAGTGCTGTGGAATTCCTTAAATGATTTCTCTTTAATATTGTCTGGGCTTGCACATGTTGGCTGTTGACCTCCAAAGTTCAACATGGGGTGCCTCTGCAGCATCCAAATGAGGCGACAGTCACATATTAGTGGGTTATTATCAATACAAAGTATTTCCAGAGCCTTTGGAGAGAGGAAAACATTCTCTTCTAATGTTTCCAGCTGGTTCTGAGACACATTAAGTAAGCGCAGGAACCTGAGACCTTGAAAGGCATGGGGTTCAATAATGCGTATCTGAGCTCCAACTAAGTGTAGTTCCTGAAGGCGAACCAAGTCTCCCAGTGCTCCTGCTTCAATACTGCCAATGGGGTTAAAGGAAAGATTTAGGTGAGTTAAGTATACCAAGTGTTTTAAAGCATGATAAGGAATTATTGATATATTGGTGTAGGTAATTGAGAGATATGTCAGGTTCAGACCATAAAAACTGTTTGCAGGTATGATATCCAGGAGAGGCCAATAACCGATATCCAAAATTTTTAGCCGAAACAATCTCTTGAAGGCAATTTCAGGCAACGCGTTAATGTTGAGATATTTTAAATGGAGACTATAGAGGTTGTGTAGATGTGAAAGGGCATCAGTAGGTACGGCTGTTAAGTTGCATTTCTCCAAGGTGAGCTGCTCCAGACTAAGCAGTCCACTAAAAGCTCTATGTGATATAAAAACTAGCTGATTATCTCCAACTTCAAGGGACTTTAAATTGTGAAGACCCTGAAACATATAGTCTAAAAGGATAACTATTTTGTTTTCACTTATATCAAGCTTAGTCAAGTTTGACAAACCTGTAAAGACACCCAGGTCCACCAGTTTTAAACGATTCCCTTTTAAGCTCAAAGAACGCAAGTTAAAAAGATTATTAAAAGCTCCAGGCTCCACATTTGAGATAATATTGTCACTAAGGTCTATCTCCTCCAGCAAAGGATAAGTCAAAAAATCCTCTGGGCTCACACTTTTCAGTTTGTTCTTACTTAAATCCAAAATCTTAGTCTCTATTGGGATGCCCTCTGGTATAGAGATGAGTCGCCTCCGATAACAGCTGACAGACTTGTTCTGCGCTGAGCATTCACAGCGGGCCGGACAGCCTAGAGTGGTCCCAACATAGACCAAAACCATGGTCACACACAGGATTAAATGCCAGCAAGATGTAGCCGTGTGAAGCATGACTCCTCCCATGAAGTATAACTCTCAGGTCACGGACCTAAAACAAGAAAAAAATAAAGGTGTTAAAGCAGCATGTATACTGTATACTATAACATTAAATCATATTACAACATTTTTCGTCATACATGACAGTTCAACAGTCTGTAGAAATATGGGTACATTTTCATATTTGGCTTGACTTTGATATGATTTCGAGCAGCAAATGTCTGACTCATTTTTTCAAGTTTCTCCTATACTTGATGAGTAACAATGATGAAATCATGAAAGTGCTACTCCTACTATGAAACAATTTGTCACCCTCCTTTTTATTAATGCCAAGTACAATTAACTGAGAGATAAACAGAGACTGGATATACAGCATTCAAGAAGTATTAATAAAGATTAGGAAAAAAGTTAATCAAATCATAATATGCTGTGAAAAGCACTTTAATCATTAAGGAATATGCAAGCTTGTAACTATTTTATTGTTTTCACAGTTTGGATACTAAGCATGATTGCAAGTAATGAAGTCGGCTCTCTTAGAAAACTTTCAACAACATAATATGACAGTGTTCTTGTTATAATGTTGTAAACTACAAGAAAGATGAGACTTTGATTGAAGCCAATGATGACAGTCTGCTCCTGTTCACTAATTATTTTGCACATTAGGTAAATTGGAATAATATATCACATTTCACGCTTAGAATTCAATTAGAGGTAGCGTTATGTTTACTGCAAAATCATTCTTTGTTGCAATTGATACAAAGATGGCCTTCAGAAAAAAAAAAGTGTAAATAAAATAGTAGGCCGTGTGGTGTTAATCATTTCAACCAAGTAGAATTTCAGGGAAGCTAAAGCACTGTTTTCTGTTAGCTCTATGTATCTTGCAAAGGCAGTAATCAGGCATGGCACCTACATGTTCACAATAAATGACAGATAAGGAACTGTTTTAAATATTACTCAAATGTGACGTTCTTAAAGCTTACAAACAATTTCCTACTAATAGCATATATCTTATACCTCATACTAACGCACATATTTAGTGAGACACAAATACCAAATATAAAGGGCAGCATCTGCTATAGTTAGCTCTTTATAGTATTACCCTAAAGTTATTTGCTATTGACCCCCAAAAGCATTACCTTGTTGGTCTACTGTTCAGCTAACCTGGTACCACATATTATTTCAATTCTGTTTTTACAACACCAAGATCACACAAACATAATTTTCTGAAAATCAGGTACGATGTCAGCTCTATATCACATTTATTTTTTATGAATGCCTGCAATGATGAATTAATATTTTAGCACAATGAGATTAAAGGCACCTATTTTTCTCAAACTGCAATATACTCAAAAACATAAACAGGCTACAGAAGAATATCATTAATGTCCTAGCCTGCCTTCCAAAAAAAGCCGTGACTGTGCAATCGTTTCATGCATTAGCCTGGGGTAGAATGACTGTGGAGGTATGTCAATTATATATATTTTTTAAATGGATCTAATGAAAACTATGGGCCAGATTCAGATACACTTAATTTTGCGCTGCGTAATCGAAATACTCTACGCTGCCGTATTTTACCAGGCTCCACATCAAATTCTGGTAGATTTTTGCCCGTACGCTACGGCGGCGTAGTCTATTTCTCGCCGCGTAATCGAAATACGCGATTAGGGGGCGTGAAGCATTTAAATTAGGCGCGTCACCGCGGCGATCGAACTGCACGTGCTCCGTTCAGAAATGTTTCGCTGTGCATTGCGCGAAATCACATCGTTACGTCATTCGTTGTTTGAGTAGCGTTGTTTACGAACATTCCTATTCCCGGACGACTTACGTTAAAAATAATAAAAGACGTCGGAAATCGTAGAAATTCGACGTGGGAACAACGGCCATACTTAACATGGGCTGTCTAATATTAGAGCAGCAAAAAGCTGGTATAGTGTTACGCAAAAAAAAGATGACTAAAGATGCCGTAAGAGATTGCGATTGAAGATCGTAATTTCTGGGATCGCCGGCAAAAGCTCATTAGCATACCCCGACGGGATGTCCACCCAGTGGCCGCAATTTTATTGCAGCGTAGATCCGAAGGCGTACGAACACGTAATACAGTCGAATTGAAGCCTGCAGCCGTCTATTCATGGTTTGAGGTTTCCGACTAGCTAAAAAACGCGCGTAATTTGAAATTACTCCAGTCTAACACCAGTTAGACAGGAGTTACGGCTCTCTGAATCTGGCCCTATAATGGGAACAAATTGGCAGTTGTTACCTAGACTGAACCATAAGGCCCCATACACACGATCGGATATATCCGATGAAAACGGTCCGCGGACCATTTCCATCGGATATGTCCGATCGGGAGTTTGATCCGATGGCGTGTACACACCATCGGATCAAATTCCCCGCCGCCGGACGGCGCGGTGACGTGGCGATGACGCGGCGGTGACGTTGACGCCGCCGCGTCACCGCTACGTCACCGCACCAGGAAGTAAAACACTTCCGCGCATGCGCCGAATCCATTCGGCAGCGGCGCGGCGGCGGTGGGAGCCGACATGTCTGCTGGTAAGTGTACTAACCAGCAGACATGTCGGGCGGACAGATTCCCACCGGATAGAATTCAAAGCTTGCTTTGAAATCTGTCGGGTGGAGAAATCTGTCCGCTAGCCCATACACACGAGCGGAGATGTCTGCTGAAACGGTCCATCGGACCGTTTTCAGCGGACATATCCCCTCGTGTGTACGCGGCCTTACTGAAATGTTAAAGGGTTTTCATTGCTCTCTGTCACTATTGGGGGTATTTAAATACATATCCTGTTGCAAATCTCAGTAACTGGGACAGGGAGTGAAGGGAAATCTTCCCATGAGGTCTCTGACTGCAGAAATAGACTCAACCAAGGTTCTAATTCCTATTCATTCTGCTACATTGCTCTCAATGTTAATGCTCTATTATTTCCTGCCACAGGTGGTTACCAAACAGGAAGTGAGTAGAAATCTTTCCAACATGGGCACAATAATAAAGATCTGACAGAGGTTCGACCCCTTCTACACTCTGTAAAAAAAAAAAAAAAACACAAGAAACGTTACTTTCCATATGATAACTTATTAGTAGATTAAAACCAATGGGTTACCTAAATAAATGCATTGGCAAAGAGTGTCTCCTGCCTCAGTGTTATTAATCCTCAGCTGGTGAATACTTTTTATGCTGGTTTTAGCTGCACAAAGAAGTGCCAGTCTCTTCCATGGAGACATTTACTTTAAAGGAGCAGTCCACTCAAAAGATATTTATTTTATAAGCAGTGCCTAGTGAGTCTGATGTGGACTTGTGTCTTGGATAGTCCAACGGTGACATCTCCTTGTGAAAACCTTGGGGGTTTGGGGTTCTTAAGTCCTCCTTTTGTGTACTAGAACCTCCTGTTCCATTCGCCATAATATAGCATTGCAAATACAATTGGCAGAGCAGGAACCACTCCCAATGGCCCCAGAACATATGCAGACACAAAAAATGTAGAAGATCTCATAAGTAGAGTTCATGAGCAATATTAGAAATTTACAAACGATTTTGTTTTCCAGCATCTGAGTTATCAGTTCTGTGTAGACTGAAATTTTAATAAAAATAAAGTTTACACAGAATGTATAGTTAAATGTCAGATAGTACATAAATATGAAAAATATAGGTTTAACAGCATTTATGTGCCAGTTTTCAGTAATTCACCCAAATAAATTTGTAGCCAGGTGCCTTCCTGGATGTGTAATCCCTCGCTCCCCCTGGCTCTCACCCTGCACCTTGTGCTGCAAGTGGTGACAGACCTTGAGGGGGAGCACCTGGTTTGTGTGGACTCAATCCCCCACTGCAGACCATGCAGAAAGAGAAGGAGGAGAGGAAAGAGCTGCACTCTAGTATAGTTATAGTATTATTACTCACATTTCAATTAATGCTTATTTGCACTGTTTATTGCTGACTTGTTGATTCTTGTGGTACAGAACACTATTCTAAAAGTTACCTTGGCTTATTGTGATTATACTGTCTAAAACTACCTTCTGTGTGTTCATTTATGTTCAAACCACCATTAATTCTATCCCGTACCAATACATTGAGTTTATTTCCCTCTAAACAGTCTTGTGTCTATTTACTGGTGCTAATTCACAGATGAGTTAAAAGATATTTGTGGTCAGAGTCTTCGAGTATGGAATGTGATTACCCTACCAACCAAGGCCTGAGATGTGCCTTGGCCTAGCTGGTCGGTATGCCTAGAAGAGGGCATACCCTGAATATGAGAATGAGAAAAAGTACAAAGAGAAATGGTGTGTGTGAAACTGAGGGAACGGGTGGGTGGGAAACCAGAAATGGCGCCAACCCCAACCTGATGTGGGGAGGAGCCTTAAGTACTCACCAAACTCCTCCCACAAATACAGGCTAACCTACAGCAAGCCTTAATACTTGTGGTCAGAGTCTTCGAGTATGGAATGCGATTACCCTAGCAACCAAGGCCTGAGATGTGCCTTGGCCTAGCTGGTCGGTATGCCTAGAAGAGGGCAAAAGACACATGTTTAGGTGAAGAAGGGTAGAGAACACAGTGTCAGATATTTATACTATTTATAAGTTATTGCAGTAACTTTCATTTAATCAGGTGTGTCAGAGAGGCTGAGGTTGTTCTTTGAGTCAGGACAGAGGACCCAAACTACCAAGCAGCTCTTGGGATGTAGGGCAGGGCTTAAGTCCTGCGGGAACGCATTGGGAACGGCATCCCTGCACTTTTTTCACAGCAGGAACCCCGTTCCCTTTGCAAGACTAGAGCAGCCTCTAGCAGCCGAGCCGCCCGAGCAGATCCTTCACCAAGCGGCGATGCCCAGCATCGCCACATAGTGAAGGACTCGACTTGAGTCACTTGCCTAAAGTTCTTTCTAAATCCTGCAATAACTCGCGGCAGGCCTCCGCAATGACTCCTGGGAACAATGACAAAAGCTCCCAGGAGACATTGCGGCATCGAGTAAGTGACGGAATACCCGCACACTACCTGATGAATCCATATATAGGAAACGGGCAGTAATATAAAGGATTACTTAGGTACAGTGGATCGGAAAAAAAAACATGCGGTATAGTAATTATGCATATGGGCGTATCATTTTTTTTTTTTGGTGGGGGAGTGGATCTTGGGTGTGAGTTCCCACACTTTTTTACCTAGGACTTGACCCCTGAGTTAGGGCTTTATTTACAGTGTGTTTCAGTGGAAGTTTTTGAAAGCTGACATCCTTTTATATCCTTATTTTTCTTCTCGTTATTGACATAAATTGGCAACTGAGTGAGAGGAACGGAAAATGACAGCTTCATGGCAGGCTACACTAGGTTGAAGCTTCACCCCTTCAACCTGATAAAACTGAGGTTTAAGATGGACAGCCTAGAACAACATTCTTTGTAACTATCACCATGAGAGTGAGAACTCTGTATGCTGCCATGAAGATGCACCAGGAGGGGAAAATTATGGAAAGGCGAATATACAATTTCGCATTTTCCTGGTGTATCATGGTGACATACATTGGGAATTAACTCACAGAAAGATGGGTTTGTGCAGAATGAACAGGACTAGAAGAACAATGTTGCATATTAGAGTTTCCAAACGCAAAGGCAGACAAAGTAGAAGTGTAAATTGATTTAAATCACCACACCCATGTTGATATCTGACATCATCACCCCTCCCAGAACAGCAACCTGCCTTCTGTATTGCTGTGCACTCTGTGTGGATTTTGCTTGTTGCTACACATCAGCAGTCACTTCCTGGAATTACTCTGCAGTGCCTGGTCATTTCCCTGATGAACTTTTCCAATGTGCCATCCAGAACTGGATCCATGCATGCTGAAATTTGCCATGTAACCCTTACTTGGGGAGGGTTGCTTAGCCACTTGTGAGTGCATATGCTTTTTTTTTATTTGATGTTTTAACAAAGTCTACACTTAGATGGTAGCATCCTCTGTTTTTTCTATTTCTGTTCCCTCTGTTTTTCTGCCAATTCTGTTTTAGGACTGTTTATTAATGTTGGACTCTTTAGGGGCCTTGTTCACAATATACTCATTCTATACTCTAAGCCAAATCCACCCTGTAATGGAAAATGAAAGGGTTCTATAAAGACCACATTGCTGCCTTACAAATTGTCGAATGTGCTTTCAAATCCTTTGGAATGGGAAGGTTTTGCAAAGAGCAAAAGAACCTTTATAGTCGGTTCACACTGGGGGGACATGACTTCCAGCGCGACTTTCAGAGGAGACTCAGACACGACTTGAGCATGAACCACAGGGCGATCTGGGGAGATTTACAACACGACTTGAAGTCATCTCCAAGACAGGAGCCATTCCAGTGGCCAATAAAACAACAATCAGCTCTGGGAGAGGGAGGGGGAGGGAGAGGTTTGCCTAAGAAATGTATGTTATCTTATCTTGAAAGTAGCTATTGATCAGACTTCTGAGGCGACAAGTCGGATTGAAGTCATACAGGAACCTTTTCTGAAGTCGGAGCGACATGAGTAGTGTGTATTAACACCGCTCCAATTCACTAACATTGTTTTTCTCTACAGCGCGACTTGGGACGACTTGAGGCGACCTCAAGTCGGATCCCAAGTCGCCCCAGTATGAACCGACTCTTATTGTCTTGACAAGCCAGGGAGCAATTAGTGGCATACTGATGCTGGCTGCCCCTTTCATATGCAATGTGGAACTATGAACAGATTTTCAGCTTTTCTGAAGTGGCTTTTAAGTAGGCTTTACCAATTAGCCCAACATCTAGAGCATGGGTGCTCAACCTGTGGTCCTCCAGCTGTTGTGGAACTACAAGTCCAATGAGGCATTGCAAGCCACTGAGTTACAAGCATGACTCCCCAAGGCAGAGACATGATGAGGCTTGTAGTTCCGCAGAAGCTTGGACACCCATGATCTGGAGGATGTAGATCTCCTGTTTAGCTAATGAAAGATGACATGATAACCTCTATATTAATGTGAGTAAGACCCCTTTCACACTGAGGGCATATTGCAGGCGTATTGCAGGCACTATCACGTTAAAAATAGTGCCTGCAATCCGCCCTTAAACAGCTGCTCCATTGTCTCCAGGGTGAAAGGTTGAGGGCTTTCACACTGGAGCGTTGCTCTTGCAGGACAGTAAAAAAAAGTCCTGCTAGCCGCATCTTTGGAGCGGTGAATGCAGTGCCGATCCTGACCTCTGTGGGGCCCTAAGCAAAATTCTGCTAAGGGGCCCTCTACGGCAGCGAACATTTTTAGTGGTTTACACTGAATAGTGGGCGTAGCTTATATGGCTTGGCTCTGAGGGGTGTGGTTAGAGTCTGAGATGAATGAGGGATGTAGGGAGAATGATTGAAGTGCATTATTTATATTATTACATTGTACTATAAAATGAAATCATTCAACTCACCATAATGCAGAATCAGTGGAAGCCCGGAGTCCCCTTTACACCAGGCAATCCCAGCGGAGTCCCTCCTTACATCAGGTGTCCCTAGTGGAGCCCCTCCTTACACCAGGCATTCCCAGCGGAGTCCCTCCTTACATCATGTGTCCTCAGCAGAGTAGCTCCTTACATCAGGTGTCCCCAGTTGAGCCCCTCCTTACATCAGGTATTGCCAGCGGAGTCCCCCCCCTTACACCAGCCATGACCAGCGGTCAGAGACACTATGATTTAATACTAATAGACACCAGTTAGGAAATGTCTGAAACTATCTGTGACTTTCTATTAGTTTAACAATGTAATAAAGATTATGCTTCTATAGAATTGTTTAAGTACATATGCATTAATAGTGGGGTTACCATTATTTGGTTAGTTTCGTAATACAGGTCTATTTACCCACATAATATTACCGTTTGACCACAGCAATGGGAGTTGTAGAGCACATGCTATAGGCTGGCTGGCTGTGCTGCTCTCCTCTCCTTAGACTGACTCCCCCCCTCATGAGCAACGAGATTCAGCGCGTAGCCGCTCACAGACTACTACAACGGCGCCGGCTGTAGTTCTAGTATTCTTCAGACGTCAGTGAGTCAGGTGACGTTGCGTGAGACGGCCGCCGCTATTACTTATGGGAGTTGTAGTCTACAACTCCCAAAAGCTATAGCGGCCGCCGTCTCACGCAACGTCACCTGACTCACTAACGTCTGACAACACATGTGAGTCAAGATTCAGCGCCGTGGGCGGAAACTAGGACAGCCGCGGCGGCGGCCACCATTGTTTTGGTTAGGATAGAAACAAATTCAATGCTTCCCAGCGGGGCCTTGAGTAATTTATGGGGGCCCTACGCAGCTTGCGTAGTCTGCGTATAGGGCGGATCAGCCCTGGGTGAATGAGCAGTGTGTTTACCGCTCCTCCACCGCTGCTGCCCATTGAAATCAATGGGACAACGCGGCTATATCGCCCGCAATGCACTGCTTCAGCAGCGCATTGTGGGCCGTTTTAACCCTTTCTCTCCCACAAGCGGGGGTTAAAAGCGCCCCACTAGCGGCCGAAATGTGCCGCAAATGCACCCATAGAAAAGTGGAGTTTTACTCTATGGGCGGCTCAGTGTGAAAGGGGTCTAAGTAAGAAAGGGAAGAAATCCCATTATTTAGGAACTGGATAACTAGAGATTCATAGACCATTTGATAACTGTAAGTGCCGATAATGCTAAGACATGTACTTTTAAAAGTGCGCTAGAACCTAGGCCTTTATCAAAGTCCAGCTGCAAGGAATGAAGCATTTGAGCAGGCTGTGGTGACAAAGGATTGCAGGACTGATGTTCTGCAAAGTGTACAAACTTTCACCATATTGTCTCCTATTTTTTTATTTTTAGAAATTATTCCAGCCTGCAGCAAAGTAAAAACTACCTCAGAAGAGTATTGGTGGTTTAACAGTCTCCTAATTTTATCCTCCATTTTTGTCTGATTTTATTGGTAGCTCCACCGGTGGCCCAATACACAAGAGTGAGAAATCATCCACCGTTGGGTATGGGGGTCTCGTTAAAGGGGTTGTAGAGGTAAAAAAAAAATCCCTAAATAGCTTCCTTTACCTTAGTGCAGTCCTCCTTCACTTACCTCATCCTTCGATTTTGCTTTTAAATTTCCTTATTTCTTCTGAGAAATCCTCACTTCCTGTTCTTCTGTCTGTAACTCCACACAGTAATGCAAGGCTTTCTCCCTGGTGTGGAGAAAGCCTCTTGAGGGGGGAGGGGGCAAGCAGGAGTGTCAGGACACTCTCTACTTTGCAGATGAAGAAAGAAGCTGTGTGTTAGTGGGTGTCCTGACACTCCTGCTCGCCCCCTCCCCCCTCAGTTGCCTGTTACCTGAGGTGTTAATACTTGAAAACGTTGGTTTATGGAAAGGGGTTGGCCTTACGCTTCTTCATCAGCTTTTTGACAATGGGGACTTACAACCATTTAATAAACTAGCAGATAAATATAATTTGTCTAAACTATTCTACCAATACCTGCAGTTATGGCATGCTCTGAAAAGTTTTCTGTTTAAATATAATCCCCTCCCAGGTGGACAAGGGCAGCTTCTACAGCATTGGTCATCAACCCTGTCCTCAGGCCCACTAAGGGTCCTTTCACAGGTCCGTTCCGTTCGTCCGTTTTTTGGACGTCCAGTAACGGACCTCAATGCTTCCCTATGGGAGGGGATCCGTTAGCGGATGATGTCCTATTTTTCTTCCGTCCGCCCAAATGGATCGGATGAAGACGGACAGACGGTCCGTTTCCATCCGACTCCCCATAGGGGAGAGCGGAGGAGAGACGGGGCGGTCCCTGCACAGTGTGCGGGGACCGCCCCGTCCGCCAACAGCTGAGCGGAGACCCCCCCGCTGAGCTGACGGACACACGGAGCGGACCGAAAAACGGTCCGCTCCGTGTGAAAGGACCCTTACAGGCCAGGTTTGCAAGATAACTGAAATAGATCACAGGTGATATCATTTGCTGCTCAGTGATTGCAGTATTCTAGTCTGCATCTCCCCAAGGTAATACATAAAACCTGGCCTGTTAGTGGGCCCTGAGGACAGGGTTGTTGACCACTGGTCTACAGGATGCTTTAAACAGGGAATTATTGATGATATATTATGCTATACAGTACAAACAACAGTTAGTATAAATACACAGGATAGTAGTTTTGTGAGATGGTGTAGGGACTTGGATGCTCTCACTGAGACAGAGACGGAGCAAGCTCTGAAGAATTTGACCAGAGTGTCCCTATCATCCTCACAGTGGTTCACTCAGTTATTTATTATTCATAGAGCTCATTATATACCTTTTAAAGTTATATTCCTGGGGCAAAGCAACCACACCAAATTGCCCAATATGTACCACTGATACAGGAGCATTAATTCATATGATGTGGCAATGTCCTAAATTGTATGGATACTGGGAGAACATATTTGATATCTTAAACGCCTTATGTTCTACACACGTCCATTTTAATCCAACAATGGGCCAGATTCAGGTAGATGAGAGCATCTTTGCTCCAGAGTAACGCTTCTCATTTACGTTACTCTGACGACCCTTTCAGCGCAAGTACTGTTATTCACATAGCAGTTGCGCGTAAACTTGCGCCAGAGTAACGATAATGCGCTGGCGTAACCCAACGCAAGTGGAAGTGGGTGTGATCATATGTAAATGATGGGCGGAGCCCAGCGCAGAGGCTTACGTTCAGCGCATCATCCACGGAGCATGCGCAGTGAGTGCGGCTCCACTCGCCCCCTTGTGCGCATGCTCACAACTTCCGTCGGCACCACTTCCCGGGAAACGTCAGCGCAATGCCTTCCGTTGGGCGCTTAAAAGCGCAGGCGGAAACGCCATTCCGGCGCAAAAGTAGTTTCGTTTCCCCCCACCCCAGGGAAGATACTTTTGCTCAGTGATGGCTGCTCCCGCTACCCCCGAAGAGAGGCGGAACCTCAATTTTAATTCCCAGGAGGTCTCGGTCATCATATCAGCAATGGAGTCTGTTAATGAGTTACTCCATGGGAAAAAAAGCCAGAAGACCAGCCGGGAGAGAAAGCAGGGCATCCTGGAGACCATTGCTGCCAGGGTGAATGTCTTGGGGTACTCCACCCGGACTGCTTCTGACATTCAGAAAAAAATAAATGACTTGCGGCGCAAGGTCAAGGGCAAGGTGGCCACCATCAGGAGGCATGAGAGGGGCACAGGTGGTGGTCCCCCATGTCCTGTCAGCCTGACTGCAGAGGAGGAGGTGGTCGCACGCTGCCTGGACAGGGAGCAGTTGGAGGGGGTCCCTGGATATGACTCCATGGAGGAAGGCTCCAGGACAGGTAAGTGTTTTTTATCCCCTATTTGGTGTGTTGCATGTGGGGGGAGGGAGGGTACATGTGCCAAGTGTGTGGGACCACCAACATGTGTCTTCTTTGTGTCATCCACAGATGACGGAGCTGGGCCATCATCTCTTGGCGGCCAGTCCACCCCAACCTCCCAACGGGATCGTGATGATGAGCCCCTGGGTGCTGAAGAGACCGAGGTGGAGGAGGAGAGTGCCCACACCACCTCTGCAGAGGTGGTTGTGGAGGAGCCTGTCCCTGAACAGGACTTCATCTTATTGTTGGAGGAGTCCTCCTCTTCAGCAGGGCCCTCTGTCATCCCCTCCCCCATCCTCGGTAGCCCCTCAAGGGCGACTCCATCCCCACGGGGACAACCTTCTCCTGCCCCCAGGAAGGCCACCCGGAAGACCAGGGGGGTGTGTGATCTGGTCGAGGACCAGGTGCTGTTGGACCACGCCAAGCAGACCCAGCAGATGGGGGAGATTGCTGGCCACCTGGACCGGGTCGCTGACAGCCTGGGCTCCATGTCGCAGCTGCCCAGTGGTGTTCAGAACCTTGTTACCAGCCTGGGGGAGGTGCAGGCTGATGTCCGGCACCTGACAGCAGCTGTACATGCCAACACTGCTGCCATCCGGGAAGAGGGGAGGCAGCGGCAGCGTGACCAGCGGCATCAAGTCACCCGCCAGTTGAGGATGCAGGCCCAGACTAACCTCTATCTGAGCCGGATTGCAGTGGCCTTGGAGGGCATGCAGCCAAAGCTGCCCGGAGTGGCCCACCCGGGGATCAGCCTCCTCAAGATACCCCCACCACCACCCACTCCCTCCAGGCAGCTGAGGAGCCCGAGAGTGCCCCCAAGGAGGAGCCCCCGTCATCCCAGATGAGGGTTTTTTTTTGTTATTTGGTTTATATATTTTTTTTTTTTATTACTCAGGTTATGAGTTTTTTGTTATTTTTATACTCAGGTTATGAGTTTATATTTTATTTTCTTGTTCAGGTTATGAGATTTTTTATTTCTTTTGAACTGCACACGGTCAGGAGTGCAGGGGACAGTGTGAATGGTGTGTGAATGTGAGGGGGTGGCACTCCTGACAGTAAGGGGTGTCACCCTCGGCCGTGGTGGTGAAGTTAACCCCACAGCTGTATGAATGACGTGTGAAAGGTGTATGAATGGACAGTGACATCATTGGGGCCTTGACGCTGGCGTTGCTGCTCCCAAGTCCTACATGCTGGACTTGGGCTAATCCAATGCGATGTGCATGTGGTGTGTGTGATCTAGGGACATCAGTGGTGTACACGCGTGCATTGTCCGTGTGATCAATGTTTTGGTTTAGTGTCCAAAGATGCCTACGGCGAGGACCCTCCTGACTGCTCTTCCATCAGCAGACTGGTTCTCCTCTGGCAGGTGGGGACTGTGTGGGTCGGGGGTCAGGTCATCACGCATGTCAATCTGCAGGCCTTTTCTCATAGCAAAGTTGTGCAGAATGCAACATGCAGCGATGATCTGACACACAAAGGTAGGGGAATACAATAGGGTCCCCCCGGACTTATCCAGGCAGCGGAAACGGGACTTCAGGAGCCCGAATGTTTGCTCCACCACTGCACGAGTTTTGATGTGTGCTTCATTGTATTTTTTCTCTCCTCTGGTTTGGGGGTTGTGGAAAGGAGTCATTAGATGGGGTCCCAGTGCATATGCAGAGTCACCTGTAAGGGAAAAGACAGGAGGATGTTAGTCATGCATGTGCCACTTCTGATGTGCATCACGGGAGGGGATAGTCATGCCTGACTCCCATGTCACTCACCAACCAGCCAGCTGTCCCCATACATGTTCTGCTCGAATTCTGCTGGGATGGGACTCTGATTGTATATGAAGCTGTCATGGCTGGACCCGGGGTGTTTGGCACGGACGTGCCATATGAGGCGTTGGGCATCGGCTATCACCTGTACGTTGATGGAATGCCAATGCTTCCGATTGCGGTATATGTGCTCTGTGGCACTGGGGGGCTGAAGGGCCACATGTGTGCAATCAATGGCCCCCACAGTGCGTGGGAATCTGGCAATGTTGTAGAAATCTGTCATTGCCTTCAGCCGCAGCTCCTCAGTGGTTGGTCTGATGAACTGGTTGGACATGCGTCTGAGGATTGCAGGGACAACCTGGTGCACACATCTGCTTATGGAGGACTGTGACATCCCAGCCACCACTCCACTTGTACGCTGGAATGATCCACTTGCAAGGAAATGAAGTGTTGCCAGGACCTTCACCAGTGGCTGCACTGCTTGTGAGCGGTGTGTCTTGCTGGTGATGTCACCCTGCAGGGTTGTGGTTAGTTCAAGTATTGCATCTGGGCTGAATCTGAAGAGGCGATACACCTCCTCATCACCCATGCCAAAGAGGTTCATACGCGTGCGGTATATCCTCTCACGTGCCCGCCTCCTCCGTAGCGAGGGACCCAGTACTAGTCTTAGGACCACGAGTGCCCCCGGCATGTTGGCACACAGAGGTGTTGTCCTTGCAAGTGTGGTTGTTCAGCTTGCTAGTTTCGTCGGTAACGCTGCTGTAGCTGCTCTCCTGCTGACCTGTGACCGTCTGGAGTAAAGATAAAGCAGCCTTTTGTAGAAATAACTTTGCGCCGGACGGACGAGATACGCGCGGCGCATGTAGCCAGCGTATGGTGCTAATCCGTTCGTGAATTGGGAAAAATCCCTCATTTGCATATTTGCAGGGGAAATCAATAGGCGCTACTGATGCGCCAAGCGAAATTAAGCGCTGACGATACTCTGGTGTCGGAACGTTCCGCCGGTCGCAAATGGCCCGTTATTGGGCGCATCTAGTTTGGTGGGTACGGGCACATAGAAACGACGGCGCATCTTCACAGTTACGCGGCGCATATCGAAATACTCCAGCGCAAGTGTTGCTGAATCTGGCCCAATATCTTTATTAGGGATCATAACAGAGTGTATACTCCCATTAGAAATGCATGAATTGTGGTTGCAGACTTTGTACAGTATCCCACCAACAATCACTCGATGGATCAATGCTATTAAATTTAAACTTAGGAAGGCATATAAACATATAAAAATGCCCCCAAAAAAGTCAGAAAATCTGGTCTCGATGGCTAGACTCCAATTTGTCTGTGTAATTAGAAAAATATGCAACTTATTGTTATGTTGAATTACATGGTTTGTTCAATCTAATCTGGAAACTGCATGATTAATTTTCAAAAATGTTATTTTATTTTTTTGCTTTTGCTTTGTATATTTGTGTTTTGTTGCATATTGTAAAACTTTTAATAAAAGTTATATGATTCTCCAAAAAAAAAAAAAAATCTTGGTTTTGACATGACAGCACATGACTCTTTTTAAGACATATATGTTGCAGATATACTTTTTACTGTTGATGCAGACTGACTGCTTTACAATAATACATTAAGAGGGTTCCATTGGACTTTGATTGCAGATATTACATGTTCATGAAGCTTTCACATTTACATAGTAACTAGGGAATAACAACCTTAGAAGCACTTATTTCTAGGGGAAAAAAAAGATGCCTATAAATGAGCACACTTCATGTGTATGGCTACTGGGATGTACTCAACTGCTGTTTGACATGACTGATTTCCACAAAGGATTGTAGAAGATTAATTATATCTGTTTCTATGGGAGACAAAGGAGCAGGGAGCAGAACACACCTGGAAGGACTAGATCATCTGGTTAACTATGTGATGATACTGCAACTGAAACAGCATTCAGAACAACTTCTGTTAACTCAGTCATTTCATCTAACCTTTAATCCATCTATAATACAGGTTTAGTTAAAGCATGCAGCCTGTACTTTTTTTTTACTTTTATATTCACTTACACAAAAATGCACTCCCCCAGATCTAATGCCACAGGCAAATTCAGCTTCTTCTTTCATTAGCTGTACATTCAAGTCAGGCTCAGTATGGGGCAACAAGTATAAACACTGCAATATGACAGCTTTGCAGTGAACCTGTCCTTGGATCTAAAATATACATCAGCATTGACTTTTTTTTTACACCAGGCAAATAATTGTCACACAGTGTAAACATGAACAGAGCACTAATGCTGATTTCAAACAAAACCGTTTGCTCAAAAGCAGCCAACTAAAGGGATATTAAACCCAAAACCAAAATGCATGATATTGCAGCTCACTAGTCATTAAATGTGGTGGCTGTACCAGTTTTCTTTTCTTTGGCTTTTTTCTCTCTTTTCACCTCATGGATCTGGGCAGTAACACCCCACCAGTATTAGTGAGACACCACTCTGCATGAAAGAGCACAAAGGCACAGCAGACAGCTGCATTCTCCATTTGGGGAGGAGGGTAGTATTAAAAGTATTAGATTTAAATACACTAGCAGAATAAAGCCAAACTCCAGCAATTTTTTTATAATCAGTTATAGCAAACAGTTTTTTTTTATTATTCCTTTTTGGATAAAGGTTTTGCATCAATACATTTAAAGCTGATTATTTTAACCCTCCCTGTTAGGGTTAAATGTTTTTTTTTTTCATCCATGTAAACTGATAAATTTTGCTAGAGAGCTGTATTTTTGAAAACAGGCTTGATAACTGGATCACCAGATAAACAAAATAAAAAAAAACTATACATATATATATATATTAATATATATATATATATATATATATATATATATATATATATATATATATATATATATATATATATATATATATATATATACACATATATATATGTATATATATATGTATATATATATATATATATATTAATACAGCCATTACATCTAAGAATTGGTAAGATAATGTTTGCTTTTGGGTTTGATCCTACTCTAAAAATTGTAGTTGCTATAGTCAGGGCCGCTAAAAGGTGGGGACCACCAGTCCTTCTGTAGGGGGCCCAGGCACACAGAGGGGCCCGAACAGCAGGAGGAATCAGTGCGGTTGGGGCAGAGTGGCAATTACAGAAGAATGCCCTGTGTGGCTCTCTGCAGCAGCCGGAAGCCAGTTTCTCCCAATCCTGACGATTTTTCAGCTCCTGCAGGGAGAGACACAGACACAGGGCATCGTTCCTGTAATTGCTTGCCTGACACTGATCCCCCTCCCTTTTCTGCCTTCTTCTGATCATCCCCCCATGTGCCCCCCTGTCACTGTGATGACAATTATAAAAGGGCTAATTCACATGCGTTCTCTGTTATGTTTGTGTCCACTAATAATGATTTTTGTGTATTTTTGGTGAAAATATGGTCTTGATATATTCCTGGGGAGGGGCCCTGCCAGGTAGGCTGTATGGGGCCCCGTGATTTCTAACAGCAGCCCTGACTATAGTGCTTGTTAGAAGACATTAGACTTAAAACCCCCGTCAGACTGACTTTTTCCATCAGAAATTCCGACCATGTGTATGCCCCATCGGCGTAATTCCATTGGAAATTCCGATGAATTCCATTGGAGTTTACATAGAGAACATGTTCAATTTTACTCCGATGGAATTTCATCTGAATTCCGATGTGAATTTGGTCGGACAAAGGTCCGTGTGTACAGGGCATTCGATTTCTGCTTTTGTCTAACGAACACTATAGTTACTACAATATTTAGAGCAGGATTAAACCCAAAAGCAAACATTATATTACATCTTACTAATTCTTATGCCCCGTACACACGATCAGAATTTCCGATGGAAAAAGTCCAACTGACTTTTTCCATCGGAAATTCCGACCGTGTATATGCCCCATCTGACTTTTTTCATTTAGATAGAGAACATGTTCTCTTTTACCGTTGGAATTCCAATGTGATTTTGGCCGGTCAAAAGTCTGACCGTGTGAACGGGGCATTAGATGTAATGGCTGTATTCATTTTTTTAGGCTTTCTTCTATTTTTATCTGGTGATCCAGTACACTACTGTATATTCATGTCCCAAGACCATTTAAGGATCCTCACTCAGGATCCTAACAAGGCATTAGCATTGGATACAAAATCACAATAACTTTGGCCGGTTGCTTGATAGATGTTAAAGTTAAACTCCAGGCAAAGAGCTAAATACAAAAGAAAAACCTATAAGAATTGTTTAACTTGTCAAAGGATTTTCATTTCTGTCCATCCAGTTCTGAAAAAATGCAGCTCTGTCACACCATACAGTACTATCTGGCATGGAGGAGCCCTTGTTTGCCTCCACTGAAAGCAAGGAACCGCCATACAATGATCACATCTTTGGTGGTCCCTGCTAAGCTGGCCAAATCTTAATCAGTTTATGTCAAGCTTAAAACTTGCAGTTCTCCTTTCGAGCCATGACCTGTGACTGGACATTAAAGGTGAAGCAGCAAGCTGAAGAGAACACCTCGCTCACTTTTTTCGTCTCTCGTCTCTGGTATCCTACTCCTTGTACTGCTGCACAACTAGTAAGCTCCTTTTCCCATCCAGAGTGAGTGAGTAAAGAATTTATATAGCGCAGCACATGCAAACTAAATCGCCTCTGGACGCTCGTTGTTCCTGTCTCCTTTGTCATCAAAAGAGATGAGTTTTGACCTTTCTTCTGAAGGCCAAGTGGTTCTCCTCCAACCGAATGCTGGTTGGTAAAGTGTTCCATAGTCTAGGACCTTGGAGCGCAAATCTTCTTTCTCCTTTGGACTTGTATTTGGCTTTGGGTATCAGGAGCAGATTTTGGTTGGTGGATCGCAGAACGCGATTGGGATTGTGAGCTTTTATTTTTTCGCATAGATATTGGGAGGCCTTCCCATGAATGCATTTATGCGTCAAGACAGAGTGCTTTAAAAGTAACTTTGTCTTTTACTGGCAACCAGTGATGCCGCGTACACACGGCAGAGAAACTCGGTTTCTGCCGAGAACCTTGGCCATGTGTACGGGGCTTGAAGGGTTCTCAGCGAAGGTGAGATTGATTCCAATGTTTTTTTCCCAGTCACAAGTCTAGCGCCCGTATTTTGAACGAACTTGCAGATGAGAGATTTGGTACTTTGGGAGTCCGAGGTAAAGGGCATTTGCATAGTCAAGTCTGGAGTTGATAATTTTTCCCACCACGACTGCTATGTCTTCTTTAGGAATAAATGGAATAAGTCTGCGTAGTAGGCGGACAGGGACAGGGAGTTCAATTCAAAGTATTTACACTGCATGAAGAAATAAAGCTCAGTTTTAAACCACTCAATTCTCTGTAGTTGCCACAGATTAAGGTTATTATTTTTTTTTCTACCAGATTTTCAGCACTTTCACCACATAACTAAGTAGCGATATAGTTGCACAAATGTTAAATTGCATTAATTTGCATAATGAAGTTCTTCCTAGCCCTTTACTCTAACGCCCCTACCCCATCACATTCTCATCCTTTTGTCACTACTATATTTTCAGCTGCTAGGCACAAAGAAAGTTTCAGTTATGGAAGAGTATGTAACATACCTCTCTTCCTCTCATGCAACGACCCTGGTGTTTGGAGAATGACCCAGCACTCTCACTTAGAGGTGAGCCCTGAAGAAAGGGTTGCAATGCTTCTTTTTGCTCTGCGTGGGCCACTAAATTAACCTTATTTTTAACTTTAATTGTATTCACTGTCATCAAATTTAGGGATTTGGGGTTGTAACTGGTTATGATAACTTGGTACACTGTGCACTAGTCAGAACTAGTTCAGATTAACTGATACATGTAAGATCTAATTGTTCCAAAAGTTGTCTATTTTTTCTAAAGCATGGTGGGAATAGCAGTATCATTGACAGAAGTATAACCTAAAGAACATAGTCAATTCTGTTGAGGTTACCAATATGTAGCTAAATCCTACCTATAGCATTCAGATAGTATTTAGCAGTACCTTAAGTCTGAGACACTTCATTAAATTGTATTCAAAGCCCTATAATTACATGAAGCTGTGAAAAGGATTGATCAGATCAACTGTAGTTCATTAGCAGTGCAGATAAAGAGAGGAAAATCTTGGGCGCTGACTGGCCTTTAGTAAAGAATTCTAATCAAAAGGGTTTTTTTCCTCCTCAGTGTGATCATTATTCAGTGAATGAGGTTTCATTTACTGGCAATCTCATCCAATTGCCAAAAGCATACAGAAAAATCAGATATTATTCCTATAGTACATGATATAAAGTGTAATCCTCGAGTGCATAGACTTTAAAATATTTCTGCATTAAGTCCCAATTTACACTAGGTAAAATATGGATTTAGTTAACTTCAAATGTAAGATATACTAGCAAAAGTGTGCCTATTTTATCAAAGATCAGAAATGTAGAACAGAAGCACTACAATGTATAAATAATATTCACATGGGAATTTTACACTGAAATAATATTGGTAACGTATTGGTTAAGTAGGTGTAACCCTATCTAAGTGGCATTTAGTTTGCTTAAAGAGGAACTTCACTCCTGCTGTTTTGCGAAGTTGTCCTCAATTCACATATTTGCTTTCCCACCAAATCCAGCATTGTCCTGCTGTAATGCATTGCTAAGCTGCTACAGCCTGGGTCCTGCATCATTCTTCTTCTGACCTCATCGGAAGCTGGATTGCTCTTCCAGCGGCAGGGTCGTCTAAGGTCTCAAAGACTATACCATCATCACAATGTCAGAATAGTGGGATAAAGGATAATGTTGTTAAAAAAAAAAAAAAAAAAAGTTGAAGGGGGCATGAAAGTACCAGATGTGGTTTGAACATTTCTGGAGATGATATGGGCTTTGACAACAGCTATGTTTGAAATTATCTTATTTTTCGCTCCATAAGATGCACTTTTTTCCCCCCAAAAAAGGAGGGGAAATGCCTGTGCGTCTTATGGAGTGAATACTGACCAACCGCCGCCATGTTACAATATCGGGACACCTCCCCTCTCATTTCCTCGCTATGTCTTCTGGGTAATGTACTGTAGGCCGGCTGAGGTTCATGTCACTGGCGCATTCGCAGTGATGATTTTTTATCCCTGATCAGTGACATCAGACGCCGAGCGAGGGATACAAGAGGTCGGCATCTCCAACGTGTCATCTGTTGGAGTGACCATGCAATGGGTGTACATGGCAACCGATATTTAGTCATTCTCAGGTCTTTCTTTATTACACTGCACCTGCAGTGCTGTGCCATGGTGAATTTGTTATAAGATGGTGATATTTCATATTTATTGTACAGTATATAGCCTGAATTTGATGACAGGGCGATATTTGTTTGTTGCCTGGAAGCTGTCTGGCACACTTGATAGATGCCTATTTTTAGGCATCAGCTTTGATTGGTTGTGTAAGTTACAACCTATAGTATATTAATTGGGGATGTGGGCATCCTCTCCTGCACTTCAAATCAGCAGCATTTGGTGCAGAATATATTTTTTCTTGTTTTCCTCCTCTAAAACCTAGGTGCGTCTTATGGTCAGGTGCGTCTTATGGAGCGAAAAATACAGTATATTAAAATGTTAAAGCTTAGATGAGATTTCCATGTTTGGGTTTACATATATTTTGATAGCCTGGAACTGCTGCAGCATAAATACCGTATTTACCATATTTCCCGCGCCAAGTTTGAATACTGCGCCTGCATATACCGAGCGCAGTACACTCGTGTATAGCCGGGCAGGCTCGGCTCCTCTCGCGCTTACGTCCTGTACGTCCAGGATGTGAGTGCGAGAGGAGCCGAGCCTGCCCGACTATACACGAGTGTACTGCGCTCGGTATATGCAGGCGCAGTATTCAAACTCGGCGCGGGAAAGCGGGGATCGAGCGGGGAGGGCGCCGCAGAAGGACGCCGGACCCGACGAAGAGGACACCCGAAGCCGCCAATGGACGCCGCGCAAGAAACCAAAACTGTATGTACAAAAATATTTTTTCCACAGGAATGGGGGCCACTTTAGGGGTGCGCGCTATACGCGGGAGCGCGCTATACCCCGATAAATATGGTACGTGTATATAAGGACTTGTATCTCTAGCCAAAATATGAACTTTCTGTAATTGAAGAATCTATGAAAGCACAGATATCTGCTCTAGGCCGAAACCTGTATTATATGTTTTTTATTATCCCATTGCTTTACTTTCAATAACCATAGCATATTCTCAAATACAACCCCTGCTATACTGATCGAAAGATCAAACCAGCTGAATAGGGCAGCTCTGACCTCAATGTCTATGATCACTGTTGTATCCCAGAAGGCACAGCAATATGAAACAAATTGCCAGTTGACTTTCTGTAGACTTCTGTATATTTCAGAACTCTACTTTCTTTGTAGGAACTCTCTCCTTCAATTTTTTTTATCTATGTCTCAAGCGGAGTACAGAAGAATGGAATGGTACTGCAATGGTCACTATATAAAGCTCTATGCTTTAATACAACACAGCTGTTTATTTTATCTACCAGGTGGTAATTTTGAAAACTATTAGGACTACTATCAAAAAAAAAAATGTATCCGTATCCTACTGCTATGTATATTGAGCCTATTATCTGATATTTAGTTATTCAGTTTGTGCATTTTAGGGACTAACAAAATAATGCTCTTAGTCATGCGTTTAATCATCTAATTTAACATAATTTTTGCAGTACTCCCAGACAACACTCACCTAGTTGCTTTTCTTTGTTTTAGGTTAGCACAAGGGAAAATATGTCTGCATTTTGAAAATCATAATGGAAAAATATTGTCTCGTCTGCTTTTAGTGTACATGAAATGCCATGTTTTTATGCTGAGCAGTACTAATGCCGAAGGTTTCTTAAAGAAAGATCAACATGCAACTTCACTTCTCATCACTATACCACCTATTTCCACTCACTTTCTTACTTTTTCCTATAAAGGTGGACATCCACCATGCAATCTGATTGTACAATCTCCTATTCATCTCTCATCAACTATTTAATGCAAGGGCCTACCTGATTTGATACAATTGTTTTGGATTGTTCAGGTGGGTCCTCCTAATCCATAGTTTTGGTAAATCCAAAGGAGATTGTACAATCAGATTGCATAAGCCCCATACACACAGGCTGAATGTCAGGTGACATTTGGCCCTTGTGTAAAGCCATCAGTTTGGCCAGCTTCCCAACCGACTCCCGATCAGCGCTCAGCCAATGGCGGAGAATGCTAACCAGTGTGTTCTAGTGTTGGGGTCGTCCCAGTGTTAGAACACAACAGCTCAGTGGGGGAGATTGTTGTACTAATATCAGAACGTTAGTACAGCAGCTTCGACCGGAGATGTCAGTTTTAGTAGTGTGCAGTCAGGCAATAGTGTATGGCCATCATATACAAGTACATGGGAGGGAGACATGCAGCTGTCATTGTTCTTGTAATCCAGATCAGGGAGGGGGAGGTTGTGAACACACCAATTTCACTTTCAGTCCGCATTCACACAGCACAATGGGAGCACATGGTTTTTGGTGTGTTTTTCCCATGACACGCATAGGGCAGCCCATTGATTTCAACACAGAAAAGTAGCTCAAGGGTCATTTTGGCATGTTGTGGTTTACACATTTTTACTGTGCATTTATCGTGAATTTTTGCACTTAACAAAATGCGTGTTTCCTTCCTTGTTTAGGGTGCAGTTAACAGTTAAAAGTACCAAAAGCGCAACTAATTCGTTTTAGATGTATAATATACAATCTGACTGTACAAACTCTTTTTAGATGTACCAAAACTATGGAATAGATGGACACACCTATCTATGCAATCAGGCAGGCCTTTGCATTATGTAGTTGATGGTGGATCTAAAGGAGATTGTACAATCAGATTTTATTATTTATAGTAATCTTTGCAAACTTCCAGGACATACTTCTCCTGTTTTCAGTACTACAGCTCTGCTCCACATAAGGGAGTTATGAAATTACTCATCTCCTGCACACTCTGCCAAATAAACAAACTAAGCAAGAAGTAGGTACAAAACAATTGATGGCTGTGTATAGAGGGAAAATGGTGCTCGCTGACCATGTCTGATTTGAAAAATCATAAAAATGCAGAGGTAAGTGGGAGCAATCTCCTGGAGGGGGAAGGCAGGTGTAGGATATGTGTTAAAAGAGAAACATGGGATTCATTAACCACTTCAGCCCGAGAAGATTTGGTTGCCCAATGACTGGGCCATTTTTTGCGATTCGGCACTGCGTCGTTTTAACTGACAATTGCACCCAAACAAAATTGACATATTTATTTCCCACAAATAGCGCATTCTTTTGGTATTTGATAATCTGTTGTTTTTTTGTTTTTTGCGCTATAAACAGAGAAAGAACGAAAATTTTGAAAAAAATAAATATTTTTTTTTTACTTTTTGCTATAATAAATATCCCCAAGAAATATCCAAAAGATTTATTTTTTCCTTCAGTTTTTGGTAAATAAAAAAATCACAATAAGCGTATATTGATTGGTTTGCGCAAAAGTTATAGCGTCTACAAAATAGGGGATAGTTTTATGGCATTTTCCTTATCACTTTTTTTTACTAGTAATGGCGACAATCTGTCATTTTTATTGGGACTGCGACATAATGGCGGACACATCAGACACTTTTGACACCATTTTGGGACCATTGTCATTTATAACGCGATCAGTGCTATAAAAATGCACTAATTACTTTGTAAATTACACTGGCAGGGAAGGGATTAACCACTAGAGAGCCAGGAAGGGGTTAAGTGTGTCCTAGGGAGTGATTCTAACTGTGGGGGAGGGTTGGGCTACGAGTGACACGACAGTGATCACTGCTCCTGATGACAGGGAGCAGTAGATCACTGTCCTTTCACTAGGCAGAACAGGGAAATGCCTTGTTTGCATCTCCCCCTTCTGCAGCTCCATGACACGATCTTGGGACACCAGCGAAAATCGAGTCCTCGTGTCCCGCGGGCACATTCATGGAGCCCGCATGGTGGCAATTCAAGGCAACGTACAGGTACATTGCTTTGCGCAGCCGTGCCATTCTGCCAACGTATTTAGTTGTTAGGCGGTGGGCAAGTGGTTAAAATAAATATAAATTATATACTTGTCACAGTTGAGCAGAACAAACTGCACTCCTGTGATCAATAGGAGAAGTACAACCAAAAAGCTTTCATTATACTGCTCCTTTTAATGAGGTTAGCCGCTTTTTCTCTTTTTTCCCAAAAATACCAGGATGGATAATAGAGTTTTCTATAGCAGACTGGAGACTGAGGTAAGTCTGTTTTAGAACATAAAGAAAACTTTTTCTTATCTGCAACAGAGGTACATTAATGGTATATTGGTACACAGGGAAGCTGTAATTTAAAAAAAATGTGAACTTAGGGCTCTTTCACACGTCCGTTCAGTTTTTTAGATCAGTTTTTTCCCCCTTCAGTTGATCCGTTTTTTCATCCGTTTTTCGTCCGTTTTCCGTCCGTTTACAGCCGTTTCCGTTCCGTTTTCCGTCCGTTTTGCATCAGTTTTTTTCATCCGTTTTTTCATCCGTGTTTTTTTTTTTTTAGAACGTTTTTTTTTTTTACATATTTTGATGAAAAACTGACGTTAGCGGATCGGATGGTAAACGGATCATCCGCTAACGTCCGTTTTTTGTCCGTTCCGTTTTTTTGACGGAAGAAAAATAGGGTTTTCTTCCGTCCAAAAAAACGGAGCTTACCGCAGACGGATGTTAACGGACGTTAGCGGATGCTCATTCGCTAACGGACGCTAACCCATAGGGAAGCATTGAGGTCCGTTAACGGACGTCCAAAAAACGGACAAACTGAACGGACATGTGAAAGAGCCCTTAGCCTTTAAAAGCAAGAGGATTTATAGTTAAATCTGCTTACAAAACACAACTTAATATGCTTCAAATAGGTCTTTATACTGGTGAGTAATATAGAAATTCACTCTACAAAAATGCTGTTTGTGTATTTATAAAAAAACAAAGTGAACCAGCAAACATTTCTGTTTTCCAGGAGGCTATTGTGTCAATTTCCTTTACGATTGTCAGTTATTATAAATAAGGCCTACCCTATGCATGCTCCCTGTTTTGTCTGCCACAATCATTTTCATTATTTAATGCATGTTGTATTGAAATTCATGTTCACCAATAGCAATGCGACAACCATCACAATCTCAAATTACCAACTTCGCAAAAGGAAACCACTTCATCTACACAAATTAAATTATGCCATAAGTTTCCTTAAGTATTACGTGTTGTCCATTTCATACAATTTCACTATGGAAGAAAAGCCCATTAGAAGTGTTATGACTCAAATATCCATAAAAAATATAAGGTGATTCTACTCCAGTCTCTCAAAATTCAACCTTGCAAGTTCATGGAGTTTCCTCGACTATTCTCAAAATTTGGTGACCTCAAATTTCAAGTTTAGTTGAATATAATGCAATGGACTTCCACTAAGTGTTAATGTCACTGCTTATACATTCTAAGTCAGGGTTTCTCAAACTACGGCCCTCCAGCTGTTGTAGAACTACACATCCCATGAGGCATGTTAAAAATCTGACATTCACAGACATGACTCGGGCATACTGGGAATTGTAGTTCCTGAACAACTGGAGAGCCATAGTTTAAAGACCCATGTTCTAAGTGATCTGTTTAGCAGGAGAGGTGATGGCTGGCAGAGGTGGCTATGCTACCAGAAACTGTGAAATAACCACAGCCCAAAGAGGAGATTAACTAAAACCAAAGCAGAAAGAATTTGGTGCAGAGGTGCATAGTCACCCATCAGGTCACCCATCAGGTTCTGACTTGAGCTTGTTTAAATAAAGCCTGCCATAGATGGCTAGAATCTCGCCTTTTCCAGAGATTTAACTACCTCTGGCTGTATCTTTTTACCAAATTTGGCCTCTGTTCCAGCCATGGCCGTACTGTGAGTGACCACTATTGTTGTCTGGGGTGTTGGTCCAACCCCAGGCCAAGGGTGGCAGCAGTAGAGTCAGGGTGTATTTGGAGTTTTTCCATTAGTTTGGGGTCGTCATCGCCGATCCTGGTCTGCAGGCCCACCACCTCCCGTGTGGGTCCCTCATGGCTAGGGGTGCATGTTCCTGGCTCCGGGACCACGTTGGTCCGGGGTTGTGATCTACTAAGTAGGCCCGGTAGTCAGACTGGGTCTACAATTGCAGAGTGGTCCAGTGCTGTCCATCTTGAGGGAGGAAGCCACCTGATGAAGCACCTGTCTTGGAGAGCACAGAGCAAGTCTGGTATCTCAGGAGAGGCCTTGAACTTCATCGAAGGTTGCACGATTGCTGAAAGGCTGAGTGATGTCAGTTTTGAGTTCACAAGTTTATTCAAGAGAGATCCAGGTGCTTAATCCTGTGTTGAGAAGGATTCTGGATCGAATACATCTTCACCTTTGGGAAGTTCTGTGGCAGAGACCTTGCTAAAGTTTCCATGTGTGACATTCTGGCTGCTAGGCTGGTGAGAGAGGCCTATCCAGGTGCACAATACCCACTCTGGCTAGAGTGGCGACGAAAGTTACATTGCTGGAAGCAGGATTGTTTTCCAACAAAGTTTTACACCTGAACCTACTACATATTATCCTTCTACCTCTTCAGCTATTACTTTTATTCTTCTACCCTTTTGGGTAATAAAGCAAAGAAAAACACACCTAAAGTGTGGACATTGCAGTTCTTCTCAACTCTCATCGTATACCCTAGGCGGCGAAAGAAATAGAGGTAACATGCCACCCAAAACTAACCAGCAGCTCCTTCGGGGGTAGTGCTTCACTATCTATAATAAACATTTTTATTTAATCCACTAATTGAATTTTAAATATAATTGTAAAGCTCCTCCCATATTTGACACAGGACAGTTTGGAGCATAAGCATTTTTTTTTTGCAACTGTAGAAATACGCAGGATTGATCTTCCAGCTGCATGAAAGCTTTCATGTAAGATACCATGGTGCCAGCTGTTCAATGCAGAACTTGTGTACAAAAATCAGTCAGCCAAGTATAAAAACAAAACCACTAAGGGCCTTTTTTTATTCCCTTTGAACTGTCATTGCTACAGAGAAAATCATGCAGCCTAGGAGCAAAATGCAGAGCTGTGGGCATTGGTGTGCGTGTCTTGTATTTAAGGAAAAGAATAATTAAATAAAACTGTGTGGCTCCTCCACACAGAAACAGGCTAGAATTCGACAGCTCACATCTCTTCACGAAGGAATGATCAACGCTCCTTCTGTTACTAAACATGTTCACATTATTTAATAGGGCAGTGCAGAGTACAATGGCGATGTGCAAACAACCCATAGTAATCATTCAGAAATTCTATTTCACTGATATGCTACAGCACGTTTTTTTTCTAATTCCTTCTGTTATCGTAACAGGATCCAGCATCAGCTCTCTGTACAAGAGGTATGTATTCATTTTTTTGGTAATTTTTATTTCCTACCCACCCCATCCATGTCATTGCAGCAGCCTCTGTTCTTGTCTTTGACAATCAATACATGCAAAAATATTGAATGCTTGTGTCCCCCACAATGTTCTGTGTTTCCTTCCTCAGACTCTTATGTCGCTGCTGAGTCTTGTAGTGACATACAAATTTGAAAGAAAGCTCTAGGGTGCATGAAAGTGGACACTGGTATGACACTTCTGGAAGTTTCAAATGCTAAAGTCACTGCCAAAGGCTGACGCTCTGGACACAGGCCAACAGATATACAAGCATACAACCTCCTCTCTTCCAGGGGACTGACAATTTAATTTCCTTTGATATCTACCAGGGTCTCTTTAAAACATAGAGCTACTAGTAGGCATTAAGTGCAGATTTTGTTACCTACTATATGCCCAAATATTGTGCTATTCTGAATTAGTAAAGCTATGTTAAGTGTCAGAGCGTTCCTGCGTCCTCCAACCATGTTTCTTATGGTCTTATCATTATGCTGCACCTTAAAGTGAAAGAAAAGTCTAATTATAACTATTCTAAATAACCCCACCACCCATCCCACCTACCATGTATAAAAAAAAAAAAAAAAAGATTTGTATATTCACCTATTTTATTCTACTGTTTGGTCATGTGACAGTTAGGCCGCGTACACACGATCAAATCTATCTGCTGGAAACGGTCGGCCCGACCGTCCCAGCAGACAGATTCGACCGTGTGTACTGGCGAGCCGACGGATTTGGCCACCCGACAGATTTCAAAGCATGCTTTGAAATCTGTCGGCTGGGAACCCGTCCGCCCGACATGTCTGCTGGTTAGTACGCTAACCAGCAGACATGTCTTCTCGCACACGCGCCAAATGGTTTTGACGCATGCGCGGAAGTGTTTTACTTCCTGGTGCTGTGGCGTGGTGGCGCTACGTCACCTCGCGGTCTGGCGGCGGGGATCTTGGTTTGATCGTGTGTACACGATCAAACCAATATGTCCCCAGCAGACAGATTTGTTCAAATCGGTCGGCCCGACCGATTTGAACAAATCTGTCTGCTCGTGTGTACGCGGCCTTAGGGTCTACTGTAGGGGAGCACAGACAATAACAGGGCTATGGGAGCCTATGGATGACAGCAGGGCTTCCAGAAATCACGGCTGTTGTTGCGTGTTCTCTTGCACAGGTAGGTTCATGTGACAGTCTGAAGCGGACTGAAAATAGGCAAGTACACAAATCCTCTTTTGTACATGTTAGGCAGGATAGGTGGAAAGAAGGGGAAGGATTTTTTTTTGGGAATAGCGTTTTCTTCTACTTTAAATCAGAACTGAATGCAAAACCTTTATTTTGAATAAGGTAGAGGGGTAGTGAGATGTGTGTTTTTTTTTGCCATCCGTGTCCCACTAGGGAGATTTCACTAAACTTCATGTCCCACAGCCAGGACAGGTAGTGTGAGGAAATCCTTCCAAAATTTGAGAAATTCATGGCAGACTTCATAACTAGTGTCCCACTAGGGAGATTTCACTAAATTTCATGTCCCATAGCCAGAACAGGAAGTGTGAGAAAATCCTTCCAAAATTAGAGAAATCCATGGCAGTCTTCATAACTAGTGTAGCCACTGAAAGATAAAGATTTCTCCTCAGCACCTGTTAGCTGACCACTTAAACTTTGGTCACCAGGACAATTAGAGAGGGTAAATCTCCCTGCTGAAGGCACAGATGGCAATAAAAAGGACAGCTGTTCTAATCCTTCTCCACTTCAGCAAAAACAGAGAAAAGTTTGCCTTTAGTTAAGCCAGATACACAAGTACTGAAAAGCTGACTTTAAGTGCATGTTTACTGTTGTCTGTTCACTGGTCTCGCTGCCAAACAGTCTTGCTGGAAATCCAGCATTCAATCAGCCCTTGAAGCCAATTACTGCAAGCACTGATCTGTGTATTCTGGCAGGCGGAGCATCTCTGTCAGACTACAATCACATAGCAGGAGAGATCCCCCATATCATGCATCACCATGTTAATGTGAGGATCTGTCTTATTTTTTTTCCAACCTGCTGGTGAAATAAATAAAAAAAAAGGAAAGCTTTGATTTACATGTTAAAGCAAACCTGTGCAAAGAAACAAGTTTATTTTAGAGCTCCTCACTGATACTGAAATATGTGGCATATACCGTATGGCAAAATACACTGCATAGCATGGTCATTATATTAAAGCACTCAGAATATTTTATATCGGCATGGCAGCATGTACTACAGTTAGAAATATTCTGATGTCAGAATGAACATGCTTTGTATCCTGGCTCTTGGGACAACATTGAACTCACTCTGTTTTAAATTAAGCTCTTCCTACAAATTCTGTGTATGTTCGATTAGCTGGAAAACCATGTTGCTTGTTAGAGAATTTAGAAGATGCTATACAATTCCCATTCATGCATAGTCACAGTAGCATTCTTATGCCCACAGGGGAAATTTCCTATTTCTTTTCATTTTGTCAACATATTCAGAGAGCATATGGTCATGCTTGTTTAAATTCAGAGAATGTTGTCTGTGTGTGAAGTTTATGCAGCTTAATATAACACATAATAAGTGGTTTAACAGTCCTGGATTCAGTAAGCCCTGCTTTTGCTGGTTAACATCTTCTGGTTTACCCATTTGTTAAATCAAATCTATGTTTACTCCAGTGCAAGGACTTTTTTTTTCTTTTTTTAACTGTGGTCTTGGATTTCTGCATTGTACCATCTAAATTAATGCTATGCTCTTCTCCTTCATATACAACCATTTTCAAACCTCCTATTTTATATATATATATATATATATATATATATATATATATATATATATATATATAGATAGATCTATCAATATCTATATATATAGATCTATATCTATCTATCTATCTATATATCTATATATATATATATATATATATATATATATATATATATATATAGAGAGAGAGAGAGAGAGAGATAGATATATCTATCTATATATATATATAAATTCCTTTCAGCATATTACCATCTTTTGGCTCTATTCCCAGTCCTGATGTGTAAAGCAGACATTAGGCAGAAAGCTCAGCTAGCTTCTTGCTTTATGTGCTCTCTTTTGAAGTACTAGCATCCCCTGAGAGTCTCCGCTTTCTTAAACGCTGGACAGCCAGTAGGATAGCATAGGGAAGCGACTAGACAGATGAAAAGTAGCAAGTCAAGGCCAAAGTTTTTGATATCCTTCTAAGCAATTTAACCAATGGCACACGGAATTATAGCAAGCGAACATACATTTTAAAAAGACAGTATTTAAAATCATAATATTCACAGGGCATGGTAACAGGTGTGTTTTAATGCCCTCCCCATGTCCCCAGTAACAAATACTCAAACTTTGCTTCTCTATTCAGCTGCCAGGAGTGTAGTAAGGAAACCCTCTGGAAGTTTTGAATTGGTCTAACCGGGGCTTACATGGTTCTGTAAGAGCTTATATAAGGCAGTCTTGCCCTTACCCATGTCACAGCACTGGACCAATCACTAAGCATCACCACCGTCACATGGGAAAAGTCACGTGCTCCTCTCTATTCACAATTATATATTTGTTCTTTGCTCTCTGTGGTTGAACAGAGCAGTGTGGGCGTGAAGGAAAGGCAATTATATGCTGTTGGAGGAGGAGACATTAATGTAAACATGTTGCTCTATAAACCAAGCTAATTGTCTGTCCTGGGAAACAAGTATTTGTCCCCTTCATGTTATCTCGGGCACTGGTCCGCTCACCGCCCTCTGTGAATCTTCCTGACTTTGTTGCTGAAAGTGCTGTCCCCACCAATAGGAGCTGCCCCCCCATATTACAGGCAGTAGACACTCAAATACTAAAAGTTGAAGTAAAGAGGGGGCAGAAGGATCAGGCCAGCTAGGTCATGTGACCATGGCTTTTAGGTGAGAAAAATGGGTATTTTTTTTACACCTGCAGTTAAAAAAAGGGGAGGTATTTTGGTAGGAGGGGCGTTGTTAATATCCTGTAATTGGGCTTAAAAAAAAGTCAATTATTTATTTTGCTGCAGAGTAAATGTATGAAATTATCTAAAAAGTGTTTAAAGCAGAGTTCCACCCAAAAATGTAACTTCCGCTTTAAGCACTCCTCACCCCCTTACATGCCAAATTATTTTTTTTGGGGTGGGGGCTTCAGTAGGAGGGGGACTTCCTGTCTCACTTCCTACTTCCGCCCAGGGACTGCCTCGTGACTCCTCCTCTCGCCTTAGACGGCCCTTCCCTCTAGGCGATCTCCTGGGACACGTGACAGGTCCCAGGATATCGCCTTTCCACTCAGGGTACACAGCGCATGCACAGAGCGTGCCCGGCCATGAAGCCAAAAGCTGTCACGGCCGGGTGCCGACAGAGTGAATGGAGGCGCAAAGAGGGGGAAGACATGCCGCTGGACCATGGAGCAGGTAAGTGTCTGTTTATTAAAAGTCAGCAGCTATACTTTTTGTAGCTGTTGACATTCAATAAACCTAAAAAAGGCTGGAACTCCTCTTTAAAATAAAGTTGCTCATAAAGTTGATTAGGGCTACAATAACTGTCTATTAGAATATTCAGTCTTAGTTTTCAACATAGCTAGTTGCTATTAGTCCATATTTGAGATATAATAATAATAAAAAAAGTTTTGTTGAAGAAAATATTTGTGCAATTCTTCCATTTATTTCCAGATCATTCTAGACTGTTCCTATTCACAGTAGCAGCAAGTATGTGTTATGTATGTGGTGCCATGATCTGTCCTCTTATGTGTTTATGTTAGGACAGGCTAGGGCTGTGTGCTACATACAGATAAAGAGAAGCAGGACAACGGAGAGAGCAAAGTTCATTAAACGCAGGAAGCAAGGTGAATATATAGGATACTGATTTAGACAATTTGCTGAGTTAACTTAGAATAAGACTTTCACATATGGCTACTACAGCACAATAATGGCTGTGTAGTATAATTAGCTTGCATACAGATTAAACATAACATTTCATGTAGGATATAAATATTACATGTTTATTTTTGTTACATGAAAAATCTTTAGATTCAGTGCAGGTGCTTTGTGCAAAGCTTAGCGCACAACCTTACACAGCTGTCTCTTCTTATTCATCTTAAGGGGTAGCAGTACACAGCAGCAGGTCCTGTGGGAGGAATGTCGGCTTTGCATGCTGTACAGTCATGTGCATGAAGCCTAAAACTGACCATGGATGATTATTATTATTAAAAAACTGATTTTTCTATCCACACAAACCAGGTAGATGGCATAATTCCCCATCCTGACATTGTAGTCTAAGGCCGCGTACACACGAGGGGATATGTCCGCTGAAAACGGTCCGATGGACCGTTTCAGCAGACATCTCCGCTCGTGTGTATGGGCTAGCGGACAGATTTCTCCACCCGACAGATTTCAAAGCATGCTTTGAAATCTATCCGGTGGGGATCTGTCCGCCCGACATGTCTGCTGGTTAGTACACTTACCAGCAGACATGTCGGCCCCCACCGCCGCCGCGCCGCTGCCGAATGGATTCGGCGCAAGCGCGGAAGTGTTTTACTTCCTGGTGCGGTGACGTTGCGGTGACGCGGCGGCGTCAACGTCACCGCCGCGTCACCGCCACGTCACCGCGCCTTCCGGCGGCGGGGAATTTGATCCGATGGTGTGTACACGCCATCGGATCAAACTCCCGATCGGACATATCCGATGGAAATGGTCCGCGGACCGTTTTCATCGGATATATCCGATCGTGTGTACGCCGCCTAACAGTGGGGCGTGGCACTGTCAAAGTACATTGGCCAGTGACTGTAGTTGCTGATTAAAAAAACATGTCCCAATTTGTCTGTTCATCAGAGGTCAATCTTACGCCGTATACAGACGGTCGGAATTTCAGATGAAAAAGGTCAGACGGAATTTTTCCATTAGATATTCCGACCGTGTGTATGCCCCATCTGACTAATTCTGTCGGAAATTCCGAATGACTTAGAAAGAGAACATGTTCTCTTTTTTCCAGATGGAAAAAGATTCTATCAGAAATTCCATTGGTCTGTATAGAATTCCGACAGAGAAAAAATCATGCATGCTCGGAAGCAATAAACTAAAATTTTCTAGGCTTGTTGTAGCGTTGTACGTCACTGCGTTTTTGACGGTCAGAATTTTACGTTTGCGTGTATGCAAGGAATTCTGTCGGAAAAAAAACCATCTGAGTTTATTCCGACAGAAAAACTGGTCGTGTGTACGGGGCATAACAATCAACTTCTGTTAAACAAGGTGGGCCATACACTGACTGAAATTCCTCTGGTCCCTAATGAACTGGCCACATTTTATATAGTCTATGGCCAGTTAAAGTGTTACTAAACCCAGGACCCTGAATCCACTGTATATGGTCTCCCACAGTACACAAAACATGGAAATGCTATAGTTTTAGTAAATATAAACTTCTAAATACCTTTTCTCACCAGCAGTATATAGCTGTGTTGTGACTTCTATCAGTGTCTGGTTAAAGCTTGTAGGAGGAGTTTTTATTCTCCCCCGATTGTCCTCTGAGGCTGCAGGACCGCTGAGCCTCTGTCTGAACAGTGCTGATTGGCCCTGGGTTGATCACACACACTCTCCCAAGAAAAAACATTCTCTACAGGAGAATCATGACGCTCTCTACATTGCAGATAGAGAAAGGAGCTGTGTGTTAGTTGGCGTCCCGACTCTCCTATAGTCCAAGGGAGGGGGCAAGCATGACACTCCACACCAGGGAGAAAGCCTCGCATTACTGTGTGGAGTTTCAGACAGAAGAACAGAAAGTGAGGATTTCTCAGAAGAAATAAGGACATTTAAAAAAAAAATCGAAGGATGAGGTAAGTGAAGGAGGACTGCACTAAGGTAAAGGACGCTATTTAGGAAAACAAATTGTACCTTTACAACCCCTTTAACTTATGCATTTATGATTTGTTTTTATATGACCTAAAGCCTTGTAAACACGGTATGATTGTTGGACACAGGGCTGCTGATAAGCCAGTACAACTGGCCCTGTTGTACCGGGGCCCAGCCAGCAGGGGGGGGGGGGCAGGCAATCTAGGATAAAATAATACAGAATAATAAAAATTAAAAAAAATCACCAACAAGCAATTGCAATGGCATTGGCAGCATGGGTGTCAAGTTGCTGATCGCCATCATTACATGCACTTTGTTTTAAGGTGGGGTCTGGGGAGAGACCAAGGGCGTGGCCAGGGGGCTGACGGAGGGACTAGGAGTGGGTCAGGCTGTACGGGGCCCCATGATTTCTATCAGTGGCCCTGGTTGGACAACCAAGCTGATTTTTGTCAAAAGGGTGTGTACCAGGATCTTGTCTTGCATACTAACGGTACACAATTGTTGTTTGACAAACACGAATGTAGTGATGTACTATGAGTGTATAAAGAGGAAGTTAATTTCTCAAGTACCACCCTTTGGGCCCCTTCTGCTAATTTCATGTTAGTAGAAAATTGGTGAACGTTGATTTGCGATTTTCAGATCATACAAAACAAATGCCTTTTAAAATAGGTTTGGCATAACTACATGCAAAGCAGCTTCATTATTATCCCATTAAAGAAAAAGGGAATTTTGACATTTAATCAATTCCCGCATCACAAATGTTAATTCTACATTACGAAACGTAATTTACAAGACCAAACGCTTCGCAGTCGTTCCTTGATTCCACTCATGCGTGTTTGTACTTTCGACTTTTGTGTGACGGAGTTTGATACTGACCATCCGAAAATCAGACGTGGAGCCTTCATTTGCCAACAATTTTACTAGCCTGGAATCCTAACATTTGTTGGCCAAAAATTGGAAAACAATTGTCTAAAGAGTATACTAACGGTAAGAATTTCAGACAACAGCCTGTCAAACGACAATCCCGTTCTGATTTTCGTATTGTGTGTATGAGGCTTTGCTCTTTATATTCATTCAGGCTTTATAAGCTGTACAGTGCACAAGCAGATGGCTGATAGAAAGGGGAGCTCGGTGTTGCTTCTCCTTCACTATCCAATCACAAGCTGTGGCATTCCTTGAAAAAGCTGTATTTTTTTAACTGTAGTAGAAAATATTAGCCAGAATCTAGCTGTACTTTCTGACAGGGATACCTGGACTGTAATTGTGGCAAAACAGAAATTATATTTTTTTGACAGGTCAGGCCGTGTACACACGACCGAGGTTCTCGCTGGAAACCAGCGAGAACCTCGCTGGAAGCTGCATTCCAGCGAGGACCTCGGCCGTGTGTACACTCTCAGCGAGCTTCCCGTCGGGAAGCCCGTCGAGCAGAAATAGAGAGCACGCTCTCTATTTGCTCGACGGCCCGCCTGGAAGAATGGCTGGTTGCCATTCCCGACGGGCGGGTCGCCGATTTTGACGGCCGGCAGGGAACCTCGACGGGCGGAACGATGTGTTCTGCCCGTCGAGGTTCCCTGCCGTGTGTACACGGCCTAAGATACATTAACTGAATCTCTAATTTTACATTACAGAGACATCTTCAGATTTTAGGACTTTGATAATGTTAATTATAAAATGATGAATGATAATTGCTGTCATTTTTAATTTTTGGAACATTAAAAGACCAATTTTGTTAAAGAGCTGACATAGTTTTAACGACATTTTAACATAGCTCCAATATACAAAACAGCCTTGAACAAATCAAAGGAAAAACGAAGGTGAGGCCAAAAAATAAATAAAGCTATTATCCACACTACCCCATAAAATGTGCTGTGAAAACTACTGTGCTGAAAGAATCTGCCCTATTCAAATCAAAGACTAATATCTCTCCTGAAAGACAGGTGTAGAGAAATAGCTAGATTTAGAGATTTAGAAGCAGGCAAAGGGGTTGACACACATTGTAATCCACTGTATCATTTTTAGAATTTCATTCTGTCACTGTGTGTCAATAAAACTGCCAGATGTAAGCATTAAAATTGTCTGTCAAAGAATATTATGTTCTAAACCTGCAAACCAACTTATTACATTTTACACAGCCGCTGAAAGATGTTATATTAAAGAACGGCTTGAAATAAAAAATTACTTTTTTTTTTGTAGTACAATTGACAGTGACATGGAAGCTTTAGTGATCTCGTCTTGCTTGTGACTTGGCAGATGACAGATGATGTTTATACATTTTAAAATCCTAATTAATTTATGTGAATTCAACAGAAAAAAAAATAACAATCTCTTAATTTGTTACAAGGCTGTATAGTCATACACAGATACTATAGATCTATGTCCCCAGTGACACTTATAATGAATACAGGAGCCAATTACCACCTTGTGTACGTGAATGAAGATGGCTATAATTGCTGCATAATTGTCACAGTCCTCTGAGACCATGGCCCGAATTGGTTTCATTAACTTCATATTACATTCAAATTATCAAGGGCGGTGGCTGTGGTGCAAAAGTCAAGGTGTTTGCAGTTTATGAAAAGGAAAGTAAACAGGAATAAAATTAAATAATTTAATATGTACTGCAAACAGCATACAACAAAAAACACTCATTGTTTACTATTGTAAAGAGCTACCATTGTTGAAATGTGTGCAATACAAATCTGCTGTTTCCACGTTTATAATTGCAATTATTTCAGCCAAGTTCATTCTGTCACTAAAGATACCCATGTTGATGTAATTGTCAACCTTCTTTTCATTACTAATAATTAACCCATTTTATAAAGCCAGATGGGCATTAAAGCCAGATGGGCATTAAACTTAGGTGAATAAACAAAAAAAAAAACAATATTGTATACATAATATGTAATATTTAAATGATCAGCAGTGTGCAATTCAGCCTATATTTACTGCATTAGAGCTATGTTTTAAAAAAGGGCATTGACCGTAGCAACCATTTTACTTTTATTTTTCTACCTACAAGAAAATCTTAGCTGGCTCATGATGGATTGTCACACTGATTGCCCTTTCTGTCATGTTATAGGCATTTTTTTTATTGCAGTCAAGTAGCAGTCCTTGGGGGTACTACTTATGTGTACTCTGTATTGTACTGTGATGTCAATTTTATATTTAGACAGTTGTGTGTCAATATGTGAACTAGAAAATATTGTTTTGTTGCATTCTTTACATTCTGCTATTTAGTTTTTGGACTTGACATTTTCAGAAGTATTAGCATTCTAATACATTTAAAAATATTGCTCCAAATTCTGTGTGAAGAATAGCTGGTTGTTCAGGAGCCGGCCAGCAGGCCAGCCCCTGTGTCCCTTTACAACCAGGCTCTTCCCATATGGTATGGAAGTTAAGGGGAACCCCATGCCGAAAAAAAAGGGCTTGGAACCCCCCAAAACCCTTATCCGAGCATACAGCCTGGCAGGCCTGGAAAATGGGAATGAGTGAGCAATCCCCCCACCTGAGCCATATCAGTCCACATGCCCTCAACATGCAGGGGGCAGGGGCTTCTTCCCCACAACACTTTCCCTGTCCATAATCTGAAAGACCCCTTTAACAAGGAAGCCCTTAGATCCTGGCCCTTGTCACGTGAATGAGTATGGGGTATATAGTGCCTCTACGCTTTATATTGTTTGCCTGGTTAAAAATTCTAATTTAACCAAGAAAAGGGGAAGAAAATACAATACTATTTACACAATCCTATGCACACAGTTGATCCAGAGGAAGGCAAAAATCCTCAATAAAGCATGATCCAATTTGCTCTATCAGGGGAAAAATTCCTTCCTTATCCCCCCAAGAGGCAATTATGAAATGTGCTGAGCTATCCAGAACCACCTCTTCAGGGAGTGCATTCACCAAAAAAATATTAAAAAGAGTCCTAAAAAATAATAAAAAATAAAATAAAATGCCCCCTGAAGTAAATTCAGCAACAATCACAATAAACGATGCTGCCTCTGGTCCGAATTTTTTGTCAGGAGGCAATGTCAGTTGCAGTGCACATGTAGTGCAAAGTGGATTTGTCTTTAGTAAATAACCCCCACTGTCTCAATGGCAATATGCATTAAGAACAATCTACAAAGCCTCTCATTGTGTTAATCATTAAGAACTAATACAAAACATTTTTTGCGTTGGTACCTCACGCCATACAGAATTTTTAATATTTCACCATCCCAGTCATCTCAGTATTAGAGAAATTGTGGCTCTATAGGTTATATTATGCAAATATTTTGAGAGTGTAAGCATATTATTTCTTTTTGGAATAACATTTTTAGTGTAATATCTGATATTACAGGCATCATTACACAACCCGATCCAGCCTTAGCAATGTTGAATCTAGGAATAGAGAAGTTTCCTTTTATTGTCACTCATATTTTACTTGTAGCTAAATTACATATTAACTCAGAAGTTATTGAGCTAGTACCTACCAACCAAGCTTTTGAGAAACTATTGGCCACCAAGCGTGGTACCATAACAGCTTTTGAAGCTCAATGGGACCTTTGGGGCACATGGCTTAAAGGGTCGTGAATATGGTTAGTTAATACTGATATTGGCTTATATTTGGCACATCCTCTGTCAGACCCAATGTTTGTTTGTTCATCTGTTTAAATGTTTATTTGCATCCTTGTTATTTCTACTCTGTTTTCTAATAGAATTGGAGCGACAACGACATGGTATGACAATAGATTTTACCTGACAATCAATATTGGAAGTATACTTTGCTTTGTATCTAGATTTTGTACTGCTATATTCTTATAAAACAATAAAAAACAACAGTGTCTTCATACTTGACCCTTTTTTTTGTGAATGAGTAGATGTACTGTACCCCATACTCATTCACATGCCCCAAAGCACCACCACCCCATGTTGAGGCATGTGGCCTGGTATGGTTGGGGGGGGGGGGGGGGGGCTGACAGACCACATGATCCATACAAATAATCAATTGATAGAAAATAGGGAGGGGATGCATTGTACTTGAGAAAACTGTTTCAGAATTCTGTATGATTGAACCTCATTAGCTACTTGCCACTATTTCTAAAGATGTAGGTTCTAGATAGCCATGGTAAGAACTGTGCTTTTAAGATAAATCATCAACTGAAGATTTTACATAACAACTGATTAAACTGCAAACTGTACCTTAGGCATATTTCAGGACAGGTCAGGTTTACTTTAATAAAGGAAAGTACTTTGCACAGAGAGTTCTTATCAGTTAATCCCCAATTACAATTAACCAACTTAAAATAATGAAAATCAAAATCTTATTAAGGCTTTGAGTAACTGCAGTTTCAAATGACATTTGCTATTTTCATTATCAAAGCAAAGCTTAAGTAAAAATCACTTTTTCATTTAGAGTTCAGTTTACAAATCATAAGCCTCACATGTGTGTTTTTCTATGAAAGGCATGAAAATATGACCATATTAGGGACTAACAGGTTTACATAAGCAGACCCAAGGTTGAGCATATTGAACATAAGCATTCAAGAGAGAAATGGCAGTCATCACCTTTTTTGAACTAGTAAGCATGCTATAAAAAAACTGTTAATGTTACTGTGAGGGTACACACGACCGAGGAACTCGCCAGAAAAGACACATCGTTTTCCTCGACGAGTTCCTTGTTAGGCTTGTCGAGAAACTTGACAAGCTGTCTTTGCGTACACACAGTCAAGACCAAATCTCCTCGTTTTCAAACGCAGTGACTTCAATACATACGACAGCAGGGGAAGTTCCATTACACTGACACAACCCTTGGAGCTGCTTTTGCTAATCTCATGTTACTGCATGTTAAGTAAAAGTTTGGTAAGAGACATTTGCACTTTTCAGTCTGTTACAGCGTGACAAATGTGCTATCTCCATTACGAACGCTACTTTTACCGAAGGTGCACTGGTTTCTAAGCATACACACCAGCGTGTTTCTCTTCGAAAACTAGCCTGATGAGGAACACGACGAGCAAATTGAGACTCCCATCGAGGAAAAAGAGAACTTGCTCTCTTTTTTCCTCGTCGAGTTCCTTGACAGTTTTCTTGATGAAAAGCATACACACGACCGTTTTCCTTGACACAAAAGCTCTCCTACCAAGTTTCTTGACGGATTCTGTCGAGTTTCTCGGTCGTGTGTACGAGGCCTAAGGGAAACCAGAGTACCTAATTTATATTGTTTTCGTTTTGGTCCACAATAAACAAGCCTATGGCCGCGTACACACGATCGAACATATCTGCTGAAACTGGTCCGCAGACCAGTTTCAGCGGACAGATTCGATCGTGTGTATGGCCTAGCGGACAGGTTTCCAGTGGACAAAAGTTTTCAAGCATGCTTTAAAACTTGTCCGCTGGAAACCTGTCCGTCGGAATGTGGATTCGACGCATGCGTGGAAGCATTTTATTTCCTGGTTTGGTGACGTGGCGGCGTCAACGTCACCGCCACATCACCACGTTCTCTGTCTGAGGGGATTTTCGTCCGATGGTGTGTACACACCGCCGGACCAAAATCCTGCAGGAGACATGTCCGATGAAAATGGTCCACGGACCGTTTTCATCGGACATGTCTCCTTGTGTGTACGGGGCCTATGAGTCCATATTATGTACTTGGTTTTTAGCTGTTGCATCAGTAGAAACATATACAAGGTGAGAAGTATACTGCACTAAAATGTAAGCTGGCCCTAAAACAATTAAGTCCATATATATATATATATATATATATATATATATATATATATATATATATAAATTAAACCTATAGCATTCATGGTCTTGGTTAAAAAAAAACCTGTCCTCAAGTTGTATGGAGAGAATCTGAGCTCAGGCATGTTCAGATACTAGTCCAAATCCCCCTAAGCTATCTTGACAGGAAGTTGTCACTGGAGATCATCAAACATAAGGGGCTGAGGCATTCCCCATAGCCACAAATATACAAGGGGTGTGTGTAAGCCTGATTGTGGGGCACGGAATTACCTTTAGAAACTTTTGATTGGCGGTGTGCAGTGACTGATTCCTGGTGGGATTAAACTAGTATCCGAACATGCCTGTGCTCATCCTTAGTACTGATGAAGTGACTAACTGGAGTCACTCCCTAATCTCTAATATGCAGATCAGCATCTCTGACTTTAGGCTGACTTTACTAATCTGTATTTATGTTCCAGGTCAGTGACTCAAGGTACTCAAGCCAGAGAAAGCCAGGCACCTTGTATTTTTAGAAGGTTGTCAACCATTGCAGGCTCTTTATTTCTCTCAGTAACAGGTTCCTTTATTTCCTCATGCACAGTATGGCCAAGTTAATAGATTTTATCAATAACTGCAAAGTCGTAAAAAAGATCTATGTAGCTGAAATGAAAATGAAATGTTAGGAAACAGTATTGCTAGAACTGTCAAAAACATAGCAGTATACACACAGAAACATACTGGCTGATATAAATTTGCATGTCTCCAATGTATTTTAATTCACAGCCTGGACTCTGAACAGCCAGATGCAAGAAATAGCCAGAACAATTTATCACATTAATGTAAACACATTAGCCAGGCCAAATAAATACAAATTTACAGTGCTCATATTTTTGTTAGATCAAAAAAAAAAATAAAGTTAAAACCAGAAAATACAAACATTAATATCCCTTCTTGGCTATGATTAATCCACAACAAGACAAATGTGTATTTAACAGAGTTTTGTTGTCAGTCTTAAATCTATAGTATCACACAGAAAAAGAAAAGCTAATAATAATACTGAGCAAATACTGAACATTGCTTTTTGCAGGTCAAAACATGTATAAAGAACTTCAAACCTGTGGAGCGCCATGGTAGTTCATTCATGCTTCCTTTCAGAATGTATCTGCTTACCCATACAGGATGTACAGCAAGCAGATACACTGGCAGATCTGCTGGAGATCTGCATGGCAGACTATCCATGGTGCAAATTTCTTTCTTGCAACTGAAGGTTCACTTTAAGTTGAGCATGGTCATCTCCTGAAAAAATGCAATGCCTATTACAGGGTCACCTTTGCCCTTTGAAATCAAATACCTATGAAATGAACTAGCTCTGTAGCTAATTTAGCAGATAGGGCACTGATTGACTCGAATAACCACCTTAATTGGCCACAGAACCCATGTTCAGTTTTAAAATAAATTATATTGCAATGCTAGTCCAAGGGCACCCTGAAAACTCTGCAGATACCACCAGGCTGACAATCTCGAGAAAAAAACCCAAAAAAAACAATCACTTTATGATTTACTAAAGGCAAATATGTTTTCCACTTTTGCAAGGGAATTTTCCCCAAACTCTGCTGACTTCCACATTTCAACAATGTGCAAGCACAAATGCATCTTTTTTTTTATTATTTCCTTATGCTTTTATTATTCCTTATTAGTTATTTTTTTGCAAATCAAAATTTGACCACATGAAATTCAATTGCAACTTTCTTACAAAGTGAACAGTCTTTTTTGGCTTTAGTAAATCAAACCATTTGTATCTTCGAAACTGGTCCCAACTGCTGCCACAAAAGAAGTCTTGTCTGTCCCAGGAGTGTCTGTTAAGTGAACAAATATGTATGCAGAATCTTGTCCAGGTATATGTTCATAACAAGATCAAGCAGTGCTTTGATCTTGCAAACTCCATCTTATCTTATATCTATGGGTACCATCGTATATGCACAGACAGCACAGTAGTATAAAATACATCCTACATAGTTATAAATATTGGATTCTGCTGACACTAAAATAGGAAAACAACCATTAATAGTAAAATATAATAAAAGGCATATTGCATAATTTGTTCTCATTATTTGTATTAACAATGAGAATAAACCTTTAAGGAAAATAAAATGTTAAGATTAAATTCTACGGGCTCTACAAAAGAAACCTAAACCACTTATACAGTATTTATATAAAAATAGGTTGGAAAGTTTGCTTATTAAGCTGCAAAAATGTGCCTTGCTGTTCTCAGTTTATAATTAGTTGGTAAAGGTTTGCCTAGATATGATTAGCTATGTGTCAGCTGTAGACAAAACAGTATAGCCTTACAAGCATAAATCCACACAGTAAATTAAAGAAACCCACATAAGGAATAGAATTCAAGACTAAGTCCTTTCTAAATTACCTCGAAGATACCAGATACTCAAAGTGTAAAAATACATATCCATATAAACAACAAACGGTGTCAGTCTGCGGTGTTGTGCAGATTCTTATTTAAAAATAAGCCACAGGAAAGTGTAGGATTATGCAAAGGCTGAAGCAGTCTGATTCTGCAACTATAGTCACAGGCTGAGGCTCATTAGCTGAGTTAATAGTGTGCTCACAACACCTGCATCCCTCTCCTTCATAGGAGGACACATAATCAAACTATCTGTAACTAAGGTAATGGAATTTTATCTATCCATTTTATATAAAACATTACAAAGGTTGATCTTACAGATATATTAGGAATTGAAACTATAAAAATGAAAGGCAGGTCAGAAAGCTATAACAAATTATCTTATACAGCTCACCGGAAAGTAGCTGTATAGATACTTCAAAAAAAATATTGAAGAACATAAAGGCAGCACATTTTTGCTGCTGTTCACATTTTTGTTCACGGTAAAATGGCAATGGTTTCTAGAATGCATCACCTTACGACACTTCCACCAAACATGTTACAATTCATAGGTATACCCATGTTGCATTGACTTTGCCATCATAAAATGCGTTTGCTTCCCTGACAGTCTCACGTAAAAACTGTAAATAGGCACTTCAATGTTCTTGGTGACCAAAATTAATGCCCATTCATGATACACAAATAATACTTTCGATAAAAAAATGTTCATTTAATGGTGCATCAATAACCACATAAGACAAGAACTGCAAACCACCATCAGACTGGCTGACTGAGAGGAATCTGCCATGGCTGATATTTTTGCTAGAAGCAACATCCAGGTGGAGTGTAAAGTCTTTGGCCCAGATTCAGGTACATCTGCGCATTATTGGACCGGCGTAGCCACCGCCTTTACGTTGACTTGCGCAATTTTGTCCGTAATCACCCTATTCTCGTAGTTTTGCGCAGAAAATTGCGCAATGTAACGTTTTTTCAGAGGCTAGGAGGAGTATACAAATGGGAAGGACGTGGGCGTGTTACATTGAAATGAGCCGTGACCCCATGCAAATGAAGGGCTGGCCGGCTCGCGCAGGCGCTTGAAGGAGACCATTCAGCTCCGCTGTGCGCATGCTCACAACTCGGGAGCGGCGCAATATGAAATTGGAAATGGACTAGGGCAACGTTTAACTACGCAGACAGCATAAATAGACACACACAAACGACTTGCATTGCAAAAGTCTCCCTTTGTCCCTTCCCATTTAACCAAGTGCTTTTGTCCTGTTGTTCGTTGCGGTGTGTTTTGTATGCAGATTGGTTCTGTGTGACAAGTGTTTGCAGTAGATTTTTGAAAGTGGTTTTTGATAAGTGTTTGAGAGACTGTTTGTTTGATTGATATATTTGTGTTTGTTTCTTTTCTGCTGTATTTTTGTTTTGTTTTTTGGTGACTGTTTATTGCTCATAGTTTTATCTCTGTGTGTGTGTGTTTTTTTTTGATTGGTTGTGCTTGTTTGTGTGGGTGAATTTTGTTGACTGGGACTGTTTTTTTTTGGAAGGATACTGAAGAAAACGAAAGCTGAATTTTACAGTGTGGAAAAACAGATTCTTGCCCGGGCCATTAGCGAGTTGGGCGTTACCTCCACGGCCCACAGAGTGCCAACACCACCCCGGCCAGGAGGAGGGAGATTTTGGATAGGATCACTGACCAGGTGAATTCAGGGGGCAGGGGGAGACACGGACCCGGTCTGGGATTGACAAAAAAATATACCTCCGGCGTTGGTAAAAAGAAGCTGCAAATGCATGCCCATGCCAGGGGCACAGGAGGGGGCCCACCATGCCGTATTAGCCTGACAGCGGAGGAGCGTCGGTGGCCCTGACTTTCATCGGCATAAGTTGCGGGCCTGCCCGGCTTTGACTCAAGCCGGAGCCCGTTGCCAGGTATTTTTTTTTTTTTAATATCAGTTAGATGTGTGGGGGAGGGGGTGAAAGGGAATTGTGGCAAGTGTGTGGATCCTCCAACCTGTATGTTTTGTGTCATCCACAGATTAAGGGTGCAGGGCTTGGCCTACCGACCAACCCCAGGACAGCAGCCTATGAGGCCCCCCCAACAAGGCCGGAGTCCGCGGAGGAGGTTCAAGAGGAGCAGGAGAATCATGAGGAGGAAGAGAATCATGAGGAGGAGGAGTCCATGTCAGGCACTGGACATTTGGGTTTTGAGGACTCTTCCCCTCTGGCTGGCAGCAGGCAGGCCTCCCTAAGGGGGAGCCCCCCCCCTTCTCCCCCAACATGGCTCCCCTCACAAGGGCCTCCCCTTCTCCCCGGCCACAAGTATCAGCTGGAGGCAGGATGTCATCCCAGACCACCAGGGGGGTGGCCGATCTCCTGCCCGCCATCTGAGAAGGGACCAGTTCCTCCAGACCCGCCATTGGGACAGGTCAGCCAGACATTGTGCGGAGAAGAGCCTGTCCTGCGTCGCCTGCGCTGCCCCAACATTGTTTTGTGGATCTGCCCTCTTAGCATATTTGACACAAATCAATGGTGTGTCGCGCATTTTGCGCGGAAGGATGCGCCAGCTAACGAAATTACGCGGGACAAAAAAAATCCTTTTTTGCTTCTCGTTCTGTGGATCCGCGCACAAGACGCGCACATCCTTACCACGCGCATCTCCTGTTGCGCAGGCGTAATCGCTCTGTGAATCTGGGCCTTTAACTCCCAGACTCCATGTTGGCTCCAGGTCAGTAAAGTCACTAGTATTGATGCCGAAAAAAGTTTAGGTATTGCGAATTATGACTATTTATGGGGGACATATCTTATATTTTATGCATTGGCACTGGCACAACTCTTCTATTTCTAGAAAAATAAATGCTGCAGCATTTTTATTTGTTTTAGGCTGTTTATATTTTATGCAACAATTTGTGATCACTATTAAAGCCTTTATTAATGTTAGATATTTAATGTATATTTAATGTTAGATATTTAACATTTTTAAGGTGCATTCGAGCCTTAACCATTTTTACCTCTAGGATATAGACTTGTTTGTAGAAGAAACCTGCCCTCTCCACCTCGATGTAGCTGGTCCCTTCATCACAAGACTCCCCTCCCATTTTTTTTCTATTTCAGGGTGGCTCCTTTCCCCCACAGGATCCTATGGAGCCACCCTTATGTGCGCACTCCTAGCTAAAGGCTGAACATTGTGTTGGTTGACCCAAACCCTCAGGACAGCAATCCTCTCCCCTGCTCCCATCTCCTTCCTGGACAACTTCTAGTGCCTGTACTATACTGTAAATATTGAATTGATACAGGGACCTGGAGAAAGCATTTTGAAAAAAGTAAGTGCATGAGAACATTAGCTAAATAAGAATGGAATGTTTGACTAATAGAATAGAATAGAAATTATTTATATTTTTAAAGAATTAAGAGTTTGATATTATGTTAATAAAGACGTGTACTGAAATGTTAACTGAGGCCTCGTACACACGACCGAGGAACTCTTCGCAAATGAAACATCGTTTTCCTCGACAAGCTTCTTGTTAGGCTTGTCGAGAATCTTGACAAGCTTTCTTTGCGTACACACTGTCAAGACAAAATCTCGTCGTTCTCAAACGCGGTGACGTTAAACACGTACGACGGCACTATAAAGGGGAAGATTGATTCCACTGGCACCACCCTTCTGAGCATGTGTGGGTTTCTAAGCATACACCCGAACGTGTTTCTCGTCGAAAACCAGCCCGTCGAAGAACACAACGAGAAAATTGAGACTCCTGATGAGGAAAAAGAGAACTTGTTCTCTTTTTTTTTCATCGAGTTCCACAACAGTTTTCTCGATGAAAAACATACACATGACCATTTTTCTTGGCAAAAAAGCTCTGCCACCAAGTTTCTTGATGGATTCTGTCAAGGAAAATGATCGTGTGTACAAGGCCTTACAGTAAAATCAAGCATGTTCCCAGTTCATACCATCTGCAAATATTCTAATCTCTATGGTAGAGATTAAGCACACTCAACTGCCCATATCCCACAATAACATGCCTAGTGCCTGAGCTACCTATAAGCAGGCCCAATTAGCATCATAATGCTGGGGCATGCCTTTACATAGGCAAATCCTTACTTAGGCCTGGTTCACACCTATACAGATTGCAGTTGATTTGTATTCCAGGTGCATTTAGCATTTTTTAATACACCTGCTCCCTACGGTCCCCTATCCTACACATTGGAGTACACCTATGTACTACTTGAGACAAGAGGGGGTCCAAAATTATAACGGCACTATATATGCATTTCCCCTCTCCAAATGCAGTACACCTCCAATGAGATAAGTGAGGAAGACAAGGGCCATTATTTGAAACCTAACCACTCGAGGTTGTTCATACAGTTCTTGCAAGTTCTACTTTGACGGTTCTTCTGTTTTTTTTATGTTCGGTTTAGATTTGACTTTTTCATATAAACCTAATAGGTAGATGATGCTATATTAAGTCTGACGTGCATATAGGTTTATCAGTAATGCAAAAAAATCTTCAACGATTGGTAATGTACAATTACTTCTGATTACAATGGCAAATGCTGATCGTGTACTTTATCCAAATAAAAATATTGGAAAATAAAAAAAGCTGGGTATATCCTGTCAGTTTTTTTTTTTTGTTTCAGCCCACTGCCTGAATGACAAAAACTGACAGATTCTTGAATCTACACAAACTACGTGAATGCAGGAATCCCTCTTGCCGAGTCATTGTATTCTGACAATGGGGACTCCCCACTGTCAGAATTCACCAAGCAGCTCTGCAGCCAATTGGCTGTAAGCTTCTGATCAAGGCAGGTTTTACAGCAGTCCCATTCAACAGAAGTCAATCTAACTATTGACTTCTGTTTAACCAGAAAGGCTACATGCAGATCAACATTTGGCCATTATTGCCGTATGTTGATTGTGTACCTAACTTAAAACTAAAAACAGGCACAATTTAACATTTGTGAATATACATCAGAAAAACATGTCATCATATAAATTATATTATTCTGGACTGCTTACTGTACCCCCTAATAAGACACTAAGCACAACTAATCCATAAAAATAGTAATAGTAAAACAAAAATAAACAAATTTGTGTGTTTTTTTCCCCCAAATACAAGTGTAGAAATACTACAATTTTATTTTTGTTTGAAGTAGTATGTGCCTGACTGAACCTTTAATTTATGTGATGCTGTTAATGTTTAATGTTGTTCCAATCTGTGATGCCAAAAACGTGTGAATGCAGTCAAAAGATATATAAATTAGTGCTGTATTCAATGTTTCCCTGTGACCCATACTCATTATCAAGTATCAGATAGCAAAGAATCATTTAACACTTATCTCGATTCCCCATATTGAGGAAAATCAATCCTATTAACAAATTCAACCATAAAAAGTGACACGTTTCATATTGGCACCAAGCATTCTCCAAAATGATGCAGTTGCTTGGCTTGCATTCAGTAAATAGGATTAATTTAACAGACGTTAATGATATTTGACCACTTCATTAAATGTACACTGCAGTAATTTTACAACATAAAGTAATTGAAAATTGCCTTCCACACACTTATATTTCTAAAGTTCACACACACTCATTACAAATGAAAAATAACGCATACATGGCATGCCACTTTTAAAATGCCTAACATTTATAGAACACCGTCAGATGCAAGACAAACTACAATGTCAAATATTACCACACACACCATTCTGCAAAAACATCCATTATAAAATCTTGATCTACTTTCTTTATATTATACATTCCACAGATATTAATAAGCTAGCTGTCATGTGCTCATAGGTTCCTGTTGCTTGGGGTCATCCAAGCCTGCAAAAAAATCTACATTACACAGCAGTTGCAGAGGCTAAATCTGCTACAACAATGGTGCCGACCAACTGCTCTGCCACCACATATTATACATACATACCTTACAAATTTTGTTATTTCCACACTTTGCTTCCATTTTTGCTCTAAACAAAACTGGAGTACACAACCCCCTCTTCAGAGATTCTAAATACATAGTGTTTCAACAAAAAGACAAAAAAAAACAACTTTTATATCCTGATCAAATTTGCTTCACCACTTCAGTCCCAGAAGATTTTACCCCCTTCATGATCAAAGCATTTTTACAATTTGGTACTGCACTGCTTTAACTGGTATTTGCGTGGTCATGCAATGCTGTGCCCAAACAAAATTTTGCGTGCTTTTTTTCCCCACAAATGGTGGTATTTTATCATCTCTGCGGTTTTTATTTTTTGCACGATGAACACAATTTTTTATGTATTTTTTCTACATTCTACTATAATATATATACAAAAAAATATATAAAAAACAAATGAATTCATCAGTTTAGGCCGATGTATATTCTTCTACATATTTTTCAATGTATGTTTGTACCTCTGTGTTTTAGGAAAGGGTTAGGGACTTTTTTAAATGCAAAGCTTTTTTGGTTAATTTGAATTTATTGAAGAAACTGCAGAAAAGCTTGTAGTGCTGTATCGCAATAGGTGTATATTGATTGTTTTGCATGAAAAGTTATTGGCCCGGATTCACAGACATCGGCACATAATTATGCATGGAATTCACAAAGCAAATGCTCCCAACTCTGCAACGGCGTAGCGTATATTTCATAGGCGTAAGTGGAAGTAGGTGGAAGTGGGCTGGAAGTGGGCGTGATCCATGTTAATGAAGTGTGACCACATGCAAATGATGGGCCTGGCGACAGACAAGTACTTAAAATGAACTGTACACCTCATCTATGGGGAATAACTTTACGCTGAACGTAAAACTTACGCAAACTGTATAAATCATGCACCATGCGCAAGTACGTTCGTGAATCGGCGTATCTCCCTCATTTTCATATTTGAATAGAAAATCAATGGGAGCGCCAGATGCGTCCAGCGTAAATATGCGCCCTCTATATGCCGGCGTAGGCAAGTTACGTCGGTGGAATGAAGTCTGTTTTTAGGCATATCTTAGTTTGTGGGTTCGGCGCACAGATACGACAGCGCATATTTGTACTTACGCAGCATATCTGCTTTGTGAATGAGGGCCATTGTATTTACAAACTACGGGATCGATTTATTGACTTTTATTGTTTTTACTGGTAATGGCAGCAATCTGTGTTTTTTAGCGGGACTGTGACATTGCGGCAGACAAATTTGACCCCAAGTTACACCTTTTGGGGACCAGTGATATTATTACATTGATCAGTGCTATACAAATGCACTCATCAATGTAAACATTACACTGGCCACGGAAGGGGTAAACACCGGGGGGCGATCAAGAGGTTAAGTGTGTTCCCTCAGCGTGTTCTAACTGTAGGGGGGATGGGCTGAAACATGACAGAGATCACTGCTCCTGATCACTGGGAGCAGTAGATCCCTGTCATGTAACTAGGCAGAACAGGGAAATGCCTTGTTTACATAGGCAGTTCTCTGTTCTGCCTCTCCTTGCAGCGATCCCAGGCCGCCAACAGACATTGAGTCCGCCGGACCCACGGGCACGCTCCTGCAACGCTCACACCCTAAACCTGCTTTTAAGAACTGACGTAAGGTACATTAGTTTGCACAGGAATACCATTCTGCCGACACATATCGGCGTGATGGTTAAGGACCAGGTTCAGGTTTAAAAGGATGAGGTAGCAACCCTAGTGGGAACCCTAAACCAAGTTTGGGACCAAGGGTCTGACACTGAGTATGTCGTTTTCTTGATACCAGAGCTATGAACTGTTTGCTTTACTATTGCTGCAGGAAGCTCTTTAAGTTTTCCTGTTTTTAAAGAAAAGAAGACTGTTTGTATTTACCAACAAGGCTAGCTGATAATCCCTGGCTACTCCACATCACAACAGATATATGTGTAGCGCCTGGTTACTAGTGATGAGCGGAATACGCCATATTCGATTTCGCGATATTTTGCAAATATTTCAAAGAATATTTGCGAATATTCGTTAATATCGAATATTCGTCAATATTCGTTAATATCGAATATTCGTGATATTTTATAAAAAAAAAAAAATTGCGAAATTTCGCTAATGCGAAATTCCGCTAATGCGAAATTCCGCTACTTTTTTTTGTGTGACTTTTAATATCGAATATTCGTGATATTTTATTTAAAAAAAAAAAAAATTGCTAATGCGAAATTTCGCTATTTTTTTGGTGTGACTTTTAATATCGAATATTCGTGATATTTTATAAAAAAAAATAAAAAAATTGCGAAATTTCGCCAATGCTATTTTTTTGGGATAAAATATCACGAATATTCGATATTTACGAATATTCGCTATGTTTTATAAAAAAAAAATGCGAAATTTCGCTAATGCGAAATTTCGCTAGTGCGAATGCAAAAATGATTGCAAATTTGATTGCGAAATTTGAAAATACGAATATTCAAAATAGCGAATATTTGCTGCGATATTCGAGTTATTTGCGAATACTCGAATATGCAATATTCGTAGCGAATATTCGCAATGCGAATATTCGTGAGCAACACTACTGGTTACTTTAGAGTACCGGTGCTATTTAAATTTAGAGGGGGATCAGAGTGTAGTTAAACTCTGATCCAAATTGTTATGTTCAAAACAGGGTCTCTGTCTCAGCTTGGCTGTGCTGTGGGCTCATTATGTTGTACTGGGGTGTTCTTCCCACCCCAGTGCAGTAGATGGCAGCAGTGGAGTCAAGGTTTGGGTGCTCTTCCCCGGCAGCCAATCAGGAGGGTTGAGCCTTGCTGTGCATGCTGAGGGAGGGTATTTATGGGGCAGGCGCCATTGGTTCTAAGTTTTTCCAGTGTGGCACCCACCTTTAGGGTGACCACATCACGGCGCCTTGCGTTATGGCCTACCTGCCCGGGGCGTGCGTGCCACGTGGTGTTCCTGGTTCTGGGACCATGTTGGTCCAGAAGACTGAATAAAAGACTGGACAGCCGCACTTCCACGAAATTTAAAAAAAAGTTGCCTTTAATGGTAAAAAATGGAAACAGCACTACAGGTCACAGCAGACAGTGCGGTGGATAGCTGACACGTTTCGCACTGGGGTATCAGCGCTTAATCAAAGCTATGATTAAGTGCTGATACCACAGTGCGAAACGCGTCAGCTATCCACCCCACTGTCTGCTGTGACCTGTAGTGCTGTTTCCATTTTTTACCATTAAAGGCAACTTTTTTAAGAATTTCGTGGAAGTGTGGCTGTCCAGTCTTTTATCCAGTCTTCGTTTTATGCATTGCCTGCACCCTCGCTTCCGAGAGGACACTAATCGCTGAGTGCACCCACCTGGAGCAGCAGTTTCCCTTTTCTCTACATGTTGGTCTGGAACATGTGATCGACTGGGTTCCCACTTTTGAGGATCCCAAGAGGTATAGCTGTTCGGTGGGGAGTCCATCTGAGGAGCACCAAAGAGAGGCTGGCGATCCAAAAGGATTTCGACAAACCATCGGGGATCAAGGTAGCCGGACACTGAATGATTGATCACCTGTCAGTCAGTACCTGGGCGGCATTAAGAAGGAGATCCAGGCGTAATTCACCGAAGGAGGATGACCTCCATAACTGCAATCAGAGAGGGCCTGTGGTAGAGGTGTCTTCCTGACGTCTATTTCAGGCGGGTCTGTGGCAGAGACTTTATCCTACAAAGGTTCGAGTGATACTCCGGCTGCCAGTGAGAGAGGCCTGTCCGGGTACACTAAACCCACTCAGGCAGGAGTGGTAAAGAAAGTGTTATATATGGGGACAGGACTGTTCCAAATACTACGCCTGAATCTGATAATAAATTTAGCATGCCAGGAGGGAACAAATAGGAGAAATTCATTGTTAGGGTTTACATACACTTTTAGCAGGGAAGACCTCCTTCCAGATCCCACAAAACAATCAAACAACATTTTACTTTGCATTATTGCATTATGATTTTCTTTTAAATACAAATAGTCATCTATTTTTAATACTTTTCAAAAAACATCTTAAAGCTATATAAAGGGAGTTCCACCCAAAAATGGAACTTCCGCTTTTCGGAACCCTCCCCCCCCGGTGTCACATTTGGCACCTTTCAGAAGGGAGGGGTGCAGATACCTGTCTAAGGCCTCGTACACACGACCAAGAATCTCGTCGTAAAAGAAACATTGTTTTCCTCGACAAGTTCCTTGTCAGGCTTGTCAAAAATCTTGTCAAGCTTTCTTTGCGTACACACTGTCAAGTGAAAATCTTGTTGTTCTAAAACACAGTGACGTACAACGGCACTATAAAGGGGAAGTTCGATTCCACTGGCACAACCCTTGAGCTTTTGCTAATCTCATGTTACTGCGTCTTAAGTAAAAGTTTGGTGAGAGACGATTTGCGCTTTTCAGTCTGTTACAGCGTGACAAATGTGCTATCTCCATTACGAACACTGCTTTTACCGAAGGTGCGCTCCCGCCTCATATTTTATTGTGAGCATGTGTGTGGTTTCTAAGCATACACACAAACGAGGAAATTGAGACTCCCGATGAAAAAAAAGAGAACTTTTTTTTTCTCGTCGAGATTCACAACAGATTTTCTCGACGAAAAACATACACACGACCGTTTTCCTCTGCCATCAATTTTCTTGATGGATTTTGTCCAGGAAAATGGCTGTGTGCGCGAGGCCTAAGACAGGTATTTGCACCACTTCTGGGTATCAACTCCCGGGGGAGGCACACCCCTTCGCGTCACCCCCTGCTGTCTTCTGGGAAACACACTGTTCCCAGGAGAGAGCGGGGACCAGTGACGGCGCGCCGCGATAATTGCGCATGCCCAGTAGGGAGCTGGGCAGTGAAGCCGCAAGGCTTCACTTCCTGATTCCCCCACAGAGCATGGCGGTGACAGCATCCAAGGACTGAGCGATTGCTTGTCCTCGTCTGCCGACTTTGCGGACGTTTATTTTTTAAAAGTCAGCAGCTGCAGTATTTGTAGCTGCTGGCTTTAAAAAAAAAATGTGAGGGGTCCTCTGCTTTAAACAAGCTCCTGCAAAAAGAAAATGCTACTTTTTTTTAAAGCTATTATTCTATATAACATTATGCCGAGTTTGTACTTCATGATCCAGTAGAGTACTGAGCGTTCCATAGGATTAAATAGAGAGTGTACTGTGCTTGTTTTTGGTGGCTTGCCAGCTTTGTGAACATTATCTTGCTGAATTGGGGACAGATGAGCATAAAGGCCTATGTCGACAGGTTTTGATGAACAAAGGCAGAGTACTTTGACATCAGTCTGAAATGATTCAGAGATCATTCAGAAATAATTGCAGGTGCAATTGACCTGATTCAGCTGCTTTAGCATTCCTGTAGACTTGTATGGGGAGATAAGCAGTTGTGAAGTGAACAAAAGCTTGCTGACACTGACCCTAAAGCTCGCCATAGATAGATCGAAATTTGGGCCGTTTAGCAGGGATGTTGGATCGTTAGATTGACTTCTGTTGAACATGATGGAAAATGTTTGCTGAACAGCAGCTACAGCCACTGATCAATGTATTCTGACAGAGGAGAGTTTTTTTTTTTCAGTCCAATTGCTAAAAAAAAAAAAAAAAAAAAAAAAAGATCCCTCTATGACCAAAGGCTTACAAGAGGCACTGGGGTGGATGGGGCACACTACTGTTTATAAATATAACCAAAAGTAAAGTTACACTTTATCTTCAACATTCTCTGCTTTTATTTTGTAAAGCAAACTTTTCATCTTTATGCCGCATACACACGATCGGACAACATTCCGACATCAAAACCGTGGATTTTTTTCCAAAGGATTGTTCGCTCAAACTTGTCTAGCATACACGCAGTCACACATATGCTGTCGGAAATTCCGAACGTCAAGAACGCGTTCATGTACAACACTACGACGAGCCGAGAAAAATTAAGTTCATTGATTCCGAGAATGCATTGAATTGATTTCGAGCATGAGTAGGATTTTTGTGTGTCGGAATTGGCTACAGATGATCAGAATTTCCGACAATAACTTTTGTTGTCGAAAAAATTGAGAACCAGCTCTCAAACATTTGTTGTCGGAAATTCTGACAGCAAATGTACGATGGAGCATACACAAGGACGGATTTTCAGACAGCAAGCTCACTTCGAACATTTGTTGTCGGAAATTCCGACCATGTGTACGCGGCAAATGAGTGTAAGCTGTGCAGCAGTAATTTACTGTATTAACCACTTACGGATAAAAAAATACTATATTTATCGGTGTATAACACACACGGGCGTCTAACTCGCACCCTAACTTTAAGAGGGAAGTTTCAGGAAAAAAAATTTCCATAGCCCCCTGCGTATAACACGCAGGCACAGTTTACCATCTATTTTCAAGGTAAAAAAGTGAGTGTTATATGCCAATAAATACAGTATATATAATGTTTGGGGGTTCTAAGTAATTTTCTAGCAAAAGAATAACAGTTTTTAACTTGTAAACACCAAATCTCAGAAAGAGGCTCGGTCCTTAAATGGTTAAAGGACTACATTTTTTACTCAAGTACATTTCTAGTTCTTTTTGAAAACCCAATCATAGCACAAAGGGGAAAGACATTAGATTTTCTTTGCACATTATTGGATGGCTGCAGTGAATATAAATTTGATGAGCGGAATGAAAATGTGCTGCTTTAATAGGTCATCCTATTGTCCTCGTCCATCTCCCATGCATACTGTGAACCGAAGCTTTAAAAACACACACACACACGTTATAATTTTACCAAAGGTGTTATATGACACAAAAAGTAAAGCATTTTTATTTTATGTGTATATTTTGACCTTCCGTTTACAAAGGAAGTCTGCAGAGTCTCATTTAAATATTAAAAACGTGATCACCCAAGCACACTGTTCATGAATGAAAGAAAGTATTTGTAAGTAAATGCTTTCTTCTTACAACATGTGCATCTGGATAACTTTCATGATGTGTATTTAACTCAAAAAAGGGCTGGTATTTGTAACTCAAGCCAGAGTTGGTCTTTCTTTTTTCCAGTAAAAAAGCTATCCCTACGAAGAAATAAAAGGTGGAAAATAAGAAAAGCATATTATTGTTTTGAAACAAACTGGATCACCAGGTCTTACTAGGAAAATCATCATTAGGGAAATGTTAGGAAGCGAAAGTTGGTGTCCTTGTTTAAAATGGCGGCTGGGTCCAGATTTTGCAGGAAGCAGGCAAACTTATGATACAAGTGTGTGCTGCATTCATCTTGGAGCCACAGTTAGAAGTCAGTCCCGAGGGAGTCTGTGTGTGAAAGTAGCCGATGGGGCCCGATTATAAGCATTGGTGGGAGTCTGTTTTTATATTGTAGGTAATGGCCTTAATTTGACAGTGGTCCATAGGCTGTCAATGTCTCCCCTCTGTTAAAGACAGGATTGTGCTTCCTCTGCCAGCGTTCAGGTAACCTATGCAGGGTTGCAGCCCTGCAATATGTTTAATGACAGTTTCTCTTTTTAAGCTTTAGTATATATAAACCACTTATATACACCCACTGTTACCTGCAGCAGGCACAAGAGGCTGGAACACTCCTAGGTGGCAGCCTATATTACTGGGGACCTTCATGGGGCACTTGCCCCTGATGCACACATTGCCTCCAACCCTCTCCGGGTGTCACTCCACCGTATCCTCTGCAGCAACGGTATGTGACTATTTTTCTCTACACATCAAAGGTGATAGGTAATACAGGCACTTTCCTGTATCCCATTGTGTATGTTGAAGTATTTCTCATGTCTTCATGCATTTTTTATTTATAGAAACAAATCAAGTATCTCTTTAATTAACGCCCCTGAAGAAAGGTTATACATACCTCATACGCGTTGACTAAATGGATAAACTTACTGTATTTTTTGGCGTATAACACTCTTTTTACACTGAAAATAGAGGTTAAACTGTCCCTGCGTGTTATACGCAGGGGACTGTGGAAAGTTTTTTTTTCTGAAACTTCCCTCTTAAAGTTAGGGTGCGTGTTTTACGCCTGTGCGTGTTATATGACCGATAAATACGGTACTTCTTGAAATCTGTCACATACTTTAATGGTTATGTAAACTAGCCAATCATCTGTTATGCTACTAGTTGTGTGTTGTAATATATTATTTTCTACTTTTAACTTTTTGAATATATTGTTATATTTTACTTTGTCTATTGATGTTTTGCTTGCCATTAAAATCGCATTTCCTATGGGGGTCCAACCTTTTTTGCTATTATCCAGGGACTTTTGTGTTACTTTAAAAAACTGTTTTGCTTTACCAATAAGCTAGAAATTACCCAACTTGGCACACTGGCCATAGGTGAGTCAGTTTTTTTTTTTCATTTAACGAGCAGGTTAAACGAAAAAAATCTGACCCATTTGGGGGGAATCCTTCCTGCTGTTTCTTTGTATTCTGACAGCGGGGAGACTCCCCTGCGATCAGAATACACAGATACACTATATTACCAAAAGTATTGGGACACCTGCCTTTACATGCACATGAAATTTAATGGCAAGTGAAAAAGGGAAAAAAGCCAAAAAAATAAATAAAAATGAATGAAGACACCACATCTTATGATTGCTAAGTTCTATTATCATATATTTTTAGTTTTGGATTCAATACCGCTTCAATGCATGGCGGTTAAGGGGTCATGAAGACACTTAAAAGCTCTTTGATAAATGAGACTTAACATAAAAAATTTAGAGCTAAATTTCATTAGATTTTGTTGCGTATGTGATGAGCGAGAATAAGCAGTAGAAAACAGGACTGTTCCACAAGCCCAGCCAGTCCTATGAAAGAGTTATTGCCTGTCATAGATAATACACCCTAGGTTATAATTGTAGATGATTATGTCTCTGTACATCTCGGTTCACAAATGGCCTCATCTATAAATGCATGCTAAATAAGAGCTTATAATGTTTCCCAAAAGCGGCCAACCTAATCCCAGTGCATAACTTGGAAAAATACACATAAACACATAACTCCAGTTCTCTCATTTTTCTGTACAGCATCAGTTAAGATTATGTGATGTAAGGCAATGCAGACAATTTTGATTTTGCAAACTGTGAGAAATAAGATAGGCAGTTCTCTAATATCTGGCCAATGTCGAATGGGTTTGATTAGAATAGAGAATATTCAATTTATTCAATTAATTTTGAAAGCATTTATTGTTTTAATGTAGTAGGGAATGTTAAGGATCCCATCAGAATCAATTTCTGTCCTACAGTCACAACAGGAAGTAAGAAGATGGATACACATGACACCACCGTCATATAGGCAAATCTCCTTACCAGAGGAAATGGACCCTCAAATTATAGAGTGGTCAATTGCACCTTGTTGTAATCACAGAACAGAACTGCCCAGAGAACTGTACCCCACATCACGTAGATAAATTCAAAAGAAGCTTAAAATGTTACTCAATCCAGAACCCTGCATTCACTATATCTGGTCTCCCACAGTACACAGAAAATGGAAATGCAATTATTTTAGTAAATATAAACTGCTAAAAACCCTTTCTATTTAGCAGTTAGAGCAGCCCTCAAATTTTCCACTTGTTTCCTTGCATTTTGTGAGTGGAAAATAAAGGCTGGCGAGTGTGGGATGCCTGGGAGCGGGGGGATGGGGGCAAGTGGGGTTGAATGGTTGCTCTTCTCCCAGTGATCGCCCAGAGGAAGAGAGATGAGAGAGTCGGTCGGATCACCAGATCACCGAACATCCCTGTAACATCGCTGTAACAGCTTTTATTTCAATTGCTGTGTGTTTCCTGATCTCGATGTCACATACAGCCCTGCCTCCTGCCCCAGGTATTTTGATAGACAGATCACCAGTCCAATCCCGGGATGTGTGATGTATATCAAAGTCCTTGGGCCAGGAGGCAGTGCTGTATGTGATGGTGAGCATGGGGAAGACACAGCAATTGAAGTGAAAGCTTTTACAGCGATGTTCCTCGGCACTCTGATAATCCGGCCCCAATCCTCTTCCTGCAGGTAGGCTGCTTTGATGGGCACAGGCAGGCTGCATTTATGGACACAGGTAGGATGCATTGATGGGCACAGGTGAGTCAACATTGATGAACACATGTAGGCTGCATTGTTGGGCACAGGTAGGCTGTATTGTTGGGCACAGGTGAGGCAGCATTGATGGACACAAGTAGGCTGCATTGTTGGGCACAGATGAGGCTGCACTGATGAGCACTGATGGGCACTGATAACGTTGTTGTTAATATTTATTTTTATAACTTAATTCTGCATAAAACATTTAAGTGTAATTTCAGGAGATAATTTATGTGGGTAGAATTAGGGGTGGGGAATGGTAGGGGTTGGGTGGAACAACTGGTGGCAAGTAACCCTTGAGGCCTGGCCAGTAGCTCAGGACTTGAAATTTTGAATTAGAGCAAAAAAACTCTCTAGCAACACACACACCGAACTGAGCATGTGCAGCCTGTCCCCTGGCTCTGTAAATATCAGAAAATATATTGTGGAAGAAGGAGATTATCAGAGGGGAGACACAATGCAACACAATGCAAAAGATTAACCCCTTAGGTTTCACAGTGATTATACCAGGTATGCTTTATTGCATATCCACTTCAGATCCGGGCAATTTACCCCCTTCATGACCTGACTACTTTTGCAATACGGCACTGCATTATTTTAAATGACATTAAAATAATTAATTTGTACCAAAATAAAATGTATATCCTTTTTCCCCCCCACAAATAGAGCTTTATTTTGGTCATATTTGATTACCTCTGCAGTTTTTTTGTTATTTTTTGCACCATTAATAAAAAAAAGATCAACAATTTTTATTTTATTTTTACTTTTGCTGTATAACATATCCAATAAAAAAAAAATGAAAAAAAAAAAACACGAATTTCGTCATACATTTAGGCCAATATATATTCTGCTGTATTGATTGGTTTGCATAAAAGGTATAGCGTCTACAAACTATGGGATTTGTATTTATTTTTACTAGTAATGGTGGCGATCAGCAACTTATAGTTGAACTGCAATATTGCAGCGAACAGTCAGACACTAACTGACACTTTTAACACTTTTTGGGGACCAGTGACACTAATACAGTGAAAAATACAGCTAAAAATGTGCACCTTCACTGTACTAATGACACTGGCTGGGAAGGGGGTTAAGCATTAGGGGCAATCAAAGGGTAAACTGTGTGCCTAGTTAGTGTGTTTGTGCACTGTGGTAGGTACTTTTTCTAGGCGGAGACACGGATCCTTGTCCCTGCTTTACAGGAACACAGAACCATTGCCTTCCCTGCTGACAAAACAAAAATCTGCCTTGTTTACATTCTGTCTCTGTGCTAAATAATCGGCAGGTGTCAGCCGACATTGATTGATTTTACTGTTGTAGGTTTAGTAACACTTTAAAGGCTATGTAATTATTTAGCAAAAATAAAATGGCTTTCCATTAATTCTACACAGGCTTAACTCACTCTCTTCATAGCTGCTTAAAAACACTGCTCGATTACTTCTACCCTACTTCCTGGTCAGATATTCTGTCATGATACAGGAAGGAGTTGACCAGCTGAGGGTGGATGATGCAGGGCGTGTGCTAAGAAGAACAGCTGGTCAACTCCTTTCTGTGTCATGACCTAAAGTCTGTCCAGGAAGTGAGGCAGAAGTAATGGATAAGTGCTTGTATACAGCAATGAAGAGAGTGATGTAAGCCTGTTTAGAATTAATGGAAAGCTGCTTTATTTTTGCAAAATAAGTACATTATTGCTATACTGGTACATTGGGGAGCTGGAATTTAGAAAGGAAAAAAAAGTGAACTTATCCTTTAAGAATCGGTGTGTATCATGGACAACCATTATACGCACCTCACAGTTACCTCACAAAAGCATAAGATAGAAAATACCATAGTGCAGTAGGTTCTTAAAATTCACTGGTCACTTAATTGATACAAATGCTCACTCACATGTAAACAGTCAAAATGCGTGTCAGAGACAATTTTGGAGATGGCCAAGGTGCCCAGCATGCTTGCATCATGTGTTAAGATCCCGCCTAAATGCCTCTATTTTTCTGCTCTCTGCAATCAAACCTCCTTTTCTAGGGTCCCCCACCAGCGCTCCTGGCCCCTCCTCTCTGCCCAGTGCCCTCATGGGAATCCACTTCCCATGGTGGCAGGCGTGCATTCTCGCTTCTGAGCCCCGTTGCTGCACCCATTGACAGAGACAGCAGGACTTGGCCCCGCCCCCTGCTCCCTCGTCACTGGCTTTAATTGACAACACTGGGAGCCAATGGCTCTAGGTGCTCCAGGAAAGCCAGCGGAACACAGAAGTGAGGGGAGAGAAGAGGTGCAGACATGCACAGCACTGGATCGAATAAGGGCTCAGGTAAGTGAAGGTGGGGTGAGGTTGGTTGCTGATGCCTAAACAAGGAATGCAAAAAGGTAAAAAATGTTTAGGCTTTAGAACCACTTTCATGTATTTTTTATTCCTCCGTACATAATTGGTTAATTTTTGCCACTACAGTAAATCTGCGTCCCCCTTGAGTACCCAAACATTCTCTACTCATTTAGTGAATTAATCCAATTTGTCTACTTCCAGCTGTAAATCACCCTGGGTTTTAAAAATTCTTTCTCCTCTTGATTCAGCAATTTGCTTTATTTGAACAAAGAAACAGAACAAAGCAAACAGAACAAAAATGTTACACCTCAGTTTATATAACACTCTGCATGGTGTAAGATCCCCTCAGCAGGTTGCAGTGGTTGTTAATAAATATTACCAGAGTGAAACTAGCAACTTCAAAAACAATGTGCAAAAAAAATGGCACGGTGTAATTAAAACTTTATTTTTTTTAACCACAAAAAAAATATTACGTCAATTCAGCATTTATTTTAGACTGTCTTCTAACTTACCGTACTTTCTGTAAATGTAATTAAATAAACCTCCTGCTTTTTTTTTTAAATGAATACAAATCACTTCCTATTTGGCTCTTTCAAGGAAATAAATATTTGAATAATAAACTGAACGCCTTTGAACATGCTGAGATATTTCCCTTCTGATAATTCATCTACTAAACAGCAGCTAAAGGAACACAAAATTAAATGTTAAAGCTACTGAAATCAATATCCTCAATCCCTTTCAATAAAAGGAAATTAGAAAAGAATATTTTTATTGATCACACAGACAACAGGCAGGGACATCTGCTTTCTCGGGTCACAGTTTCCAAACAAGATAAAAGAAAGAATTTCCTCCAGTGGGTTGAGCCAAATGTCACACCATTATCAGTATAATTACAATATACCTCCGCACATAAGACTAAAGCTGATCCTGCTACACTGCCAGCATTGGCAAACAAGTCAACAACAGCAGTTTTATTAAGTCTTGGTAATAATAACACACAAATAAATAGCTGTAATGGCTATTGTTGCTAAGTTAAGACACACTGATAATTTATTTATAAAATGTATTACTAGGGGGGAATGATTGCTCCAGCTTTCAAAGTTTCCGGATACGGCCCAATTATTTACAGATATTTTTAGTACAGTAAAATAAATTAGCTATGTGTACTGGATAAAAATGTTTTCAGATAATTAATACCAATTATGAACTTGGCAAGTGAAAAACTTCAGATACTTCACAGCAGCTATGTTAACATACTATACTTAATATATTAAATTGTAAAGCTAATTATTATTTCAATAGTTGTTTAGTTAGAACCTGCATACTAATGGTCAACAGACAGTTTGTGAAAAATAATTGCCAGTAGTGAACAAATGAATACAAGCCCACTCTTTGTATAAGAACCATCATCAGGCAGTGCTACCTGACAACAGACAGGCCAAGTGCTATGGCAGGCTGCTGTTTTGGGACTGTCATTCAGTATAATAAAATATAATCATTATTTGATTAACATTATACCAAAGATTCCCCGGAGCTTTACAGAGCACAGAACATTCTATTCTAGTATATATGGAGACACGCTGAAGACAATGGATAGAAGAAAACTAATTGACCAAATATGTATTATTTATTACAGGTATCTATTTGGTGCTGACAATTTCCCACAGCGCTTTTATAAAGTCTTTATTTATTTATTTATTATTACATTCACACTGGATCCCCTGAAAGCATCTCTTACAAACCCAAAGAGCACATACAAATACTACAGAGACCTTGTCTTTGGTGGGAATTAAAATCAAGACCGCAGTGTTACAATCACACTGGATCCCCCTGAAAACATCTCTAATGCCCTGTACACACGATCGGTTCATCTGATGAAAACAAACCAATTTTTTCATCAGATATCCGATGAAGCTGACTTTCATCAGTCTTGCCTACACACCATCGGTTAAAAATCCGTTCGTGTCAGAACGCGGTGACGTAAAACACAACGACATGCAGAGAAAAATGAAGTTCAATGCTTTCGAGCATGCGTCAACTTGATTGCGTGGATTTTTGACCAATGGATTTCCCCACAGACGATTGTTTTTCTCTATCGGTTTTTAACCATATGAAATTTTTAAAACAGGTTCTATTTTTTTTCACACAATCGGTTTGTCCGATGAAAACGGTTCATCGGTCCGTTTTCATCAGATTAACAGATCATGTGTACAGGGCATTACAAACCCAAGGAGCACATACAAATACTACAGAGACCTTGGCCCAGATTCACAGAGCGATTACGCCTGCGCAACTGCTGTTGCGCGTGCGTAAGTCTAAATGTGCGCGTGCGTATAGTTGGACGCGATTCACAAAACAATATACGAGAAATATACGTTTTTTGGTCGCGTAATTGAATTAGACATTCGCTTCCCTTCGTGCAAAACTGCGCTAACACACCATTGATTTGCAGTCAAATATGCTAATGGGGATTACGGGGATCCCAAAAAAACGCAGTGCTGCGCAGGCTACGCGATGTGCGCAACAGCAAAATGTTCTGTCTAAAGTTAGAGGACTAAAAGCTGGTCTAAATTTTGAAAAAAAGTCAATTGTCAGATAAAGCAACACTGTTAGTGAGGAGTTCACATACACGTGTTGCCCAACAATCTGTATGCCAACATGCCAGGGGCATCGTCGCGCATAGCTATACTACTGACTTTAGTGAACAAAGAAGGAGGAGGGCACGGAGGATGGCACTAAGGAGGGCACGGGAGATGTTTTTTTTAATTTTTTTATTTGTTATATAAAATTTACAATTTAAATTAATCTAATACAATATTCTTATCTGATACAAGCCCCTCACTCTTCACTTGAATTAAACGCATAGACATCTAGGCATGAGTGATTCTGAGGTGTCTCGCATCTTCAGTTCACCCCTCATGCCATCATGGAATTACAAACCCTGCAGGAGGACATCACCAGCCCAACACATGGCACCACCCATAACCCATGCAGCTAATATACAATCAGAGCCCCATCCCCACAGATTTCGAACAGAACATTTGGGGAAGCTGGCTGGTTGGTGATACATGGGTGGCAGGCATGACATCCCCTCCCGTGATGCACACCTCACAAGGGCAATGCAATAACATCCTCCTGTCTTTTCCCTTCAAGGTGACCTGCAATGCACTGGTACCATCTCATGACCCCATCTCATGCCAGCTACATTATGATCTTTGCACGTTAAACCACACATTAATCATGGCACAATAAATGCATGCATGCACACCACTGTGTCCCTAGCACACACACCCCACATCCTCATCACATTGGATTGGCACCATCCACCATGCAGGACTTGTGAGCTGCAACGCCATGCCACGGCTCCAATTATGTCACTGTACATCATACACCATTCACACAGACCTGCGATATTCTCCACCACAAATGAGGGTGACCTTTTCCCGCAGGAATATCACCCCCACATTCCAAAATCATACACAAACAGAACCAAAAAAATTAAATAAATGCACAAAAATAAAAAATGCCCAGCAAAAATATAATTTAAACAAAATAACAACAAAGACATAAAAGACAAAAATCACTCTGAAAACAGTCCCCAAATATCTCAAAGACACGTACAAACAAACAAAAGCACCTCTGTATAGGGAGGGATACAAAGGGATGTACTTTTGCAAAGGAAGTGCATTTGTGTCTGTCTATTTATGCTGTCTGCGTAGTTCATAAAGTTGCCCTATCCATTTCCAATTTCACTGTTGCGCCGCTCCCGAGTTGTGAGATGCGCACAACGGAGCTGACATGGTTTCCTTCACCGCGCATGCGCGAGTCGGCCGGCCCTTCATTTGCATGGGGTCACGGCTCATTTCAATGTAACACGCCCACGTCCTCAATTTGTATTACCTCCTTACGCCTCAAAAAAACCTTACGTTTGCGCAAGCTCTTGCGTAAAAGCATGGAATCGCCGGATCCGGCTAGATTGCCAAGTTAACGGAAAAGTGGTGCGCTACGCCGGAATGATAATGCGCCGAACGTGATTGCCCCCTTGTCTTTGGTGGGAATTAAAATCAAAACCGGTGACTACACTGAACCTGAAAATTCTCTTACAAACCCAAGACCATAAAATGTACAGACCTTGTCTTTGGTGGGAATTAAAATCAAGACCGCAGTGTTTCAAAGCTTGACCACTAAGCTAATGCATGCTTTAATATACATATCAGAACTGGGCAAAGTTTACCAAAACCAGACAGATAGAGGCCAGTAATTTAGTGTCATTGTTAATGGTATAGTGTCCAATCATTACTGCTATGCCTTATGGCACTGTGATATGATGATATCTCCCCAAACAGGATTTAATAGTAAGACATGTGACCTGCAACACTGTATTCAATACCTGAAGCTGAACATGGCTCCCCCTTGTACTGCAAATTAGGTGACTAGAAATTGACCATAAGTGACCGGTGTCCTGCAGTGACCAGAGTGCAACACTGTATCCTGGCCTAGGCCAACAAGGCCCAGGCCTAGTGTAGCACTTTGCAGAGGGGCAGCACAGAAAGAGTCTCCGCCGACTTGCGCTACACACTGCTTCCGGTATGTGGGCGGCCGGCATTCCGCAACTGTGGGGGGGGGGTGCGCTTTTAATTTTGACTGTCCTATCATCCTGGACCACAGACCTATCTCACTGTGCTATATGTTTTCTGCTGCACCATTGGAATGGTTACATCTTCTTTGTCCTCTCTTTATTACCATCCCTGTCCCATTGCAGAGATTTCCCTTCACTTCCTGACTCATAGCCAAACAGGAAGTGAGAGGAAATCTATGCAAATTAATGGAATCTATTGCCCCCCCTCGGTCCTCAAAACTAGTGTCCCTACTTAAAATTTTCAGGGCAGGTCTTAAACAGCAAGGTGTGTGGCCTTGACAGGAAGGGGTGGGTCATATTTAAATTAGGGGGTGCATTAGTCATGCCTAGGGCAGCACAAAACCTAAATACACTACTGCCAGAGTGCTACAGGTCGTTCCTCTAACAAGTATGTCTGAATAGGGATTCTTATAAACATGCCCCCAAGGCAAGTTTTCCAGTCACCATGGAGGCTGTAGTAGAGAATAGAGCAGTAGAAATACAGCATACCATAGCATTATAAAAATACATTATTATACATTGAGGGAGATTAAAAATAGCTGTGGCTTACATCAGAAATGTGACCATGAGTTGCTAAGCTTTCTGCAAAAGGTGGCAGTTACATATCTACTGTAGTTATACAACTGTATAGATAATGAAAATACATCAGATTGTATAATGTGAAGGACATATCACTAGTTACAAATGAAAATTGTAAATGCTACAATCAAATATTCATTGCACTACTGTATCATTTTGCATCCTCCCAGCTTTGGTACTTATTATCGTAATTATAAAAAAATGAAAAATAAGTATAGTAGAGCCCCTAATTAAAGGATTAAAGGATCACTAAAGGATTTTTTTTTTTAGCTAAATAGCTTCCTTTACCTTGCTGCAGTCCTGGTTTCATGTCCTTATCATTCGTTTTTGCTTTGAAGTTGCTGTAATTCTGCTCTGATCTCCACACTTCCTGCTTGTCTGGCTCCTTATGAAAAATCTCATGGCAGCTTTTCACTGTGGTCCAAGCTGTCATTACTATGTGTCTAAAACTCCTCAGAACCAATCAGACTCATTTTAAAAACAAAACACTGCCCTGTATTGGTTTGTTTGTGTTCTGTGTGTCTCTCTACTTCACAGAAACATGAAACCAGTTTAAAAGTGAAACTAAGCTGCAGGCACATTATATGATTGATTTTTATCTATTTTTAATCATTTTTAAAAGGAATCAGTTAACTTTTATGTCTCTATACCCTGTAAACAGTCATTTCAGCAAAAAAAATAAAAAAATCCTTTAGTGACCCTTTAAGTTAACATTTTAAATCAAAGCTCCAGCCCAAAACAGCTTTTGCTATGATGTTTAGCTTAAAGCAGAGCTCCACCCAAAAGGGAAAGCTCCGCTTTTACAGGGGGGAGTGGATACCTGGTTTTGACAGGTACCCACTCCCACTTCCTGGTAATATCACCACACTGTGATCTATATCATGTCTGGCCCCTCCTCCTTTCCCCCACTGCCTTCTGGGACCTGTGAAGGCTTCACTGCCGGTTTCCCTTATGTGCAATGCCAGCACCTGAACCCAAAGCCGATGGAAAAAATCGGCTTAGGGTGCCAACATCGCAGGATCCCTGGACATCTTATATTAAAAGTAAGCAGCTACACTATTTGTATGTAGCTGCTGACTTTTAATTGTTTTCACTCTGACTGGAACTCCACTTTAAGGGCAGAGTTTTCCATTGCAATACTTTTTCTGTCGCTAGATGTCCTCAGTCTGATGGGCAGCATCATTCAACCCACTTCCTTAAAGCCTAGGTAGTACCGGTTCTGCTCCATGTTGTTGCCAGACAGTGTATGGAGAAGCAGCACAATGATGAGCTCCTCTCTCTCTCTGACATTCTGCATTCTCTCAGCAGCATGTGTTTTATCTCCAGCCTTCCTGTACAGGAACTGTAAGAGGCTGCTACCAGGTCAAATTCAGATACTTACACTGCTTGCATTTGAAGATTACATTTATTGATGTATTAATGATTACAGAGCTGCATTCATTTTTGACTTTTATTACTGCTTAGATGTCAGCTGTAAATGTAACTTGTGGATGGGGGCTTATTACTGGAGTATCACTGATTTGCTATACATCTTGAGCTTGTTAGCAGAATAAGAAATGGTAAACGTGCATTTATTAAAACAATGTTGCCTATTTATAAAAGTGTAGGGTACAAGTATCTTCAATTTAGCTCAAAGTATGTTTGCACTTTGTACATCATGTACAAAAGCTTGCATTGCAGTTTTCAGTTTAGGCATCACACTTGAGAACAAAAAGTGCACATCGATAAATGGCATACACTTCACACTGCCTATTTTTAAAGCTGCAGTGTTAGCTGTTCTATAATTTCTTGTTACAAAATGAGTTTGCTACTGATAACAGAGATTAGTCCATTAACTTAATGAAAATAACCACATTCAAATGAAAGTATATGAAAACACTAACTGTATGACCTTTAAGTTTGCTATAGCACTGTGCATCATCGATTTACCATGATTTTTTTCTGAAATAAAAAACCAGATCACCTTTTTGCCATCCCTTCTTGTGTTTCAGCACTGATAATCTGCAGCTGCTTCCTGTCTATGTGCATGCACTCCAATGGAGGCAATCTCAGAGCAAGTTTTCTGATGGTGACAAAACCCGAAACATGGGGGGGGAGATGTGCTTCGGGTGCCATATTGAGAGGGGCGCTGTCACTAGCAGGTGAAGTGAGCGAGTAAAGAGGAGGGAGCTTGGAGGCAGTGTGGTATGTGTGCTCTCTCCCCCCTTCCTACCAGTGCAGCTCTCCTGCTGCCTGCACTGTTCTCTTGTTTAATAGCTGCTGCAAATCTTCCCGGAAAGTTTGTCTGCGGCACGTTCACTGCGACATACTATGCGCACCACATTACTACTCTCCTTGGGGCACCCAAAGGTGTTCCAGGACACTAAAGTGTTCAGGTTTGGTTTGAAGAAAAGGTGGCCATCCTGACTGCAGCTGACAGTGACAAATGCAGCTGAAGCTGAAAGATCACTTCTGTGTTACTACTACTATACTGCCTAGGAGAAGGCTCCAGAGCTCTGCACACCTTCCCCCTCCTTCCCCCAGCTCCCGAATGAGGACAGAATTTCCCCATTCACACTTGCTCCTCCTCTCAGCTCCTGGTTAGCTGCAACAACCATCCTGGTTAAGGTAGAGGACACAATAATGTAAGAGGAATACTCTTATGCAAGGGAGGCACTTCTGTAAGAGGGCACACTGATGTAAGGAAGGACTCTGAAGAAAGGGGGGGGCTCTGATGTAAGGAAGGACTCTGATGTGAGGGGGCACACTGATATAGAGGGCTAATATATAAGAAGGGACACTGGTGTAAGAAGGGCTCTGAAGTAAGAGGGACTCTGATATAAGGGAACACACTAATGTAAGGAAGGACTCTGATGTAAAGTGGGGAATTGATGTAAGGAGAGGGGCTCTGAAGTAAGGGGACACACTGATCTAAGGGGGAACTCTGATGAAAGGATGATACTATTGGCGGGGGGAGGGGGGCACTGATCTAAGGGGGAATTGATGTAAGACGGGACATGGATATAAGGGGGATATATTATCCTTTTTTTCTTCTTTTAAAAATATGCTCATAATTCTATATACTGTACATATTTTTGCTGGGCACATTGTTCTTACTCTCTGGCTGATATCCCTTGTGCTTGGGTCACATGGGCTGACATTGTTACCCCTTTCCATCTGTGTCTATCCAATGCTCCATTTCCATCTTCTGGCATCACCAGTCAACTGCATCTTGTGTATTTTATTACTCATGTAACTTTGTATGCACATTGGAATCTGTATATGCTTTTTTAAATATGTTCATAGTCGGATATATAGTATACTTATCATGTGTATTTACTCTAGAGAATCCTTTACTGTGCTATCCAAGGGCAACCCCCCAAGGAAAAGACCACCTGGTTGAAACGTTTCAGGATGACTTGGCAAATGCACCATCTATTATATTCACTTGGATGTATTGTATTCTGTACATGTTTGATGTTATGCATTTTAAAATGTTCAGTCAATTTTGCTACTTTTATTTAATGGGGACTTTTTAAACTTTCCCAATAAATATTTGATTTACTCCTTGGGTGTCACAAAGCCCTGTTGTTCCTTACCATTTCCCCATATCCCTTGTGGATTCTTTGTATGTTTTGGGAAATAATTAAAGAGGTTTAGTTCCAAACCCTTCAATTTAAACATTTTCTTAAACCGTTACATTCAAAGCATGCTGTGAATGATATCTGTTACAGCTACCAGTGTGCTTACAAGGCCGATCATAGGGTCAGACTCCTGGGTACAGAAATATTTCTAGCGCCCTCACATGGGGGTGGTTATCTAATGTTTCTATGGCAACGACGCCACATCTCCATCTAATAGCCTCACCACCTTTTTGTAGTCGCAGTGTCCTCCTTTGCCTCCCTTTACAGTAGTGTCCTCCTCTTTCCCCTTCATCCCCCTACATCAGTGTCATCCTTTGCCCCCTTCACCCTCCCCTGCAGTAGTGTCCTCCTTTGCCTCCTATCTTCACCCTCCCCCCACATTATTGTCCTCCTCTGCCCATTTCGCCGCACAGCAGCCACACTGGAACAGAAAAATACATTTTCCTAGTTTAGGCCATAGGACAGAGTCAAAAGGATAATGTATATTAGCTGTTATGTTGTATTATAGAGACTAATGCCCTGTACATGCAATCGGTTCGTCTGATGAAAACGGACTGATGGACCGATTGTTTTTTTCCCATTGGTAAAAAAAATAGAACCGGTTTTAAAATGTTCGTATGGTTAAAAAAACGATAGAAAAAAAACGATCGTCTGTGGGGAAATCCATTGGTCAAAAATCCACGCATGCTCAGAATCAAGTCGACGCATGCTCGGAAGCATTGAACTTAATTTTTCTCTTCACGTCGTAGTGTTTTACGGTGCGTTGAACGCGATCAGATTTTTAACCGATGGTGTGTAGGCAAGACTGATAAAAGTCAGCTTCATCAGATATCTGATGAAAAAATCCATTGGTTCGTTTTTATCAGACGAAACGATCGCGTGTACAGGGCATAATACACATATAAGCATGGTATCTCACTAGTGTAGAGCAACTACAATTTTAACACTTACTGGACAGATTATCCATAAACTGCAGAGTAGACAGTAGTGTCCTCCTCTGCCCCCCTTTATATTGCCACTAAGACTGCCTTGCCTTTCTTTTCAAAAATGGCGCCAGGCGGTGCCATTACGTTACTGCGCAGGCGCCCTCCCGATCGAAAATAGGCGAGCGCGTAAGAATTTTCCCGAGGCTGGAATGGGTGATTGGCAACACTACCCCCCACCTCAGCTTGTGGAGCATGGGCACAGTGCACCCACCCAGGATCGGCCCTGTGTGCTTATGTTAGCTCTCAACCAAATATCAAGCCATCAAACAGTTGGTGTCATAACTTATCACATGTGTAGCACCATGGCAACTACAAATTAAGCAGAGGCTAAGATGGCAGCTTCCTTGTCTGTAAAGCATAGGAGGGTTTAATTCCACTGCCTGGGCAAGGAACAATCTAACTTTAAAACATTCATTGCTTCTGCCCAGATTTTTTTGTGAGGATATGTGAAGGACAGAGAAATAAGCCATTAGAGATTAAATAGTGTTTCATGAAAAAAATATAGATGCATTACAACAAGAATGGCAAATAACTGCATCACATGAAATATTACTAAGTGTATACCCATCTATTTATGTTTGTGAAAAATTTGATGAGAAAATTACTGATATATAAAATAACAAATACAAAATAACTTGCACAGCTTGATGAATTGTCCTTACTATGGAGAATCGCATTTCTCTAGAATTTTACTGATTTGTGGATCAGTTTGCTTTTTTTCTAACTGTGCTTTAATAACATACAGAGCGAAACAACATGCAAATCATATGTAAATATAAACAAAGCTAAACATTATGTTTTATTTCTGTTCTGAAAACTTTGTAATTACACAGCTGTCAGCTCCACACCACACCTCCACTGCGAATACTATCTTCTCCACACATAATTTACTATGGTAGTTTGCTCCAAGGGGAGTCATTCTGAAATAAAACATCTAAAGATTAAGTGACATCTTATATTTAGGATTTGAATCTTTCAGGCTCTGTGTAACTTGACATAAAAAAAAATTCCCTATTATACACTTGTATAGGATTTGTAGAACGCTGTGTACTGTTTCCTGCTCGGCATGCTTCTTTGTATTTTGCTCTTTGTTTTCTCTTTAGGTGCTCTCTTATTAAGCTTATACGTGGAGAAAGCAGAAAAGCTAGATGGGTTCCAACTGAGTTTCTGATGCGAGGAAGCAAAGAAAGCTTTATTGAGGTACTGTCTATTGCCATTTGTTACCGTGAGTACGATGCTACCTGTGTGTTGTCATGTGCTATGAATTGCTGGAAAAAAAATAGAACTTCCAACTTATTCTCAGGGTACAGACGGCTTTAAATGTGTGCCATGTTTCATTAGCTGCCTAATGTCACATGCCATTTCACTGTATTTATTACCCGCACATAGTGAAAAAAAAATGGGATTATGTACATCTCATTTGGTGGCAATTCAAGTAAAACGCTGTCAGTCCTTGAAATGTTTAATTTATTTGTTAAAACGGGATAACAACTGTGTTCGTACAAGCCAGGATTTCAGTGGCATTTTCCTTAGAGAGATTGTTTTATTTATGGTTATAAAGTTAATTGTACTGATTGCGAAAACTGGTCATGACAGCACAAATGTCTGTAGATAAGCCAATGTGCCTACTCATCTAAAAGGGGTGGTGTCTAGGGCTCTGCCAACTTAACATTTCAAGCCATGACTACAAGCATGTTTGTCTAGCCAAGGAACAACATTTCTTGTGACAGAATTTATTTATTTATTTCAGGTACTTATATAGTGCCGTCAATTTACGCAACGCTTTACATATACATTGTACATTCACCTCAATGAGCTTACTATCTACACACATTCATACGTACTAGGGCCAATTTAGACAGGATCCATTTAACTTACCGGCATATCTTTAGATTGTAGGAGGGAACCAGAGTACTCGGAGGGAACCCACGTGGAATGAATGAACATTGCACATGAAGACAGACATTTCTACAGCTGTCCAGGGACAGGGAGTGTGTTATTTACAGGATTACCAAATGATAATAAAGTGTGAAAAAAAAGAAAATGAACACCACAAGTGCAACATATTAAGTGTTTCTATTTTTTTGTGTAGTTGTACCTTAAGAGTCCAGGCATGCTATCTTTTACACATGGGCTGTCTATACAACTTAACACAGTCAATACAGTGCACCACAACACACAGCGGTTATTATACAGTGAGTTATGGTGTCATTCTAAAAATAAACAATTAAACAAAGATATCATGTGCTGTGCTAATGTGATAAAAGGCACATCTAGCCATGCATTACTGTAACACAAAAGTGTGATTGCGTTAGGGTTGCCATCTGTTCGGTATTCACCCAGACAGTTCGAGTTTTGAATCATGTGTCCAGGTTTGAGTCCGCCTAAAACCCGGACATAATAATCAGACAGGAATGTGGCTCGGAACAGGGCCTGACAGGAGGGTGAGGGGGCACTATGCACACCGCATTACTATTCTCTTTGGTGTGCTTAAAGGTATCCCAGGTCTATTACAATTCTATAGTGTATGCTAAAAAAAAATGTTTTGCTGTGCGCCGCTAAAGTGTTTGGGTTCAGCTTGAAGAAAAAGTGGCAACGTGTAGGTGGACAATGAAGGAAACCTATACTTAGTAATACAAAGCATGCCATTAATAAGCATTTCTTCTAAAAATAAATAATAATAATAATAATAATAATAATAATTTTCTGGCTATTATTCCAATTTAATAACCTCTGTACTTTCTCAGTCACTGACCCAGAGCAGATATGCAGATCAGGAGCTCTGATTTTCACAGTAATGCTGCGTACACATGATCGGAATTTCTGGCAAGAAAAGTTTGATGTGAGCTTTTGGTCGGAAATCCCAACCATGTGTAGGCCCTATCGGACATTTTCTGTCAGAAATTCCGACAGCAACAAATTTGAGAGCTGGTTCTCAAATTTTATGTTGGGAAAAGATTTTGACGGAAATTCCGATCGTCTGTATGCAATTCAGACGCACACAAATCCTACGCATTCTCGGAATCATAAAACCTCATTTTTCTTGGCTCGCCGTAGTGTTGTACGTCACCGCGTTCTTGATGTTTGGAATTTTCAACAACATTTGTGTGACCGTGTGTATGCAACACAAGTTCGAGCCAATATTCCGTCGGAAAAATTCCACGGTTTTCTTGCCGGAAATTCCGATCGTGTGTACGCTGCATTACTGTGCTGATGTGCATGCTTGTCTGGGTCCTTCCTTTTTTCACTTCTCTGTTCGGCCACTGGAAGTGCAGAAAATACCTAGTACTTTCATATTCAAAAGAGATTTTCTATTCCTCCATTCACATGACAGCACTAGTGCTTGTTGATCAGCCGAGCATTGTTACATGGGAGTCAGATGTTCCTCAGCCACATGTAAGTGAAAACTAATATCTTTGAGCTCTCTGCAGCTGATAATGACCTTGTCCATCTGAAGGTTAGTCATTTTTTAGAAACTTGCCTTTGCATCTGGACTAATATTTGCTTGCATATGCTATAAACTTTACATTCCATGCTGTCATACACAGCTTGTATGCTGATTTACTGAAGGGTAGGGATGGACTTTGTTTTTTGACTGAAGAAGAACTATTTGGCATTTAGCAAATGAATAAACTAAATGGTGTATTTGCCTGCTCAGGGATTTCCAGCTGGCAGCTGAATGTAAACAAGCAGAAGGGGATGGTGGCTGACATCACTAACTAAATATCACCATGACCAATGCTGAGGTAACAGCCATGGATGTATTTATTAAATAATACTGGCCTATAGCTCTACCCCTCTGCCCCCAGCTTTCATCTGGGAATCTTCATCACTAGGGTGGGCCAACTCAATATTGAACCCTTTGGACTAAGAATGGGATGCCATTAACCGCTTGCCACCCACCCACTATCAAATGAAAAAGGGACGGTGATGCTCTCGTTCTGGGTGGACGTCATATGACAGTGCCCATAATGACTGCTCTCACGCAGAGGCGGACAGCACAGAGATTGCGCCCGTGCTGTGTTGCGCGACCCTGAAATCTGTAAAGAGCCGATCACACAGCTCTTTAACCATGTAATCGGCTGTGTCCAATCACAGTGGGTCACATGTAAATGTGTAAGTGCCAAAAATCATCTCTCCCCGCCTCACACTGACAGTGTATGTGGCAAGGAGAGCAGATCAGCGCCATCGCCTCGCAGGGAATACCCGGACATGTAATCAGGTCATTGATCATCAGTGCCCTGATTACAGTAAAGCCTTCCAGTGCCATCAATCAGGGCCCATCAGTGCCACCAGTGACCATTAGTGATGCCAGTTACTGCTGCCTTCAGTGCCCATCAGTGACGCCTATTCGTGCCACCCATCAGTGCCACCTATCAGTGCCCATCAGTGCAGTGTATTAGTGCCTCCTCATCAGTGCCCATAAGTGCCACCTCATCAGTGCCCATTAGTGCAGCTAATCAGTGCCCATTAGACATGTGCAGACTGGAATATTTTGTTTCGTTTTTTTCGTTTTCGTCTGGAAAAAAAATGTATTTAGTTACTCCCGAAAATCGTTTTGATTTATTTCATTTTTCGTTGGGGAATAGCTTTTGTCCGAAAATCCAATAATATTTGGTTTCTGTCGAATGGTCAAAAGAATATTAGACGGAACTTCGAAACTTTACGTCGAATCGTACATTTCCGTTCGAATATTCCGCCTACAAGAATTCTAATGTTGTATGGCTAGTAATAATGTCGAATCTATTTTCTCATAAATCGAAATCTATTCTCTGTAATGTCAGATCTATTATTTTTATAGTGTCAAATCTTTTCTCTATGATGTCGAATCTTTTCTCTATAAATGTCGAATCTCTCTATATCTAATTTTTACTGCAACGAAAACGAAAATAAAGCATTTTTTATGTCGGATCTTTCGGTTTTTGTTTCTTGCGCTTTCGTTATCGTTTGTTAAAATGCATTCTGAAAAATTAAAAAGTAATTAAAAAGAGTAAAAAGTAAAATTAAAAAGAGTAATGAAAAATTACTTATTAACAAAATTTACTGACAGAAACTAAGAAAAACTTTTTTGTTTTAAAAAAAATAAATAAATAACAAAAAAAAATATCTATTTGTGTGTAGAAAATTATAAAAATCCGTAAATGTGCCTCTTTTAATCATCAGCCATGTGAGTTGCTCAATGTTGTACCTTTATTAAATGTAACCCATATTGCTACACTAATGCCGCGTACACACGATCACTTTTTGTGATGAAAAAAAACGACGTTTTATGTGACGAAAAAAAACGAAGTTTTTCAAACTTAATTTTCCAAAACAACGTTGCATACACACCATTGTTTTTCCAAAATGCTCTAGCAAAGCGTGGTGACGTACACCACGTTCGACAGCACTCTGTTCCATTGAAGCTCCGTCTCATAACTTGCTTCTGAGCATGCGTGGGTTTTAAACGTCGTTTTGCCCACACACGATCACTTTTTATGACACAAAAAATGACATTTTGAAAAACGACACAAAAAATTCAAGCATGTTCGAATTTTTTTTTGGTCGTTTTTTTATACAACATGACATTACACGATCACATGACACACAATCATTTTAAATGAAATTTTTTAAAACGTCATTTTTTTTCATCACAAAAAGTGACCATGTGTGTGCGGCATTAGAGGCTCCTCTCTTCTCTTTTATACTCAGTTGTGACATGACATTACTCTTATATCAAGACATTGCTTGTAAATCAAGTCAAAATGTATTTAAAAATGTAGCTTGTCTTGCAAAACGCTCTCAAACCAAGGTTTTACTGTATATAGTATGAAAGAGGCATGTCAAATAAGAACAGAAAATTATATACTTAGTATAAGCCTCACATATATTGACTGCAAAAAAAATAAAATAAAAAATAATCTATGTTTTTGACACAGCACATCTTTATTAAGGCCACCAGCAGTTATGAAAATTGCTTCATTTAATTTACCCTTTTGTATACACAAAGTGAATAATTTGTGAATTCAGATGTAATTTATTATCAGATAAAATGGCATCAATAAGGAAAAGGAGGTCAAGCAGTTGGTGGGAGGTATGAAATGATCTTAAAGTACCGATACAGCAAAGTACAAAGTGTAGCATTTATATACAGTACATAAGCTTTCACTTGCTACAAAATTAATGAAGTATGTACAAGAAAAATACAGTGATGTTTTAATGGTCTCCTACAGTTACATTGTACATTATCTACAATGTCAAGCTCTGGTATAAAATAGCACACTTGTGTGATTCAGTTCCGAGTGAGAAAAGTCAAACAAATTGGTGCAATTCCCAGAATGCAAATCAGCAACTGCAAATTGACTGATATTTGTTTGAAGACTGGATTTAAATATTTCTGTCATGATCTGGATTACAAGTACTCAAAACACACGTCTCTAACAGAGAATTTAAATAACTGCAAACATTAGTGAGAAAATGGCAACTGAGCTATAAACCGTGTCCGTACAGTAAAATCTTTTGAAAAGTTATAAAACTAAGGTAAATGCTATCAGCTAAGTCGTAAAAGGTTAAATGGATTGAATGAATTGAAATTATTTTGATATACTGATGCTGAATAATAAACAGTTACTCAAATGATGATGCAGGGAGTTTGTACTAACAACCAATCAAGTCACAGATTAATCAGCTTTTATCTGACTGCTTCAACTGCTCTTTCGTCTGCCTTGCTGCTATTATAAATCAGTCCTAAAGAAGGGGTTAATACTGAAATGACTGGCGACCAAAGAAGCCAACTGTGGAAATGTATGATTTAAAGTCTTACTAGCCATATGTCTTTCTAATTTGGAACAATCTTTCATCTGCGGAGATCGCAATTTTCATTCCATAAGATTTGGCCCTAAATTTTCCTTGTGCTGGTGATGAATAAATGTTTAAGTAAATCTACTTTGTCCTTTGGTATAAGTCATGTTCAAATAATTAATTCAAAGCACAAAAGCCCCTGGCTGTCAGGCTATTAAAATGCAATCTGTTAAGACTCTCTGCATGCCAAGCAACATAACCCTTGTAAAAACAGGAAAAGAGCTATGTGTTTCATCCAAGCACAACACTCCAGTATCACAACAAAGTATCATTCCTGCTGATTTATGAAGATGTCCTCCTGCATACAGGTCGGCAAATAAAGTACAAATTTGTAAAATGACCTGAAGAAGTGATGCCTCCTGGGCTGTTATTACAGTTAAGACTTTGCTTACTATTTACAAGGCAACAGGAGTTAAATCATAATCATTTAGGGCCCATTTAGCTTGGGGTATGTTTTTTGTTAGGTAGGTGTGTTGTCATGCATACATGTGCATTTTCTTTACATGCATTTTTGATGCACATTTTTTTTAGTTTAGATTTTGGAGTGGATATGGTTAACAACCTCTGGCCATGGTTCAATAATAGCTATTGCCAACACATCAAAACGCACATACTGTATGCTTTGATGAACTACCATGGACTTTTATGGGCATCCCAGTGCACTAAAACACAGAAATAATAATTGAGTATTCCGTTTTTCAAAAACACACTGCACTGAGATGACAACAGGAACTTTTTTTTTTCTGGAGACGTTGGATACATTGGAGGTTATTTATGAAAGGCAAATCAACTTTGCATTACAAGTGCAAACTACAAGTGCAAAGTGCACTTGAAATTGCACTGAAAGTGCACTTGGAAATGCAGTCACTGTAAATCTGAGGGGTAGATCTGAAATGTGGGGAAGCTTTGCTGATTTTATTATCCAATCATGTGCAAGCTAAAATGCTGTTTTTTTATTTTCTGAGGGGGACATGCAAGGAAAATAAAAAAACAGCATTTTAGCTTGCACATGATTGAATAATAAAATCAGCAGAACTTCCCCTCATTTCTGATCTACCCCTCAAATTTACAGCAACTGCACTTCAAAGTGCACATTGCAGTTGTAGTGCAAAGTAGATTTTCCTTTCGTAAATAACCCCCTTTGTTTTAGCATGTTGCAACAAGTCCAATTAAAATAGTGTACATAGGCTTCTACTCCTTAAAGCGCTAGTAAACCCACTGAACATTTTTTTTTTGTAACCCTGTAAAGTAAAAGGCTTAATGAGCTAGTATGCACCGCATACTAGCTCATTATGAAATACTTACCTTAGAACGAGGCGTTGGTAACTTACCTGGTCCACGCCGAGGTAAGTCGACATGTTGCCTCGGTGTGTCTTCCAGGTATCGCGGCTCCAGCGCTCTGAGTGGCTGGAGCCGCAATGTCATCACACAGGGGGACTTCTTTCCGGCAAGGTCTGGCGGCTGCTGGGCCTTAAGCCGAAAATCCCCTCTGCACGAATGCGGCTCATTGCAAGGGGAATATCTCCTAAACCGTAAACGTTTAGGAGATATTTTTTTTCACCAACAGGTAAGCCTTATTAGAGGCTTACCTGTAGGTAAAAGTTACAAAATTACCTATACAACCGCTTTAACTATTAAGTTTAAATTGCATAACAGAGATTCAAAAGTAATCATTATCAAGCATCCTGCACAACAATCAGGGCTCTCTAAAAATATAGTGCTTCTTTCTTTGAGATTGGCAATAAATGTTAAAAAAGCATATTATTTTTTAAATCAATACAGTTAAATACGTTCTTTTCATTGTTAACCAAAGGTAAATGTAGCTTTGGACCATGACCCAGCCATTAAAAGACTTATTCTCTCTTTGTGTCTTGGTCACCATTTTCAATGGGACTGAAAGTTTGGGGAACTCCAAACATTTGAGTAGTCACCAGAATAGATAGTAGAAGTCTTCAAATGAGAACATTTGTGGTGACAACAATTGAAATGAGGATTTCTCTTCCATATCCACAAAGGGACTATACATGCACTGTAAGTACTACAACACCAACATTATTGGTAGTTTAGGAAGCTATCCTATTGCTACAACTTTCAACTATCTTTTCAAATATGCCCTAAAGTGTATCTAAAGCAGATTTTTTTTTTTAGGTTAGAGTGCGTAAAATAGTTGTGTCCCTGTTAGGGATAATCACTCAGTGTTGTCTTGGTGATCAATGTCACTGGAACTGAAGATGAAGAATAATGTATATTTGTGACCAAAACAGCAATGGAGGGGAAATCTTCAATTAGAGACACTTGTCCTAGTGACTTTGGAGAGATCACCTCTTACTTCCTGTTGTGTCTACAGGACCAGAAGTGAGCAAAAATGTTCCCAATGGGACACAGATGACCATAAAACTGACAGAGGTTTTAATGTTTTCTTACGCTATCCAAATAAAATAAAAATTGCTTTAAGTATACTTTAATTACCAAAATATTTATCACATGGTGCTTTATCATGTGAAATTCTTCCATTAAAGTTATACTATAGGTTTGTTTAAAAAAAAATAACAAACATATCATACTTACCTCCACTGTGCAGCTCTTTTGCAACCCCTTGCCCTGTGTGTGCAAGCTCCTCCGCTGTGTCTCCTCGCTCGATTCCCAGTGCCGAGCTCATTCCCTGCGACATTGCGACGCACAGGGACGGAGTTTGGCGCCAAATTCAAAAAGTGAAACACACTATATACATACAGTATACTGTAAATACACACCCTCCTTGTCCCTAGTGGTCTGCCCAGTGTTCTGCATGTACTTTTATATAATAAAAACTGTTCTTTCTGTCTGGAAACTGGAGATTGTACATAGGAACCAAAAGTGTCCCCTTATTTCAAAGGTGCTTTTAGATCAGCTAGAAACAGCAATAATAAATTAGAATCGCTTGCAGAATTGGGCGACAGTGATTTGTGGGGAAATTCGTCATCAAACACTGAAAGTAATGACAGCGAAAATTCCTTCAACTGATCTTCAGTGCTTTTGATTTGATTACATTATTGAATAATTATTATTATAACTACATTATCATTTTTTTTAATTATTTATAGTTATTTATTATATTATAATTTATGATTTTGTGTTTCAAACTTTATCATACCCGGGATGTCTACTAGACTCTTGTTTGGACAGATTTAAGTGAGTTATTCCCAAGAATTGCAGGACTACAGTATAAAACGCCAAATTTCCTTGCAAAATAATTGTACCGCTTTTAGCTTTAAAAATCTGACATAATCATACCGCCAGGGAGGTTAAAGGCTGCTTATGTTTTCTGCTGGTGAAACAAAAAAATGGGTATTTGCACCTAAATTTGGCTACAAATTATACAATTATTAAACTATGTAGTGCAAGGGCTTGCCGGATTGCATAAAATTTGAAACTGTTTAGTTTTGACCTCTTATTACATGGTTTTGGTAAATCTAAAGGAAAACTATACAAGAAAATTGTTCAATGTGTAGCCAGCTATATAGTAGCAGTAAAAATCTGTCTACCGCCTCTAATGCCGCGTACACACGGTCGTTTTTTGCGATGAAAAAAAACGACGTTTTTTAAAACGTCTTTAAATTGATCAAAACATCGTTTTTTGTCTTCAAAAAAACGCCAAAAAAAATTCCAACATGCTTGAATTTTTTGTGTCGTTTTTCAAACGTCGTTTTTTGTTTCAAAAAAGCACGTGTGTAGCAAAAAGTCTTTCAAAACGACGTTTTTCAAAATGTTATGAAGCGAGCTTCAATGGAAAAGATGGTGAACGTAACCTCGTTTTTGTGAAAAAACTGTGTGTATGCAAAATGCTTTGTCTGTTTTTTTACTTCACAGAAAACGTGCATCGCCATCTAGTGGTGAAAAACAAGCGCAAATGGAAAATGATTTGGGATTGTGTCTCTGCGTCTGTTGTGCAGCCATCTAGTGGTGGAGCTGTCACATGTAAAATATACACAGCTATCATTAAAGGCTGTTTGTCTTTTCTCTTGGTGAGACAATTTATTTTTATTTTTTCAATAAATAGTAAAGAAGCAATACAATCAGTCTGCAAATACGATCTCTATGGTTGGTCTTAGAAGTCATTCAGTATGCTGAAAAATGTGAATGGAAAATAACTTCTGGGAATCTGCTTCTGTGTTGTCTCTTGTTTTTTTAAAGTGAATGAGGAAAAAAAAAAGAAATTGAACGATCTGCAACCTTACCCAAAATCTACACTTGCAACTGAAAAAATAAAATAAAAAATAAATCGTATTACACTTGCCTAAATGTCCCAACCAAGACTTCAATGCTAACAGTAACAAAAGGTGTCAATTCCACTTACCGGTACTTTAAATGAGAGAGTACCATCATTGCATTCCCTTTTCTTTGCATGCTAGTTGGAAACAGTTACCTTCAGCTCCTCTATAATTTAATCACACTAGAGTGCTCTTTTTTTTCCCAAACACCACAATGACACATCTCCTATGCATGCTAATGCTGTGTGCTGATTGGACTCTGACAGTAATCTACTAGCTGGTTGTCTCATATTTCTCCTTCATGAGATTTTGCAGCTCTAATTAGTTCCCTTTCATCTAAAACAGTACACACTAACACCCTTCTCAAATCCCTTAATTGGATTCCCACTAAACAATGAATCACCTACAAGATCCTTCAAACTCTCCACTCATCACCATTCCAGCTCTAGGTTTTATATGCAAGTGTATATATCATATCCTCTACTCATTACCGGTTCCCTCATATAATGCACATTCTAGCATTAAATTATAATATAGTAGTCTCGTTAATTTAAAGTAATTACATTTTACATAACTTTTATTAAAGAAAAAAGGGGTGACCGCAGTGTTTATTTTTTCATATTTTTTTGCTGCTAACACTACTTATAATATTGTACGGAGATGTGCAATTCACCAAAAGGCAACATATCAAATTGAGACATCCACATGATGTCTCAATTTGATAGTGTCTCAATGTCTCAATTTAATAGTGTTATATCATTTTACGATGTAATATTGTGCTGATATAAAGGAAAATGGGTCCACCTAAACCAAGATTCAACTCTAAAAAGACAGATGTGCAGGCATTCAAATAAATGCAAGCCTTGCCCTATTCATCTGCCTGATATATTGTATTCACTCTCTCTTCTCCTACACTACTAGAGCCTACACTCTCATGTCCAAATTTGGAGAGAGGTGAACTCCTTGGGATTTCCAATTTAAATGACAGCAAAGCAGATGATTACCATGCTGCTCAGACATACTGGGGTTGATTTACTAAAGGAAAATAGACTGTGCAGTTGCTCAAAAGCTTTGTAAATGGGCAGAAGCTGCGATGACTTCCATCATCCAAATATGTGCTAGCAAAAAGGCAGGTTTTTGTTTCCTTGCATGTGATTGGGTATTCTTTGCAAAGTTAAGATTTAAACCATCTTCTTAGCTTTAGAGTAGTGATGGCGAACCTTGGCATCAGAGGCGGCTCTTTAATTAGGAAAATTAGGCGGTCGCCTAACATCTCACACTCACAGGGGCCTCGCGGCCGCCTAACCTTCCCAATGCATTACCCCAGTTTTAAGGGACAGGGGACCTTAACGATGCTGTGCTCAGGCAGCGTTATGAGCCCTGACTCAGGGGTGGGGCCGCCAGCGTCCCTAACAACCAGTGAACATCGGTAACACCACCCCTTGTGACGTCAATGACCCAGCATGCTCTCAGTCAATGACGTCACAAGGGGGCAGGTTCATCAGGTGACATCACCGGGTGGCCCACCCCCTTAGTTATTAAAGAGCAGGATCTAGGGGCCATCTTGTTAAAGGGGGCTTCCAGATTCCGATAAGCCCCCTGCCCACAGACCCCCACAACCACCGGCCAGGGTTGTGGGGAAGAGGCTCTTGTCCATTAATTATTTTTTCCATCATGGGTGTGAGTGGGGCCCCATGTCAAGTTTTGCCAAAGGCCTCACAATGTCTAGAGCCGCCTCTGCTTGGCACCCCACATGTTTTGGAACTACATTTCCCACGATGCACTGCAGAGTACATAAGCATCATGGGAAATGTAGTTCCAAAAAATCTGGGGTACCAAGGTTTGCCATCACTGCTCTGGAGCATCTGCACTTGCAGAATAGACTGTGTACTTTGCAAAGTTCACAGTCTATTTGCCTTTACTAAATCAACCCCATTGTCTTTTATTTCTACACTATTCCCCTTAAAAAAGGATGTATATTTCCTTTTTAGGAAAATTATGTAAAACAATCATTTCCATATTTCTTTAACATAATTACATTATTTATTTAAATTGTTATTGCAGAATAGGCAGTTACACACTACTATTTGCAACTTTTTACAAACAGCATGTGCAAAAAACAGCACTGCATAATAACTCAAGGAACCAAGTTGAAGTGGTCTTTTATTAGTATGACAAGATAATAACAAGATAAAGTCAGACTGTAGGCAAGTAGATAAATACACAATTGTAATGCATATACTGTATGATTGAAAACCGTTTAATTGGAGAATGAAGGGAAAACTTCACACTGATGGGTCATACCTCTTTCTCTTCCAGCCTGTTCCCTGTCTGAGCATGTGCATTTTAGCAGAGCATGATCGGCTTTTAGTACTAGCTCTCCTTATATTTGTGTGGTGTTGTGCAAGGGATTACCTTAAAGCGAACCTTAAAGGGGTTGTAAAGGTACATTCTATGCCAGGGATCCTCAAACTACGGCCCTCCAGCTGTTACAGAACTACACATCCCATGAGGCATTGTAAAACTCTGACATTCACAGACATGACTAGGCATGATGGGAATTGTAGTTCCTGAACAACTGGAGGGCCATAGTTTGAGGACCCATGTTCTATGCATTAAGGTAAAAAAACATCCGATGATTAGCGGACCCCCAGCCCCCCCGTTTACTTACCTGAGCCCTCGAAAGTCTGACGTTGTGAACGCGCTGTCTTCTCAGCCAAACTTCTCAGCTCAATCATTGGATGATTAATAGCAGCACAACCATTGGCTCCCGCTGCTGTCAATAAAATCGATGACACGCCACAGGGCCGAGTGACACAGTCGCGGCTATGGTTGCCGACTGTATCAAGGCAGCGAGCCCGCAAGCTAACCCCCTTGGGAGAGCGCTTCCCAGAGGGGGGTTAGCTCTTGCGGGGAGGAGCCAAGACAGCCACGAGGGACCCCAGAAGACGAGGATCGGGGCCACTCTGTGCAAAACGAGCTGCACAGTGGAGGTAAGTATGACATGTTTGTTATGTTAAAAAAAGGGAACCTTTTCAACCCCTTTAAGGCTGGGTTCACACCTATGCTAATTGGTTGCGGCTTTTACCGCATTCAATTTGCAAAACATTTTAAAATCTATTACTTTCAATCAGTGTGGTTTACATATGTGCATTGCATTCGCACCCCATATTGCCCCAAAAAAATTGTGCGTTTCTAGGCAGTGCGGTGTAAATTGCAGGCACATATTCTTTTATGGGAACGCATCTGATTCGCAGATGCGTTCCGTTGTGAACAGGCATTCTCTCCCCTCCTCACTACACATGCTCCCTGCTCAGCTGATCCGCAGCTACAAAGCTACAATGGAGAGGAAGCCCTGAACAGCTGCTTTTTCTCTTTGCACAGAGAACAGTGCTGGAATTCACACCGGACTGGTGTGAATCCAGCCTCAGTAATTTTTTCAACTTTCCATCTATTAAATCCTCTGTCTTTGTTGTTTTAACTTTGGATAGTAATTTTTAAAATTTTCTGCCAGTAAATACCTTTTTTACAGCCCACTTCCTGTTTTTTTATTTGGTAAAAAGCCTCAGCTTATGACATTATGCACAGCTCTCTCTTTCACTCTCCTGAGAGATTGCCAGGAAGTGAGGGGGGATGAGCCATAAGAAGGCCAATGAGAGCTGCAGAACTGGAGGTGTGCCTCTGTGTGTCTGTGTAAATTCAGGAAGTGAACAGGCAGCGGTTTAGCTGCCCACAGTTAAAATGGATGCAGACTCCCCCCTGCATGCCCTTTTGTTACCCTTATTTGATTGTCTTCTCAGCAGCTCACGCTCTTCTCTCTGATCGCCTCTTGCTTACTTCTTTTCTATCTTTCTTCCTTCCCCTCCTTTCCCTTCTTTTTCTTCTTTCTCTAACCCATCCCTTTCTAGATTCCTGACCTCCAATTTTCATTCTTTCATTGTTATTGCTTTTGGTTTTGCCATTCCCTCCCAAAAATCCTGGTTACAATCTTGCCATGAACGAAGAGGCCCTTGTGGTCGTACCTAATTCTTATTTCACTTTGCGGTCATTGTAGTGAATGTTGTTTTACATGTTTTACATGTTTTTAAGAGTTATGCTATGGGCGATAGCCATTTGGCTGACTCTTCACACAAGCTTACCTGTGACTGCTTTCAGATTGTGACTCTGCATGTTGTTTTATGTATACTACAGTATGTTAAAATACCAATAAATATATTTTCAACCCTAAAATGGATGCAGACAGACTTAGTGGAGTATATATAAAACATTATGCAATGTGGTTTGGAGGGAAGTTTCAGAATGGTAGAGATGTTTTTATTACACATTATGTGAGCAGACAGCAGTTTGTCTTAATGCAGATATCAAGACAATGATGCAAGTATTAGCCTAATCTCAAAATAATTAAATATTTTAATCAATGCATAACTGTATCAGCTTTTTATTTTTATACTGTATATAAAATAGCATTAAAACTGTCTTTTACAGAGAGTTTTCTCAACTGATACCTAGTGATTGCTATAAGGCTGTGACATTGGGGAGGATGCAATAAATAGCTTAAAATAACCTCTGTACTCAGGTTCTTAGAAAATCTGTGTGCATGTGAACTTAACACATATCCACAACCTTATCATTAAGGATTGCATACTGTAAGTTGCTGTTGACACAGACCCTGTACCCCCTGAACCATTGCCAATCAGGGGGACTGGATGTCAGATATACAGGTGGGGATTTCACAATCATTGGGGGTTATTTACGAAAGGCAAATCCACTTTGCACTACAAGTGCAAACTACAAGTGCAAAGTGCACATGAAACGGCACTGAAAGTGCACTTGGAAGTGCAGTCTCTGTAGATCCTGTAGATCCGTGGGGGACATGCAAGGAAAATAAAAAACAGCATTTTAGCTTGCACATGATTGGATAATAAAATTAGCAGAGCTTCCTCCCATTTCAGATCTACCCCTCAAATCTACAGCGACTGCACTTCCAAGTGCACGTTTAGTGCAATTTCAAGTGCACTTTGCACTTGTAGTTTGCACTTGTAGTGCAAAGTGTATTTTCTTTCGTAAATAACCCCCTGTGTCACTAGTCACAGATCCCATTTGAAGGCTATGCAGTAAAATGAGTTTAGCTGTCTTAAGCCGTGTAAACACGATAGGTTAACCAGAGGACAACGGTCTGAAGGACCATTTTCATCGGTCAAAACCGATGGTGTCTGGGGCCCATAGGTTATTTAAACATCGGTTGCTTTAAAATGTAACCAATGGATTGATAACCGATAGGTCAAAACCGATCGTCTGTAGGCAAAACCATCGGTTAAAAACCTGTGCATGCTCAGAATCAAGTCGACGCATGCTTGGAAGCATTGAACTTCCTTTTTCCAGCACATTGTTGTGTTTTACGTCGCTGCGTTCTGATACGATCGTTTTTTTTAACCGATGGTGTGTAGGCACATCAGACCATCAGTCAGCTTCATCTGTCTGTCCTTCTGACCGTTCTCATCGGTTTGACCGCCGCTTTAGAAGTATAGATTTATTGCCCTTAGAGCTTCTGGTCATCCTGACCAGTACTGAAATGAACCATGGGTGCCTTAAACTGTTCTTCTCTGGCTGTAATGTATATATTCTTTGTAAAAATGAGAGAGCAATACTAATGGAACACATGCATTTGCAGTTTCTTAGAACATGAATACAGTAACAACAGAAAACTACAGTATATTAATACTGAAAAATAGGCTGAATTGAACACTACATATTTCAAGTGGAACATAAAAAAAATTAGCTACTAGCACTCAGCATTTGTGACCTTCTGTCCATTTACAAAGCAACAAGTCATGGTCTATGATTTTCGCACAGAATTTTCACAAATTGAGTGACTGCTTTATGGTTATGGAATGTAACATTATTGTTTCTGAGTAAAAATTGAGTCATGTTGTCAAAGTCCTTGTACAATCAACAAAAGTCAATACAAAATGTAGGCCTTGTGGTTATATCTTGTCCCCAATTAAAATGTTAGGTAACAGACAAAGATGCTTTTAACTTATTGAGCTATGAGTTTAAATGTTTGTGATTGGTAAAAATATCAGTTTAACAGCTAATGTGTATTTTCCATGTACTAAGTTATATGTAGTCCTTAACCCCCCTGGTGGTATTCCCGAGTCTGACTCGGGGTTACATTTCTGTGCTGCGATCGGTAACCCCGAGTCAGACTGGGGCTTGCCTCGCTGAATCCACAGGCTTGGTTTACTTACCTTGTTTCTGGATCCAGCGATGCATCCGCGCTGTGTGAGCGAGCGGGTGCTCGCTCGATTCACACTGTGTCCCCGTGTGCCGCCGATCTCCATTCCCTGCGACGTTACGATGCATGGGAGCGGAGAACGGCGCCATATTCAAAAATGTAAACAAACACATTACATACAGTACACTGTAATCTTATAGATTACAGTACTGTATGTAAAAAATACACACACCCCTTGTCCCTAGTGGTCTGTCCAGTGCCCTGCATGTACTTTTACATAATAAAAACTGTTCTTTCCCCCTGCAAACTGTAGATTGCCCATAGCAACCAAAAGTGTCACTTAGTCAAAAGTGGTTTTAGATCAGCTAGAAAACAGCGATAATAAATCAGAATCACTTGCAGAATTTAGCGATAGCGATTTGTGAGGAAATTCGTCATAAAAAAAAAAAAAGTTATGACAGCGACAATTCTGCAACTGAGCAAATTTCAGTGATTTTTATTTGATTACATTATTGAATAATTTTTATTATAATTATCTTATTATTTGTTATAATTATTTATAATTATTTATTATATTATAATTTATCATTTTTTTTTTAAATATCATACCCGGGATGCCTATTAGACTCTTGTTTGGTCAGATTTAAGTGAGTTATTCCTAAGAATTACAAGTCTACAGTATAAAACGCCAAATTTCCTTGCAAATAATGGTACCGCCTTCAGCACCTAAAATCAGAAAGAATCATACCGCCAGGGAGGTTAACCAAACAACAGAATGTGCATATGGATAAATACAGTAACATAGCATGCATATGCTATATAATAATAAACAAAATTATATATCAGCCTAAATGGATTTATAGGGAACAAGGGAGACAGCTACAGTGTAAACACATCATCACTATCCTAAGCCAATAAACCATGAGTGGTGCTGTTTAATATTACGTACAATACAGATACAATTAGGTTATCTTGCCAAACCCTGGTGTATCAACAGGGGAACAACCACCCCATTTTCTCAATGAAGTCCTACCTGTATGCTGGTGCCCTGCGATGCCTTATGCCGCGTACACACACTCGTTTTGTCATGGAAAAAGCGAAGTTTTTTTCAACGTGATTCCTCTCAAGCCTGCCTTGCATATACAAGATCATGATAAAAATGCTTGAGCAAAGCGCGGTGACGTACAACACGTACGACAGCACTATAAAGGGTAAGTTCCATTTGAATGGTGCCACCCTTTGGATTGATTATGCTAATTTCCCGTCTCATAACTTGCTTTTGAGCATGCACGTTTTTTTCCCCGTCGTTAAAGCGTATACATGGCCATTTTTCACGATGTGAAAAATGACGAGAACAAATAGAGCAGGTTCTAAAATTTAATGCCCATTTTTTTCATCGAGAAAAATGCTCTGGAGTTTTTAACGACCAATTTAAAAAAATATATATTTTTCTCGTCATGAAAAACGGTCGTGTGTACACAGCATAAGGATCTTCCCCTGCTGGCAATATGGTGATGCTCACATATGCATCCACAGCAATGTGTGAAAACGTGACATTGCATCAAATGTTCAGCTTGCCCAGAAGTTGCCACCCAAGCCTTGAAGACAGAAAAACATACTTCTAACCAAACTGCTGCACAGAACAATGGACTACGCCTATATTTTGTGTCTCGAAGCAACTACTTGACAACTCAATCAGAAAGTCTGTGTGACAAATGGTGTTACAGGAGCAGAAATGGGACACGGAGACAGAGCATTGTTACCATATATTAAGATGCCTAAAATGTACCTTCATGGTAAGATCACCAGGTATTATTTTAATAGAAGCTGCAGATTTAAAAATATTGACCTATGTCTTTCTGAAATAACATTTACACATTAAAGTTTATATCAGATTTCAGTGACTTCTTTGCATGAATCCATAAAGTTTTGGTAAGGGCTCAGTGCCCTGATACAAATAAGTGCTCATCTGCAATCCATCAAAGCATTTTGCATTATTCCCACTGCTATAAACAACTTAAAAGGGGCTATTTATGAAAGGAAAATCGACTTTGCACTACAAGTGCAAAGTACAAGTACAAAGTGCACATTAAATTGCACTGAAAGTGCACTTGGAAGTGCAGTCGCTGTAAATCTGAGGGGTAGATCTGAAATGAGGGGAAGCTCTGCTGATTTTATTATCCAATCATGTACAAGCTAAAATGCTGTTTTTTTTTATTTTCCTTGCATGTCCCCCTCTGATCTACAGAGACTGCACTTCTAAGTGCAATTTCAAGTGCACTTTGCACTTGTAGTTTGCACTTGTAGTGCAAAGTGTATTTGCCTTTAGTAAAAAATAACCCCCTATGTGTTACTAAGCCCAGGACCCTGACCTGCCCAGGACCCTGCATTCACTACAGTATATCTGGTCTCCCAAAGTACACATGAAAATGCAATTATTTTAGTAAATCTAAACTGCTAAATACCCTTTTTCATCAGCAGTCTTATGACTTCTATCAGTGTCTGGTTAAAGCTTGTAGGAGGAGTTTTCATTCTCCACTGATTGTCCTATGAGGCTGCAGGTCCCCTGACATTCTGTTTGGACAGCTGTAAAAAAAAATACCAGTATCTAGCAATACACACACAAAACTGAGCATGTGCAGAGTGCACCCATGGCTAAGTTCTATCAACAGATAGATTGGAGACTGTGGAAGAAGGAGAGGATCAGAGGAGACAGAATCAAACAGACTTTTTACACAATGTGGATGATTAACCCCTTAGGTTCCATAGTGAGTATAACCAGCATGCTTTACTGCATATACAGACTGATTTTACAGTTGTGAGTTTAGTAACACTTTAAATCTGATCCATGTTGAAAAATGTATCAATATATATGTAATATTGCACTGTGCATCCATCAACAGAAGCAGTTGAATGAGGGAATACAATGTAAATTTTAGGTGTTACCCTTTATTGTTTAAATAATACTAAACTACAACCCCAGCCAAAACACATTTCTTAGTTTTAGGTGGAGTGTGTAAGTTTTACTTGCGATGTCTGTTTTTTTTTATTGTCTGAGTCTGATATTTCTCTCTTGGTGACACAACAGAATCCCAATGAAGACAAAGGCAGTGACAAAAACATGATAGAAGCTATAATACACTCTAATAATAACGTTTTTATTCCTGTCTGATTTCTTCTTTCAAAGGACCTTTCTTTCTCTTTCTGTCCTTGTGAAACAACAAGAAAGGAAGGAACATTTTGGGTACTTATATAGTGCTAACAATTTATGCAGTAGACATATTTTGTTTCGGAAATTTAGTTTTTGTCCGAAAAAAATATTTTTTTAGTTACTCCCAAAATTCGTTTTTTATTTTTTCATAAAAAAATGCAATAGTCCAAAAATTTGAATTAATTAAGGTCGAATTTGTCATTGAAAAATGATGGTTTCTTTCGAATGTTCTAAGAAGATCCGACAGAGCAGCTAAACTGTACGACGCTGCAATTGTACATTTCCCGGTCGAATGTTCCCCTTACAAGCTATAGAAGAATTCTAATGTTGTATGACACTAGTAATAATTATATTTATAAATCATTATTACTAGTCAACCAACAATCAAATTCTTCTATAGTCTATAGGCTGAGCATTTGACCGGAAATGTACGATTGTGGCACAGTACAGTTTAACTGCTTGTCGAGTCTTCTTAGATCTTTCGACAGTCAGACACCATAAGCCTTCAATGACAGATTCAATATTTGTATGTTTTTCGCTGCTTCATCGAATCTTTGTCGTTCATGAGTGGTCTACCCCAACACTGTCTCTATAATGTTGAATCTTTTCTCTCAATGTCAAATCTTTTCTCTCTATGTAGAATAATCTTGGACTAATAGAGTTAAGGTTAGGCACATTCGACCGCAGATTCGATAGACACAGATGGCTATTGTCAGCGTCATGTCGGATCTCCTATCTATATCGAACTGTTGTAGCAACGAAAACTAAAATGAAGCACTTTTGTCAGATCTTTTGGATTTTGGATTCTGCTTTCGTTTTAGTTTATTAAAACGATAACGAAAATACCCGAAAATTTGGGTGAAAACAATTCCACATGTCTATTATGCAGCACTTTACCGATCAGATCAACCCCTGCCTTCAAGGAGCTTACAATCTAAGGTCCCCATACATGCACTAAGGCCAATTTAGACAGGATCCAACTAGCCTACCAGCTTGGTCTTTGAATTGTAGGCAGGAACTGGAGTACCCCCATACAGGCACAGATAGAACATGCACATTTCAGGCAGGTAGTGTTGTGTTTGGGATTTGAACCAACAACTCTAGTGCTTCCAGGCAGAGGTGCTAACTACTAAGCTACCACACAGTCCTGAAGGATATTTTTTTTTAATGTGCACATAGACAGCAATTAAAAATCTTACAGTGGTGCATTTTACATTGGAGTTCCACATTAAGTCAGACATCCCAGACAAAGAGACCGGAGCTGTCACAAAAGTTTGCTATCTTTACAGTATGTTACTAAAGAAAAAATGACTACATGCCAAATGTACGTGAAATATAAAACTTTGGTGGAACCTGTGCATGCACACACATACACACACAAAATAGATGAACGCTGCCTTAGAGCTCTGAATGTTCCGCAAAGTAAACTGCATCTTTCAAAGGTCACCTTTCACTGCATGCTATTGGGATTGAAATAAACTAAAATCTTTCAGTATTTTTTTTTTTTTTTAGCAATCCATCAAGAAAAAGGCAAACTTGTACCAGAGTGCAATCCTTAAAAAGCCTTTATTACATCCCCTCTCAGAGCTTGAAAATGTGAAGTTGATGTTAATCCAAAAACTTGCTGTGAAGAACAAGCAATTTCATCCTGTAGATTTGTTGTAACAAGGACTTTTTTTTCAAAGGGAATATGTGGTCTTTTCAGTTAGCAGCTTGATTAAAAAAATATATATATCAGCGTGCAATAATGCTAAAAAAAAAATGTTTCTAATTGTAATGTAATGTAATTTGTACATTGGGGCAGGAATATTTTCTCATTAAACACTCAGGCTTTGCTTTTGGCCTTGCAATGGTATACATTGTTGTACTTCCCTGTTTTCAAAATAATTTTTTCTGTAATCTTTAGAAACTATGCATTCTCTGTGTGTCTGATATTGTAGCTCAATAGTTGTGTGGGAAGGTTTAACTAGTACAAGATGAATCTATTGCATGCCCCAAAAAATCACCTTACTACACAAAAAAAAAGCACAACACTGTTCACATGGGAAATAGAAAGATGCAAAGTAGCATTGTTTCTTTTGTATCTATTCTGTTTCATTCATCTGAAGATCAAAGGCAAGTAATGAACATCCATCTGCAAATTATGTCAGTTCAAGCAACCTGACAAGTAAAATGTTCCTCCACGAGCCCTAATTAACACATTATTCTCCTTCTCTATTCAACTAATATTTTTTTGCTGCTGCTTTTCTATTTTATTACCCATTCATATTTAAACTTTGTTTGGGTCTTTGTTTTGTTCTTTAATATTTTTACACATTTAACACATATTTACTTGTTTGCCTTTTTTAAAAAAAAAGTGGAATTTGTTTTAATTTTTAAACCAACACTGGTAAAAAAAAAAAAAGCATTTTACTTAGTTTGTTTATGTTTTATTGTTTAAGGATTGAAAAAGAAAAAAAAGTTTTGCAAGACAATAACATGAAAAGAAAGTAAGTAGCAATAAAGTTATTGCCGAACAAACAAGTCCATAGCAGTATTTTAAAACTTGCTCTGGTGCATAGGTGGGCAACAGGTGCAAGAGGGCAAGTGGTTAAAGAGGCAAATACAGAGATGTTTCTTGGGCTAGTTTGAACATATCTACATGCAAGTCAATACCAAAAATGTGCTTGTTAAACATTGTTTTTTTTTTAAATGTTACAATGGCATAAAAAATTATGTAGAAACCATTTTTTTTCCCTAAATGGTACCCATAGGGAAAAGGAAAATCAGCTGTGGCTACAAATCTGGTGCTGCCCTCCACAATACCGTATTTATTGGCGTATACCGCGCACATTTTTTCCCCTTAAAATCAGGGGAAAATCGTGGGTGCGCCATATACGCCAATCCCCGCTTCCCGCGCTGTGTTTGAAGCCGCCGCCGACATATACGGAGCGCAGTACACTCGGGTACACTCAGCCAGGCTCGGCTACCCTCACGGTCACACTCTGTGCCGCCTCCTAGCCTTAATGCGAGAGGAGTCGAGCGTGGGCAAGCGTGCCCGAGTGTACTGCGCTCTGTATATGTCGGCAGCGGCTTCAAATACAGCGCAGGAAGCGGGGATCGCAGCGTGGGAGAAGTGGGGAGGACACCATGAAGGCCGCAGATGGATGCCGGACCGGACAAGGCCGCCGATGGATGCCGGGCAACTGTAAGTAACTAACTGTAAACTGTATGTATTTCTTTTTTTTTCCCTTAGGATTCCCTTCTAGGTGGGGGTGCTCGCTATACACCGGTACGCGCTATAGGGCGATAAATAAGCAATTTCAAAATATGTATTCTAGGTTAAATAGACACCCAATGTCATTCAATTTAGGAAGACTGATGCCCCGTACACATGATTGGTTTTCCGGGCGGTAAAAAATCAGCCGTGAAAACCAAATGGAAAATCGAGAATCTGCTCGGTAGCTTTTTCCCCCTACACACGGCCGGTTTTCCAGGCAGGAAAACTGCCATGAGAGCTTTGGTCGGGAAACCTGGCCGTGTGTATGCTCCACCACAGGCTTTCCCCATAGAAAAACTGCCGGCTTAAAAAACGCCGGGAATCCCGGCAGGAAAAAATAAAACATGTTCTAATTTTTCCCACCGGGATTCCCGGCGGTTTTCCTGTCAAGAAAACTGCCATGGAGCATACACATGGCCAGTTTTCCCGGCCAAAAGCTGTCATGGCAGTTTTCCCGTCGGGAAAACTGGTCATATGTACGAGGCATTAGGATGCATTGATGCCCTTGGAGTGGAAGTTCCCATAGTGTCCTGCACTCACAGTGGTCCTGATGTCAGAATCATTAGCCTGTGAGTGCAAGATGCCATGGTGATTCCTCCTTATGAGTTGGGCCCATGACACCTTGTTGTTCAAGGTTACATTTAAAAAAAGCTAAATGTATATAATATTATAACCAATGTATACTCCTGGTTAAAAAAATAACAATAATTCATGTGTGATCTGTAATTATATATTTACATGGGTGCAGCCATATTTGCTAGTAACATAATCAGGCATGGTCTCCTGTTGATCCTCTTATTTTACCTAATATAGTTTGCCTGATTGAAAACAATACACTGCTTGCCATATCTAATGGGAATACCTACAATACACCTGGAATGCTTAGAGTGTGCAAAATAGCCAGAGACCATGTTATCTTTGCCACTTTAGCTCCAGAAGGTTTTACCCCCTTCATGACCAGGCCAATTTTTGCTCTTCAGCACTGCATTACTTTAAAGTGGTAGTAAACCGCCAGTTTTTTTTTCACCTGCAAGGCAAAGTTATAATGTGTTAGTATGCAGTGGTAAGCTAGATGCACACAAATTCATCCAGTTTCTGAGGAACCAGCTTAAATGTGTTCTACGTGGGTGGTCCTGTCAGCCTCCTCCCATCTGACATTTTTCAAAGGAGTCCAGTGAATTTTCTGTAGCTAAATACAGCTGCATCCAATCAGATGCAACCACTATTTGGGTATTCTGACAGGTACCGGCTGTGACTGTCAGAATACATTAGCCACGGTGGAAGTTTCCTCCATCTGTGCTGTGTAACATAAATTGGGAGGTTTATGATTTGTGATGACAGTTATCTCCAGGGGGCATACCTTGAGTTTAGCATACACTGCACATGCACTCGTAGGCAGAATGTAAATAAAAACATTACAGAATACAACATTCGTATGTATTTTTTTAAGTTAAAGTGGTTGTAAACCTCAGACATGAAATATGAAAAAAATCACATCCTTCTATAGTGTGTACTTGTCTGTATCCAAAGCACTAAGTATAATTTCTCTCTGCTGCCTGGTTCCTTTGTTATCAGCATGAGTCACTTCTGGCAGCTTTTCTCAACACTATGTAATGGCTGGATTCAGCCCTTCCTTCTCAGATCTCTGTGCTCAGTTGTTAGTTAATTCCCAACACTTCATTCTACAGTGACTCCCCTGGTCTTCATTTTCTGCTTGTCAGCTAGCTCTGTTAGCTATTTAAACTGCATGGATCAGATCTTCTGTGCCTTCACCTTGGTCAACATATCCAGACTCTTTGCTGTGTTTTCCTGTGAAAGACTTGCCTTCCCTTCTGGTTCCTGCACCCGACTTCGCTGATCTCTGGACTCCTGTTTCTCTGGCTTTTTCTGACTACTCATCCTGGTTGCCGAACCCTGGCTATGTTTTAACTATGTTTGCTCTGTTTATACAATTTTACCATTTTATTAAATAGTGTGATTTTTATTGCACTTCTGTCTCAGTCTCATGGTCCCTGACACACTATGAGTTAAAATGGTGATGGGAAAGGAGCTGCAGCCTTCAGCCTGTGACTGTCATTCACAGCTGTGCATGTCCTCCATACTGTATGAAAGGGGGTATGGGGGTCTCTTCCCTCCAGTCAGGGCCCAGAACTGTTGGATGTGTAAAGGCTTCAGATCCCCACCCTTGCTGAAAGAACAGAAGAGAAATTCTTTCTTCTGTGTGTTTTCAGAGCAATCTACAGAGGGAATAACTGCAGATACACAGCTACAACTTATGTAGGACGTATTGTTTCATCTCTGTCTATCACCTAATGGTAGTCACTTCACTAGGTATATGTGAGGGTTTACAACCACTTTAAGCTTTCATTTGTAAATAATTAAATTGGTGAGTTTAGTTCTGCTTTAAGCATATCTCACCTCAAAACAAAAATGTAATATATTGCAACTTACTAGTCTTTAGATGTTTTAATGCTTTTTGTTTTCAGTGTTACTGCAAATAAAATACTTCCTATTCCTTCACATCTACACTCATTTCTCCACTGTATCTTTGGGGTTAGCCATGCTTGTCATACAGACTGAACTTTAAACATGTGTGCCTTTGCTCATTTCCATTATATGATGGATTAATGGACCTGACAGCTTATACAAGAAAGGATGTTTTTGCTTTCTCTTTAGCTCACAGGATGTGAACATGACACTACATGTCTGGTAAGACCCACAGGTAAAAATGAAAACAAATGCAGCAACCAAGGACTGGTTACATACAATATATTACATTTTTAGTTTAAGGTTTAAATACACTTTTGTAGGCAACCTATTATCTGTAATCAAACATTCCCATTTAGAAATGAACAAAATACAGTTACTAAGTTAGTAAAGGCACACAATAAACATGAATATGTATAAAACTTGTTTATACTAGAATTGGTAATAGATTATACAGTATGTGCACCATATAACACTCACTGTATAGGCATGGCTTTCAGTAAGAGATTGTGGATTACTTTTGCACTATTGACTAACAGTATAAATGGCAGTGCATCCAGGTGAAATAGTGATTATTGCTGCTACAAGCGCAGTCTACATGACATCTCAGCACTGAAAATTACAAAAAGTAATATGTACTGTTAGAGATCAATAGATGTGTTTATTGATTCCCAAAGATAGTGTCTGAACACATTTGATTGTAACAATAGCAAGCTTCACTTGTCATATGGATTAAAGACACACTGGTCAAAAGTGAAGATTTTACATTTATACAGACTGAGGAAACACAGCCAATGTCCTTCTAATTTCCTCTTGAGAATCAGCTTGCATTCCCTGCTAGCTAAAACACTATTGGTGCTGGCCATTTTGTCTTCCAAAATGTGTTCAGTGTGTTATGCACCACACAACTTACTTTTGCCTGTTAATGCTATATTGAGGTGCTGTAATGCATGCACCACACCATGCTCTATTGGACAATGCAGCAAGCATTGTTACTGTATCCCAAACACCTTCAAAATCATGTAGACTCACATCATTACATAAGCCTCCCTCAGTCAAAGTGGATGGGTTGCCCACCAACACCAAGGAAGCAGAGAAAGAACTTGAGGGAGTTTGGGAAGCTATTAGGCCTCGTACACACGACTGAGGAACTTGTCGTAAATGAAACGTTGTTTTCCTCGACAAGTCCCTTGTTAGGCTTGTTGAGAATCTTGACGAGCTTTCTTTCACACTGTCAAGACAAAATCTTGTCGTTCTCAAACGCGGTGACGTACACCACATACGACGGCAGGGGAAGTTTGAATCCACTGGCACAACCCTTGGGGCTGCTTTTGCCAATCTCATGATACTGCGTGTTAGGTAAAAGTTTGGTAAGAGACGATTTGCACTTTTCAGTGTGTTACAGCGTGACAAATGTGCTATCTCCATTACAAACGCTACTTTTACCGAAGGTGTGCTCCCGATATTTTATTCTGAGCATGCTCGGGTTTCTAAGCATACGCACGAATGTGTTTCTCGTCAAAAACCAGCCCGACGAGGAACACGACAAGGAAATTGAGACTCCCGACGAGGAAAAGGAGATCTTGTTCTCTTTTTATTCTCGTCGAGTTCCACGTCAGTTTTCTCGATGAAAAACATACACACAACCGTTTTCCTCTGCAAAAAAGCTCTGCCACCAAGTTTCTTGATGGATTCTGTCAAGGAAAATGGTTGTGTGTACGAGGCCTTAGACCCTAAAACCTAGTACACACTGCTATTTTTTTTTTTTATTCAACTCACGGGTTGAAAAAAAAAATTGACAGCTCAGGTAGAAGCCGCTGTTAGTATAGCGATCACCCTGTTGTTCTATTGTCTGACAGGTTGTTCTATTGTGTTCTGACACACTTTTCACCCCACCCGGGCAGTCTTTTCGACCATGCCCGGGCAGTCAGGGGAGATCGATGTGGTGGTGGGGGGAGTTACAACCACCAATCACCAGTCCCCCTCCAGTCCCCTTCTAGTCCCCCTCCATGTCCTCCGTGCTCCTCTGGTCCCCCATCCATGTCCTCCTCCCGTCCCTCCCTGTCCTGGATCTGTCTAGATGGAGAGCGGAGTGCACAGAGTCAGTGATCACTGACTTAGTCCATTTATAACTGAGCCGTGTAAACTGTGTTTTTACAATGTCCCTGTTTATGAATGGAGAAGAGCCGCTGTCTCCTGTCCATTCATTTTCAGTGCAGCTGAGGCTGCAAAAAAAGGGACTGGGGAATATCTGTCCTCAGTCCCTTTCTTTGTCTCAAAGGGGAGATGTCTGGGGTCTGTTTGGACCCCTGATATCTCACCAAAGCCTCCCAACAGAGCTGATAAAAATAAATAAATAATATATATATATATATATATATATATATATATATTTCAAAGGTAATATTGTAAAAAAAAAAAGTCATATGGATTAGACACACTGGTCAAAAGTGAAAATTCAACATTTATACACGTGACAGATTTAAGAGCTTTCATGGAGGGTGTATCGTCATTCGGCGGGCGCCTCCCATGGAGGCACATCGTGTCTGCATTTTTTTTCTCCGAGAATGGATTACATCGCTGGAATTTTTTTTCTTTTTTTTAATAAAGGACTTGTCCCAAGCTGTCTACAGTGTTTTTTTTTAAATTTTTCACACTTTCTTTGTGAAATGGTAGGGGTACCCCATTACCAATTCACATAGGGGGGCAGGATCTGGGGGCCCCCTTTGATAAAGGGGGCTTACAGATTCCGATAAGCCCCCCGCCCGCAAAGACCCCCACAAACACCAAGCAAGGGTTGTGGGGATGAAGCCCTTGTCCCCATCAACATGAAAAAAAATGATGTTTTTAAAACTTTTTTTTGCATTGATACATGTCCCCTGGGGCAGGACCCAGGTCCCCAAACACTTTTTTATGACAATAACTTACATATTAACCTTTAAAATTAGCACTTTTGATTTTCAATGTTCGTGTCGCATAGACTTTAACGGTGTTCGTGTGTTCGAACAAATTTTTTGCCTGTTTGCATGTTCTGCTGCGAACCGAGCCGGGGGGTGTTCAACTCATCTCTAATAGCTAGATCTCTAGAAATTAGTAGTTAATGTATTCCTAATTTCTTACAGACTAGTGTATACAGGCAAAAAACTTACAGCAGCTATTCAATTCTAAACACAGTACAGGGAGTGTAATTTTTCATTTGGACAATGCATGCTTGTATCAATATCAGCACACTGAGAACTTAAAAAAAAAACTAAAGGAGGAGGAGGATCATCCATGGTGAAATAACACGACTAGACAAGAATATTTAGACCATCTATTAACATTTTACATCATCATTAAAGACATGGCAAATAAATATTGCTTAAAATAAGATAAAGTGATTATTTGGTGGTAGTGTCCTTTAATGGCTTCATAAATTACAAAATGGAGAGGAGAATATAAATGTATACTATAGGACAATCATGAATAAAGGAAATCAATGATTATTATGTTTTTGTGATTGCTAGGGAAAAACTCCTTATACCATTATGTGAGTTTAAGGGCATCATACACAGATGAACTGTTATCAATCTGGTTCCAAATCAATACAGAGTTCAAAACATTTCATTAAGAAGCAGCAACTGAGGCAGTAAAAAAACCCTGTAAAATGCAAAATAAATTAACTACTAAATAACTCTAATTAAAATCATCGTAAAATAACTAAATAAAACTGACATAATCTTAGCCAAAATTGGAAAAAAAAAAAAAAAAAAAAGGACAGTAAAATTTCTATACACATTTCTAAGTTCCCTGCCTCCAAATTCTCTTAATTTAGTTCAAGGTCAGGAGCTTAGCTATTACATTGATCCTAAAAAATGACAAAAGCAACCAAAGAAAAATCCAAGCTCTACTTACCGACCAGCTTGTGACCAAAAACAAGGGTTTAGTCTGCACACATTTGCAAATACGTGCATAAGGAGGGGTGGGCTCCCTCCAGCCCACCTGCTCTCCATTTAGCCCATTAGAATGCATGTGCTACCATTTTGGAGTATCTCATTACTCAGAGATAGGAACTACAGGTAACAGGGAGCCTTGCCAGGGCTTATAGCTTACACATGCATTTGCAAATGTGTGCAGACTAAATCCCTGTTTTTAACGCATGTTGTTGGAGAAGTTCAATTGGTTAGTCGCAAGCTGGTCCGTAAGTAGAGATTGGATTTTACTTTTTGTCATTTTGTTGCCCTCCAATGCTCCTTGCTGTAAGACCAGTTATAGATGGGGGCAGCGGCTTACTTTTTGTATGCTTGTTGTTTAGGTCAGGCAAGTCACTCACACTCACACCTTTGCAGGCGCAGTCATGGTGCTATATGCTGGGTGTTCAGTGTGTCCCTGTACCTTTAACCACTTAAGGACTGCCTCCTGCACATATACGTCGGCAGAATGGCACGGCTGGGCACAAGCATGTACAGGTACTTCCGCTTTAAGTGCCCAGCTGTGGGCACGGTCCGAAGCTCCGTGACCGTGACCGCCGGAACCGCGGACCCGATCGCTGTTGGAGTCCCGCGATTGGTCTCCGGAGCTGAAGAATGGGGAGAGCTGTGTGTAAACACAATCAATGTCGTCACACCTACAGCCACACCACCCTACAATTAGAAACACAGATGAGGTCATACATAACCCCTTTAGCACCCCCTTGTGGTTAACTCCCAAACTGCAATTGTCATTTTCACAGTAAACAATGCATTTTAAATGCATTTTTTGCTGTGAAAATGACAATAGTACCAAAAATGTGTCAAAATTGTCCGAAGTGTCTGCCATAATGTTGCAGTCACAAAAAAAATAATTAATAAAAATGCAATAAAACTTTCCCCTATATTGTAAACGCTATAAATTTTGTGCAAACCAACCTATAAACGCTTGTTGCAATTTTTTTCCTAAAAATAGGTAGAAGAATACGTATTGGCCTAAACTGAGGAAAAAAAAATTGATAGATTTTTGGGGGATATTTATTATAGCAACAAGTAAAAAATATTGATTTTTTTTTCAAAATTTTCGCCCTATTTTTGTTTATAGCGCAAAAAATAAAAACCCCAGAGGTGATCAAATACCACCAAAAGAAAGCTCTATTTGTGAGAAAAAAAGGACACCAATTTTGTTGGGGAGCCACGTTGCACGACCGCACAATTGTCAGTTAAAGCGACGCAGTGCCGAATCGCAAAAACTGGCCGGGTCCTTTAGCTGCCTAAAGGTCCGGGTCTTAAGTGGTTAAGGAGGGACGGGCTCCCTCCACCCCATCTGCACTCCATCTATCCCATCAGAATGCATGTGCTTCCATTGTGGAGTCTGTCATTAGTCAGAGATTACGCATGCATTTGCAGATGTGTGCAGACTAAACCCCTGTTTTTAACGCATACTGTTAGGTTCATTTGGTTGCTGGTTGGTAAGTAGAGCTTATTTTTTTCCTTGGTTGTTTTTTGTCATTTTGTTGCCCTCCAATGCTCCTTGCTGTAAGGCCAGGTATAGATCGGGGCAGTGGATCACGTAATCTTTAGTCACTGAATATGTCTGGGAATCCAGACAGCTATAACTTTGAAATGCATCTATCCTGTTTCCCAAATACCCAACTTGGCAGCACACTCCCACACAGTTTCTTTGTCTAACTTGTATAGTACATAATGCAAACAATGTGAAAACTAAACACAAACATTTGTACAATGCACTGCAGACTGTGTCTAGTACATTGTATCCTCATACATAAGAGACACATGCCATTCCTCAGCAGTATGATGGAATATGATGTTTCTTTATTCTGAGGGTGTTTCCCACCTTTTCATTCCTTACTTCTTCACTTTGTGCTGGATGTCTGCTACCCATTACTCCATTCTGACTACTCCCCATACCATGTTTCTCCTTAAACCTTATGTATATTCTTGAGTATCCTGGGTATGTAATCCAAGTCAAGGAGCATCTATGGGGGCACAGCAAGAGACATCAGCTTAGTTCTAATCTATACAGTATAGAAGATATGGCTTTAAAGAAAATCATCATCATGCATCATGTTATACTAATACAGTTTCTATATAAACAGCACACTTTCAGCTTTATTGTCTTCCTTTTATTAGACACCAGACTTTACTTATTTTGCAATCTACCAGATTAGATCTCTGAACATCCCATGCCATCCTTTCCTTTAATTCCATCTACAGTAAACTCCATATCCTTATATGGTGGCTAATTACAATGTCTATTAATAACCACATCATTTTGCTTTGCATTATACCAGCCTACACAACCAAAGCAACACCCATTTTCTGTGTGCATAGTATTTATCGGAAAATTATTTATTCTTATTTTCTGAAAAGCTTTGCAAGCCTTCATTCTGTCCATGTCCAGTTACATAGAAGTGCAAGCAAGGTCACATCTAATGAATTACACATTCTGCTGTCAACATTGGGTACACAGACATTCTATAAGAAGCTGAAAACATTCAGACAATACAACCCAGCAAGTTTTCAATTTTCCTCCCTCTCTGCTACCAAGGTACAGCATAATAAGAAACCTAACATCGAGGCATGAAAATGAGCAATTAGTTTTGTGGATGCCACGTTACTGGCCTGGAAATATATACTTTTACAACTCCGAACAAAACAAGTTCAATTGCTTTATTGCATTTTCTACTGAAAACTGACAAAGAAAACTCTCTAAAATGAGCAGTGAGGTGAAAGTCAACCTGTTTCCCACACAAAATATTAAATATAATACAATCTATAAGTTTCTGTAGTTGAATGTGTTAGATAAGTTGTATTTGTTTTTACCGGGGCTGATTTACCAAAAGATTACAAAATAGTGTTTTGTAAAACAAAGTTTTCAAATAGAAAAGTATGGCAATTGTTCATTTTTCAAACTGTAGCTTAGTTCACTTTGAATACCCAATAACATGCAAGGGACTTTAAAACTGGATAACTCAAGTGAACACAGATTTACTTTATTCACTAACTTCAGTGAACATTTGCTTTGCTAAATGAACATTCTCTACTCTAGTAAATTAACCCCACTGCTCCTATGTCAATGCAATTTTAAGAAGAAAGGAAAACAGTTGAAATTATTATTATTATTTAGGTACTTATATAGCGCCGTCAATTTGCGCAGTCTAAGGTCCCTAACTCACATACATATACTAGGGCCAATTTAGGCAGAAGCCAATTAACTTACCAGAATGTCTTTGGACAGTAGGCGGAAACCGGAGTACCCAGAGGAAACCCACACAGGCACAGGGAGAACGTGCAAACTTCAGGTAGGTAGTGTCGTGGTCGAGATTTGAACCAGCAAACTCTTTTTACTGCTAGGCGAGAGTGCTACTCACTACACCACTGTGCTGCCTTTACTTCTATACATTTAGTTAAAGAAGGAGATGTATACGGTCATTACAGAGGTTAAATGATTTTTAAATGCAGTTTTTATAATAAAATGCCAGAATTCAGCTTTCAGACATCTATGGACAAATGTTTGTGGACATCTAATAATCACACATATTTGAGCTTGTTGTACATCCTGTTTTCATAACATGAGTATTAAAGTGGAATTTACGACTCCACAAAACCAAAAATTCATGGTGCATGCAGCAGCACACACCTATCCAGAACATCATAAAAATCACATGATGTTTTCCTATTTTATGGTTAACCTGAGACACTTCCTAAAGAGAAAACATTGCCAGATCTTGTTCATGCACCATGTGATCCCATAAAGTGCACATGTAAGATCTTGTAATGTCACGATCCTACAGACTGCCTGTGTAGCTGTTTGCCCTAAAACTGTGAATGGATGATGTGGAAGGGTGGGAAGAGCCCCGCAAGGCCACATTTTCTTTAGAATGTGAAAGCGAGTGGGGGGAGAAGATCCCCCACTCGCTGTCAAAAATGGACTTGGGAGGGGGGTTGCATTTTTAAAGTGTTACATGTTACACCCTGAATATGGGTGTATGAGTGTCGTGCCCTGTACACATGACCGGTTTTCCCGTCGGATAAAAAACCAAGGGTTTTCCCGACAGAATTCCTCTCAAGCCTGCCTTGCATACACATGGTCACACAAAAGTTTGGTGAAACTTTGACTGCCAAGAACGCGGTGACAAAAAAGACTACGAAGAGCCAAGAAAATTAAGTTCAATGCTTCCGAGCATGCATCGAATTGTTTCCGAGCATGTGCATTTCTTTCCCGTCGGAAAAGCATACAAGCAAACGTTTTTCCTGCTTGGATTTTTCCTGACGGGAAAAGGAGATCCTGCTCTCTTTTTCCAACAGTATTCCTGTGGGAAAAAGTCTGATGGAGCATTCACATGGCCGGGATTTCCGATGAAAAGCTCTCATTGCAGTTTTTCTGAAGGGAAAACCGGTCGTGTGTACGCGACATAACATGTTATAAAGGTGAACTTATCCTTTAAGTCAACACATTTCTTACAGAGCTTCTTCGGGATCAACTGAGGATTAGGTTAGGCGATAATGACAGTTGCTGAATATAGAAAAATAGCTTGTTAAAATCAAATACATGCCAATTGATGATTACCATATACAATCATTACATTTCTTTAAATACAAAGATTGCAAACATACCGATGCATGCCTACCTATAGTGCATGAGAGCAGTAGCCAGCATTGGGGCAAAACCGTGGGTGGACACTAAAACAAACAGGTGGACGCCGACAATGGACAGACCCAAACCCAAACCCAAATCAGACAGGCGGCAAGATGTTTAATTTCTGAACAAAAGAAAAAAAATCACTATCATGAAACCTAACCCCTATTTATATGCAACATTCCTTTAATCTGATATAGGGGCTTTTATGGTATCTTTTCAATAGACCTGGAAAAGCGTATGCTGCATTAAACAATAATGCCTAAGGGCTTACTTTAAGTGTGTATATACAGTGCCTTAAAAAAAGTATTCATACCCCTTGAAATTTTCCACATTTCATCATGTTACAACCAAAAATGAAAATGTATTTTATTGGGATGGTATCTGATATACCAACACAAAGTGGCACATAATTGCTACGTGGAAGGAAAATGATAAATGGTTTTCAATTTTTTTTTTAAATAAATACACAAAAACTGTGGCGTGCATTTGTATTCAACCCCCTTTGTATTCAGCCCACATTGTAGAGCCACCTTTCGATGCAAATACAGCTGCAATTCCTTTTGGGGATGTCTTTACCAGATTTGCACATCTAGAGATGTAATTGTTTTCCTATTCTTCTTTGCAACATAGCTCAAGCTCTGTCAAATTGGATGGAGAGCATTTGTAAACAGCAATTTTCAATTCTTGCCACAGATTCTCAGTTGGATTTAGGTCTGGATTTTGACTGGGCCATTCTAACACATGAATAAGATTTGATCTAAACCATTCCATTGTAGCTCTGGCTGTATGTTTAGGGTCATTGTCCTGCTGCAAGATGAACCTCCTCCCCAGTCTTAAGTCTTTTGGAGACTCTAACAGGTTATCTTCTAAGATTGCCCTGTATTTGGCTCCATCCATCTCCCCTTTAACACTGAACAGCTTCCCTGTCCCTGCCGAAGAAAAGCATCCCCGCAACATGATGCTGCCACCACCATGTTTCACGGTGGGGATGGTGTATTCAGGGTCATGTGCAGTGTCAGTTTTCCGGCACACAGAGTGTTTTGGTTTTAGGCCAAAAAGATCAATTTTGGTCTCATCTGACCAGAGCACCTTCTTCCACGTTTGCTGTGTCCCCCACATGACTTCTTGCAAACTGCTAATGGGACTTTTTATGACTTTATTTCAACAATGGCTTACTTCTTGGGACTTTTTCATAAAGGCCAGATTTGTGGAGTGCACAACTGATAGGTTTAATGTAGACAGATTCTCCCATCTGAGCTGTGGATCTTTGCAGCTCCTCTAGAGTTACCATGGGCCTCTTGGCTGCTTCTCTGATTAATGCTCTCCTTGTCCTGTCTGTTAGTTTAGGTAGACGGCCATGTCTTGGAAGGTTTTCAGTTGTGTCATACTCTTTCCATTTTCGATGATGATGGTTTGAACAGTGCTCTGTGAAATGTTCAAAGCTTGGGATATTTTTTTTTATAACCTATACCTGCTTTAAACTTCTGCACAATTCCTTGACCTTCATGATGCTGTTTGTTCACTAAGGTTCTCTAAAAAAACTTTGAGGGCTTCACAAAACAGCTGTGTTTAGACTGAGAATAACTTACACACAGGTGGATTCTATTTACTAATTAGGAGACACTTGAAGGCAATTGGTTCCACTAGAAGGGTATCAGAGTAAAGGGTGCTGAATACAAATGCATGCCACACTTTTGACATATTTATTTGTAAAAAGTCTTGAAAACCAATTAACATTTTCCTTCCACTTCACAATTATGTGCCACTTTGTATTGGTCTGTCACATAAAAAAATCCCAATAAAATACATTTACATTTTTGGTTGCAACTTAACAAAATGTAGAACATTTCAAAGGGTATAAATAATTTTTCAAGGCACTGTACATAAACCCCACCAACTCACTATAAGTTTGGCATATTAGCCGAAAAAACTACCTGCATATAATAATGCTCACCCAAGATGGGGAAGTATCCAAATACTAATCAAGAATTGGATGTGTTCCAGGACCAATATCCAAAAAATATGGTTAACATGGCAATTAAGAAAACAAAAATAATAACAATAGTATTCCAACCTTTATCCATATATACAATTTGATGTTTAAAGACTTAAATCTTCTCCTACCTACATAAGGCTAAAGAAACATATAAACAATATACAGTGCTGTGCTACTCAATACATAACATAAAAATATGTGACAATAAATAAAAATGGTGAAAGTGAAAATTTTTATTTTTTTAACCAATTATAAGAAAATAAACAGTAATTTGTATTAACAATTAATACATAGGAAATTAATTAAAAAATAAAGAAAAACATTAAGGGCCAGATTCTCAGAGGCGTTACGACGGAGTATCTCAGATACCCCGTCGTATCGCCTTTTTTTTTGGCTCGTATCTATGCGTGTGATGCTGAGCATCACTTTTGCATAGATACGCTTCTACATCCGACAAGCGTAATACAATTACACTTTCGGATCGTAGATGTAATGACAACTCCGGCCACTAGGTGGCCTTTACGTTGTTTTTTCATTTGCATATGCAAATGAAGTAGTACGCCGATTCTCGATCGCTTTTACGCCGCCCCGTCGTCGCCTACGTCGTTTTCGTCCGCGTAAGGTTACCCCAGCTTCTATGTGGAGTAACCTTACGAGGTCCCGTCGGATGCCGTCGTGTCCCGTCGGATGCCATGTTAAGTATGGCCTCGGGACCGCGTCGTGTTGTGCGTCGTTTACGTCGTTTGCGTACGTCGATTCTCAATGGGGCTGGCGTACGCTGCGATTATGTCGTTTACATTGAGAAAATGTGACGTCCTTTGGAGCATGCGCACTGGGCTTTTCCCCCGGCCGGCGCATGCGCAGTTCGTTCGACGCGGGGGCGCGCTTAATTTAAATACAAGCCGCCCCATTTGAATTGCGCGGGTTTACGCTGCGCGATTTACGCGACGTAAGCGAAACCTCGGGAGCAAGTGCTTAGAGAATCAAGCACTTGCTCCAGCAAGCAGCGGCGGCGTAGTGTAACTGGCTTACGCTACGCCGCCGGAATTCTATGAGAATCTGGCCCTAAGAATCTGCAGGAATACTACATTGACGACTAAAAACTCTCCAATATTGGTCATACATGTCAAACCATGTCACTATAGACCTGTATGACTAGAATATCATGTAGCAATAACTTGAGCTCCACATGCTTCACAAAGATTGCTTCTTCAGGAGATTGTATATTATCTTTTCAGGAGTATTAAATATTTAGGAACTATAAACGTTCTAACTGTAGTGTATGGCTGGACCTTCCTAGATGACTTTGACAGTGCTTAGCGGTATATAGTTGCCATCTAATAGGTAGCCCTGAGTGGTGTAGGTATTAACAACCATAATTGAGCTGAGCATACACTCAATCAGGGGAAAAAAACGAATCAAGTAGAGCTTACCAGAACATTGGAGCTTAAAAGAACGCCAAGGAAGGGGGTAAAAAACATCCGGATAGGGAAACCCATGGATGGAGGTAGAATAGCAACTACCTCTATCTGCATCCGGGCCACCCTCCTTATATATATATGCCCCAATTGCTTGAGGCTTCCATGGCCACCACCAACTGTGGGCAGTAGATGACATAATTTGGTGGTGCAGGTGCCACTACAACGCATGTGCAAGATGATGCTGACCTGGATACATAGAGGTAGTCCCAATAATTCAGAAATTCAAAACAAATATCTAGAAAAGAAACACGTTTTATAATATTTCAGGTATTATTCAGGTAGTATTTCAGGTAATATTCAGGTAGGCAAGAAGAGAGAGTTATCACAGACCACCTAGGCTTTGAGGAAGGGGGTACGCCCCAGAAACGCGTCAGCCAACATTGATGTCAAGGGTCTGACTGGCAGGTGCCGTGAGGTCCAGTTTCAGCTGTTTTTAAAAGCGCTTACTTCTGAATGTTTGTAAGTAGGACCATTGCTTTTTATTTTGTGTTAATTAAAACTTTTAAGTGGTAATGCACAAGGTCGGTGCGCCCTCCTTACTTTTCTTTTTCTTTTTCTTTTCTTTTTTATAATATTTCAGGTATTACCAGGTGTTATTGTTCAGAACTGACAAACTGCAATAACTCAGTGGTATTCCCCACCCACAGTACCAAATATATGTTGGCCAGGTAAAGTAGCTCAGCAGTGATTCATCCGAGAAGAAAGTCTGCTCCCACCCCACCAGGTACAGATTGACGTACGATGGGACACAACAAGTGCCCATCACCACCCTCTGCACCTGGAGATAGTGGGGGTCATCAAATATATTCCATATAAAAATCTGCCTTAACTTCCCGAGAACAAAGTTATTAAAGGGCCATGAGGCTTCTCCCTCTCTAGCAAAAAACTCTCCACAGTCTTAAAGGGGTTCTAAAGGATTTTTTTTTTCTAAATAGGTTCCTTTAACCTCCCTGGCGGTCTTCCCGTGTGTGGCACGGGGTTACATAGTTACATAGTTACATAGTTAGTCAGGTTGAAAAAAGACACAAGTCCATCCAGTTCAACCATAAAAAAAATAAAAAAAATAAAACAAAGTAAAACACAGTACATCCTCCCATACACCCAACTCCATACCCACAGTTGATCCAGAGGAAGGCAAAAAACCCCAGCAGAGCGATGATCCAATTTGCTACCGGAGGGGAAAAAATTCCTTCCTGATCCCCCGAAAGGCAATCGGATTTACCCCGGATCAACTTTACCTACAAAACTTAGTACTCAGTTATATTATGTGCATTTAGGAAAGAATCCAGGCCTCTCTTAAAGCAATCTACTGAGCTGGCCAGAACCACCTCTGGAGGGAGTCTGTTCCACATTTTCACAGCTCTTACTGTGAAGAAACCTTTCCGTATTTGGAGGTGAAATCTCTTATCCTCCAGACGTAAAGAGTGCCCCCTTGTCCTCAGTGTTGACCTTAAAGTGAATAACTCAACACCAAGTTCACTATATGGACCTCTTATGTATTTGTACATGTTGATCATATCCCCCCTTATTCTCCTCTTCTCAAGAGTGAATAAATTCAGTTCTTCTAATCTTTCCTCATAGCTGAGCTCCTCCATGCCTCTTATCAGTTTGGTTGCCCTTCTCTGAGATTTTAAAGCTACGATCGGTAACCCCGTGCCACACACGGACTTGCCTCGCTGGATGCAGAAAAAAGTTTACTTACCTTTTCTCTGCGATCCAGCGATGAATCTCCGCAGTACACGGCGGGCGGATGTCCGCCTGATGCTGTGTGTTCCGCCGATTCCCTTCCCTGCGAGCGTCGCGACGTAGGGGGGGGAACGGCGCCAAATTTAAAAAAGTAAACAAACACATTACATACAGTACACTGTAATCTTATAGGTTACAGTACTGTATGTAAAAAATACACACCCCCCATGTCCCTAGTGGTCTGCCCTGTACACTACATGTCCTTTTATATAATAAAAACTGTTCTTTCTCCCTGCAAACTGTAGATTGCCCATAGCAACCAAAAGTGTCCCTTTATGGCAAAAATTGTTTTAGAGCAGCTAAAAAACAGCGATAATAAATCATAATCACTTGCAGAATTTAGCGATAGCGATTTATGGGGAAATTCGTCATAAAAAAAAAAAAAATAATGACAGCAAAAATTCTGCAACTGAGCACATTTCAGTGATTTTGATTTGATTACATTATTGAATAATTTTTACTATAATTATATTATTATTTGTTATAATTTTTTATAATTATTTATTATATTATAATTTTTAATAAGAAAAAAAAAATCATACCCGGGATGCCTATTAGACTCTTGTTTGGATAGATTTCAGTGAGTTATTCCTAAGAATTACAAGCCTACAGTATAAAACGCCAAATTCCCTTGCAAATAATGGTACCGCTTTTAGCACCTAAAATCTGAAAGAATCATACCGCCAGGGAGGTTAAGCTAGTGCATTGTTGGTTCACTTACGTTTTCCTTCCATTTCCCTTCTAATGGCCAGATTCACATAGACTGGCCGACGGTGTAGTGTAAGCCATTTACACTACACCACCGCAACTTAACAGAGCAAGTGCCGTATTACCAAAGCACTTGCTCCGTAAGCTGTGTAGTGTAAATGGGCCGGCGTAAGGCCGCGTAATTCAAAGGGGGCGGCTTGTATTTAAATTAAGCGCACCCCCACGATGATCGAACTGCGCATGCGCCGGCCGCCAAAATAGCCCAGTGCGCATGCTCCAGCTCACGTCGGAAAACGTGAATGAAACCGACGTGAGCATCGTTTACGTAAATCCCTATTCGCGAACGACTTAGTAAAATGACGTAAACGACGGAAAAAGATGACGCTGTCCCGACGCCATACTTAACATGGCATACAACGGAACTTCGTAAGGTTACCCCTCATATAGCAGGGGTAACCTTACGCTTACGGAAACTACGTAAAACGATGACGGGGCGTCGTAAAAACGTTCGGGTATCTGCGTATTAGGCTCATTTGCATAGGCAAATGAGAAATCGAAGGAAAAGGTAGGTGAACCAACAATGCACTAGCTTAAAGGAACCTATTTAGAAAATAGAAGACAGACCTTACAACCCACTTAAAGAGGAGTTCCACCTAAAAAATAACTTTTTTTTAATTCACTTCCCTCCCCCTTACATGCCACATTTGGCATGTAATTTTTTTGGGGGAGGAGTGGGGGCTTCAGTAGGAGTGGGACTTCCTGTCCCACTTCCTGCTTCCGCCGAGGGGCTGGTTAGGCGATTAAGCCTTAATCGCCTACACCAGCCCCTCCCTGTAGGCGATCACATGGGACACATGACAGGTCCCATGTGATCGCCTCTCCAATCAGCGACGAGCCGCGCCACGCACACATGCGCAGTGCGGCTCGCGCATGCGCAGTGGGTGCCCGGCCGTGAAGCCGAAGGCTGTCACAGCTGGGTGCCCACAGTAGGAATGGAGATGCCGGCTGGGGAGGGGGGGGGGAGGAGCGGAGCCCCGGTCAGCGCGTCGCTGGAACGCAGGACCAGGTAAGTGAGCGTTTATTAAAAGCCAGCAGCTACACTTTTTGTAGCTGCTGACTTTTAATAAACACAATTTTGGGCTGGAACACCCCTTTAAGACCCTGCATATGTGGAATACTACAGTAGAGTGCCTCAATGTCTACTGTGACAAGTGGTCACCCTGGGGGTACAACTATGTTGTCCAATTTTTTCAAAAGGTCTAGAATGTCCTGAACATATGACAGTAAACTAGTTACATAAGGTTGAAGATATGGTTCAACCAGTTGACTAGCACATTTAGTTTGGTAGCATATCCTGAAACTATTGGCCTCCCAACTGGGTTCAGCAAGTTCTTATAGGCTTTAGGCAATGCATAGAACAATGGCGTTTTAGGCTATTGAACTTATATTAATTAATACACATCTTTATCGATAATGCCATCTGCATATGCATTTATGATCAATACCCCAAATTCTTAATGTACCCCTGAATAACTTCTTCAGAAAAGTGTCTATACCAATTCCTCTTCTTGAGGATATCCGTGCACATATTCATGTATTTATGCCTGTCCATGAATACCAAATTCCCTCTTTTAATCTGACAAGGCCTTTAATTGTGCAGGTGCTAAATTCCCCACCAGTTCTGCCCCTAATTTCTAATTTTTCTATTTCCTTAACAATTTTGGTAAAAAATTCCCAAATGTTTGAATTAGTTTGTAAGGATGGAAATGTATCCGATTTCTTTTTCAATTTAGGTGTCCCTCCAGGTTTGTGCATTTCCTCTTGTTGTATAGAAGTGAGATCTCTTTCTGTGTAAGAAGGGGATCTCTCTCTTCGGGTCATGACCTTCACTATACTCAAGTAGTCTTTCAAGGCACCTTACCGAAAAATCTTTTCATTGTTCTGAAGTATCCTGCTCAGATTTCCTCTTTTTGAGATCTTCATCAAATGAATATTTATAAGTTATTTTATGAGGTTTAAAATCTTTAATGATCTTGAACTTATCCATACTACTTGTGGGAGAGAAGCTTAAACCTAACTCAAAAACGTAATAGATTTAGGACCTCCAATTTGTCACTTCCTATATTTGATCACATAATGATTAACGTTATTGGAAACTTTATTGTCTCCTGTCAGGAATTGCTCTAAAAAAGAGTAGGGATCTACTGGATTACTCTTAGCATTTGGAGCATCCCCCAAATTTTGTGCAACATACTAAATATTTTACTTAATTTCATTTTTGCACTTTGCATATCAAAGTTGAAGATGTTTTCCACAGTTATGGTTTTGGGAGGATAAAAAATAATTTTACAGGAAAATAAACATAGTTTAACCACTTAATGACCCCCTACAGACTATATACGTTGGCAGAATGGCACGGCTGGGCACAGGCACGTACAGGTACGTCGCCTTTAAGCGCCCAGCCGTGGGTCACGCACGCGCACGTGACCGGGTCCGAAGCTCCATGACCACGCCCGCGGAACCCGCGGACCCGATTGCCGCCGGTGTCCCGTGATCGGTCACAGGAGCTGGAGTACGGGGAGAGGTGTGTGTAAACACACCTTCCTCGTTCTTCACGGTGGCAATGTCAGTGATCGTCTGTTCCCTGATATAGGGAACAACGATCACTGATGTCGCAAGTCCAGCCTTGCCCCTCTACAGTTAGAAACACATATGAGGTCACAGCTAACCCCTACAGTGCCCCCTAGCGGTTAACTCCTAAACGGCAATTGTCATTTTCACAGTAATTAGCACTTTTTGCACTTTTTGCACCTTGCATCTTGAACTTATCCATACTACTTGTGGGACAGAAGCTTAAACCTAACTCAAAAACTTAATAGATTTAGGACCTCCAATTTGTCACTTCCTATATTTGATCACATAATGATTAACGTTATTGGAAAGTTTATTGTCTCCTGTCAGGAATTGCTCTAAAAAAGAGTAGGGATCTACTGGATTACTCTTAGCATTTGGAGCATCCCCCAAATTTTGTGTAACATACTAAATATTTTACTTAATTTCATTATGCACTTTGCATATCAAAGTTGAAGATGTTTTCCACAGTTATGGTTTTGGGAGGATAAAAAATAATTTTACAGGAAAATAAACATAGTTTTTGCTGTGAAAATGACAATGGTCACAAAAATGTGTCAAAAGTTTCCGATGTGTCTGCCATAATGTCGCAGTCATGAAAAAAAATCGCTGGTCGCCGCCATTAGTAGTAAAAAAAATCTTAATAAAAATGCCCTCTATTTTGTAAACGCTATAACTTTTGCACAAATCAATCAATAAACACTTATTGCGTTTTTTTTTACCAAAAATATGTAGAAGAATACGTATCGGCCTTAACTGACGTAAAAAAAAATGTTGCTCTATTTTTGTTTATAGCGCAAAAAATTAAATCCGCAGAGGTGATCAAATACCACAAAAAGAAAGCTCTATTTGTGGAAAAAAAGGACAATTGTCAGTTAAAGCGACGCAGAGCTGAATCGCAAAAACTGGCCAGGTCCTTTAGCTGCATAATGGTCCGGGTCTTAAGTGGTTAAAGAGCACATTTGTTTCACAGTCCAGTCAGGAACACTTTTATAATATGGCCTAAAAAGCCCTAATACACCATGTCAGATTAGTGAAATGTTGGTTTTCCATAAGTCTGACCACTAAAGGCTCATTTTTGATTGGTTGGTATATCTCCAAGTGCATTGCTGGTCTGTGCACGCCAATAGTACATAGCATTGTTTTAATAAATTATTGTCCATGACAGTTAATGCACTTTAGTACATTAAAGTGAAACATTACAAATACTTCCAGACTTGTCTGTGGTATTAATCAATACCAGACTTGATCATTCTACTGAAGTAAAAAGAGGAATGATACAATTTATAATCTAATGGCAATCTAAATGACAACTCAGATGTGATATTACTGATATACAGTAATGCAACTACTTTTAATGGGCAAATCCCCTGGCACTTAAAAGGAACTACATGTAACAAGATTGCTAAATAGAAACAACTTGTTTGGTTAATAATAGGTTTGGTGATGAAGCATACACAGTCACTTCTGATGACCTCTGGCATGAGTGATAGCAGTGTGCAATGCAACTGGCTCATAGTGCATTATCTAATCTTAGCCTAATTTCTGCTTTGCAGGGATTGTGAAAGGGTAATGCAAAGATAATTAAGGATGGTAATACAAGAAGTATCTTTAAAACACAAAAAATGTACTCTTAAATAAATATATAATGGACCTAAAGGGTATTTTTAAATTGGCTTTGAGATCCACTTTAAGTTTAAATATGAAGGACCCTTATGTTTGCCCTAAAAAGGACCAGCTTAATCTGCAATTTTGATAAAAATCTTCAATTCAACAGTAACTGTATTTGCACAGAAACGTAGTATTCAGTAGACTAATAACTGTAGAAATGAGCCACTTTAATATGCATCATCAATAAGTAATGTGGCTTTAATCACTACAAGTCAATTATTATATCCTTCTGTGCAAGCACTTCAGTAACAAGCTAGCGGCTATATATTCAAACACTTTGGGAAATGCTGATACTTTATTTAGTTTCCACTTCTGACTTTTTATGACTGCTTGAGACCGCCATATGTCTTGCTAGGCATTTCTCTAAAACTATGATAGATTTAGTGAATTATAAATACCATAGCCAATTTAAGCAATTCTCCAGATGTCAGTGACAAGTTGGAAAGTCACAGGTTTCTGGAAAATCCATTATATGTAATGAACATCGAAACAAAATGTGAAGATGCAGCTTGTCACAATGAGGTGCAGGTCAAGTCCATGGCAATTTGGCGCTATATGTAATTTTGATTCAGAAGCAGAGTTACTCAGATTAATTGCGCAGCTTTTGTGTGAAACTGAGCAGCGCCCTAAGAACTTATCAACTACGTTCTTTTACTTAATTTGTTTTTGCAAGTGAACCATTGCCCAACCTGGGTCACGAAAGGTTGTTTTAGCAGAGTTTTCTGGGAAAAGACTTATTAATTAGACTGTCTAAAACATTCAATACAGAAATAAGGTATTACTATTATCATTTTTTTTCCTTTTAACCACAAGGACTAACCACATAGCCTTGTGTATTATCATAAGCGATACATGAATAAAGCTGTTACCACTGTATATACCATATCCTGATACAAAGGTGAACTGTTGCTTTTCATCATGATTTTACATCTAAAACTATGCAGCTAATGATCTACCAAAGATAAAAACACACAGACCCATTCAGCAAGCCAGTCATGCTCAGTGAAGCAGTGAACAAAGTACTACACCTAATGCACGCACAGTTCCATTAATTAAAAAAATAAATACAAAAAATGCAGTAATACACAGTTCAGAAAGAAATTGAAAAAAGTCTAGTAATACCCAGTCTCATTCATTAAAGTAGTGAATAATGTGCAGTAATATCCAGTCCTATTAATTAAGACTATAATCAATGTGATTTATACATAGTCCTATTTAGTAATGCAATGAACAAAGTGCAGTAATATACCCTGTCCCATTAATTAAGAAAGTGAACAAAGTGTATAAATACCCAATCCTTTATAGTAAGGCAAAAAAAGTTCAGCAATATCCTGTCTTATTCTATAAGTCTACAAACAAAAGGCAGAAATACCCAGTCACATTCAATAAGTCAATGCACAAACTGCAGTAACACACAGCAAGAGGTAAGAGTGTACTCACACAAGCCTTGTCCACTGCGGTGGGTTAAATGCATGTGGGTTAATGCACATTGAATTGCGCCATCCTAATGCACCACAAGGAACCGAAAATCATTCATACAACTTTTATAGTACCACAATGCACTGCAGAAAATTGTAGTGCAATACCACACATTGTGGTGAATTGCAATGCAGGTGAAATTGGAAAGATGAGTTGGGGTGCAATTCAGAATGAATGGCACCACATTGCGCCCCACCGTACATTACTGCACCACTCTGGTAAAAATGGGTTCTAAAAAATTAACTATGAAGTTAGAATGTTTTCTATGAGTTAGCACCCTTTATGCATTATTTCTGCTTTCTGTTTGTTACAAACAGAATGAAAGCTAGACCTAATCAATATGCTTGCCAATACAGATTGAGAGAGTCAATATAAAATGTAGTATATTACACTCAAGGAAACATGTTATTGAGTCAAAAAATTGATACATTGATTATGACCTTAATCATTACCTAATTTGGACATGAATAGCCATTTAACCTCCCTGGCGGTATGATTATTTCAGATTTTAGGTGCTGAAAGTGGTATCATTATTATGCATTGAAATTTGGTGTTTTATATTGTAGGCCTACAATTCTTAGGCCCCGTACACACGAGCAAATAGATTTGTTCAAATCGGTCGGACAGACCGATTTGAACAAATCTGTCTGCTGGGATGTATTGGTTTGATCGTGTACACGCGATCAAACCAAAATCCCCGCCGGCAGACAGCGCGCTGACGTGTCGGTGACGTGGCGGTGACATTGACGCCGCCACGTCACCGCACCAGGAAGTAAAACACTTCCGCGCATGCGTCGAATCCATTCGACGCATGTGCGAGCAGATATGTCTGCTGGTTAGCGTACTAACCAGCAGACATATCGGTCCGACGGGTTTGATAAACAAGAAACAATGGGATATAAAAAGCCGCGCCAGAGGTTAATAACAGAAGTGATGGTAAAGTAATAAAACAGATTTGAAAGATGAATCATCCTCTGTGAAGTGTCACCAAACGCACACACGTCAGAAGGTGCACCCGCCACCACATGAAAAAGCAGCTTAAGAGGTCAGACCTGTCGGCTGGCCAAATCCGTCTGTTTTCCCGCAGGAAGCAAGACATACACCCCTTAGACGTGTCCCTCTCCTGGTCTATCGTGTTGTTCGTGGGAATCTGTGGGTTATAGTCAGACGCTGCTGAACCTTTTTCATGGTCCGTCGTTTGGTGACACTTCACAGACGGGTTTCAGCAGACAGATTTGATCGTGTGTATGCGGCCTTAGGAATAACTCACTTAAATCTGTCCAAACAAGAGTCTAGTAGACATCCCGGGTATAATAAAATCATAAATTATAATATAATAAATACATATAAAAAATTATAACAAATAGTATAATAATAATAAAAATTATTACTTTGATTGTTTTAAATGACACATTTTTCCACAAATCACTATCACTCAATTCTGCAAGTGATTCTAATGTATTATCACAGTTTTTTTAGCTGGTCTCAAACCACTTTTGACATAAAGGGACTTTTTGGTTGCTATGGACAATTTCCAGTTTCCAGGCAGAAAAAAACAGTTTTTATTATATAAAAGTGCATGTAGGACACTAGCCATACCACTAGGGACAAGGGGTGTATATTTATTTCATACAGTACTGTAATCTATAAGATTACAGTATACTGTATATACTGTGTTTATTTACTTTTTTTAAATTTGCACAGATTCCCCCCCCCCCCCTGTGCCGCAACGTCGCAGGGAACAGAGATAGGCGGCACACAGGCACTGTGAATCAAGCGAGGAGGACACCGTTAGATCACACAGCGGGGAGGCATCGCAGGATCCAGGGACAAGGTAAGTAACTTGTGCCCGAGGCAAGTCTGCCTCGGGGTTACCGCTTTTGGTCCTGAAATTTCACCCCGAGCCTGACTCGGGATTACCACTCAGGGGGTTAAAAATAGCTACTGCCTAACATTTAAAATAAAGAGTTGCTGGCTTAATAATAACGTTTCCCTACTTTGTCATCTGCTGTCTTGCTTAATGTAAGAGTACTCTTGAGTATCCATAATCTGCTAATATCATTTAAGAAATGAGTGAGATTTATTTTTACATGGCAGTGTTTCCTTGGATTATACTACATAAAGTTTACATAAACAACACAAAAGTTACATTGGATATGAGTTACTTACTAACATTAGAGACTCTAGGATACCTAGTGAATTTATCAATGGCAGCTTCATGGCTGCTCATAAAAAGGTGAATTAGAGTGGTTTTAGCCCTATTCAGCTATTAAAATCTTAGATCCATTATGCTGCTTTGCTGCACAATACTCTAGATTTTCTGACCTTACAACCTTCTACTTGGGATATATATTTTGTTTTTGCTTTTTTCAATAAGGTAATAATGTAATTGAAGATTATTATTAATAATATAAATAATAATAGTAATAATAGCTATAATATTAATAGTGTTGAATGCTGTATAGTCTAGGCCAGGGGTGTCAAACAGGCGGCCCTCCAGCTGTTGCAAAACTACAAGTCCCATGAGGCATTGCAAGGCTAACAGTTACAAGCATGACTCCCACAGGCAGAGGCATGATGGGACTTGTAGTTTCGGAACAGCTGGAGGGCCGCCAGTTTGACACCCCTGGTCTAGGCTCTTCACACTGACAACATTTGATCAGATATTTGCATGTTTCATAAATATAGTAACTGCTCACTTTTAAAATAGTAAAACTTTGGGAATAAAGTGATTTTTACTTCATGGGAGTTTAAAAGCAAGCTTCCTGTGGTCATGTATATACCAATCTGTTGGTAGTATCTGGACATCTTGGTTGTTGCTGGCTTTTTTGCAGTAGGCATTGCTGGAAAAATATTACAAGCATTAATTGATTTGATCTAGAGCAGGGGTCAGCAGTCAGTCTATCAGGATCTACCGGACATAACAACCTCATTATGCCACCTCATAAATCAGGGTTGAGGGATGTCCTGGGGCAAATGCCCCACTCAATCAGCAGTGAAATAGTGATTAAATGATCCGAGGGCACTTGGGAGGACCCGTGCTGCAGAGCAGGTCCCTGTGGCCTGAAGTGAAAGGACAGAAGGACCGCAGGGTTCCAAGGTAAAGACCTGTCCTCAGTGTTGGACTAGAAGTATTATAAGAGGGATTGAAGGTTTTCTGCTGTCTACAGTGCATGGGCATGTACATTGCTGCCAGGGTAATCCACATTTATTCTGCCACTATAGTGGCATAGACAGCTTGAAAGTAAAAAATGGTTAATGGCTGGTGCTATAGATAAAGACAGAAGATTTCAAAATCTGATTAAATCTTGTTTTTAAGACAGCAGTGAAAGGCAATACCAGAATGCACTCTGCTTACCTCTGACCCCCAACCTTTGCATTACATACAACTGACCTCTGAATTCTGCATTACTTTACTTTGGACCCCTGCACTAAGTTTTACAGTCTATGACATCTTCACTCTGCATTACATACCACTGACCTCTGAAGTCTGCATTTTATATTACTGATTCCTGAACTACTTCTAAGCCCAGCACTCTGAGCTACATTCTACTGACCTCTAACTTCTGCATTACATACAAGTGACCTTTGAACTCTGCTTTACTTACTATTGACCCTGGTATTCTTCAAAACGTCCTTATTTTTTTCACAAAGACTTGCTAGGTTATCTCTTAGAAAAAAAGCTAGTGGACCTTGGGTAATCTGTACTGTTTTACAAGAAACCATGGTACTGTAGTAATGTCACAGCACTACTGGAGCAAAAATGCAGCAACAGGCTATACACACTGTAGTCATACTGTAGGTAGATTTTTTAATGTCGTTCTCCTTCTTGGAGATAGTAAGACATTTTTAAACCTAAAATCAGGTGTTCAGAAGCAATAAATACATAAATATGCATTAAAAATATAGTTGCAGGATTTAAATAAACACTGGCCTTAATTCTATCAATAAGATTGCTTTAATGAAACTATTATTTTGATATTTTAATAAAACTCTAGAAAGTATCAAGTATTTTTACCAACAATCTAATCACTTTTGAACAATTTTTCAGGATTAAATCAAACATTAAAGTAATCTGATGTGTTGTAAAATTGCAGTTTAGCAGATCATGCGGTGTGCTGAGCACCGACTCAGTTCTTCAATGATTGCATCCAATTTGTGTTTACTTTTTGCAATAAACCATTTATGCTAAAGCTGATCAGATTGATGCAGAAGAATTTACTATTTCTGTTGCATCAAATGATCATTTCAGACATCTAGTCAATTAAAACAATATGCTGAACAATCATGAACACTTCACAACTACTAGAATCTGTTTTAATAAATAAACATAGCATAAAACTATAATATAATGTGCTCAGTTGTATTGATTGTCATATATTATACTATAAAACACATGCGGAGCAATAACAATATAAAATAAACATACTACATAATACTGCATACAGTCACAGATTAACATGAAAAAGGCTTATTATACATTCTATGGAGGACTTATGTGGAATTATTCATATAACAATGTTTGTTTTGATATGCCATATTCAGTTCAGTACTGACATACAGTACATAACATAACTTTTGTTTTCATCCAAAAAATAAAATTAGGTTACTTCCAAAATTCGTTTTTATTCATTTTGTTTCATTAAAAAAAGAATTTGTACAAAAATAAAATATTTTGTATGTCGGATCATTCGGATTTCAGATTCTGTGTGTTTGTTATCGTTTGTTAAAATGAACGCGAAAATCCCCAAAATTCAGATGAATGCACATGTCTAGTAGATAATATGGGGGAGATTTACTAAAATTGGTGCACACAGAATCTTAAAATTAAATCTGGAAGCGGATTGGTTTCTATCTAGAGCTGCACCAGTTTTTGCACTCTCCAGTTGCAGTAAATCTACCCTTGTGTGTATTATTTCATATCACATTTTCATATTTCAAAATAACTCTCTAAGACCATATACTAACACGTTCCCAATACTTCAGGAAAAAGAACAACATAATATATCACAAATCACATTTATTTGTGTTGTAAATAAAAAAAATACACAATTATAGTTAAATCACCATCAACAGTTTCTTAGGTATGTGGAGGACTCTGTTGGTGAGATCTCTACACTTAAGTTTCTGGGTCTGTGCACAGGCTGTAGCTATTGGGGTAGGTAGACTCCTACTCTACCTGCTGTTTTTTTAAATTAATTGTAAATGATCAGGAATGCAACACAAAGTGCTGTAACACACAATTGAACAGCCAATTTCCAAAACAGATAGGAACAAAGAGAGATCTTATTGTTGGAGTATCTCAGGCCTCGTACACATGACCGGTTTCCTCGGCAGAATCCAGCAAGAAACGTGTTGGGAGACGTGTTTCACCGAGGAAACCGGTCGTGTGTACATTTTTCGACGAAGAAACTGTCGAGAAACTCGACGAGCCAAAAAGAGAGCATGTTCTCTTTTTCCTCAACGGGAATGGAGAAAATTGGCTCGTCGAGTTCCTCGACAGCCGAACAAGGAACTCGACGAGGAAAACGACAGTCGTGTGTACGAGGCCTAAGAAGCCAGGGTTGAGTCAGCTGACCGACTAAAAAAATCCATCGAATTAGATTCCATCAGATATCCGATCGTGTGTGCAAGGTTTTAATCTACTGTTAGCTGTACGTTCAATAAAGACTGGATTGGAGTGATGGTACAATACAGATAGTATCGTGTTAAATTGTAAATGTTTCAAAATTATTTAATAAACAGTAGACATGTGCACACTGAAATATTTTGTTTCGGGAATTTCGTTTTTATCAGAAAAATCTATTTATTTAGTTACTACCGAAATTTGTTTTTATATATTTTGTTTTTCGTAAAAAATGCATTCATCCAAATTAATTAAGGTAAAATCTGTCATTGAAGGCTCATGGTGTCTGTCAAATGTTCAAATAAGAATCGACGGAGCAGCTAAACTGTTCGACACTGCAATCGTACATTTCCCGTTGAATGTTCCGCCTACAAGCTAGCTATAGTAAAATTCTAATGTTGTATGACTAGTAATATATATATTTATTAATTATTATTACTAGTCAACCATCATTAAAAAATTTCTATAGCCTATGGGCGGATGCATTTGACGGGAAATGTATGATTGCAGCGTTGTACAGTTTAGCTGCTCTGTCAAATCTTCGTAGAACTTTCGACAGACACCATAAGCCTTTAATGACAGATTCGACGTTTGTATGTTTTTCGCTGCTTTGTTGAATCTTCGTTGTTCATGTTGAATTGTCTACCCCAACAGTCAGCCGACTTTCACATTCATTTCTCCAAGTGCAAACTTCTAGCTATTTTACTGCTCCTCCTCTTTGGTTACAATCAGCCAAAAACATTCATCATCATCATTATTTTTTATTTTACTTCCTCCACCCAATTCCAGCAGCGATCTTTTCTCTCCATGTCAATTATTTTATCTCTATGTCGAACTGTTGTCACAACGAAAACAAAAATAAAGCATTTGTTTATGTCAGATCTTTCGGTTTTCGGATCCTGTGCTTTCGTTATCGTTTGTTAAAACGATAACGAAAATACCTGAATTTTGGACGAAAATGCATTTGGACGAAAACTAATCACATGTCTAATAAACAGTACAGAGAACAAGCTTAAGGCATCATGCACGCTGGATGTTATAATAACGTTATAATTATGCTAGTAGCTTTGCAGTGAGTTTTCTCAACGTTTTTGCAATATTGCTTTTTAGCATTTCTCAGCATTTTTTAGCATTAATTTAATTAATTTAATGGGATCAAAAATGTAAAAAAAAAACACTGGTGAGTCATGTTTTTGAGCATTTATCAGCGTTTTTAAGTGTTTTTTTGACATAAGAACATTTTTACAGCTGAAAAACTAATATCAGAACCCACTCGTTTTTTTTTACAGCCAGAAAACACCCCAAACAAAAACAGTTGATATCAGCCTATGTGTGCATGGACACTAAGGATGACATGCTGGAGAGTTTATTGACTGTAGAAAGAAACGTCTGATGCCAAAAACAGTAGCTGTAAAAACATCCAAAATGTCCAGTGTTCATAAGGCCTAAATGTAAAATAATGCAGGATATCATATTTCAATTTACTAACCTAAAATTAATGCTGATTAATTGCTATGGTTTCCACCCCTCCCAATTACGGAATACATTTGTGACAGTGTGAACTATATGCAGCTGTTTAAAAGGAAAAAAAAGAAGAAGAAGCTTTATGCATTATTTATACCATTCTTATACTGTATATGTAGACATTCTAGTGGAGAGATCTCTATGACATGTTTCCTGGTTATACCACCCCACTGAAGTCCTAGCGATTCCAGTATGGCTTAAGCCAAGAAGCTCTCTCTACATGATGCTCATTATAATGATTGACTAGGAAAGGTAATGTATATTTATGGTCAACATTTAAAATCATAAATGCACAGTCACTGCAGTATTGTTACCCTGTGGACAGGGTAGTTATAGACTGACTAAAGCTAAGCTACATCTAATACTCTTAAGCATTTATAGCACCAGTGTTTCTTGGGAAAAATTAAACTAAATGAATAAGGCCCCTTCCACATGGGGTGGACTCTGAAAGGAATTCACCTGCTCAGCGGGAATCTGTCTACTGATCCCCACTGAGCAGGCAGATGGCTAGTACATGTCCACTCCACTTATGCAGAGCAGACACAGACACAGACCACTCTCTCTATGGGTGGTCATTTCCTGCTTGGCGATGTGATTGGCTTACTAATTTTGACAGAGGTCTGCTCTGAGATCACAAATCAAGTTTTTGGCATCTCCTACAAGAAAAATATAATTTTGGATGAGATACTCCCAAAGAGAAATCACATCTAAAAAGGTATGCAGAGCCTGCAGTTTTCCTCATTGGATCCTTGCAAGTAGAGCAGCTGATTATTAACTAGTAAATTACTCCCGTGCACATTCATTTAGCACATGAACACAGACAAACAAACAGCTATTTATTCAGAACACCACAACATAGGAATCTGTTATAAATTGTGTTAAAATCCTTGAAATGTACAGATCACCCAGTGGGGAATGTTTTTTCCTCAACAAAAGTGGACTTACAATTTACGTTTTAGTGTTAAGGCAAAGGTTAGATTTGCATAGGTTAGTTAAGGGTAATAAGGAAGGTTACATTAGGTTGTAGGGTTGGTTTTAGGTTCAGAATAACTGCTGAAGTTGAAACAGTGTGGGAACATAGGCTGAGGGTTAAGTTTTGGGAGAGATGGGGGTCCATGATGCATTAGAGAGTGATTTAGGGTAGAGTTCACTTTTAGTTTTTTTGTCACTTATAGAATATGCAGGTTTTAAGTTCTTAGCTTAATGCCAAAAAACTCCATCACCGAAAAACCCAATTTTCACATGAATTAGTCTACCTGTTTGTTTTTCTGTATATCTATCTATTTATGTGCCCCTTCACTTTTTCACCACTCGTATTTCAGAGAAAGTAAGGCAATCAGCAAAAGAAGATTATAGTAATTGGTATTCCAGACATTTGTTCTACTAAGATCTTCACACTGACCAACATTCTGTACATTGTGTTTTTTCGTAGCTTTCACACTAGGGATGTTAAATGAAGTGAGCACTGCATGCTACATTGAACTGTTGTTCTTAATAGCTAAACTTGTAATGGCACTTGTAAAACATGGAAAAGAAATACAAATGCATTACGTCTCCCTGAAAGCCACATAAAAATATTGCAAAGTAAATGTGGACAAGTTAGGGCACAAGAGAAAGAATAACAGAATTAAAGTCCCAAAGGAGAAATATGAAGAGTTCAAACAGGACTTTACACATTCCTGATCAGTCCACAGATCATTCCTCACAACGTTATTCATCATTTCTCACATTATTATAACAATACAGACAATACACCTCCAAAAACAAATCCAAAGTGTCTTCTACCACACAGTTTCTTCTTTGCCATGACACTTGGGTTAATCAGATTCTTTCGGGGGATCATACTGTACACATGCCACTTGGTTAAACATGTTTTGGTCTGCCTACAGTAAATTCATGTCTTGATAAGGTGTGCCTTCCTGCATCAGGAAATCATTTAGTTATGTGTATTACATATGATTATCTGCTTATTAGTATGTGTTCCAGCATGTAAATGTGTACTGTTGCACATTACCAATTGGGGTGTATGTCTAGTCATATCCCAATACTGATGGTAAATAGATATTTACTTAAAATATTTAAAATTATACTATCTGGTTAGCCCAATGCCTTCAGGATTGGCTGCACTCTGGTTCCTATACTACATAGTTGTTAAAAGCAAAATGATTGGAATGTTTGCAGTATTTGTGATAATTGGAGTATATGGCTATCCTAAGATTTAAATGCCAATAATACAGCATCAAAATCACAAAGATGACTGTAGAGCTAAACGTTAACTATAAGTAACCCCTTCATAGCTCTAGTATAAACCCCCTTTGACTTGCTTTATTAAGCTTGATGTATAAATAACAGGCCTTCATTGAGAAGAAGCACTCAGTAAAGAATGGAGTCCTAGACCATAAGAGAACATAACACTAATTGCACAACAAATTGATTGATGCTGCGTCTCACTACATAGCAACATTGCCTCTACAGCTATTACCTAATGTACAAGACAGCACTTATCTCCAGATAGAATATACTTCTCAGTAAGCATTATGCATAATGATCAGATTGAATGTGTACTGCACAAGAAATATATATATTTTCTTTAAATGTTGGACATTCCCTCTCCTGTACTGTATACCAAAAAAGTTGAATGCACCTTGAGGTTGAATCTTGAAATAGTCAACCATTTCTGGATGAATCACTGATGCACGAATGCTTCATTTTACTGCAGCAGGCTGCTGTATCAGGTCTAATTTGTATAAATACAAGATCATACCTGCTAAAAACAATTGTTAGCAGATTCAGGAGAGGAACATATTAGTTGGCAACACTTTTTCTAGAAGTTGATTATTCAATAGTAAGGTTTTGGGGATTTTTTTTAAGAGTAGGGGGCAGCATTTTAATGTACAAACAAAACTGAAATGCACATGCATTTTTTTTTAATATAAACACATGTTTTAGATATCTGAAATAGGAGCTGTCGGCATTGCTCCACAGCATTCAGTAAGATTCACACTTTCATTCTTCAGTTGCAATTAGGATCTCCTACCTGTCCAGCTATGGATCCAATTTGTTTTTTCAAACAAATGAAAAATTATTGGAAGTTTAAAACATGTATTAAACTTTTCAAAATAGTCTGATTCTACAATCTCTGTACAAAGGGGGTTATTTACGAAAGGCAAATCCACTTTGCCCTAAAAGTGCGAACAACAAGTGCAAAGTGCACTTGAAATTGCACTGAAAGTGCACTTGGAAGTGCAGTCGCTGTAAATCTGAGGGGTAGATCTGAAATGAGTTGAAGCTCTGCTGATTTTATCATCCAATCACGTGCAAGCTAAAATGCTTTTTTTATTTCCCTTGCATGTCCCCCACGGATCTACAGCAACTGCACTTTCAAGTGCACTTTCAGTGCAATTTCACGTGCACTTTTCATATGTAGTTTGACTTGTAGTACAAAGTAGATTTGCCTTTAGTAACCACTCTGGCCCACCCCAAATCCATCCCACCCACACTTTCCCACTCCCCCACACCTCATCCTCCTACTTTCCCTGTTCCTGTTTGCCCCTCTGCCCCCCCCTCCTCCCGTTTCCACATTCCTGTTTCCCACATCTAGTTACAGACAGAAGAACAGGAATTGAGGATTTCTCATAAGAAATAAGGACATTTAAAAGCAAAATCGATGAGGATGAGGTAAGTGAAGGAGGACTGCACTGAGGTAAAGGAAGCTATTTAGGAAGAAAAAAATATACCTTTACAACCCCTTTAACTGTTTGTCCTGCTTCTGTTGTCACATGAACGTTGACATGACTATTCATTACAATAAAGGCTTTTATCGGAGTGTCCAGAATCCATTTCTTCAATATTGCCCCTGCTAGGTAGGCAGATTCACATTCTCTACCTTCTCGTGTCCTGGTGACCACCATCACTGAGACAAAAAAGTAATGGGAAATCTAAACATTGCCACCAGAACAAAAGAGGAGGGAAACTCTTCCAATAAATCACATGTTCTTGGGACTAATGTCTAAGAGAGGAATTCCCCTCACTTTTGGTTCCCCAGGGCAGTAAGTGACTGGAACACAAAAATAGAAAAATAATAAACTGAAATACATTTCCTTTCTCCGTCCAAAAAAAGCTAGTGGTGCTCTGATCATAAGTATGTATGTACAGTATGTAGGTACACTATATTACCAAAAGTATTGTTGTGCCTGCCTTTACACACACATGAACTTTAATGGCATCCCAGTCTTAGTCTGTAGGGATTAATATGAAGTTGGCCCACACTTTGTAGCTATAACAGCCACAACTTTTCTGGGAAGGCTGTCCACAAGGTTTAGGAGTGTGCAAGGTACATAAAGACATGGATGAGTGAGTTTGGTTGGAGGAACTTGACTGGCCTCCACAAAGTGACCTCAACTCGATAGAATACCTTTGAGATAAATAAGAGCAGAGACTGCAAGCCAGACCTTCTCGTCCACATCTGTGCCTGAGCTCACAAATTCACTTCTGGTAGAATGGTGAAACATTCCCATAGGCACACTCCTAAACCTTGTGAACAACCTTCCCAAAAGAGTTGAAGCTGTTATAGCTGCAAAGGGTGGGCCAACTCAATATTAAACCCTACGGACTAAGATTAGAATGCCATTAAAGTTAATTTGCGTGTGAAGGCAGGCGCCCCAATACTTTTGGTAATATAGTGTATGTATGTATCTCTCAACAATCCAATCAACTAGAAATCTTGTAATAAGACATCTATTCTGGTGCACAGTTACTCAACCAAGCAATGCTTGGACTCATTTTCTATTGATTCCAGAAATTACATATGCCAGTGCCGATTGGCTAGGAAGGAGGCAAGGAAACCCCATTCTGTATTGCTGCACAGAACTATTGAGAACATTTTTTTCCTCTGAAAGGATGGAGACTCCCTTTAAAATAGTTAGGATGAAAAAGCTACTGTAAATCACAGACAAAACACCACTCACACATAATAACTCAACGATTGACAAGGAAAAAGCACAAATCCCTAATTCCCACAAAACTTACTAAAAATACTTTGCGGCATCAATGAATTGTTGGTGACAGCATTGTGGAGACCATCAGTTTATCATGACATAGATAAATCCATGTATGCACAAGCTGTATATCCTAGAAGAGAAACAATTGCATACATTAAATGCGAAATGAGAGCCGGATTATACAAATGTTATTTTACAGGTCTGCATTGGCCTTGGAATAGAGGGAAAAAAACATGTTCTTCATTGACTTTTGAAGATAAATAATGTATGCAATACTTCCATTTGTATATCCCTCTTGAATTGGCATTTGTCAATTTCCTCAGTACATACATACAGATCCGTTCACTGACTGTCTTAATTAGACAACCTGAGAGTTGTTAGTGTACAGTACAGTTTTGAAACATGACATCTAAGAAGTACAGAGCCGTAATGGTGCTGCCCTTATTGCCTCCGAATGATGGAATTCATGTGTAGAAAATAAATTATGCAGAGAATGCAAAAACGTACCATGAGACATACTCAAGGTCAGGTCACAAAGCAGCTTCAAAGCCTATTGGCGACATAACCAGAAAACAATGTTACTACAGTGATTAGTGCATTGTACCACTTCATTTCTCTTTAACCACTTGCTTACTGGGCACATATACCCCCTTCCTGCCCAGTGGAAATGTCAGCTTTCAGCACTGCGTCGCTTTAAATTAAAATTGACGTCCTTATTTTCCCACAAATAGAGCTTTCTTTTGGTGGTATTTGATCACCTCTGAGGTTTTTATTTTTTGCGCTATAAACAAAAAAGAGCGACAATTTTGAAAAAAAACACAAAGGCCCAGATTCATAAAGCAATTACGCCTGTCTAACTGGTGTTAGACAGGAGTAATTTCAAATTTCGCGCGCCGTATCACTAGTTTGAATCCTCAAACCATGATACGGTGGCTTCGGGCTTCGATCCGAGAGGCTTACGTCTTCGTAAGCCTTCGGATCTACGCTGCGATATTTTTGCGGCCGCTGGGAGGAGTTCGCGTCGTTTTCATGCGTCTGGATATGCAAATGTGTTTTTACGGCGATCCACGAAGATACGAGCGGTCTTCGCAATCGCTTACGTCTTTTTTTTTTTACGTACTGTTAGACCAGCTTTTTGCTGGTCTAACGGTGCGTAGCCCATGTTAAGTATGGCCGTCGAATTTTAAATTATTTTTTTTTTTTTTGCGTAACTCGTTCGGGAATAGAAATGTCCGTAAACGACGCTACTCAAACAACGAATGACGTAACGACGTGATTTCGCGCAATGCACGGCGGGAAATTTGCGAACGGAGCATGCGCAGTTCGATCGCCGCGGGAACGCGCCTATTTTAAATCCTTCACGCCCCCTACTCGTGTAGATGGATTGCGACGGGAGAAATACACTACGCCGCCGTCGTTTACTGGACAAAATCTACCTGGATTCCACGTAGAGCCAGGTAAAAAACGGCGGCGTAGTGTATTTCTGATACGCTACGAGAATCCAATTCTCTCTGAATCTGGGCCAATATTTTTAACTTTTTGCTATAATAAAAATCCCATTTAAAAAAAAAAAAAAAATTCTCAGTTTAGGCCGATATGTATTCTACATATTTTTGGTAAAAAAAAAATCGCAATAAGCGTATAGTAATTGGTTTGCGCAAAGGTTAAAGTGGCTACAAAATAAGGGATAGAATTCTGACAATTTTTTTTTTATTTATTTATTTTTTTACTAGTAATACGGCAATCTGCGAATTTTGTCAGGACACATCAGACACTTTTGACACATTTTTGGGACCATTCACATTTATACAGTGATCAGTGCTATAAAAACGCACTAATTACTGTATAAATGTGACTGGCAGGGAAGGGGTTAACACTAGGGGGTGAGGAAGGTGTTAAATGTGTATCCTGGGTGTGTTCTAACTGTGTGGGGGGAGGGAACTGACTGGGGAGGTGACCAATGCTGTGTCACTATGTACAAAGGACACAGCATCGGTCTCCTCTACCTGACAGGACGTGAAGCTCTGTCCCTGCTCTAAAACTGCCGATCGGCGGGTACCTGACGGACATCGCGACCGCCAGGCACGCGCGTCAGCATCTCGGGGACGCGCCGGGTGCGCGTCGCCATCGGTGCGCAGGCACCCCCCAGTGGCCGGAGAACACAATGCCGTCAAATGACGACGGCTGGGATATTCAGATCCCCTTTGCCGCCGTCATTTGACTATTTGCTGGGACTCAAGTGGTTAAATGATAGGTTGAGAAGGATAATCTGCTTTCGGTGCACAAACACATAGTTTTATATTTATATAAAAATAAAAGTATTTTTCCTGCTGTTTGTTCCATTTCATTTAGTGGGTTTCACTATGCAGTAGCAAAACCCACATGCATTTCTGCTGTTTTAATCTGCTGGTCAACACAGCATTTTTAAACCCCCTTTTTTTATGTTTAAACACAATGTAAACACACTGGGCCAGATTCTCGTACATTTGCCTTTTTTTTGCGTCGCGTATCCCCTTTACGCTATGCCTCCGCACTTTTTATGGGCAAGTGCTGTATTCTCAAACCACTTGCTCCGTAATTTGCAGCGGCGTAGCGTAAATAGGACGGCGTAAGTCTGCGTAATTCAAATAGGAAAAGAAGGGGGGCGTACTGTATGTAAATTAAGAGCGCCCCCGCGCCGAACTAACTGCACATGCGCCGGCCCTAAACGTAGCCCACTGCGCATGCTCCATAGTACGCCGCAAATATATTGATTTTGACGGCAACGTAATTAACGTACAGGCCTATTCACGACGAGTTACGCAAACGACGTAAACGACAAAAAAACACGACGCTGTCCCGACGTCCATACTTAACACGGCTTACACCGGACCTACGCAAGGTTACCCCTCATATAGCAGGGGTAACCTTACGCGTACGCAAACTACGTCAACGGCGCACAAGTTCGTTCGGGAATCGGCGTATCTTGCTCATTTGCATATTCAACGCTGAAATCGACGGGAACGCCACCTAGCGACCAGCGTAGAATTACATCTAAGATCCGACAGTGTAAGTGACTTACGCCAGTCAGGTCTACGCCAAATCTATGCGTAACTGATTCTAAGAATCAGTCGCATAGATAGGAGGGCTCAGAAACAGAGATACGACGATGTATCTGGAGATACACCATCGTATCTCTTCTGAGAATCTGGCCCACTGTGTACAGCTGGTTGCTAAGCAGGGGGCCGGGAAGCTGGTTGCTGTGTCCTTAACAATTGATGAGTCATCAGCCGTCAGCGGGGTTCCCTGCTGACAGCTGAATGTAAAAAAAAAAAAATTGCAGGCAAAAAATCACAAAAAAAAACGGTGTGGGGTTTTGGGTCTAGTATGGATTAATAGGGGACCCCCATGCCAAAAGTAAAAAAAATGGCGTGGGGTCCCCCCCACAATCCATACCAAACCCTTATCCAAGCACGCAGACCGGCAGGTCAGGAAAGGGAGGGAACGAGTGAGTGCGCCATCCCCATGAACTCATGAACCATATCAGGCTACATCCCCTCGAAATGGGGGGATAGGTGCAGAGCCCCCCAAAGCACCATGCCCCATGTGTTGATGGGGACAAGGGCCTCTGCCCAACAACCCTGGCCAATAGTTGTCAGGGTCTGTGGGCGGGTGCTTGTTTGAATCTGTAAGCCCTCCTTTAAGAAGAGGGCCCCCAGATCTTGGCCACCCTATGAGAATGGGTATCGGGTAAATCGTACACCTGCCAATTCACTTCAGAAAGCAGTGAAATATACAAAAAGGAACAAGAGCCTGTCTTTGACAAGTCATTAATTTAAAAAAATAGCTTGATTAGAATAGTCGATTAAATAGTCGATTCCCCCACTGCCATCCCTCCCGCTGCTGTCTTCTTCCCAATCTGTCTTGTGCTATATTCTCTCGCTGCTGTCTTTCTCCTCGTCACCAGTTACCTGCTATAAAAAAATGCTCTTCTTCTGTGGCTGTCTTCCTCCTTTGTGCTGTCGCCCACTGTTTTGCATCTCTTATATAGCCATGGGGTGTGGCCATCCGATGACTTAACCCAGAGAGCCTGCCCATTGTGATGTCACCACAAATGAGGAAGACAGCCACAGAAGAAGACCGGCTCTTTTTTATAGCAGGTAACTGGCAGTGAAAAGAAGACAGCAGCAGGAGAAGATAGCGCAAGAAAACAGCTCAGGAAGAAAACATCAGCGTGAGAAGATAGCGGAGGGAGAGATATTGGCGGGAGAAGAAGGCAGCAGGAAAGACGGCAGCGACAGAGAAGGCAGGGGGAAAGACGGCAGTGGGAGAGACAGCAGCTGGAGAGATGGTGGTGGGACAGACGGTGGCGAGAGAAGACAGCAATGGGAGAGACAGCATTTTACTGCTTTTTGAGGTGAAACCTATTCACATGGGAGGTGGTGGGGGCTGGAAGGGGTGGGGGGACCATTTATGATACACTTTGCGTTTTTAAATTTCAAACTCTTTACAGATGTGTCTAATTTGGTAACTATTTAGGTGACAATTTTTTTTCTTGACCTGCAAAAAGTATTGTAACCAGCTGATTGTTTTAATAGCTTCTTAAGAACAGTCCAATCCCAATCAGTATGGGCTTATTTTTATTGTGTACCAGCCTCAATTTGTTTGCCATGCCTAGCATTGAAGGCAGACTCCTTTTTGCAATATATTTAACAGCAAGCTTCATTTTCACTATCTCTGCTCTATATTTAACTTGGCTTCTCAACGGAACAATAAAAAATGAATGTTTATGAATACACACCTGTGGCTGCTCTGTCAGTCTTCTTTTGCAAGTTGTGACTGTGGTATCTTTTATATTCATTGGACAATATGTATATTGAGCTTCTCCCTCCCTACTAGCAATGATGAGTATACAAACAAAGATCTGCAGACAGGCCTTTTATGATACACTTTCCTATGTTCACATGGTGCATGCACATGACTGTATATTAACCGGTTTCCGACCAGCTCCTGTAGATTTACATCGGCAGAATGGCACAGCTGGGCAAAGTGACGTATATGTATATGAATCACTCCCTAGGGCATGCTTAACCCCTTCAGCGCCACCTAGTGGTAACCCCGTCACTGCCAGTGTCATTTTCACAGTAACTGGCGCATATTTATAGTACTGTAAAAATTACTACTGGTCCCAAAAATGTGTAAGAAGTGTCCGATGTGTCCGCCATAATGTCGGAGTCACAATAAAAAATGCTGATCGCCGGCTTTACTAGTAAAAAAATATATATTAATACAAATGTCATAAAACTATCCCCTATTTTGTAGACGCTATAACTTTTGCGCAAACCAATCAATAAACACTTATTGCTATTTTTTTACCAAAAATATGTAGAAGAATACGTATCGGCCTAAACTGAGCTAAAAAATCTTTTTTTTTTATATATATAATTTTTGGGGATATTTATTATAGCAAAAAGTCGCTATATATTTGTTTACAGCACAAACAAATAAAAACCGCAGAGGTGATCAAATATCACCAAAAGAAAGCTCTATTTGTAGGAAAAAAAGGATGTCAATTTTGTTTGGGAGCCACGTAGCAAGACCGCGCAATTGTCAGTTAAAGCGACACGTTGCCGAAACGCAAAAAAAAAGCTCTGGTCTATGGCCAGCAAAATGGTTTGGGGCTGAAGTGGTTAAGGAGATAACACAGCTTCTGTTGGCTATTAGCTACAGTGTTTGGCTGCTAAGTAACCAGTGCTGGCAGTTTTACCACATAGCAATATAGACAAAATTTAACGGAAAAAGGGAGTCACCGCTCCAGGTGGGTATGCTAAGCAATCAGTAGCTTCTCAGGAAATCAAGGGTGCTGGCAATGCACAAGGCAAATGATTTGGTTGTCTTTATTGTAAAAACAGAACAGAAAATGCACTACAAAATGCAGCAAAAATGGGGATAGCAGCCTACGCGTTTCACACTATGGATCAGTGTTTAGTCATGGCTAATAAAGACAACCGAAAGGTTTGTTGGAGTGCGGCTGTCCATTCTTGCAGCCTTTATCATAGACAAAATGTAGCACAACTTTGAAGAATAAAAGTTACAAATTACTTTCAATGGTGTTGTATCTATAAAGAAATACATTGCAAAAAATTAAGGATTTATATATATATATATATATATATATATATATATACACACACATATATCTATCTATCTATGTAAATATATAGAGAAATATATCTAAGATACGAGCGGCGTAAGTCTGTTACACCATCATATCTTAGTTGCATTATTACGCTGGCCGCTGGGTGGCGCTTACGGCTGTATTTGCGTAATATATGCAAATTACCTATTTACGGCGATTCCCAAACGTACTTGCGGCGGCGCGTCGTAGTTTACGTCATTTGCGTAAAAGTTCGAGCAGCGTAAGGTTACCCCTGCTATAGGAGGCGTAGCCAATGTTAAGTATGGACGTCAGGACAGCGTCGAATTGTATGTCGGTTACATTGTTTGCGTAATTTGTTCGGGAATGGGGCTCAACGTTAGTAACGTTCACGTCGTTTTCATTGAGGAAAAGCGACGTGATCTCACGGATGCGCACTGGGAACGTCCACGGACAACGCATGTGCCATCCAAAAAAAAACGTGAATTACGTGGGGTCATGATTCATTTACATGAATCACGCCCCCACTTCAGACATTTGAATTGCGTGGCATTACGCTGCCACAGATACGTTACGCCGCTGTAAATAATGGCGCAAGTTTTTTCTGAATAAAGAACTTGCGCAAATATTTCCAGCGGCGTAATGTATCGGGGATATATAAACATCCTGGGCAGCAGGTGATTATACCAAGATCATGGCTGTAGCTCCTTGTACTATTTTTTTTTTTAGCCAGCAATTGGTTTAACAGCTGCCTCATCACTTTTACAGTGCTTGTCGCCACCCCACACTCCTTCCACTGCTTGTCGCCACCCCAAGGCTTTCCCATTTAACTAGGGATCCCAGGACCACAAAAGAATGTTGACACAGTTGCCTAAAGAGGAGGTGGAGGGAAATGTGTTCCCTCATCTCCATTATGACGAATGAAGCTGGGCATGACAAGGATTTAATCGCTTCCAGTTTCAAAGCGGTTATTCCTTAGCCATTACAGCCAGGGAAGCAGCTAAGCACACACAATCTGTGATTGATCAGCTGCCTTGGATGGCAGGGGAGACTTCAGGGGTCTAATAGACCCCTGATGTCTCCATAAGAGTATCTGTCACTGTCCAAAGATATTCCAAGGGGCTTATTTACCTATTGTGATAGCAATAAAGGTAGATAATTTTTTTTAAATAAAATAATAAAACATAATTACCCTTCCCCCATGGTAGTATACAAATAACATGCACATAGATCCCACACTCATATGAAAATGGTGATTTCACCACACATGTGGCATTGCTGCAAACATTGGAGTGGGAGCAAAGACTCTAGTGCCATAGCTCATGTTTAACTCCAAACCATTAACCTGTAAAGGCTTTTAAAGTGGTTGTAAACCCATTACAACCACATTATGCTACAGGTAAGCCTATATTAAGGCTTACCTGAAGCTATACAGATATCTCCTAAACCTGTACAGTTTAGGAGATATCCCCTGTCCCTGCATGTGCCGATGTCATTGGCACTAGTGTTGCTCACGAATATTCGCATTGCGAATATTAGCTACGAATATTGCATATTCGAGTATTCGCGAATATCTCGAATATCGCGGTGAATATTCGCTATTTCGAATATTCGTATTTTTCAAATTTCGCAATAAATTTCGCAAAAAAATTCGCAATCAATTTTGCATTCGCGAATTTCGCAATAGCGAAATTTCGCAATTTTTTTTTTTTTATATAAAATATAGCGAATATTCGTAAATATCGAATATTCGTGATATTTTATAAAAAAAAAATCGCGAAATTTCGCATTAGCGAAAATTCACATTGGCGAAAATTCGCAATTTTTTATTTTTTTATAAAATATTCTTCGAAATATTCGCGAAATATCGCGAAATCGAATATGGCGTATTCCGCTCATCACTAATTGGCACATGCGCAACGGGGCAAACTGAAGAAATGGCACCTATGTGCCGTTGCTTCAGTCCATGTGCCATTATCGGCGGCTGACGCACACATGCGTAGGAGTGATGTCATTGCATCTCCGGTCAATCACAGCGCCGGAGTCGCGATACCTGAAAATGTCGCCACCAGAGGGGGATGAGGATCTCTGCAGGGGCTTCGATCTCAGGTAAGTAATTCATAATAAACTAGTATGCATAGCATATTAGCTCATTATGCCTTTGTCTTGCAGGGTTTTTTTTCCGGAGAGTTTACAACCACTTTAAAATGTTGCCTATGAACAATTTTAGGTCTCATAGATTGTCGCCATTTCACAGGTGCTCACAATTGTAAATCTTGCCATGTTTGGTACAGTATCTATTTATTCAACGCAACATCTTTAATATTTTACAAAAAAATTGGAATTATATTGTGTATGTGTAAACTAGAACTAAAATTTGCATTTGATAAACCATTGCATAAATATCATGTGACATAGAAAATTGCATCAGCCACCTTTTTTTTCCAGGGCCTCTGTTTTCAGAGGGAAAAAAAGAATGATTTGGGATTCTAAGTAATTTTTTAACAAAAAAATTGCCCTGGTAGAAAAGCAATTACATACATATAAGCTTGCTGTTTTACCCGCAACAATATTTGTATTTGTATCCATCTAATTATGAGACTTAAAAGTCAAACAGAATTTTTTCATCGGATATTCCGATCGTATGTGTGCCCCATCTGCCTTTTTAAATCTTAGAAAGAGAACAGAAAAATTTCTATTGGAAATTCTATTAGTCTGCATGGAATTCCAACGGAGAAAAAAACATGCATGCTGGGAAAAAATTTGACGCATGCTTGAAAGCATTAAACTTAATTTTTCTAGGCTCATCGTAGTGTTTTACATCACCCCGTTTTTGACGGTCGGAATTTGGTGTGTCCATGTGTATGCAAGACAGCTGGAGCAGAATTCTGTCGGAAAAACCTGTTGGAGTTTATTCCGATGGAAAAAACGCATGTGTGTGTACGCAGCATAACACAGCCAGAGACCTGATTTTTCTATACTGCATTTGGGTAACACCTATAGGTCTTATCCCTCCCTCAATATTTGATTGGACAGTAAAAGGAGAAGCATATGACTAATGAGATCATCACTCTGCCTTCTCCTCCTATGACTGCGCTTCTTGTTAACACACAAGCACTCAAAACTGATGGTCATCAAGTACAACCCGCCCACACCTGAATCTCCCCCACTGCACCTCAGAACAGATTGTTTCAAATAGTTAAAGCTGCCACTTTAAGTAATATAGAATGTGAACATTATTTTAACACTTATCAAATTTGAAAAGTGAGAAAAAATTGTGGCGCTTAAATCAAAATATTGCAATTATACATAAATGCTCACTCCAGTAAAAATGATAGTGAAAATTAATTAAGGTATTATCACCCTGTGACAAGTGAAAAATAAATAAGTTAATCTTATAATAAACAGTCCATAAAGATAATCCGGTGAAATTAATCCAATGTAGTATCTTCCTATTAATCCACAACACCCTTGTGCAAGTGATTCCGCTCCCTTCAGAAAACGCACTCACCCGATGAATATGCCTTACACTATCATGTTTGGCTCAAACCCTTTAAACCATACAGAAAGGGTTAAGAAAATATCCAATATCCAGCCTTGTGTATAAGGGATCTCTCCACATATAAATAACAAAAGGTGCTCCAATAGTGTAACAACGTAAAAGCCAGTTTAACCACTAAACTTAAACACTTAATAACCAGACCAATAGCTTTCGGTGCTCTCAATTTTGATCTAACTCAACCCTTACAAATGAAATTTTTGTCTCACATAGAGCTTTCTTTTGGTGGTATTTTATCACCTCTGCGGTTTTTTATTTTTTTCACTAATTCAAATCATCAAAAAAGCTAACATTTGACGTAACAAAACAAAAAAAATTTAGATGCGGGTGAAAGTTATAGGGTCTAAAAGAACCAATTACTGAAAATTGTCAATTTGATCACATCTGTGGACATCCTCTCTCATTTCTTGGTCCAAGTCTACCCCCCAAATGAGGAAAGAAGACATTCCAAGGTATTTAGAAAGAGGCATGAGAGTGAGACAGATTTTTTTCATTTTTATTTTCTTTCCACAAAATTTTCATATTAGTGCACCTTGGGTCCACCGTGACCACAATGCGCTTTAAATATTTTTACCACTTTAGATTAGGGCCAAAATAATGGAAGACTTGCTGTGGAAGACTTGTTGTGCTATTCCTGCGGAGTTGCTTTGAATCCCAGAGTTAGAGTATGCCCAGAGTATTGCGGATTCCCAGAGTTTGCGGAGTATGCCCAGAGTTTTGCCCAGAGTTTAGAGTATGCCCAGAGTTTCAGATGCCCAGAGTAAGCAGGGAAGCCCAGAGTCTATGCCCAGAGTATGCAGAGTATGCCCAGAGTGCCCAGAGTGAGTATGCCCAGAGTTCATTGCCCAGAGTGCGGAGTTGCCCAAGTATTGCGGAGTGCCCAGAGTTCCGAGTATTGCCCCCCCAGAGTGCCCCCCCAGAGTTTGCCCCCCAAGTATTGCCCCCCCAATTTGCCCAAGAGTATTGCAGCAGCTACAAGGGATACTGACATAAGGACACTGGCGCTGCCACCGCTCCCTCCCCTCTCCTCTCACACTGTCCGATGGAGAGAGAGGAGGAGGAACCGGCGTCATCAAATGCGCCGGTCTGTTTAATCTGTCGGCCGTCATTGGACGGCGCGATCAGTGGTAAACCGCCGCTATCAGCGGCGATTTACCGTGATCCGTGACCCGCCGGGTCCTCTGGACCCGGCGGTCACGCTTCCCGTGTGCCGCCCCAGCGCCGGGAGCGTGACTCTGGAATCACGTTATATAACGTATCCCAGGTTAAGAACCACCTCGGTTATTTTTCAGTGTTGCTATGGTTAATAAAACCCTAAAATCTTCAACCCTTACACTCACATTTAGTCAAATTCAAATCATCGCTAACATTTGACGTGATGCGCTGAACCAGGTGGTGGAGGTCCAAGTCTGAGGATTGGGTGAGAGTGAGACAGCATCTGTGCACCTTGGGTCCACCGTGACCACAATGCACCACTTTAGATTTAATGGAAGACTTGCTGTGGAAGACTTGTTGTGCTATTCCTGCTTGCTTTGAATCTTACTAATTATTTTGTTTTGTTTACATTTCAGATGTAAGCAGGGAAGCCCTCTGACAGCTGATGAGTCTTCATTTGTTAAGGTGGAGTTCCGCCTGCCCCTTTAACAATTAAGAGTCAGCAGCTACAAATACTGACATAAGGACACTTACCTGTCCTGGAGTCCAGCAATGTCGGCCCCAAGCTGATGTTTGGTTGGGTGCTGCCGGCGCCATTGCGTGTAAGGGAACTCGGCAGTGTATCCCTCCGTCTTCACAGCCGAGTCCCTACTGCAAATGTGCGAAGCACGCTGCACTCTCTCATTGGCCGAGCTGCTGACATAATTTGCCGTGGCCGGTCTCCCGGAAGTGGAGACAGGGTACCTGTAAAAAACAGGTACCTACTTCCCACTCCCCCGAAATGTGCCAAATGTGGACCGGAGAGGGGAGGAGTCAGATAAGCGGAAGCTCCACTTTTGGGTGGATTGACCTGATCCCACCTTCACTGGACCAGCTTAACAGTTTTTTTGCCCCTGCTGCGCCTCTAATTCCAGTGATTCTTTACTCCCAGTTAGAAGTTAGAAGTTGCACATGGAAGAAACCAGTCACCATCTTTGGCACATCCTGAGTGTGGAGGAAATACCTGGTGAAAACATGACATCTACCACACATTTTAGCCCCTCAGAGACATGGCTTGTTGTCTTATTTGTGTTATTACTGTATTTCTCTTTGCTTTTCCCACCAGTCCCACCCATTATACTTCTTTTGATAAAGTCTCAATATTTGTTTACGCTGTCTGATTTATTGGTGGATAGGAGGGCTTAGCTATATATAAGTATTTGAACACCCTGCTAGCTTCTCCCACTTGGAAATCATGGAGGGGTCTGAAATTGTCATCGAGTGCATGTCCATGTGAGAGACATAATCAAAAAAAAAAATTCCAGAAATCACAATGATGATTTTTTTAACTATTTATTTGTATGATACAGCTGCAAATAAGTATTTGAACACCTGAAAAAATCAATGTTAATATTTGACAGTAGCCTTTGCAAAAGAGGTCAAACGTTTCTTGTAGTTTTTCACCAGGTTTGCAAAATTTTGGCCCATTCCACACAGATCTTCTCTATCAGCTTTCTGGGCTGTCGCTGAGAAACACGGAGTTAGCTCCCTCCAAAGATTATTGGGTTTATGGAGACTGGCTAGGCCACGCCAGAACCTTAAAAGAGCCACTCCTTGGTTATTCTGTGTGCTCGGGTCATTGTCATGTTGGAAGACCCAGCCTCGACCCATTTCAAAGCTCTAACTGAAAGGAGGTTCCCAAAATCTCGAATAAATGGCCCCGGTATCCTCTCCTTAATACAGGCATCGCCCTGTCCCACAAAAAACACCCCCAAAGCATATGCTAACCCCCATGTAGAATGGTGTTCTTGGGATGGTACTAATTCTTCTTCCTCAAACACGGTTAGTGGAATTATGACAAAAAGTTCTTTTTGGTCTCATCTGACCACATTTTCTCCCAGTCCTCTGGATCATCCAAATGGTCTTGGCAAACTTAAGACGGGCCTTGAATGTGCTGGTTTAAAGGGGAACCTTCCGTGCCATGCATATTTCAAACCATGCCTTAATTACCAACAGAACCTTGGAAACGGTTCCCAGTCTTTTCAGGTCATACCAGCTCTCCCGTGTAGCCTGGGCTGATTTCTCACCTTTCTTAGTCATTGAGACCCCACGAGGTGAATTTTGCGGGCCCCAGTCTGAATGACAGTTGTTTACTTCTTCCATTTTCTAATGTTTAACAGTGGACTTTTTTCATTTTTTCCCCGTAGCCCTTAGCCTTTTCATTTTGTCTCTATGTCTTTGGAAGCTCTTTGGTCTTGGCCATGTTATTTGGAACTGATTGTATGGGGTGGACAGGTGTCTTTATAAGACCTCAAACAGGTGCATCTAATTTAGTTAAATGGATAGATTTAGGCAGACTGGTCTTTGAGGGTCCGAATCTATAATTTACATGTTCTAAAACATACATTGGCATTTTTTTTTTTTTATTATGTCTCTCACAGATGCACCTGTCAATTTCAGACCCCTCCATAAGTGGGAGAACTTGCAAAATGGTTATAATTTAGTATATCAAGGCACACAGTAATGAGTAGTGATGGCAAAACAGTGGACACGCAAAATGAAACAAAATATTTCATGCTATTAATTAATGCTATTAAAATATTCCTCCCAATTTTCCAGAAATTCTGAGGTATGGCATACAATATAATGTAGAATATACTAAAAGCAACTTTATATTTAGTCAAACTTTTTTGAATAATAATGCAAGAAGGTTATATTAAGTAAAGTGACAACATAATATTTTCATTTTATAAAATTAACCAGATAAGAATTGTTAAAATAGATTTAGTGAAATTAAATAAGCTTATATAAGTAAAATTTAGTACACCAATGTAACATGGTCACAAAACCATTCCAATACAAGTTATATTAAGTAAAGTGACAACATAATAATGTTAAGGTTTAAATAAGCTTATGTAAAGTTCTGGTCTTTTTGTGGAGTTTTACAAAACCACTAACGCTCACCTCTGATCCTTCAGGCCCTCTATCAGTGAATGCTTTTCAGTTCTTTTCTTCAGCTCACTGATGAGATAATTAATGTAATAATAATGTATGTAAATATTCCTGGTAGAGAGAAAAGTGCTCATTGTTAGTGGGTCTTGAGGAGAGAAGCAAAGGGCCACTACTCTAAATGTTCACACAGTGGACCACTTTGCACATTGAGATGCCAGAGAAAACAGCTCTTATGTATGTGCAGCAGACTGTTTGCGTCCAGGGACATACGTCTAAATACATGCCCGAGCTTGCTTAAGTGCCACCTCATACAGATATTGATTTCTGAAAGTAACTGTATGCAGCACCTGTGACTCTCAGGAGGGAAAATACTGAATTATATTGAATTATATGTATGCATGAGGCCTAAATGAAAATGTCTGGGGCAGGAGGGCAATTTACAACAAAGCTGTCAATCCATGGTCAAGGGCCATGCTGACAGTTTGTTCCCAACTTGAGTAGCCCAAGTTGGGAACAAACATACACATTGTTTTGGATAAAAGCATAATGACCATAAAAGAGCCATATAATATAGCGCCTAACAAATTAATATTTAATTTCATTACAGAAATTTGGGATTTTTGAAAGAAATATTCAAAATTGTTCTCCTTTGCAGATAAACTAAATCTGTAATAAAAATGTACTGACCTATCTTAAAGTGGTGGCAAAATCAAAACTTTCATTTTTAGCCTGGTATAGAGTAGGGAAGGGTTAAAACTCTTTTGAATGTATTTTTTTCTGTCCTGTTGGGGAGATTTGTATTCAATTCATGTCCCAGAGATGCAAACGAAAAGATGGAAAAGCTCTACAAATTGAGGGTACATTATTTCTTACACAGCTGTTATTGGAACAGGTGTCCAACATTGGATGATTTGACCTCACCCTTTATTCTGTTCTCAACCGTAAAATCTGAGAATTTCCATTTCTGTCTTTCTTTCTTTCTTTCTTTCTTTCAGAAACATGCTGGCCGTAGTGTTGCTAAAGCTCCGAGGCAGGTTCCCATCTTGCCGGCAATAGGCTAAAGCCTATGCACATGCCTGTAAATATTAGCACGCACAAGTGATTGCATACACACATGTACGCAAATACACGCGCATGTAAGCCATTAACACTGGTGCTGAATGGCCTATATAAGGGCAGTAGCTGCACTAGTGCATTGCTGTCTGATCTGCAGCTTTACCCTGTATACCTGTTCCTGTGATCTGTACATGATTCTTGTGCTTGAGCCAGCTTAACGTGACCACGCTTGCTCTCCTTTAATCCTCACCTCGGCTTGCCTTAAAGACTTTGTTATATCTTCCATCTGCCTGATATCCTGTTGCCATCCTCTGTCTGCATCTTGACCATTCTCTGCATGCTGTTTATTCTTACACCTGATCCTCTGTTGCTAACTTGGCTTGTCTGACTCTCCAACCAGTTTTCCATCTGTCCTGCTTTGCATAGTGCCTGGTGATGCTGGTCCTACATCTGCTGTGTGTCTGGATCTGCTGTTCCTGTTGCCATTCACTGCTTCAGCCATCCATTCCAGCTTAGGTGAAGCACCTGCCACACACTCCTGCAACCAGTGAATGATCTTGCAGGCACACTTACCTCACTGCGCTGTTGTGGCCACTATCTTACCCTAGCCCTTAAGCTAGGGTTGTACGAGAGGTCTCCCTCTACATGTTAGGCTCTGCTACAAGGTAGGTGACACTTTCTCTGTGACAATGGACACACATGGAGGGTAAATCTCCCCAGCAGAGACCAAGACTGACAAAAAAATTCTCAGAGGTTCTAACCGTTCCTTACTTTATTTGAAGAGAAACTCCACTTTTGTTGATTAAAAAAAAAAAAAAAAAAAAAACATTCCCCTCTAGGTGATCTATGTACAATACAATGTTTTTAACAAATTCTGTTGCAGAGTTCTACTTTTTGTCATTCTGAAGAAATCTCTGTGTGTTTGTCTGTGTACATGTGGAAAGTGAATCTAATGGGAGTGGTTTCATAATTATCAATCAGGTGCTGTGCCTGCAGGGCTCTAATGAGGGACATGTCTGGGTCTGCATCCTTTAAGAGGCAATTTCCTATTAGGAGTATCTCACCAAAAAAATACATTTTGCCTGATATATGACTTATATCAGATAATAGTGCAGATTTCTGGGAAAATCTGATTTTATTTGGAGTTACCCTTTAAATAATAAAAAAAAAATGTTTGGCTACATATACACGTTCCCACTAAGGATATATGCAACATACATATATAGAAAGGGATGTCCCCCTTTTTGTGAAAAAAAAATATAGTTTGTAATTAAAGGTTTAACCAGTTCCAGGGACAAACACTCATATCCACATCCCAATATATCTACAGTAGTAAAGAAAAAACATTGTGGGGAAGAGATTCCTCCCATAAAATGTAGGATATTTAAGGATATGAAGTTGTCACTGAGGTGAGCACAGAAACCGAAGTACATTTTAAATATTGTTTTATTTTACAAACATAAGTAAAAACATCATGAAATCATGTAGCTATGTGAATAGCATATGGCACAAAGCCAATAATACTTGATACAGTGTATGAAGATATTCTTGAGCATAGAATAGTCCAACGCGTTTCACGTAGTTAGACCTCCGCTTCTTCAGGGTACTCAATATGCATCAATTAAATCAAAATCTGGCCATGTATAGTTTCCAGCATATATAGAGGGACCGAACCACATCCCAACCCTATGTTCCATGGTACCAGAGCCTAGGGTACAGTCTGGCAGACACTGGATTACACCTTAGATGGACTCAGGCAGGTGACATTAACATGCCATCCCTCGTCCTGCAGAAGCCGCTCAGCATAACCGAACGTTGCCGAAAAAAAAATATAGTCTCAGAAATATTCACACATCTATGAAAAGGAACCTCTTTGTGTTTGGTACTCATGCATTATTCAGATGATAATAACAATGCTCGGTGTAGCTGGATAACTAGTTAAAATTGGGTAGTAAGTACTTTTTATTACAACCAGAGATTTTCCAGATTTGTATGGTCACTTGTCAGTCCTTGTTAATACAAAGATAAAAAGGACCATACATCATGTGTGTATCACATACATAGATCAAATGAGTCTGGGAGAAAAGTCAGGCTGATCACAGCAGAGTGTAATTCCAAATAGGATCGGTTGTTACCCATTGATCAAAGAAACATGGGCAGGGAATATTATTGGAACTGCAAGTGCTGACCCCTTTTATTAATTTAATTTAGAACAGCAGAATCATAGGTCCTACATTTCTAACCTGTCATGTTCCCTTTAAAGGGCCTTCCTTAGTAGCTAACAGTTTTAAAGCATCTAAATGTTCACTAATTGGCTGTCATTTAGCAAGTGAATTATTTTTCCATATACCGCAGTGCCCATGAAACTGAATATACATAGTAAACACACATAGAAAGCAGATAATTAAACAAAGTACCATGCATTCTCACTGCAGAATCTGAGTCACCTCATTAGATATGACTTTATCAAGGGCTTGTACAAGAAAGGCAAGGGCAAATAACACATAAATGAAGTTAAAATTAAAACTAACACAATATGCCATGAAGGTGAAAAGCATCATGATGTTGAACACTTTTTTTCATGATAAGAACATCATAATGTTAATGATATCTTGGGCATTGAGCAGCTGAAACATAAAAAGACCTGCAAAAGTCCTTCTAAATGAAAGTGAAAACTTCATCATTATCTGCCATTTTCTAATTCATGTTTATACTAAATGAATCAGATTAAATATCAATATTTATTATTTATTTTTGTCATGCAATTCTTAATTAATAAAGATATATAAAAATCAGAGAAGAAATAAATGAACCTTGAAGTTTATATTTGTGTAAAATATACATTTTGTTAATAACAAGAGCGAAGTTGCTGTGGTGAGTCTACAGCAAGAGCTCCGTAAGTCTACAGCATTAAAATTCAGCCACATTGACCCCTGTGGTGGGATGACTATTGCACAACATAACAGAACCAGAACTTGCATCAGACTTGCAGAATGTTTGCAAAGAAAGCTAATCTGGAGTCATGCAATCATAGGCTTCGTTAAGGGGGGGGGGGGCTCTTGAGGCTGGACCCCCGAATATGGGCTCAATAACCCTGAGTGTCTTAGCGGGTCCAGCTTTTGACAAAGGGAGAAAGGATGGACGACAGCGGTAGCAGCCGCATTTTACCATCTGTGTAATCCGGCATTGTGGCGACACCCACTGCACTCCGGCGGAGTGATATGCCGCCAGAGGAAAGCGATAGGAGATCGGCAGCGGTGCTCGATTCTCCTTTTATGGAGCTGGCACGTGGATGGCCCCTTTTCCCTCCACCTCCAGAGTCACGCTCTATGGAGCCAGCGTGGCAATGCCCCCTTCTCCTACCAGAGTCAAGCTACTGTGTTTATGCCTAAGGTCAGCAGGAGAATAGAATGGCCGTGGTTGCTGGGACAGAAGAGAAGATTAAAGGTGCTTCTGGCGTCTGTGTGTGTGTGTGTCTGTGTGGCTGTCTGTGTGTCTGTCTGTGTATCTGTCTGTGTGTCTGTCTGTCTGCGTGTCTGTCTGCGTGTCTGTCTGCCTGTCTGTCTGCGTGTCTGTGTCTATGTGTGTGTCTGTCTGTGTGTGTCTGTGCTTCACATGATGAAGGGGCCCTGCATGGCTTCCGAAATGTTGCACTCTCTTTGTGTTGTGATCATGCAATAAATCATCCGCTCGAACGCTATTTTCGTAGTTCCATGGTGTGCTGGCAAATATCTTAGCTGTCTGTGTGTGTGCCTGTATGTCTGTCTGTCTGACTGTGTGTATGTGTGTCTGTGTGTATGTGTCTGTCAAATAATGATTGTTTTGCTTTCATGGGCACAGTGGCTTCATTTGACGGTAGGTCAGTGTATATGTCAGGTAGGTCAGTATGGGTCAGTGTGTATCAGGTAGATCAGTGTATGTGTCAGATAGGTCAGTGTATGTCAGGTAGGTCAGTGTGTGTCAGGTAGGTCAGTGTGCATCAGGTAGGTAACACCCCCCTGGTGCTGAACTCGGACTCAGACTTCCTGTAGCCCCTGGTCTTTTTGCCACCTAGAAACGCCCCTGCATGCAATGCAGACTTGCCTTAATTGTGCAACAAATTTTTGAAGCCTGGCAAGTCTAGCAATAGCTTAGCAAGTCATTTTCAAACTTGCAGCACAATTGCTTGCTATCTGGGGCTACTGATATGGTGGACTAGGGATCTTTATTCCTCTATGTGTTTTTCAGATTAACTTTGCTTCCTCAGGAGGATAGAACACATATAACACCAATCAATTAAAGTACATATATCCATATATATATTTTTCCAATTCTTCCCATGAATAATATCTAGTATGAATCACTTACTCAATGGCTGCATATTCCAAGAAACATGGCCACTAAACCTATCCCATAGTTCATTTTCCATTCATAGAAGCTGGAGTATGGCTTTTATGAACAGCAGAACTGGGCAGAAAGGGTGGGCATAGTTGGGCACTTTTGATGAGAGAGGGGGCATGTACAGAGAAGAATTTCACCTACTGGAAGAGCATCAGCACAAGGGACACATCCTACTAACTGTAAATGATGTCCCTCGTGCTGATGTTTGTGGTTTTATTTTGGCAGCACTTAAAAATGTACAATATATCTATCCACCTTAAGTTATTAAAATATTATACAGCTTTATCAACTACTCATGTAAAAGAACCATGATCTGAGTAAAGATATTAGGATAACTCACAAATCTACACAGCCCCCCATGCCCCCCCCCAATATATATAACAATTAATTATATTAAGTCAGAGGGAGTAATCACCCCTTCTGATTACATTTCAAAAGATCTGGATCAGTGCTTTACCAGTGCAATATGATTGGCATTACAGGCTATGGAACTACAATAACCCTCTTGTATTGAATTGTGTTGTAAGAGCCCATACACACAGGGGCAACACGACTTCTAGCACGACTTTGGGAGGCAACTTCAAGTTGCCTCCAGGACAGTACAAGGCAACTTCAAGTCGCCTCCAGGACAGAAGATTTTCCAATGGCCAATCAAACTACAATCAGCTCTGTGGGAGGGAGGGGGGGGATGGGTGTATCTGAGAAATGTATGTTATCTTCCTGTATTGTTGCTTCAGTTAAGACAGTAGGCGACTTCCATTGAAATCAATGGGTACAAGTTGCCTAGAAGTCGGATTGAAGTAGTACAGGAACCTTTTCTGAAGTCGGAGCGACTTAGTAGTGTACATTAGGACGGCTCCCATTCACTTCCATTAATTTTCTCGACAGACGCGATTTGGGGCAGCTTGGGCGACTTAAAGTCAGATCCCACGTCGCCCCAGTGTGAACCGGCTTTTACTGTACTGTCTCCCTTTATTATGTAAAGCGCTGCACAAACTGTTGGCACTGTATAAATTCTGTACAATAAAATTCATAATAATAATCAATTACAAATGCTGTAAGTCGATAATGTGGAGATAAAAAGCATATTTAGGTAAATAATAATAATACCTCTATAGACAGACAGAATTTACACATGATATATCGAATATATTTTTTTATAAAGGTTACTTGGCTATAATGTTGAAATTTGTACATGAATGGTTCTCAGACTCCCTGTGACTTTATACAGTTGATTGACCTTATACTTACATACTATATATATATATATATATATATATATATATAAAATATTTTTTTAGGGACTGTGTATGTTTGGTGCAGACACTGATGTTTTATCCTAAAGTTTTCACTCAGATCATGTTTTTTTTGTTTTTTTTTTTATCAGTAACAGGTAATGCTGTATTATAACGTAATGCGTTTTACTAACTTTAGGTGGATGACTGTAAAAACCTTTTGTTGGTGTATTACATCTCTGTAATGAAATTCTTTCTCCTCTCACCTGTGTCACACATAGATAAAAGTGCCTGTAAACCCTAATAATGAGCTTCTGGGTGTCCACCACTCATACTGAACTCACAGAAGCAATATCAACAAAGGATAGGCAGAATAAGCACAACAGGAGACAAAGCAAGGACCCAGACCTAACGTAGATCCTCATACAACTGAGCCCCCAGTGATTAATCCATCCATACAAACCCAGAAACAGCTCTACGCAACTTAGATCGAATTAAATCAAATGGTTAAATAGTAACGGCTAAAATGTTTTCTTTCCGTCTGTGCCCTAAGGTTTCCGTTATGCCCAAAATATATTACTGCCATAGTGGTAGCACCAGCTGCTAGCAGTCATAAATAAACCAGTTAAAATACTGTATTAGCAAATCCTACTGGGAATTTTTTTCCCAGATGTATGAATAATAAACACAAGAAAACAAGAAACTCCTTTACTATTATCAATATTAAATGAGCCAAAGTAAACGTATTTTCCTGAATCAGCTAGTACAAATAAATCATTTAAGTACAACCTAGGTCCTGACTCTATAGAAAACAAGTAAAAGTTAATAGGGGTGTGCAGAAAAACTGGGCCTATGACTATAATGTATTATTAGTACTCTTTTATCATTAAGAGAAAAATATGCTTATTTTACCATAATGCTGCTTCCAGTTGCTATAGGATACTGAGCACTGCACATTTATTTTTTACCACAGGGAATAATATGTATTCATTATGTATTAGTTAGTACAGAGGCAAGTCTGTAATCTTTAAGCCCAAGCCTACGGCGTTGTAAAGGTTTGTTTTGTATTTTCTAAATACTGTAGGTTCCTTTAAGCTAGTGCATTGTTGGTTCACTTACCTTTTCCTTCGATTTCCCTTCTAAATGTATTTTTTTTCTTTGTTTTCTTTGTCTGAATTTCTCACTTCCTGTTCCTCCTCAGTAAGCTGTTAAGTAAGCTGTTCTGACTAACTAACCACCGCTCAGATGATGGTGGAAAGCTTACTGAGGAGAAACAGGAAGTGAGAGATTCAGACAAAGAAAAAAACATTTAGAATGGAAATCGAAGGAAAAGGTAAGTGGACCAACAATGCACTAGCTTAAAGGAACCTTTTTAGAACATAAAAAATGAACCTTTACAACCCCTTTAATTTGGATAAAGTCTTGAAGGATTAGAATCTCTGCAATCTTTTTTGTTGTCTGCTTCCTCAATTGGGACAATTCTCCACACTTCAAATCAGTTCAGTGGAAGTTAGCCAGACCAGGAAGTGAAGAAAATTCCTTTTATTTCTTTTCTATTTGATGGGTGTCAGACAGAGCAGGAAGTAAGGAAATGGACAGCAATAAAACACCTTTCTGTTATGCCGCGTACACACGATCATTTTTTGCGATGAAAAAAAACGACGTTTTTTAAAACGTAATTTAAATTGATCGTGTGTGGGCAAAAACGTCGTTTTTTGTCTTTAACCACTTACCTACTGTGCACCTAGACCCCCTTCCTGCCCAGACAAAATATAAGCTTCCCGCACTGCGTCGCTTTAACTGACAATTGCGCGGTCGTGCGACGTGGCTCCCAAACAAAATTGGCGTCCTTTTTTTCCCACAAATAGAGCTTTCTTTTGGTGGTATTTGATCACCTCTGCGGTTTTTATTTTTTGCGCTATAAACAAAAATAGAGCGTCAATTTTTAAAAAAATGCAATATTTTTTCCTTTTTGCTATAATAAATAACCCCAAAAAATATATAAAAAACATTTTTTTTTCCCTCAGTTTAGGCCGATACGTATTCTTCTACATATTTTTGGTAAAAAAAAAAATGCAATAAGCGCTTATCGATTGGTTTGCGCAAAATTTATAGCGTTTACAAAATAGGGGATAGTTTATGGCATTTTTTTTTTTTTTTTTTACTATTAATGGCGGCGATCTGCGATTTTTTTATTGGGACTGCGACGTTATGGCGGACATTTCGGACACTTTTCTGACATTTTTGGGACCATTTACATTTATACAGTGAAAAATGCTATAAATATGCATTGATTACTGTATAAATGTGACTGGCAGTGAAGGGGTTAACCACTAGGGGGCGGGGAAGGGGTTAAATGTGTGTCCTATGAGTGTTCTAACTGTAGGGGGAGGGGGGGGGTGACTGGGGGAGGTGACCGATTGTGTCCCTATGTACAAGGAACACAATCTGTCACCTCTCTCCCTGACAGGGACGTGCAGCTCTGTGTTTACATACAGAGCTGCACGTCCCAGCTCACTTACAGAGCAATCGCGTGTGCCCGGCGGCGATCGTTGCCGCCGGGCACTCGCACGGGATCCCCGCGGAGCGGCGTGTGCGCGCGCGCGCCGCCGGCGACGCGCGCGCGCCCGCCCGCGGCTTTAAAGGGACATCACGTCATATGACGTGATGTCAGAACAATGGAGTCCTCCGCCCGCCGTCATATGACGGTGGGCGGTGGACAAGTGGTTAAAAAAACGACCAAAAAATAATTCCAACATGCTTGAATTTTTTGTGTCGTTTTTCAAAACATAATTTTTGTGTCATAAAAAGTGATGGTGTGTGGGCAAAACGATGTTGAAAACTACGTTTTTAAACCCGCGCATGCTCAGAAGCAAGTTATGAGACGGAGCTTCAATGGAAAAGAGTGCCGTCGAACGTGGTGTACGTCACCACGCTTTGCTAGAGCTTTGTAGAAAAACGATGGTGTGTACGCAACGTCGTTTTGGAAAATGAAGTTTGAAAAACAACGTTTTTTTTCATCGCAAAAAATGATCGTGTGTACGCGGCATAAGAATATGAAGATCTAGAACCATGGTGCTCAACTTGCAATCCTTTGGTACATGTTGTGCAGCCCTTGGACCCCTCCATGAATATTAGGAGTGGAAGCATTGGTTGGTCAAGAGAATGTAAGAGCAGTAATCTCTAAGGCCACGTACACACGATGAGACATGTCTGCTCAAACATGTCTGACGGACCGTTTGCAGCGGACATCTCCCATCGGATTTTGGTCCGATGGCGTGTACACACCATCGGACCAAAATCCCCTCGGTCTGAGGACGCGGTGACGTTGACGCTGCCACGTCACCACTCCAGGAAGTAAAAATGCTTCCACGCAGTTAGTGTACTAACCAGCGGACATATCCGACGGACAGGTTTGTAGCGGACAAATTTCAAAGCATGCTTTGAAATTTGTCCTATGGACAAAACTGTCTGCTCGCCCGTACACACGATCGGATTTGTCTGCTGAAACGGTCCGTCAGACCTGTTTCAGCAGATAAATTTGATCGTGTGTATGCGGCCTAACAGTTGTTTTGTAACATGTTAAAAGTCCTATTCCTTGTACACACGATCAGAATTTCCGCTGGAAAAAGTCTGACAGATTTTTTCCATCGGATATTCCGATTGTGTGTAGCCCCATCTGAGTTTTTTCGTCGGAAATTCCGATGAATTCCACCTGAGTTTAAATATAGAACATGTTCTATTTTTCTCTGATGGAATTTCGTCGGAATTCCGATGAGATTTGGCCGGGCAAAAGCCAGATCCTGTGTACGCGGCATTATTCTATGTTCTGCAGCATATCTCCATCTACAACCTGTTGAACGTTCACAGTCTCTGAACATTCTTTAGCATTACATATACTGAATATCGTGTGTGGTCACTTGGTGATATGGGGGGGGGGGGGGCTCAACATGGATATTTCACGTCACTTCCTGTGTAAGTTTAGGGTATTTGACAGATAGGTGTCACCAAAATGAAAAGCCCTGCAGCACACCACTGTACGTGCGTTAGTGGGCATTAATAGATGGTAGCCAGAGATGTATTTGACAGATCATCAGTAATTTAGGCAAACCTTATTGCACATTAGCACCTGTTTCTGTTCTGAAGACATTTAAAACGCCAGATAAAATTGTTTAAAAGCAGAATCAAGATTCTATAAGAGGGATTATGCCACTAGCTAGTAATTTACATTATAATAATTCAAGAATTTGCCATCTTTACTAGCTTTATTTTACATTTAAGATGCTGGATTAGCTGTAGAGATGCTTAAGCCATTATATAGAGATAGGTATTTCCTTCTGCACATAATCTGTTTATTAACTACATATAATGCACACCACCAAGTTTTTTTTTTTTTGGGGGTTCAGTTACATTTGTGAAGTGCATTAATGCACAGTCTAAAAGCGAATAATGCCTAGTGTTAACACTGCATTAAGGCTGCTCATTGAAATCAAAGGGCGTCTAACACACCAAAACATCCCAAAAATCCAATACTGTACACCAGATGGTTCACTGCTGTGCATTGTGGTGGTGCTTTTTCCCCCCTAACTATTGATTTGTTGCTACGGCTAGCTTTTCAGCCTATCTTTGTGTAGCTTTGTGGAACACTATCCTCCCCTTCATGTTTGCTATGTAATCTTTTGTTAGTTTCTTTTTCCTGTCTGTTTTTACCTGACAATCTGGCCAGTAACAGGCCTCGTACACACAACCGTTTTCCTCAACAAAATCCATCAAGAAACTCGGTATCGGAGCTTTTTTGCAGAGGAAAACAGTCATGTGTATGTTTTTTGTTGAGAAAACTGTCGTGGATCTCGACGAGAAAAAAAGAGAAAAGTTCTCTTTTTCCTCATCTGGAGTCTCAATTTCCTTGTTGTGTTTCTCGTCAGGCTGGTTTACGATGAGAAACACGTTCGTGTGTATGCTTAGAAAGCCAAGCATGCTCAGAATAAATTATGAGACGGCAGCGCACTTTCGGTAAAAGTTATATTTGTAATGGAGATAGCACATTTGTCACCCTGTAACAGACTGAAAAGTGTGAATCGTCTCTTACCAAACTTTTACTTAACATGCAGTAACATGAGATTAGCAAAAGCAGCCTCAAGGGTGGTGCCAATGGAAAAGAACTTCCCCTTTATAGTGCCATGGTACGTGTTGTACGTCACTGCGTTTGAGAACAACGAGATTTTGTCTTGACAGTGTGTACGCAAAGAAAGTTTGACAAGATTCCCGACAAGCCTGACAAGGAACTCGTTGAGGGAAACAATGTTTTTTTTACGACAAGTTTCTTGGTCGTGGGTACGAGGCCACACACTTCCTATATTAGTGAGATACAACACTAGGGGAATAAGCCTAGGAGGCACAGCAGACAGCAGCACCAGTCTGCTGGGGGGGGTATGTGTTAAATATATTAGCAGATTTAGATACACTAACCAACTCAACTTATACTCCAGCTCACACTTTATAAACAGTCACAGCAAACAGTTTTTTTTCATTTGGGATAAAGGTTTTACATGAATAAATAAAAACTGATCACTTTAAATCACCTCTGCCAGTGTTAAGTGATTTGTCTCATCAATGTAAACTGATACATTCTGCTGGAGAGTTTGTGCTTTTGAAAAAAACAGAAGAAAAAAAGTATAAAAAAAGGAATTCAAAACAGCCGTCACGTCTAGTGTTGCTCACGAATATTCGTATTGCGAATATTCGGCTCGAATATGGCATATTCGAGTATTCGCGATATATTCCGAATTTCGCGGTGAATATTCGCTATTTCGAATATTCGTATTTTTTCAATTTTTTTTTAGAACAGATCACATCCTAGAGATCCCCATCGACGTCTAAAAGCATTGCTGGTATGATTAGAGACCTTGGGCCGAGTAGCTGCAGCGACCATTTTATATTGCCGAAAAATCGCAATGCGATTATTCGGCAATAGCGATATCGCGCGATTATTTTCGAGAAATTCGCAATATTGTTTTTAGCTAAAATAACACATATATTCGATTTCAGAGTGTTACTGTCGAAATTCCGCAATCAATTTCTCATTCGCATTTTTGCGAAATTACGATAAAATATCAAGAATATTCTGAGCCAATCAGAGTGCTCCTTCCGCATTTGCCGAATATTCGCAATTATTTTGTATTGTAATATATCACGAATATTCTGAGCCAATCAGAGTGCTCCTTCCGCATTTGCCGAATATTCGCAATTATTTTGTATTGAAATATTTTACGAATATTCTGAGCCAATCAGAGTGCTCCATTCCGCATTTCTCGAAATTTCGCAATTATTTTGTATTATAAAATATCACGAATATTCTGAGCCAATCAGAGTGCTCCTTCCGCATTTGCCAAATATTCGCAATTATTTTGTATTGTAATATATCACGAATATTCTGAGCCAATCAGAGTGCTCCTTCCGCATTTGCCAAATATTCGCAATTATTTTGTATTGTAATATATCACGAATATTCTGAGCCAATCAGAGTGCTCCATTCCGCATTTCTCGAAATTTCGCAATTATTTTGTATTATAAAATATCACGAATATTCTGAGCCAATCAGAGTGCTCCTTCCGCATTTGCCGAATATTCGCAATTATTTTGTATTGTAATATATCACGAATATTCTGAGCCAATCAGAGTGCTCCATTCCGCATTTCTCGAAATTTCGCAATTATTTTGTATTATAAAATATCACGAATATTCGGAGCCAATCAGAGTGCTCCTTCCGCATTTCTCGAAATTTCATTTGCATTCGCAATTCGCAATTCGCAATTCGCAATCATTTCATTTCCAAAAAATATCGCGAATATTCGCATTTAACGAATATATCTCGAATATTCGACTATATATTCGAGATATATCGCAAAATCAAATATGGCATATTCTGCTCAACACTAGTCACGTCTAAGGCTGTGTACACACGACTAAACAAATGCGATGAAAATGGTCAGACAGACCGTTTTCATCGGATATGTCTGCTGGGCTTTTTTGGTTTGATCAGTGTATACACGATCAAACCGAAATCCCCGCGGACAAACAGCGCGGTGACGTGGCGGTGACGTTGACGCCGCCACCACGTCACCACTCCAGGAAGTAAAATACTTCCACGCATGCGTCGAATCCATTCAGCGCATGCGGGAGATTTTTGTCCGCTGGTTAGGTGTACTAACCCGCGGACATGTCGGATGGACGGGTTTCCAGTAGACAAGTTTTAAAGCATGACCAGACCGGTTTCAGCAGATAAATTTGATCGTGTGTACGCGGCCTAAGAATTGGTAAGCTGCAATATAATAAATATTTGCTATTGGATTTAATACTGCTTTCATAACTCATAACTTTCTAACCGTTGGTTTTATTATTAATAATAAAGTAACAACAATACAGTATTGGATCTAAATGTGTTCATCTTGATAGTACTGAAACCCTCTTCTGTGTTGTTTGTTTTGTTTCTAACCTGCTTAGAGGTTCACTATGTGTGACTGACAGATTTCTACTGTTAGAAATGTGCGATTGGCAATATGTTGTTAACTTACTAAAGTGGGAAAGTGCTAAAAATGTGATTAGGTGTCAGCTTGTGAAAAGCTGTCAATTTTAATTCAAGTTAGCACAATTAGGACATAATCAATGCATCCTCTGAGGTGGGATAAACATTCATTTGACTTACTTCTTTAGGATGGGATGATAGTTAGCTCTAAGGTTGTATATCACATGGCTGCAGGTGTTGCAGCTTCTGTTATCTGCTTGTAACTTAAAAAAGAATAACTTAACAGTTTTTTTTCCAAGAAAATCGTAATCGGTTATAATAAACAAAATAAGCTGCTTATCTATTAGACATGTGCACACTGAAATATTTTGTTTCGGAATTGCGTTTTCGTCCGAAAAATACATTTATTTAGTTACTTCTGGAATTTGTTTTTATATATTTTGTTTCGTTAAAAAATGCATTTGTCTGAAAATTCTAATTAATTAAGGTCAAATCTGTCATTGAAGGGTTATGGTATCTGTCGAATGTTCTAAGAAGATTCGACGGAGCAGCTAAACTGCACGACACCGCAATCGTACATTTCCAGTCTAATGTTCTGCCTACAAGCTATAGAAGAATTCTAATGTTGTATGACACTAGGAATAATTATGTTTATAAATGATTATTACTAGTCAACCAACATTCAAATTCTTCTGTAGCCTATGGGCCGAGCATTTGACTGGAAATCTACGATTGCGGCATCAGTACAGTTTAGCTTCTTGTTGAATCTTCTTAGAACTTTCGACAGACACCATAACCCTTCAATGATAGATTCAACGTTTGTATGTTTCTCTCTGTTTCATCGAATCTTCGTCATTCATGTCGAATGGTCTACCCCAAGGTCTCTATAATGTCAAATCTTTTCTATGTTGAATCTTTTCTCTCTACGTAGAATACTCTTGAACTAATAGAGTTAAGGTTAGGCACATTCGACCACAGGTTCGATAGACACAGATTGCTATTGTCAGCGTCATGTCGAATCTTCTATCTATATTGAACTGTTGTAGCAACGAAAACGAAAAAAAAAAACATTTTTTATGTCAGATTTTTCAGATTTTGGATTCTGCGCGTTCATTTTCATTTGTTAAAACAATAACTTAAATACCCGAAATTTGGACGAAAATGCATTCGGACAAAAACGAATGCACATGTCGATTATCTATTGCAGTTAAAGTATTTGTAAAGGCATTGGTGAAATGGTGGTCCCATTGGTGACATTTCTCCTCATTTCCTGTCCTGGAGACACAACAGGAGATAAGAGGAAATCTGTCAAAATTTGAGAAAATTCAATTTTAGACAGTTGTCACCAAAACATTTGCCTCCATTGTATGAATTCTCCTTTCCTTATGTTCTGGTGGTGAATCTACATTTTTGGGTTCATCTTTAGAAATGTAAATAGAGGGGTGAATCTTCCAGCAGGGACACAAACAGCAATAACTACTTGGTCTATCCATTTTCTACTGGAAAACAAAATAAAAAAAGCTTTACCTTCACATACACTTTAAGGAGAACATAAGGATATGCAAAGAGGTAGAAAATGTTGTCAATCAAAGCAACCTAATACCAAAAACTCACAGAATTACTAATTTTTATATTTCTATAAACAATATAGAAGAAATGTTTTCAGGATGTCTTGTTCCACATGGGAAGTCTTAAGCTAGGTACACATATGACTTCTTTTTTTTTCATTCAACCCAGTGGGCTAAACAAAAAAAAAAAAGCGAGTGATGTTAGTTAGACGATCTCCTCCACTGAGCTATCGTGTTCTGACAGGGGGACTTCTTACCACCCCCTGCCCCCCTTTGCGCACACTGATCGAATGCTGGTTTTCCAGCATGATAGTTTAACAGAAGCAGATTGTTAGATGATCTCAAATGTACTAACTCATGAGCATCCTTCCCACTAACCATCACACTAATGTATCATGAGTTGTAGATTTAGTAACTTTGAGCAGCGGTTCCCCTAGACTAGAGTGTTATTTCAAGGCTTTGCCCATGTTGAAAAGGTTGAAAAAGGCTATTTTACATATAGTATTCCTAACAAATAGTACATTAAATTAAAAACCTGCACTGACCTCTGTAGTTGAATTGACTGCGAGACATTTCATCCTCAAACTGAAATGGTTGAATCAACTCAGCTCCTCTTGTACTCCCCAGCAGCCATTTCAGCCTTCTAATCTCTAACCTAAAGTAGGTGTTCTGGGAGGGGGAGCAAGGTGAGTTGAGCTGAAATAAAGAACTTATAGCTTTTGCTGTGAATTCATGATTGCTTGAGTATGCACATCTAAATGGATGGCAAAGATGTGTTCTTTCATATAAAACTCAGGAACAAAATGATTAATGGCAGAGAAAGCTAATAGCTGAAAGGAGGGGCAATATTAAGGAAAAGGAGAACAGGTGATTGATGAACGGTGGACGTTGTTCAGTCAGCTGTTCAGGATACCTGCTGCAGCTTGAGAAATTTGAGATGCTTGAACTTTGCATGGATTTGAGAAAAATCTGTTTTAACACAAGAGAAACCTTGCTTCAATGTAGGAAAAACAAGTAAGGCTGAAGTTCTGGTTTAAGGTAAAAGACTACTGATATAATATTAAAGCCCAATTCCAGCTTGGGCAGTCCCCAGTTATTTGGTTATCATTAAGGCCAGAAGAAGAACCTTTCTGCAGGATTGAGTGGTAAATCTGTGGAGGAAAGCACTGGAGAGGAGGTAAGTATTGCAGCTGGAGTTGATTTTTTTTTATTGTAACAGAACTTGTGCAATGCGGGAACCAGCTCGATTACATCGCCAGTTTCTTCATCGCATCTCTCCCACAGGCAGTTCACACTGCCCTCTGCGTCCCACCGCGGGTGTCAGTACATTGTTAATGACACCCCCAGATCGGTTCACAGATCGCAGTGCAAACTGTGAACTCGCACAGGAATCGGATCGCATAGGTGAGAACACCAACGTGATCCGATTTTAGTGCAGGGGGAAAAAGTCCCTGAACTTTTTTTCCTGCGAATCTAATGTGAGTTCAGCCATACAACTGTATCACACAGACATCACATGTGATTGGCACTTGCAGTGCGGGTGCGAATCATATGCAATGTCTGAAATCGCATATGTGGGAACTTGGACTTAATGTTTTTCCAATTGCTTGAATAACTGATAATCAACTTCTTAAAATAAAATTCCTAATTCCCACTAGCACCTCGTTGATAGTTTAGGCAACCCTACTTAAGATTTTGAACCAAGCTATAATGTCCCTGAATAGGGATGAAGAGGGAAGTGAGAGTGGCAACATTCACAATGTATCTTCAAGTGATAAAACATAAAACAGGAATTTAAATTACTGTATGTGATGGAAATATCATGACATTTCGGAGACAGCTGACAATCAACCCAAAAAAGGCAGAAGAGTTCCAAAATATATTATCTCTGACTATAACATATTTCATATAATTAACATACCTTGAAATAAATCTGCACGTTGTCAGAAAATCATACTTGTCTTTGGCTCTCTGGGTGCGGAGCAGACATTAGCTCATTGTAGAAAGAAAAAACACTATGCTAGCAATTGCCTTGATCTGCTCATGCAATCCGATTCTATGTGCTCTTAATTGCTGATCTGTTCCTCAATAAAATTTTCCATGTTTAAAAATGTTTAATAATATTATTGTTTAACAGTTTAAAAATGTCTTATTTCTTGTTTACAAGTTCAAACAATGTATTTTTGTGCTATAAAGTTAGTAGCTTGGTACATTGGCCCATACTTGATAAGTCATTAAAGAGGTTCTAAAGGCAAAAGGTTTTTTACCTTTATGCATTCGAAGCATGAAGATAAAAAAAAACTTCACTATGCTGCAGCCCCCCACAGCCCCCCTAATTTTTCCCTGAGCCCCATCTTGATCCAGCAATGTTGCATGACAGCTTTGACTGCCTGGGACTTTCCCTCCTGATTGGAGGCACAGTAGCGAATGCCATTGGCCCTCGCTGCTGTAAATGAAAGCCACTGAGCCAATGAGGAGAGAAAGGCTGGGGCCAAACTGTGGCTCCATGCCTGAATGGACACACAGAGTAGTGGCTCAGCTTGGTTGCCCCCATAGCAAGCTGCATGGTGTGGGGGGCACTTGGCAGGAGAAAAGGGCCAGGAACGCCCGGGAGGGACCAGGGAAGAGGAGGATCTGGGCTGCTCTGTGCAAAACCACTGCATACAGAAGGTAAGTATAACATGTTTGTTACTTTTAAACAAAAAAAAAAACAAGACTTTAATATCTCTTTAACCACTTCTACACCGAGGACATCATATGAACACCTTGACTTTGTGCGGTGATATCTGAATGATGCCTGCAGATATCAGTTTTCTGCCGGCGATTCTGCGCACCATGAGAATGATCATAGCAGCAGTTCCACCGCTTGATCCTTCTTATAGGCGGCGGGAGGGGACGTCCCCCTCCCGCTGTCACCCGGTGCTTCCAGTTTCAGCTCTGTATTTATGTGCCTGTTACCAGCTGGGAAAACAGCCAATAAAATTGATCTGCAGAGGAGGGATCAGTGGTCTAATAGACTGCAGATCTCCCCATTAAGAGGACTCGTCACTGCCCAAGATGTGCAATAAAGTGGCAGGTAGCCAGAGTCAGTGGGTGGGGTTAGGGGCGGAGTAGAGGGGGGCCCTGTCAGGTGGGCTATATGGGGCCCCATGATTTCTAACAGTGACCCTGCCTTTAATCCAGCTAGTAGCAAGCTTCCTGTCCACTCTGAATGGAATAAAAATGGAGCCACCTTTGGACTGCAGCATTGTCAATCTGGGGTACACATGGGCCAAAAATCATCCGAAATCAAACAGTTAAGCACTAACTGGCCAACTTTCAGCACGTGTGTAGAGCTGTCTGTTGTACAGAATCCGATCAGTGCTCACGGCCAACGATTGCTGATCAGTGAGTTCTGGCGAGGGGGCAGTTCCTCTGTCAGAACACATCACGTCACGTGTGCTAGAATGTCTCTGTTTCTGTTTTTCATTTTGACCGCTAGGTTGAACATAAAAAACTTCTAGTGTGTACCAAGCTGTGGATGCCCTAGCAGCCTTAGCTAGTCTTGACTAAAAAATTAAAGCCAAACTCCAGCTAAAAAGTTTTAAGCAGTCACAGCAACATTTTTATTCTCCTTTAGGGATTAAGGTTTCATATAAATGAATAAAAGCTGGCCATTGTTGGCACCCTTACTTATTGGTAAATGGTTTGTCTCAATCCTACAATCAACATTTTTTCAAAATGGACCCTAAAAACTACTGGTGACCCCCATAAATTATCTGCTGTATTGTACTGTTGGATTGGCAGAAGATGTAAATCCTGTGGTTCCTAGGGAACATCTGTTTAACCACTTGAGATCCGCGCTATAGACAAAAGACGTCCACAGCGCGGCTCTCAAGTGCCAAGTGGACGTCTTTGGACGTCATTTAAAGTGCATTACCCGCGCGCGCCACTGGGTGGCACGCAGCGGGTAAACACTGTCCCGGCGCATCGCTGAAGAGCCGCTGCATGTACCTGGCGGGCTACATGTGATCGGCGGGAACACAGCAGGTGACAGCAGGGACGTGGAGCTCTGTGTGTAAACACAGAGCTCCACGTGCTGTCAGGGAGAGGAGACCGATCTGTTTCCCTTGTACATAGGGACACAGCATCGGTTACCTCCCCCAGTCAGCCCACTCCCCCCACACAGTTAGAACACACCCAGGGAATACATTTAACCCCTTCCTCACCTCCTAGTGTTAACCCCTTAAATGCCAGTCACATTTATACACTAATTAGTGCATTTTTATAGCACTGATCGCTGTATAAATGTGAATGGTCCCAAATTTGTGTCAAAAGTGTCCGATATGTCGCCGCAATATCGCAGTCCCAATAAAAATCGCAGATCGCCGCCATTACTAACAAAAAAAATCATAATTCTGTCCCCTATTTTGTTGGCGCTATAACTTTTGCGCAAATCGCTTATTGCAATTTTTTTTTTTACAAAAATACGTAGAAGAATATGTATCGGCCTTAACTGAGAACAAAAAATCTTTTTTTTTTTTTTTTAAATTGGGATATTTATTATAGCAATAAGTAAAAAAATATATATTTTTTTAAAATTATCGCTATTTTTTTGTTTATAGCGCAAAAAATAAATACCACCAAAAGAAAGCTCTATTTGTGGGAAAAAAAGGACGTCAATTTTGTTTGGGAGTGTCAGTTAAAGCGACGCAGTGCCGGAAGCTGAAATTTTGCCTGGGCACGAAGGGGGTTTATGTGCCAAGTAAGCAAGTGGTTAAATGCCTCAGGGCCATAAGATCTGACTGTGGAATTAAAAGTCCCTAAACCTGTGACCCTAGTGCAGTGATGGCGAACCTTGGCACCCCAGATGTTTTGGAACTACATTTCCCATGATGCTCATGCACTCTGCAGTATAGTTGAGCATCATGGGAAATGAATGGAAATCTGGAGTGCCAAGGTTTGCCATCACTGCCCTAGTGCTACCCTTTGCAATACAGATATGTCTTCAGGCCTCAGAAACATTAACAGAGCTGGCAAGTGGCCTATGGTTATACTATATGACAACCAGGCAGAAGTGGAAATACTTTGTAATAGCTAAAGATAGCGACCGACGCTTTTCCTGATGCCTACAAAGCCAGCACTTACACCTGTATGATGCTGTTTTAGTCAAATATCTATTAGGCCTCGTACACACGATCGATTCAAACCGATGAAAACGGACTGAGGTTCGGTTTCCATCGGTCCAAACCGATTGTGTATAGGCCCATCGGTCGTTATCCTTTGGTCAAAAAACAGAGGGATCGCTTTAAAATGTAACTGATTGACGCCTAACCGATCGTTAGTATGCAAAACCATCGGTTAAAAACCTGCGCATGCTCAGAATCAAGTCGACGCATTCTTGGAAGCATTGAACTTCATTTTTTTCAGCACGCCGTTGTGTTTTACGTCACCTCGTTCTGATACGATCGTTTTTTAACTGATGGTGTATAGGCACATCAGACCATCAGTCAGCTTCATCGGTTAACCGATAAGAATGGTCCTTCGGTTAACCGTTCTCATGAAGGAATGGACTATTCGTGTGTACGCGGCCTACTACTACCCACTACTGGAATAGGAATGTGGTTTTTGGTGCATAGGATCCCAACACAGAAAAGAAAAGTATGCAGACATGAAGTGAAGTTTTTAAAGTTAGGTAAAAGTTGAAAAGTTAGGATTTTGGTTACAGGCAGGATGTGATGGGAGCCCTAGGGAAGGGCAATGCAATCTGCAATTAAAACTACCAGTGCTGATCTCCCAGCACTGATAATTTATACATTATTTTACTAGATCTACATGCTACATGTGTATTCATGTACATTTTAAAATGTGAATGTTGGGTTTCTGTGGTAGTGAACCCTTGTAGAATGCCAACCCAGTGTTCCCTATGGAGTGGAGTCTAAGCCCCCAGCCTGCTTCTCCACCTGGGCCCCTGATGGTGGTAATGGACTCAGGGCTGTCTTAATGAGAGGGCACACCTGGGCACTGCCCAGGGGCCCCAGCTGCATGGGGGCCCCAGCTGCATGGGGGGCCCCTGCACTTTCCCCAAAGCAGCTGGCCCTTGACCCCATGCTGCCCCAAAATTGAGGGCCCCATGATGGCACTGAGAGTGATAGATATACAGGGGAGGCAGTTTGCCTCCTACCTACTTGATGTCTGTTTACCTGCACTGTCATCATTGTAGGGGCCCCTGAGCATTTCCGCTGGGGAACCTTTCTCTTCTTTCTCCTGAGCATTTCTTTGCCCAGGGGCCCATGATGCTAGCAAGCTGGAACCAGGTCACAGCCCCCAGGTATGCTCAGCTTGATGATAAAGAGTACAGATGGCAGAAGACAAAGCTGGGGTCGGTACAAGCACAGAAGTCGAACAACACATATGAAAGGAATTCAAGAACTAGGAGAAGCAATTCAGCAAGGAGATAAGAATTTACAGGGGCAGCAAAGAGGTAAGAATTACAGGGGCAGGAAAATTGAAACTTAAATCATGATTGTGAAAGTTTCCTTTGCTAGCAAGCATCTCACTTCCCCAACTTGTTTTAGATCTACACTTTTGCAACTAGATCTGAATAATATTCAACAAGTATCCACAAATGCTTTAATAATTAAATGAAGATAATGTTAGAAATAGAAGGTATTATGTAAGATTAAGTTAACACTTTGATCTTTAGGAGAAAGAAAATGGTGATATTCTAAAGGAAAATCAAAGTACGGATTAAGAGCTCTAAGATCATATTTAATCCACTTGCAGGTACTGGGTTAAAGCTTTGCCAACAGTTTTAATAGGTCACAAGTTTAAGCTTACTATCAGTTTATATATCAGACGTAGCTGTATGGATAATGTTGATGGTATTTAGTCCCATTGGGAAATCACCTATTTGCTTTTCAAGGTCTCACTGCAGGTATTGATGCTTTTGCTTTACTCATGTTTCATGGTTTACCCAAATGTGTTCCTGCTCAAACGACTTTTGTAGACTAATTAGATGATAACTTTAAATTGACACTACCAGACAAATTAGAGTGCATACTGCTACCTACGTATGATAATTATCATCCCACGAGATAAAGAAACTTCAGACAAACTGTCATGTCAGTGGACTAATATATGCTCTATTGAATTATTTTTATAGGGCAGCTCTTGTCATTGGATGTGTTTAGTTGCAACCAGGGAGAATTAAACATCATTTTGCAAATACAGATGTAGTTAGCTTCACCTATTATCTTGGCTTATCTGCAAAATTATAACATCTTAATTACCGTGCCTGTAAGGCTGAGAATGCAAAGTGATATTTTGGTCAGTCTGTAGTTTTCAAAAACAAGTGAAGTTCTGCATACAAATAAATAACCATTTAAGACTGCTGTGACACATACCGTATTAGTAAATTTAGTAAATTTTTACAAAGTAATTCAAGCATTAAGATAGATAGATAGATAGATAGATAGATAGATAGATAGATAGCTAGATAGATAGATAGATAGATAGATAGATAGATAGATAGTAAATGAGCATATGTATGATTAACACTTATTTCTATGTCCTTGTTTTACCAGCTTAAAATACCAGTTCTCCTTTTGAATAGGAAAAGTACCAGTCCCACTATCCACTCTCCTATAGACCCCTTTACTTTGTGGGGGAATAGGGTGGACACAGGTTCACATTAAGGTAAAGAGAAGTGTACCGCTCCATAAAACAAATGATCCCCGTTGCTTCCGTCCCAATCAAACCAAGAGGGTGCTGGCTGTGCACAATTAGCATGGGATGAAGGAAAAAATCCTGGATCGCCGCACTCCTCGGAAAACAATGTCTTTATTTAAGCATAAGCAAACAAAATTTCAATAGAAAAAAACAGCCAAAATGCATGCAGTCAAAAACGGTGAGTAGACAAGGAGAAAAGGGCTGACATGTTTCGCATCATGTGATGCTTACTCGTAGATAGTGAACAAATGACCAAAATGTGTTTAAATGGAGGAGGGAATGAGGTGAATAGGGCGTTTCACAAATCATTTCCAGGTGATCATTAGTCAAAGGAACACTAATATCCTTGATGTATCACACATGTGGTGCTCCTGTATGTGGGGTTGAAAAAGTTTTGTGAATGAAAAATATCTTGTTTCTCAATCTCTTGATAATAAAAAAAACAAAAAAGAGAAAGGGAAAAAAAAGAAAAAAGGAAAAACCCCATGTGTGAGACACATATATATCATAACCAGTGTGAAAAACGAACAAATAGAACAAAACAAATGATAATAAGATAGTGTGAGGTTATAAAAGAGTTGTAAAATAGACATATGTGGCTATAGAATAAAATAGGCAATAGATAAAGAATGTGAGAATTCTGAAGACTGCAGCTTTTAGCATGTCTAAAACAAGCAAGATTTGTATGTATAAAAATATGATGTTTTGATTAAAATGGTATATATGTAGTTATGATACCATGCACTATATCACTGGGGTTTTCTGGTTTGTATGTCGTTATTGGACATAAATAATCCTTGTAATGTTTACATCGATAAGGACCATGCTACCAATGTCGCACGGCATTGGAAAATTGTTCATGACAAAAATACTTCTAGTTTAGTCATCCAAGGACTAGAAAGAATTACAAAACCAGCCAGAGGTGGAGATAAATTTAACATACTGTGCAGGCAAGAAGCCCGATGGATTTTCATTCTTTTTCTATTGAAATTTTGTTTGCTTATGCTTAAATAAAGACATCGTTTTCCGAGGAGTGCGGCGATCCAGGATTTTTTCCTTCATCCCATTCACATTAAGGTAAGCGTTGTTATTATCCTACACTTACCTGTCCCTGCTCTATTTATTGGCAGAATAACTCTTAAAAATTCTGATCATCATGTTGGAAGAAAACATTGGTGGGGTTAAACAGACATGTTCTACATGTTAGGCATATTAAAAACTGCAAGCAATACAGTTGGCATGGTTGTATGTTGTATGTGAGGCCGCGTACACACAATCGGTTTGGTCTGATGAAACTGGCCTTAAGGCCAATTTCATCTGACCAAACCGATCGTGTGTACGGCCCATCGGACCGTTGTCCATCAGACCAAAGTTTTAAAACTTGCTTCAAAATCTTTTTTTTTTTTTTGCGTAAGTCGTCCGGGAATAGGAATGTACGTAAACGACGCTAATCAAAAAAAAAAATGACGTAACAGCGCAATGCACGGCGGGAAATTTCAGAACGGAGCGCAGTTCGATCGCCGTGGGGACGCGCCTAATTTAAATGCTTCACGCCCCCTAATCGCGTATTTCGATTCCGCCACGAGAAATACACTACGCCGCCGTACCTTACAGGCCAAAATCTACCTGAATTTGTCGCAGAGCCAGGTAAAATACGGTGGCGTAGTGTATCTCTGATACTCTGCGCCAATGTAATTGTACCTGAATCTGGCCCCATGAGCCTTCAATTAACAGATTCGACCTTAATTAATTCGGATTTTCGGACAAATGCATTTTTTAACGAAACAAAATAAATTAAACAAATTTTACGGACGAAAACAAAATTATGAAAAAATAAATTCAGTGTGCACATGTCTATTGTATGTTAGATAATTAACACCCACTCCCTCTGAGACATGTCTATGGACACCAGCATTTGTGTAAAAAAAAGTGCCACTGGGCTAAATTTTTGTCAATAAATATTCTTTGCATCTGTGATAAGCCAGTAAGGTTCCCGGGCATGCTTTCTTCTTGCCCTTATAGGCATCAACATACATTTCAGGCAATTTGATCAAGCAGGTTTATATACTGTAAGGCAGCCCATAGATGACAAAATGATTTCCGCTCAAACATCGTGTGTAGATAAGGGAATTTTCCCCTCTGAGCTATTGTATTCTGACAGTAGGGAGACCCCCCCTCACAGTTAGAATACACTGATCAGCGTTGCCAGCTATAGCCTGCAGCGCTGTTTGAGTGGGGAAAATCCAACAGGACGGTTGTACAGAAGTCAGTAGATAGACTTGTGTACAACCTCCCTGTCCATACATGGATCGGAATTCAAATGGTTCCTGCTCAACCAGCTCAATTTCAATCCATGTATGGTTGGCTTAATAATGCATGCACATGCAGCGCCACTTTTATTACCTAAGACCTTTTAACTTCATGTACCAGAGTTTTGTTCAAGTCACTGGTGGGTTTTCCTTGTCAGTAATCATTATACAGTATAATGCTTCTTCAGCAATGTTAAATTGCAACATTGTATGACTGTATCACAGAACCCTTGTACTGAGCTTATTTGAATAATAAGGTCCTCTACAAATTCTTTATTTGAGTTTTGCCTTTTGTGCATTAATTTTCCTGAACATGTTCTTCATTTTGATAGTGAATTTCTGCCTGTCAAGCAAAATCTGTGGATCTCCACGTTTTTAGAATCCAATCAGCAAGTGTTAAAGTGCTACTAAACCCACACTGTTTAATTTACATTGCCCCTTCTATGTCTGTGTGTGGATGATGGCACTGTAATTATTTTAACTACTTGCCGACCGCCCGCCGTCATATTACTGCGGGACGGTGGCACTGTTTCGTGAGAGCACGCAGCTCTCTTTCCTCTCTTTTGCGGCGTGCCCGGCGGGTACGATCGCCGCCGGGCACACGCGATCACTCGTTACAGAGCGGGGAACGGGAGCTTTGTGTGTAAACACAAAGCTCTCGTTCCTGTCAGCGGGGGAAACGCTGATTTTCTGTTCATACATGTATGAACAGAAGATCAGTGATTTCCCCTAGTGAGTCCACCCCCCCATACAGTTAGAACACAAACAGGAACACACTTAACCCCTTCTCTGCCCCCTAGTGTTAACCCCTTCACTGCCAATGGCATTTTTATAGTAATACAATGCATTTTTATAGCATTGATCGCTATAAAAATGCCAATGGTCCCAAAAATGTGTCAAAAGTGTCCGATGTGTCCGCCATAATATCGTAGTAGCGAAAAAAAAACGCTGATGGCCGCCATTACTAGTAAAAAAAAATATTAATAAAAATGCCATAAAACTACCCCCTTTTTTGTAAACACTATAAATTTTGCGCAAACCAATCAATAAACGCTAATTGCGATTTTTTTTACGAAAAATATGTAGAAGAATACGTATCGGCCTAAACTGAGGAAAAAAAAAATTTATATCTTTTTTGGGGATATTTATTATAGCAAAATGTAAAAAATATTGCATTTTTTTCAAAATAGTCGCTCTATTTTTGTTTATAGCGCAAAAAATAAAAACCGCAGAGATGATCAAATACCACCAAAAGAAAGCTCTATTTGTGGGAAAAAGAGGACGCCAATTTTGTTTGGGAGCCACGTCGCACGACCGCGCAATTCTCAGTTAAAAGTGCTCTGGTCTTTGGACAGCAATATGGTCCGGGGCTAAAGTGGTTAATAAAAGGTACCTTTTGTCCTAATAAATATATAGCTGTCACATGACCCAGCTCTTTCTCAGCCTGTCTGCAGGGAAGCATGAGAAGCAGGACCTTCTAGTCTAAATAATAATATCAATAAATTGTTTTAAATTGTCATAAAAATATATATTTGAAATTCAATCGGTATTGTTTTTGGCAATAACATGTGGGGGATTTCTGCCAGTCGCAGGCTGTGTCACACTTCTCCAGCATGTGTCTTAGAATAGAAAGGAAGTCTCCATTAATCTACATTCAATATCCCACCCCCATTCTGTTTAGCTGGTTAGTGGGCATGGAGGAGGAGGAGGAAGAGAGTTTTACCACTTTATATACGCCCACATGTGTGACTCTATAGCCGCATGGGTTGTTCAGATGTAATAGGGAGAAAATGCTCAGTATAGAAAATCACTAAAAACTGAGCATGTGCAGAGTTGCCACCACAGCTGCAAAATCACTAGATGAATTGGGGACATCGACAGAAGGTGGAGATAGAGAGCAGCAGGATCAACCTGTTTTTTTTGCAGAATACAGAAAAAAATCTCATAGTGACTGAGTGAGTATGAACAGCATGTAACACAGAATTTATTGGTATTTTTTTTATGATGTGGATTTAGTAACACTTTAATAATATCTTCATATCTCAAAGCTTTTTTTGCAATCTTTTCTCAATCCCTTAATTTTTCTCTCTCTTTATATATATATATATATATATATATATATATATATATATATATATATATATATATATATATATATATATATGACAGAGTGTTGTAATCTATTGAAACAGACACGGCTTCATAAATTAGTTGATGAAACTGACATTGCCTACCAAGATCTTATCATATATGTGATAAATTTTGATCACAACACTTACAAAATGTAATATTGAAGCCTAGTGTTGGTGTCAGTGACATGGGGAGATAAAAAATGTTGCCTGAGGTTAAAACATGCTGACATTGGTGAGCTCTACAACATTCTATGCCTTCTCAAACTATTTATAGTTTGACAGAAGTTACAGATGGCCCATGGCCTTCTTTAATGTGCGGAGGCCAATAATTCAAACAAATGAAGGAAAACTGTTTTGAAAACAATGAGGTGCTCCCTCCGTGTTGCCTGGCATTTGGGACCGTGGTCCTATCCAGGAAAAGGTATTTTTTCCACATTCTCCAGCAATCAGTTTACTAGTAAAAAATACAATAAAGTAAAGCATATAAACCATCAGTTGGGCTGATCAATCAAATAAAATGATGAGACACAAAAATTATGTTTTACAAAAATGTATAGCATTTGCACATTATTATAATTATAATAAATGATTATACATTATTATAATTATGCCTTAGAAAGTTAAAAAGGGGAAATCATCAGCTGTCACCACAAATCATATTCATTATGTGTTTAGAAAATCCTCTAAAATATCAGTGAACTGTGTGCATGCTGCGTTCATGTATTCTGCAATAGAATTTTGTTTTAGCATCCATGTACTTTAGCATAAGAATAAAGTTGGTGTAACAGTCATTCAGTAGCCTTAAAAAGTATGTAAAAATGACAAATGAACAGAGAGGAACCTTCAAGTCTGAAAGTCACAGACAACTTGTGTGAATTTCAAAAAACTGCCCTTCACTCCCTGAGGGACTTGATATGACTTGACTGAGGTTGTCTTAATCTGTTTTCTGTACACACAAAGAAAAGATATTAAACATAGCCCGTAGTGAGACTTATTGCCTGAACTACAGAGGACATATGAACCAGCATCCCTGCAACAATGTTGATAGCAAAAAAAGTAGTTGTTTGTTGTATGTTAAAGTACAGCCATATTGCCATATTTTAGGTAACAAATATGTTCAAACATATAAAATAATGAATGGATCATACTTAATTCTGTGCTTACAAACTATATTCAAGGAACATCAAATACTATTTGTGTTTGTGTTACATTTATACATTTCTTATTCCTCTTAAGTAAGTGGCAGATTTAAGACACCATAAACGAATACAAGATATAAAGACTTACTGGCTGCATTTCCTACCAGGACCATGATGTTGCATACTTAAAAGCTAGCTAAATCAGAAGGGTATTCTAGGCAAGAAAACCAACCTGTATATCAGGCATCTCGATTTTCATGCCCAATTATTTTTGTATATCAACCTGACTGAATAGAAAATGTTACCATTCATCACTCAATGACTACATCTTTAGTTATTCTAAATATTTTTTACTGGTTAGAAAATGTTACCGTTCATCACTCAATGACTACATCTTTAGTTATTCTAAATATTTTTTACTGGTTAGAAATCTTTACCATTCATCACTCAATGACTACATCTTTAGTTATTCTAAATATTTTTTACTGGTTAGAAATCTTTACCATTCATCACTCAATGACTACATCTTTAGTTATTCTAAATATTTTTTACTGGTTAGAAAATTTTACCATGCATCACTCAATGACTACATCTTTTGTTATTGTAAATATTGTTTACTGCTTAGAAAATGTTACCGTTCATCACTCAATGACTACATATTTAGTTATTCTAAATATTGTTTACTGGTTAGAAAATGTTACCGTTCATCACTCAATGACTACATCTTTAGTTATTCTAAATATTGTTTACTGGTTAGAAAATGTTACTATTCATCACTCAATGACTACATCTTTAGTTATCCTAAATATTTTTTTACTGGATATTTTATTTTTTACTATTTATCACTCAATGACTACATCTTAAGTTATTCTAAATATGTTTATTGTGTCTAAATATTCTATTTTTTTAAAGTTTATAATTTTTTAAAGATCCAGATCACATACATTTGATTATATACCCTAGGTCTAAATTAGTTACAAATTGGGTGGCCCTATTTGAGAGGGGTTAACGCTTGGTTAAAACAGTCTGCTATAAATTTTCAGGTACATATCCAAATTTGACTGATTTGTGTAAAAACCCAGGCTTTATATTAATTTCCTAAAGGCACCAAAAGACTTGCATGCTAAGCACTCTGGGGTATGCATTCCAATGTTTCTCTGAAAACAATGAAGTTAGCTGTTTTGTTTCATTCTTTTTTATTTAAGGATTAGGAAAATACAGAACATGTATCACAGCAACAAGATTAGTGTACAATATATAGTATCACATTAAATGAACCTGGAAGCAATCGTTAGAAAAACAAATATGACATGAGCATGGAACATGCTGCTAAGGACATAGTCAGCAGCAATTCAGCGAAACATCTAGACTGTGTACAGAGAGAAAGGTAGGGAAAAGAAAGGGAAAGACAAAGAAAAATGTACCGTGTCAAAATACAAATAACAAATAAACAACAGACTCAGTACGACAAGCATCGAGGGTGCAGAATGCAAGCTGTAGGTCGGTCAGGGAGGAGAAGAGAGAGAGGAAGAAAGTGGTCGGGCCTGAGAACAACACAATCATTCATCGGTTCTTGACCCAGAGGGTCCACAACTGCCAATGATGGTCAAAAACTCGTTTAGAGCCATGTTTATACGCCAGTAAATTTTCAAAAGCGAAATTTTGTTTTACCATATCAACTAGCTCTGATACGTTAGGAGACATGTTGGATTTCCACTTCCTGGTGATTAACAGCCTAGCAGCTAGTAGGATGTGGGTGACAATTTTCCGGCAATCTGGGGGAAAGAGCTCTATACCTATGTTGAGTATTGCTAGGGCAGGAGAAGGTTGAGTAATGATCCCCGTAATTTCAGAAATTGTACAGAACACCTTGTTCCAAAAGCTGGTGAGGTGTCTACATGACCAAAAAATGTGCATGAGCTGGCCCACTCCCCCACAGCCTCTCCAACATAACGGAGAATGTGAAGCTATAAATTTAGATAATCTGTACGGAGTGAGGTACCACCTCAGGGCAATTTTGTGGGCCAGTTCCCAATGATTTGCACACTTGGAAGCTTGATAAATGGCCTTAAAAGCCGACTGCCATTGATAGGTGGTAAAAGAGTCTCCCAGGTCTGTTTCCCATTTCTGGTAAGGGGTGGATTTGTGGAAAGTAAGTTTGTTCTGTAACATGTTGTAGAATAGGGAAGTACCTTTGATTGAAGAAGGGGCTTCTATAAAGAAACGCCAACTTTGTTTATATAAAAGTATTTCAGGGGGGGCAAGGGAATTTAGAAGATGAGAGAGTTGGAGATATAAATAATGGTCTGTAGCAGGAATGTGGAATTCGGACTGGATCTGAACAAAGGACTTGAGAGTATCAATATTTAATAACTGTTGGAGGGTTGAGATACCGTTCCTTTCCCAGGCTTGAAAGGATATATTAGGGATCATTAGTTCCACTACCCTAATCGGAATAGGTACAGATACTCCCTGTTCCTGGGGGGGTTTCATGGAGCAAAGTATTCTCCATGCCTCTAAAGAAGCCTGAGTGGGAAGAGGCAATTGGTTTAATGTTCTTGGCTTCCAAGCATCAGCTAGTAGTAGATTTTTTAGTGAGGGAGTAGAGCTGCAGTGTCTTTCGACATCTATCCAAAGTTTGTCTGGCGACAACGAAAACCAACTCCTGAGCTGGGCTAGGTGAGAAGCTACCCAATAATCATGGAGATCTACCATTCCCATACCCCCAGCGTACCTATGTTTCAGAAGCTGGGCATGTGAACATCTGGGTTTCATTTTTTGCCAGACAAAGTTTTTTAAGATTTTATTAAGCGCGACCAAATGTGTTTTTTTAATAGGCATAGGAAGTGTTCTAAAAAGGTATAGAATTTGGGGTAACATGAACATTTTAAAAGTAGCGAGACGCCCCGTCCACGAGAGTTCACATTTAGACATTTTCTGTGCATCCCTAGTTAGTTTTTCAATAAGGGGGGAATAGTTAATATCCGCTATTCGTGTGACATCTGAAACTAAACGAATACCCAGGTAAGGAATCCCAGAGGTGCTCCACGTATAAGAAAATGAAGCTTGAAGTTTCTTTCGGAGGACAGGGTCTACCCCCAGATCTAACACCAAGGATTTTGTGTAGTTTAACTACTAACACTTATAATAGCAATAAGCACCTTGTGTATACTGTATGTACAATCTAGGTTGTAATCAGTATTCATAATTGGATACACCAGAAGGATTTACTGTATCTCTGAAATATCATAAAGATGTAAATCATACTTTAAACTGTTGCCCCTGCAACCCCTTCAAGTCCTATACATATTTGGCTTGCTCTTTCAAAATCTTTACTTTGTGCCCCATTGGGAGTCACCGTACCATCGCTGCAGATGGTTCCCAGATGGACTTTTTTTTGTCTCCATTCCATTTATTACGCATCTTTAGAATAAATGGAGATTATTTTACAAGAATTGTCCATTAGGGAGGCAACTGGAGTGGTGGAAGTCTTGCTGTGCTTGACAAGCCTGCAACATTGTACTTCAGCAAGTACTATCTCACATTTCCTTCACCTTCCTATTTTTCACATGCTCTTTTTTGTTCTTCACTCCAAATGTAGGGTAATTAAGAAAAAAATGTAACATCTTTAATTCAGTAATGTAATGCATTAGTACAGGCTGATGAAAACCATAATTGTAGCTTTTTATTGTGTTACAGCTTTGCTCTTTAAATTCAAAGTATTATTAATAAACAACTACAGTGTGGATTAGTGAAGAAAATTGACTGACCCACACATCTGACCTTAAGAATTTCACTGCAAAGACAATCTTGTTTCTTTGAAAAATTACCAAACACTAAAGTGTTTACTTTTAATATAATTACTTTGCTTTAGACAGTCAACACGCTTAAATTGATTATATTAATGATGTAGCTTCTAGCTTGAACCCTTTTCTTAGTTCAGAACAAAACATTTTTCTAATTTTATTTTTTATAGAGGAGCCTTTTTCTGTGTGTGATTTAATGTAGAAATAAGGAAGCTGCAATTGCTGTGTTAGTTATTAAAGGGGCAAAATCTAAGAATGTCATTACTACCTAGTGAGTCGCTAGCCCGGGGGAAGCATGAATCCCATTCAATTTCCTATTTTTTATGCTTGTTTCAGGTCACTAGATCAGTTGTGGTTAACTTATTAAATATAACAGGCCTCAAGTACAGCTCTGAATATGTCCAGAGAGCTGTTCTTAAGCTTTGTTTTCATAAATTTGCTATTGGTACCTTACATAGAAATGCACCCAGAAAAAAATAACCTTTAGCAAAAAAAACATTAATGTAATATATAAAATTTTAATGGCACTGTTTTATGCATATGCATAAAAGAAAATGTCATCCAGAACACCTACTGTATTTGATGGGACTGGGGGGATTAAATGGCTGAGGGTATTTTTTTAAGATTTAATGAATATATGTAACAATATCTTCCCCATCATAAGTAAAACAGACACAGCATCTTTCTCAAAAGTCACAATATACCCCTATCAGTTAGAACACCTCTTCATATCATCCACAACACCTCACCCATTAAACCCAGTGCCTACCTCCATCAAGCACAGCACATCAACCAGCCATTATTCACCCCATGTCTTGCCGCCCTCATCCGTCAATTCCAACTCTCTCCTGCATCTGCTGTTTCCTTCCACCATCCATCATAGCAGCCCCCTCTGCCAATCAGCGAATCCCCTGAATCACAGTCATTCTCCCATCAGTCCTTCTAGTGCCCCTTATCAGTCACATATCCCTCCAAGCCTCCACTGTCCCTCATTACTTAGCCATTGCTCCAGTCTGCTCCCCTCCATCAGTTTAGAAAGAATAAATAAAGAGGAGAGGTCTCCTGGGTAAAATCATTGACAAATATAGACATTATCATATTTGGTCAATGAGGTCACTGGAATTCACACATCCATATCAAACCTTAAGCCCGGTGAATTCAGTTGCTCATATTTATAGTCATGTATAACCAAAATCTACATGTTCTGGTATGCTTAATCAATATATCATATTCACACCATTCACTTGTAATTATTCTTTACATGCTAAGATCAAAAAAATAAAAATAAATGTCTGTAATAGGAATATCAACACTGTCCACACTATGAATCATTCAACCAGTAATTATTTTCAACTATTCTATTTAAAAGGATAGCTAAAATCAAAGTGGTTGCTATGTGTTATTGTATTCAGCACATCATTGTTTTTTGCACTACCTTTTTTTAAGACATTTGCAAGTAATGAACAGTATACTGGAACTGTATTTTCATCACATGTCTCTTGGATGAACTAATGCAGGTAAACTCTGTCTCAGAACTATGGAGAAGAACAATGCAATATGACACGCAATGCTGCACATAAGTGGAGGTCCTTGATTATATTATGCAATCCTTTCTGTAGATTATGTACTCAATCGGATACAAGGATACAGATATGAATATAGTTGTAATGTCAAGTGTTTATAGAACTCAGGAAATCATAGAAAATGCAAATACATAATTTGACAGATATCACGTGTTAGAGAGTTTTATTTATCTCTGAAAAATTATTTTTAAAATCTAGTAGACAACATCATAAAATACTATCAATAAAAGGTTTAAGAATGCTTGCGCCTGACTGCCTCAATCAACTGCACCACAATACAGGGATTGAGAAGTTCAAAAGTCAAAGAACCCTCTTGAACTTGCTGACTGTGTGAACGATTAGTCCATTTAAAGGATAAATTGAATCACACTTATTGATTCTATGCTATGGTCATAAAACAGAAAGGCTTGATGAAAAGACATAAAGGCCATATGATGCTATCGGTTATTGCTGCTCATCATGCCTCTGTTAATGAAGTGTTAAGGGATTAAAACAACAGTATTTTTTTATTTTATTATAAAGAAAAGACATAAAACAATTTGTAATAAAATGGCAAAATATGCCCTTGTGGGTCTTCTGAATAAATTAGTTTCAATACATGGGATGTATGGGAATATGCACACCTTTCAAAGTACTGATGGTCTTTAGAAGAATCATATACAAATCAATGGACACAGCTGTGCATAGTAACCAATCAACTTCTAACTTGTTCCAGCTTGTTCAATTAAGCTTTGACAATCAAACTTTGAAGCTGATTGGCTATTATGCAGAGATGTACCACATTTTGCATGCTCCAGCTTTAGTAAGTCAACCCCAATAGGACACAGTTCCATAAACACCTTTCTGGCAAGTGCCAGCATAGAAGGTTCACTTTGCTGTGACAGCACTTTACTACTAAAACTAATGGAACTAATGAATTCATTATGAAGATTGCATCCTTGGTATATCTATCCCATTAAGGAGACACACTTCCAGGCAAACACACCAGGAGCTATTTTTAGTATGCATGTATAAGTGCAAATATTGTAATTATAGTAATTATGTCATTTAATCGGGTGCATTTATGTTATAGTAGCCTTTCTTAAAACCGGCAACTAAATATATTCATATGCTTTATACACACTCCCAGGAAAAAATGACAGATGATGGGTAAGGATGTGTATGTATAGCTCAAACTGTTCTTAGTTGTGAATAGAATGGTCAGGGTTTTGATCCCCATCAAGTTTCCATCTCTTCAGCTGCTTTAAAGTTGAACTTTACCCATAACAACGTGTTAGGAAATAATGCAAGGAACATACAGTACATTCCACACAATAATAATGATGCTACCAAAATTAGTGTGTGCTGTAATTTGCTCCAGCATTGCTCCTGTTTCTTCTTGTCAGAGTCTGTCATTTTACAAAAGCTCAGAGCCCCTGATCAGTAGTAAATCTTTAGACTGTCAGCAGATTAACCTCTAGTGGCTCTGATTTTCAGCACAATGCCAAAAATGGAGAGCAACTAAGCAAGTGAAGAGCAGGGTGATACATACATTGGGGTGGGGGGGGTGTTTTACACACATTGTGTGGCTGCAGCCACCAGGACTGTGTGCATAGTGTATATATAAGCAGACTCCTGCCTGTCAGATGCAAGGAGTTTTGTGGCTGTGCTGTCACCTGATTGTTTCCACACAACACGGGTAACGTGCCCACCCCCCCCCCCCTACACGCAGGCCCCAGCCATGTATCCCAGGCTCTGCTTGTCCATCTGCAGGTCCATTAGTGACACAGCAGGAGGGGAAGAAGCTGAGTGGGTTCATGTCTGCTTTCCACCCCATTCTTTTTGCTGACCTGAGAGCGAAATGTTTGACATTACTTCCAGGTTCCCCTGTCAGTGTCCCCAGCCAGCATGGCCAGGAAAGAATGTAATGCAATGTAATCAGCATTGCATTATATTAAGTGGAGATGACATCTAAGAGACATCTTAGGAGACATTTAAGGAGACATTTAAGGAGACCTCTTAGAACCCAGATGTCTCCTTAAATAGTTCCTGTCACCAAAAAAACCTTACCCATGTGATGAAAAAAGTAAATGTTAGGATTTTTTTTTTAAATTGCACCCAAGTACATAGAATTTCCCCCCCAAAAAATGTTTTGACGCACCCACCCCCACATATATGCTCATACAAACAATACGTCAAGGCATATATAAACGGTTGCGATACACATGTTACATATCACTGCACACACCGGAACGAGTGCAATATTGGAAAATATAAGGTATATTTGTCGCCATTTCACAGGCGCATGCAAGTTTAAGGTTTGACATGTTGGGTATCTAATTTTCAACCTTGTCTTTTATATTTTACCCCAAAAATTGGTAATTTATTGCATTATTATGCCCTAAATGACCTTAATTTTTCTAATTTTTTAGACCTATCACTATTTTATTCTCTAGGGTGTCTGCTTTCAGAAAATATATAATGTTTTGTGGTTTTTATGTAATCTTTAGGCCTAAAATGTTTTTCTCAAAATGTGTGCAAAAAGTGCAAAAATGTCTCTGGCTGTGAAATGGATAAACAGTATAGGCACTTTTTTTTAATGACTGACTAAAGTTCCACTTTAAACAATGAATATGTTGCTGTACCTTTTGGGAAGATGGGATTACTTCCAATACATACCTGCTGTAAATGTATGCTTTGCTATCACTCCACAATGGGACATTGACAGCAGAAAATTAATGGGTTTTAGCTTTTCCTTTCTCTATCCCAATATTAAAAGATAGTTTATCTCTACATAGATTTTAAAATGGTAAATAGGTAAAATAGGTAAATAGGTAAAATATGAAAAGGTGAAACAGCAGGGTGCTTCTTTAGTCAGAATTTTTACCATGCAGTATTGGTTTTATGGGTAAATTATCGGCAGGGAACATTCATGAAGTTTCTGCAAGCTTGGGGTCTTTGGCAGTGTAATGTGCCGCTCAGGCTCTCCTGATTCAGGAAGTGATATCGGTGGTAGATGCATCCGCTGCTGCAGGAGTGTTGGCAGGGGAGTGGAGCTTGTCCTGGCTCCTACGGTAACCGTAGAGAGGAAAAAAGGAATCCCCAGGGCTGCACATCCACACGAGTGTGTGATGGTAAGAATGACAACCTCAGTCTGAACTCCCACCAGGCCACACCCCCAATGCATTTCGCTCTGCCCCTTAGAACCTAATAATGGGGAAACATAAGGGTTTACTCTCTTGGTTCTGGTTTCATTCCATAACTCAGAAAACATGCCATTGGGTTCAAAGTTGTCTGTATAACTTTGGCAGAGCAATAGCCTGTGAATTCCATTGGGATGAGACTGATTTGTACATTTCATGTAGTCTATAAAATTCCACATGATATGTATTAACTCACAAGACTCAAAGAGAGGCATGGAAACAGAGGATGTAGCACTTAAGAACTGGAAATTAAGGCTTCATTTATACTGCATTTTAGTTTGGAGCATATATAATAAAATATTGCACTTATAATGTGGATTCCAGCACAAACATATCCTTTAAACCAGGGATCTTCAAACTACGGCCCTCCAGCTGTTGCAAAACTACAAGTCCCATGAGGCATTGTAAAACTCTGACATTCACAGACATGACTAGGCATGATGGGAGTTGTAGTTCCTGAACAAATGGAGGGCCGTAATTTGAGGACCCTTGCTTTAAGCACTGTACACACAGCCAGGAATCCCGTCTATTTGAAAACAGTCAGTTTTCCCGATGGGATTCCTGCCATGCTTGCCTTGAAAAGCCATGTAAACACATGGCCACACAAAAGACCTGCCGTTCTTTTGAATGGCAAGAACGCAGTGACGTCAAAGACTATGAAGAGCCGGCAAAATTACGTTCTATGCTATCCTGCATGCGTCAAATTGTTATGGAGCATGCACGGTTTATTTCCTCTTCAGGTAAGCATACAGACGACCAGTTTTCTCGGCAGGAAATACTCTGCCAGGAATCCAGAGGCGAAAATAGAGAGCAGGTTCTCTATTTTTTCTGGCAGTTTTCCTGTCGGGAAAACTGTTAGGGAGCATACACGTGGTGCACGTACGGTTTTCCCAGCAGGGAAACTGCCAGGAGAGCTAAAGGGATAAATGACACCACTCGCAAAAAATGAAAAACATTAAAAATGCATAAAAAGAGTTAAAAGTTACATGTTGTACACTGTGCAAGTAGCATATTTAATGTAATTATTGTCCTGTATATAGAAAAATTACTTGACTTTTCTAGGTTGATTTCTTCCTGCTCTGACATACAGTATGTAGCCACTTTCCATCCTAGCTGTCAGCCAGAACAAATCTATCCACAAATAACTGCCGGCTATGTCCAGATAATAAACAAGGTCATTCATAAATGTGTGTCACATACCAGTCACACACAGATGTTTGAAATCAAGGCTCTCTAAATGTATTTAGGATCTGTAGGCACACATCCTTGTCTACCTATAATTAAAGATAAACAAATCTTTTAAAATGGTTCTAGTGCCTAATCCATATATCAGGATGATAATGGTAAATCGGGATTGTTAGGCATTTGTTTACTTATATTTAAATACCAAGTGTAATTCAAAGCCATACAATTGATAATCTGTAGCTTAAAGTAGAACTATGGCCTCCTATAAAAAGAAAATCTCTAATGTAAGTGCATCAACATTTACAGTTTTCTCCTAGTCCCCCAGCCAAATTCCACCAATACTTGTTGATCCTGACAGTGAAGTCCACCTAATGCAGCTTCCTGTGATGGTGTGGCAATGAAGCTGCAGTGCTCCAGAAGTTAGAGCAGAGTTGCCACTCAAGTTGTGGCTGCGGCTGCTTACACTACAGTGGGATAAAAAAAAAATGTGAGGGTATGCTTATCAACATGGTCACTGCACATTCACAAGCCTGCAGCTTGTCAGTCAGCACTTGGCCACTCCTAGTCCTGCCCGCTGCTTTCCGGATTGAGAGCACTACCCCTGTTGCTGAATCCCTCCCACCATGAGCTGCAGTGTCTAGGAGAGGAGTATTTCAGAAATATAGAGGATTTGCCTCAGCCAGGGAAGGTAAAAAAAAGTGTTTTGTTGGTCCAAACACATTCTAATAAGATTTAGTTAAGTTTGTTGAATCATTTAAATACAGGGTGTAAGCCACACCCACTTTACCACAAAGAGGCACCACAACATGTGCTTGGCTCCTGGATTCATTGACCCCTATTGGTCTAGAGCAGGCATCCTCAAACTACGGCCCTCCAGCTGTTTCGGAACTACAAATCCCATGAGGCATTGTGAAACTCTGACATTCACAGACATGACTGAGCATGATGGGAAATGTAGTTCCTGAACAACTGGAGGGCCATAGTTTGAGGACCCCTGGTCTAGAGTAATAGGTGCCCTTCAATATAGTTTATAATTTTGAAAAATTAAAGTGTGTAACACCAACATTTCATATTCCTGATATGTGTCTGTTGTACCACTTACTTGTAATAAAAAGTATCCTGCTCTCTTTGCATTGCTACCTTTGTGTGAAATACATTGTGATCCTGCCAGTCTCCCAGTTTTAATGTTTCAAACTGAACACATTCATCCCAGTGTGGTTCGTTTTCTGGTTGTGCTGGGACAAAATGTTGCCTACCTATCTTCCAATGACTTGAACTGACACCCCCCCCCCCTCTACACAGCCATTCACTGGGAAGATAAGTCTGCGGGATATTATTCCACCCCCAGCTCTCTAAGACCATTATGTAGTTGAGAGCAAAGGTTATGTTATCACTTAGAACAAAGTATATATATATATATATATATATATATATATATATATATATATATATATATATATATATATATATATATATATATATATAGTGAGGGTTAGCTAGGGTTAGCTAAAGTGGGGATCACTGGGAAAAAAGCAGTCCAAACAGCAGGTATTTTCCTAAATGTCTGTTTTGTAGACAGTGGGGTAGATTCATGTAGAGATCCGACGGTGTATCTACTGATACACCGTCGGATCTGTGAGATCCGACGCTCGGATCTATGCGGCTGATTCCTCGAATCAGGTTCCGCATAGATCTCCCTTAGAGCCGACTGGTGTAACTGAGTTACACTGTCGATTCTTAGGCTGCATTCTCCCGCCGTCCGCTAGGTGGCACTTCCGTTCTTCTTCGCGCCGAATATGCAAATGAGCAGAAACGCCGATTCAGAATCGAATGCCCGGGCAACTTTTTTTCTTTACGTCGTTTGCGTTCGCCTTTTTCCGTCGGATTGTTACCCCTGCTATATGCGGGGTAAGTGCGGCGGATCCTATGTTAAGTATGGCCGTCGTTCCCGCGTCGAATTTTGAATTTTTTACGCCGTTTACGTAAGTCGTCCGGGAATACGGCCATACGTTAATAGCGTTAACGACGAACACAATGACGTCCTAGCGACGTCATTTAAAGCAATGCACGCTGGGAAATTTAGCCGGTGGCGCATGCGCAGTACGATCGGCGCGGGGACGTGCGCAATTTAAATAGTAAACTCCCCCTAGCCGCGGAATTTGCATTCCGCCGGGGGATTTACGATCCGCCAGGGCTACTTACGAGGCAAGTGCTTTCTGAATACAGCACTTGCCTCAAAAACTGGCGCAGGCGGATCGTAAAACAGATAGATCACGCGGATCAAAAGATCCGCTGATCTACATGAATCTACCCCAGTGTATTTAACCACTTCCTGCCGGTCGTATGATTTTGTACGGCCGCAGTGTGGATGCCAATTCCCGGGAGGCCGTCTATACATGGCCTCCGGCCTCCAGCCACTGGGGGGCGCGCGCCCGTGCCCGCCGCATCACTGAGATGCGGATGCGCGTGCCTGGCATCCGCGATCGGCGGTTACAGAGACAAGGGCGTGGATCTGTGTGTGTAAACACACAGATCCACGTCCTGTCAGGGAGAGAGGAGACCGATCTGTGTCCCTTGTACATAGGGACACAGATCGGTCACCTCCCCCAATCAGTCCCCTTCCTCCACAGTTAGAACACTATGCAGGGTACACATTTAACCCTTTCCTCACCCCCTAGTGTTAACCCCTTCCCTGCCAGTCACATTTAAAAAATAATAATTCTGTCCCCTATTTTGTAGGCGCTATAACTTTTGTGCAAACCAGTCGCTTTTTGCGATTTTTTTTACCAAAAATATGTACAGTAGAAGAATACGTATCGGCCTAAACTGAGATTTTTTTTTTTTTTTTAATTGGGCTATTTATTATAGCAACAAGTAAAAAATATTGAATTTTTTTTCAAAATTGTCGCCCTATTTTTGTTTATAGTGCAAAAAAAAAAAAAACGCAGAGGTGATCAAATACCACCAAAAGAAAGCTCTACTTGTGGTGATAAAAAGAATGTCAACTTTGTTTGGGAGCCACGTCGCACGACTGCACAATTGTCAGTTAAAGCGATGCAGTGCCGGAAGCTGAAATTTCACCTGGGCAGGAGGGGGGTATATGTGCCCAGTAAGCAAGTGGTTAAAACGTTGTACAGAAAACAAACAAAACAAAACAGAAAGTAAATCCTTGCCATCTAGGCCCTAACTAAATCGTACAGGTTGCTATCTCACAGGTGCAAAGGTGGAATGCAAAAATGTATTTCGGAACCAAGATTGCCAAGGTGGCCAAGGAAATCTTAGAGCGGATTCCACCTTAGTTCCCTGCATATGAGCGCATGCGAGGTGACACATAGGGGTCACTGTTTTTTAGGGTTTTCCACCCTAGTTTTCCTAGGGTAGAAAAGATTAAATACTTACCTCTCTAATGACATCAATGGCGCAGAGGGTGATGTCACCCTCTTGCCAATAGGATCCCAAGTAAAGGTGAGCACTCCAAATGTCACAGATCTTGCAGGAAATTAGAATGAAGTTAGGATGAAGTCAACCGGACTTAAGTGACAGTAAACAGAGGAAAGGTAAGTATACTATCTACGTCAGGGGTGTCAAACTGGCGGCCCTCCATCTGTTCCGAAACTACAAGTCCCATCATGCCTCTGCCTGCGGGAGTCATGTTTGTAACTGTTAGCCTTGCAATGCCTCATGGGACTTGTAGTTTTGCAACAGTTGGAGGGCCACATGTTTGACACCCCTGATCTACGTAAATCCCATTTTTTTTTCAATGTTTAAGCTGCTTCAGTGTGTTTTAAGCAAGAAGAGGGGGTGCTGATTTATACATATAGGGCCAGATTCACGTACCGGCCTCGTCGGCGAAGCGTATGCCATTTACACTACGCCGCCGCAACTTAAATGAGCAAGTGCCGTATTCTCAAAGCACTTGCTCCGTAAGTTGCGGCGGCGTAGTGTAAATGGCCCGGCGTTTCCCCCGCGTAAATGAAAGGGGGCGGCTTGTATTTAAATTAAGCCCCCGCGTCTATCGAACTGCGCATGCGCCGGCCAGGAAAAAAGCCCAGTGCGCATGCTCCAGTTCACGTCGGAAACCTACGTGAAAACGACATGATTGTAATTTATGCAATGCCCTATTCACGAACGACTTAGTAAAATGACGTAAACGACGGAAAAAGACGACGCTGACCCGACGCCATACTTAACATGGCATACGACGGAACTTTGTAAGCCTACCCCTCATATAGTAGGGGTAGGTTTACGCTTACGGAAATGACGGAAACGACGACAAGGCGGCGTAAAAAAATGAGAAATCAACGTAAAGGCCACCTAGCGGCCAGCGAAGTAATTACATCTAAGATCCGACGGTGTAAGTGTCTTACACCTGTCGGATCTTCGCCGTATCTATGCGTAAGTGATTCTAGGAATCACACGCATAGATACCCGGGGAAAAAAACAGAGATACGACGGTGTTTCCTGCGATACACCGTCGTATCTCTTTTGAGAATCTGGTCCATATTGTATATGTATAAATCAGCAATAAAAAATATAAATGTAAATATAGAAGTTAGTGACTCAACAGACTTGGGGGGTTACTTTGTATATATATATAAAAAAAAAAAAAAAAACATTAGCACCAAAGTACATAGCAAATATCTAATATTATCTTTATAGACCTGAGGACTGCTGATACGATGTAGACATAAGTCAATATGCAAATAGAACAGTTTGGGGGTAAAAATCTATCTAATGTGTCCATTTTGTTGCCAAATTACCAAAAACAAATACTTTGTCAGTATAGGAAAAGAAAACCTCTGCTGAGATTTGACACATAAGAAACAATCACAATCATAGTAAGCCAGCCTATGTAAAACATATTGCAAACATAATTTTCTCCAGGAAGGAAAACAATTGCCTGTACCATAGCAATAGCTGCACTGTTTGCTGTTTAAAGCAGAAGATTCTTGCTGAGAAAATCGCTTGTAATATTTGAGCAAGATAACCTTTGATAGCCTCCCAATTCAATATTATTCCAAATAGATTTTTATGTGTTTGGCTTCCCTATGCACTTCCCTATGCACTTATGCAACGTTGAACGTTTGACTGTACCTCGTTGTTGCAGTGAAAATTTGTATTTTTTTCTCTCTTTTTTTTTTTTTCACGTTATCTGAGATTGTTCCTTCAGCGTTTCAAGTCAGTAGATGTATACACTAGGGAAAAGCTACTTTTAGAAATTCAATACAAAGCAAATCAGTCTTTTGAAACAAGGTTGTAATGTATGGCCAGTCTGTATTCTGCCCCAGAATTCCCCTGGCTATTTGATCCAGTTATGACATTGACAAATTGCTGGCACTCCTTGAGTACAACACTATTATGGTAACAGAGCCAAGTAACTGGTGTGTTTTAATGTTATGAAAATCTAGCCTATGCTTTCATTTTCCTACCTTTTGTTTTTTTTGAAAATACAAATACAAGACAGGAAAATACACTTGTTCATGATAAGCTATGGATTGATTGATTGATTGATCGCAAAGATACAATTTTTAGTCTTTGCAACAGTTGTGCTCTGCCAAGTATTAATGCCATAATCACCCATTACTTGTAACATTGCATTAACCCCTTCCCAACCACCACACGCCAATTTACGTTGGCAAAATGGCACAGGCAGGCAAATGGGCGTACCTGTACATCCCTTTAAATTTCCTGCCTAGCAGGCGAATGCCCTGCCAATCGTGACACGGAGTTCTTCCTAGCAACATGACAGGGAGCGACTGCTGCATGCCATGATCACTATACGTTCACATTATCACAATGTTAACAAAGCTGTTACGAATTAATTCATTCATTACAGTTGTGACTTGAGTGAGTGAGTGAGTGAGTAACTTGTATAGCGCAACACATGCAAACTGAATCGCCTCAGGGCGCTTGGTATCCATTTCCTACTGTATTTTGCCTTCAGAATAGATGGGTTTTGAGTTATCACGTGGTACCTGGGTCAATCACAGAACCCTGTGCCATGTGATTAGCTGTAGCCAATCACAGATCACTAGTGGTCACATCTGTCATGAATGGATGACCCATTCATGACAGCAAGCAAAGTGTAAAAGAAAACCTCACCAGGATAATACAGTGTTACTTTTGTGACACTGAACTACTCTAATGAAAGTATGTAAAAAAAATATATATATATATATATATTCATAAATTGAATAAAAAGTTTAAAACACTATGTTAGCCTCTCTGTCTTACCCCATAGCCATGTGGCATTAAAATAAGGCATTATGGGGGAAATACATGGATAAAATCCCTTGGGGGAGAGAAACACTATTTAACCCACTCCTAATCAGAAGGGGTCAAAAATATCTGGCAAGTTTTCGTAGGGGTGTGCACAGAAAGCATTTATGACAAGTAGAGGAGAAGCACTAAGTGTTGTGGAAGCACAATGTACATAATTGATACCAACAAGGGAATTGTGTGAAGTGGATGGAGTGCATACAAATCACTGGATTACTGAGTGGATTAGAGCACAGAACACTTTCTGAAACACTGGACCAGGGCTGGCCCAAGACATTGTGCATCCTGGTTCCAAGAATGAAATGCTGCCCCCCCCCCCCCCAAAAAAAAAAATTACACCCATTCAGCAAAGAGGCATTTTCATAAAGCAAAGAGACATCCCCAAATAGTAAAGAGCCATTCCCATATATTCAGCAAGAGACATCCCCATATATTTAGGAAGAGACATCTCCTTATATTCAGCAAAGAGACACCCTCATATATTTAGCAAAGAGACATTTCCATATAGTAAAGAGACAGCTCAATCCTGGCGAGAGACATCCCCATATATTCAGCAAAGAGACATGCCCAATCCAGCAAAGAGACATACCCCCTCCAGCAAAGGGACAAGCCCCTTCCAGCAAAGATACATGTCTAACCCAGAAAGAGATATGCCCCCTCCAGCAAAGTGACATCCCCAGTCCAGCAAAAAAGACATGCCCTCTCCAGCAAAGAGACATCCCCAGTCCAGCAAAGAGACATGCCCCCTCCAGCAAAGAGACATGCCAAATCCAGCAAAGAGACATACCCCCTCCATCATGCCCCTTCCTGCAAAGATACATGCCCAAAACCATCAGCACAGCTCACAAGCGTATGAATTGTGCAGCACCACAAAACTCCCCCTTCCTCTTGACTTCCACTGACCAACTAAGCTCTGATTCTGGCTCAAAGAGAAAGTAAACCCTCTCTTAAAAAAAAAAAAAAAAAACTGCAAGACAAAGACATAATGAGCTAGTATGCATAACATACTAGCTCACTTTGAATTACTTACCTGAGAACGAAGCCGCCGCAGCAGTCCTCAGACACGTCCTTCGTCACCACCATGATACCCGAAGTGACTTCCAGGTATTGCTGCTCTGGTGCTGTGACTGGCTGGAGCAGCGATGACATCACTCCTGCGCATGCACGCAGGAGCCACCACTAACGGCATGATCACCATGTAGGTTAAGGAGATATTTATTGCACCTTCAGTTAAGCCTTAATCTAGGCTTAGCTGTAGGTCAAAGTGGTCTGTAAGGGTTTACAACCACTTTAATGATGCAGCACGTGGCGATAGCAGCCCTGCAGTGCACGCAGTTACAGTAAAGCAGTGCCGTATAGAAAAAAATGGACTACTCAGGAAAGGGGGTAAATCTTATGGAGCTGATGTGGATATTATAGGCCTGCCTGACCAGCAAATACAGTAGTTATTATCCGCAAACAACTAGTTATGTTGTGTCTTCAAATTTTAGGTTGTAATGAGTGAAATGAGTTTAGAGAGATTTTACCAGCTGTAGTGTGATAGATCAGTGCTTATGCTGCAGGGTTTGAACAATACAGTTTTAAGCATCCTTGTTTTATTTTTATTTTTTTACTAGTAATGGTGGTGATCAGTGACTTACAGTGGGGCTGTGGTAGTGTCACAGTCAATCTGACACTAGCTGATGCTGGCTGGGGGGTACACTAACTGACTAGCTGACACTGACATCAATAGCGACACTAATACAGTAATCAGTGCTAGTACTATATACTGTCACTGTACTAATGACACTGGCGGGGAAGGGGTAAAAATCTAGGGGTTAACTGTGTGCCTAACAATGTGTAATGTTTCTTGCAGTGCCTCTGTTGTTTTTTTCCCCTGCTTTGCAGAGAATAAAAAAATGGCAAGATTGCATGTCAGCATATTGTAAACAACACAGAGCTCTCTTCTGGGAGTGGGGCAGCATATCCTGGCGATCAATCATTGGGCAGAACCCGCTGATCAGCTTGTGCTTGTGCTGTAACAAATCACAGCACAGCCAGGGTGGCAGGGACGTGTATGCGCCCCTTATCCAGAAGCACTGATTACATATCAGCTATGTGATCCAATGCACAGTAGCCACCCAGCCACAGTAAATGTATGTGGGGTGGTTGCTAAGTGGTCAAAGGGTATTTCCTCTTTTGCTGTCAAATGCATATGTTTGTTATGTGCTCACACAGCATATCTAACAGCTTATTAACCGATGGACGACCAGCCACCGCAGTTATACGGCGGCAGGACAGCTCTGCTGGGCGAGATCATGTAGATCTACGTCATCTCGGCGAGCAGCCAATAGGGGGACGCCCGGCGGGCGCGTTCACCGCCAGGCACCCGCGATCGCTCGTTACAGAGCGAGAACCGGGAGCTGTGTGTGTAAACACACAGCTCCCGGTCCTGTCAGGGGGAGAATGCCCAAATGTCTGTTCATACAATGTATGAACAGCGATCAATCATTTCCCTCAGTCAGTCCACCCCCCTTCAGTTAGAACACACCCAGGGAACATACTTAACCCCTTCCTCGCCCTTAGTGTTAACCCCTTCCATGCCAGTGGCATTTTTATAGTAATCAATGCATTTTTATAGAACTGGTGGCTATAAAAATGACAATGGTCCCAAAAATGTGTCAAAAGTGTCCGAAGTGTCCGCCATAAGGTTGCAGTACTGATAAAAATAGCTGAACACTGCCATTACTAGTAAAAAAATATATATTAATAAAAATGCCATAAAACTACCCCCTATTTTGTAAACGCTATAACTTTTGCGCAAACGAATCAATAAACACTTATTGCAATATTTTTTTTTCCAAAAATATGTAGGAGAATCCTTATCAGCCTAAACTGAGGAAAAAATATTGTTTTTTTATATATTTTTGGGGGATATTTATTATAGCAAAAAGTAAAAAATATAATTTTTTTTTCAAAATTTTCGCTCTATTTTTGTTTATCGCAAAAAGTGGCCTGGTCTTTGACCAGCAATATGGTCCGGGGCTTAGGTGGTTAAAATACATTTCAGGAGGGAATTTTCTTAATGTTTAATTATTTGCTATGGCAGAATATTAAAATCTTACTTACGGGGGGGCGTGGCCGGCAGCCGATGAGGACGGTCGGGTAAGGAGAGAGCTCCGCTCCGTGAACCCGGCATTAGCTACCACGAGCGACAAATACAGCCCCTGAGACCTCTGTAAACCTGCCAGTGATCTCCAGCTTGGCTCCAACGGACATGGGGAAGAGGAAAGGTGAGCAGAAGCCGCGAAAGCTCACGGACTTCTACCCGCCGACGAGCACGCCTGGGCCCCAAGATGGCGCCGGAGCCTCGGACTTGCGGCGGGGATCGCCGCCGGGGGGAGGACGCGGCAGTGCGATCCCTAACCAGACAGCGTCTGCGTCCCTGGCCAGTAGCAGAGGATCTACTCCGAATCCCTCTCCTATCTCAAGCCCACAAAAGTCGTCGCAGAAACGATCAGCCAGTCATACTTATGCAGGTGAGATGGAGGGGCAGGAAGACTCTCAGAACAGCACGAGAGACTTTATGGATCAAATTAATGAATTCCCCACATCAGGGCTGCCTCTGAGCGATACAATAATGAAAGATATGTTGGTAACTCTCAGGGGATCCCTGCATAGAGATATGATGCATTGTATCTCTCAAATAAGATCTGACGTTACATCTATAGGAGACAGAGTCAGTCATGTGGAAGATAAGATGGGTGATTTTGCTGTGGCACACAACGAATTGGTGGATGCACATAATGATACTGAGGGGGATATTCAGGCCATGAGAGAAAAGATTGCTGATTTGGAGGACAGATCTCGGAGGAACAACGTTAAATTGCGGGGGGTGGAGGAATCTGTGACCCCGGATCAGTTGCGGAGCTATGTGCAGCGTTTTATTGCCGCCATTCTTCCAGATGTTCCCGAGAGAGAAGTCATTGTTGACAGGGCCCACCGTCTTCCTAAACCAAAATTCCTACCTGATTCTGTTCCAAGAGATGTGATTGCGCGTGTTCATTTCTTTCATGTCAAAGATGAAGTTATGCGTTTCTCCAGGAAAAATCACCCATTACCAGCCCCATACTCGGATATCTTGGTGTATGCGGACCTGTCTCAACATACCATGCTGGCTCGCAAAAAGCTGTCCTCCATCACTAAGTTGCTGCAAAACCATAAAATCCCTTACTCCTGGGGATTTCCCACTAAACTTCTAATAGTCAAAGACAATCGCACTCATGTTATTAGAAGTATGGAAGAGGGCCTTGCCCTGGCGAAAAAATGGGATTTGCTTCCGGAGGACACTCACGTCCCGTCACCTAAATCTGCTCCTGCGAGACTGTCCCCTGAATGGGGCTCAACCTGATTTATTCCCTTGATGTCCTATTGCGGGCTGTTCCTAACTTTTTGATCTCGGGCTGTAGTATCAGTTTTTTTTTTGGTTCACTGGGAGCTTGTTACCCCCCTGGTATAACAATGCGGAAGTTGTTCGCACTTTATAACTGTTATTTTTGTTGTGTTTCTACTTATTTGTTTTTTTTTTTTTTTTGTCTCTGCTTTTTCATTTTCTATTTTTGCATGTCACCTTACCTGAGGATCATTCGACAGACCTATACCTGCCATCCGATGGAAGATCCACACCATATGCTGCCTTCAATTTAAAAGGGACCTGCTCATTTATCTCATCTCAGTTGCCGCCTTCCGCAGGTAAAACACCATTGTTACCTGGGTGTACTGTCATAATTCATTTAAAATTAGCGAACTTTCTTGCTCTAGAATGATGACTCTATCAGTTGTTTCCATGAACGTTCATGGCTTGAATAGTCCATATAAAAGATCAGCAATGTGGAGAGAAATCGAGAAGCTGCAAGGGGAAGTTCTATGTGTGCAAGAGACTCATTTTATGGCCACTAAGCTCCCTAAATGCTCGCATAGAGCTTTTCCCCATATTTTCAATGCCCCGGCGCCAGTTAAGAAACGGGGTGTGCTTATTGCTATTAAGCAATCAGTTGCTTTCCAATTACATGAGGCCATTGTTGACTCTAATGGCAGATTCATAATCCTGGTTTGTGATTTAAACGGCCTCACGTATACTCTGGTGAATGTCTATTCCCCTAACAGAAGACAATGTTCTTTTCTAAGATCCCTGCTGAAAAAGGTGGACAAAGTCAGGAAAGGGTCCCTTCTCCTCTGCGGAGATTTTAATAGTGTGATCGATAAACGAATGGACTGCTCGGGAGTTAACCCTTCTAACAGGCTGGAACTTCGATCGTTGCTACTGGAAAAGGAACTTTATGACCCATGGAGATGTTTACACTCATCGGAGAAAGACTTTACCTACTACTCCTCCCCTCACCGGGTTTACTCAAGAATTGATCTTTTTCTTTCTGATTTTAATTTGCTACAAAGAACAGTTTCGGCCAAGATCCATTCGATTACATGGTCAGACCACGCTCCAATCTCCATTCAGCTGAAGGAGAGTGGCTTTGTTGCACCATCTTACCTGTGGAGAAATAATCTTGGGATCTTGGCTGACCCGGTCTCTTCCTCGAATATAAATAAACAGCTTTCTGAATTTTTTGAATTGAATGACACCGGAGAGGTCAACATAAATACATTGTGGTGCTCTCATAAGGCTTTCTGCAGAGGATTACTTATCCAGGCTGCAGCTAGAAACAAGAGGCAAAGGGGAGAACTGTTGAACAAGCAGCTCTCCGAGCTTGCAAAACTGGAAAATGTCCATAAACAAAACCCTTCCCATGTAGCAGAAAAAAATCTGTTCGAGTGTAGGCAGAAAGTTCGTTTACTCCTTCTTTCTAACCATCAAAACTTACTTAGGCGCACCAAAGCTAAATTCTATGCCTACGGCAATAAAGCCGGTAAGTTATTGGCCAACTATTTATCCAGGAGGCAAAGACGATCCAACCTCCCAACTCTTAAGGACCCACATACGAATATTGTAGAACACCATCCAGTTAACATAGCTAATGCCTTCATGAAATATTATAAGGATCTATATAATTTAGCAGATGATAGTTCCACGCCTCAACCTACTCCGCACTCTATATCTGCCTTTTTAGAGTCAGTCTCCCTCCCATCACTAGCGGCAGAGGACCTAAATATACTTAACTCCCCTATCCTTGTTAAGGAAATCTCTGACACTATTCAGGCATTACCCAATAACAAATCCCCCGGGGCTGATGGCTTTTCATCAGAATACTATAAAACTTTTTCACAAACTTTGGTCCCTTATTTGAGTATCTTGTTCAACAGTGCTGCCTCTTCAGCTTCATTCCCTGAGGAAATGTTACAGGCTACGATTATTACCTTACCAAAGCCAGGCAAGAAACCGGACTCCCCTCAAAACTTCAGACCCATTTCTTTGTTAAACACGGATCTAAAAATATACGCAAAAATTTTAGCAAATAGACTGGCCAAGATTACCCCTAGCTTGGTAAAGGCAGACCAAGTTGGTTTTGTACAGGGCAGGCAGGCCCCCGATGGAACTCGGAGACTGCTTGACCTTCTCCATATAGTTGAAACCAGGAAGCTTCCCACAGCGATACTAACGCTCAACGCGGAGAAAGCTTTTGATAGGGTCCATTGGGGATATCTCAAAGCGACTCTACAAAAGTTTGGCCTTCATGGAATGATTCTCTCGGCGGTATTAGCACTATATTCCTCCCCGTCGGCTAGGGTGTTTACGTCCAACGCTCTCTCCGACAAATTTCTCATTACTAATGGCACCCGTCAGGGGTGTCCTTTGTCACCCATAATTTTTACTTTGCTGATGGAGCCCCTGGCGGAGGCCATTAGAGCAGATAATTCCGTTTCGGGTATTGAGGTTGCCCACCATTCCCACAAGATCGGATTATTTGCCGATGATGTGGTTTTAACCCTATCTAATCCGGTTTCTTCCCTGGCTAGAGTTAGCGCAATACTACAGAAGTATAGTGAAGTCTCATATTATAAGCTTAATATTACAAAATCCTGTCTACTGCCTGTCAATATTGCCAAGAATCAACTTTCCTTACTAAAGGATAGATACCCTTTTCAATGGTTAACCAAATCTATACCGTATTTGGGTATAAAATTGTCTTCACCGTCTTCTTCTATGTATTCTGTTAATTTCTCAACTCTGATTGATATAGTGAAGACGGACTTACAGCATATTGCATTGTATGAACTCTCATGGCTGGGAAGGGTGGCGGCCTTGAAAATGATTCTCCTACCTAAGCTGATTTACTATTTTAGGACAATCCCCATCTCAATACCAGGGTCTTTTTTTCATTCAGTTGACAAGTTGTTCAGGCGATTCATCTGGAGAGGCAAGCTACCCAGGGTTACCTTCTCCACGATGCAAAAACATAGGGCTACTGGGGGTGTCGGACTTCCAAACATTCGTTCATATTACTGGGCGGCTATTTTAGACCAATCTAAGGCTTGGTTCGACCCGAAGTCTGATAAGCTCTGGGTCCAAATCGAAAAATCAATTATACGAAATAGAGATCTTCCCTCTTTATTATTAGCCAAGTTAACCAATGTGTCTTTCACCTCCCCCTCTATGCCTTCTATTGTGGCCACCCTTTCAGCCTGGGAGGGCCTACATAGGGCATCGGACTCTACATCCAAATTACGCCAAGAACTTTCGAATATCAAAATTTATGAGTTTCTAATCCCTCACCTGAATATAAAGTCGTGGCTGGAGGAGGGTATACAATCTTGGGGGGACCTGATCCTCAAAGACCCACCCTCCCATGCGTATGCCAAGGCTCAGATTCAACATTTCCGTTCCAAACACCCTAACTGTTCATATGAACTTCATGACAGAGCATGGAGATATCTAATGTCCAACTTCGATAAGCCTAAGGGCTTGTCGTGGTTCTACGCCCTTATTCAACAATCTGACAATTTCACCAAATCCTCTAATATGCTCAATTGGGAACAAGATCTAGGGTCTACCTTTTCCTTGTTAGAATGGAAAGCTGCCATAGAATCTAGCTTTAGATACTCGCACTGCACTAATCATTGGGATCTCTCGCTAAAAATCCTTCATAGATCTTATCTCACTCCGGTGAGACTGTCTGTAATTTATCATACAGACTCCAACTTATGCTGGAGACAATGTGGATGTAGAGGTAATTTGTACCACATACTATGGGACTGCACTGGAGTTCGCGGTTTCTGGTATGGGGTGTTCAAATTATTATCGTCGGTTACGGGAGTCTTTGTGATACCTACCCCTCAACTAGCTATCCTCTCATTGACCATTAATAAGTTTCACGTTCAATTTAGATGCATTGTGTCTCATATATTAATAGCCGCTAGGTTGACAATCACCTCTAAATGGAAGTCCATCCTAGTTCCAGATGTTTCCGAAGTGATTCATAGGGTTAATACTCAATACTCGTATGAAAGACACTTCGCAATTCAGTCCCGAACGTTATCTTTCTTTAACAGTACATGGAATCCATGGACGTCAGGACTTGTCACCTTGGGTTGCTCCTTACCATGAGTTGCCTGTATTCTGCTATGTCAACTCCCCCTGATTCTTCGGGTTTGCAATTCTGCCCTTTACTCACCCTCTATGTTTTATCCTCAGGTGTGGTTTATTTATTTATTCATTTTATTTTTATTTTTAATTTGTTTGATTTGATTTGATGTCTTCTAATTCTATTTTTGTCTTATTTTTTGGTTATTTCTCTTTGCTTCCTTTAAATGGCTTGAAGTAGTTTAAACATGAAGTCTGATAAAAGGTTACTAAATTGGTCATTCCTTGATTGGATATGCAATGGTTCAGGACCGTATGCCTGCTCGCGTCCAATTATGGGACCGACGCATCCACGTTTAGCAGTAGGATGCTAGGCCCCTGCTTATAGCCTAAGTATGCAGGTATGTCGCATATAAATTTGTTCCTTCCTTTGTGTATTGTCAGAACTTTTGTACTGTTGGTACTTTGTATGTTGACAACGTGTTGTTACTTGTACCTCGTGCCTGTTAAAACTAATAAAAATATTTGAAAAGAAAATCTTACTTACAGCTGATAATGTAATGAATAACTGCAAAAAAACACATCACAAAGCTCGGAGAGCATGTAAAGATTTTAGGCAAGTAAAAGGCACAAAAAAAAGGTAACCAGCATAGCAAATTTAAAATATTTATATGAAGCTATGATATGTTATTGGAAACACATAACAAATATAAAGTAGGTGATATTTTCAAAAGTTAAAATACACTTAAACATATTAAATTGACACAAAAGGAGAGCTTAACACCATCATTTGACTTTGCAATGTTTGTGATAATTGGAGAATTCTAGTAGCTTGCCAGCAACCATGTAACATATAAATATCAGTTATGAGCAGAGCTGTATTTTTTTTCCTCTACTCCATTGAGTATGCTGTGCCTAGATATGTTAACTGTATACTGAATTAATTACAAATATCAGTCAATATGAATTACACACACCCAATAGATATTACAAATGTGTCCGCTCCTGATGACGACAGATGTCGAAACGTGTAGGGTAGAGCCAGTGATTGACATTATCCCACACAAGCATGTCCTGCTCGCAGCCTGAGTTCACAGCTGGAGCCTGGATGCTGCCTAATTAGATGAGCGTGTTTTATCACAGTGTCGCAACAGAATTTAAGTGTATTTTCACAGTTTTTTTTATTAAATCGTTTATGGTTTTATGCGATGTGGCACCCTTCCTCTTCCTTTATGATGAATGCCATGGAACACCGCTGTGACTGATCTGATCTGATGGAAAGTGGAATCCCACATTGACTATTTAAATTCAGGATGGGAACGATTTGATCAGATTTGGATTGAACTGTGTATGCTACCACAAGTTTTTTTTAACTTTTGTTTGGGTGAGTACCGGGTTTTTCTGCAAGTGTGGAGGACACTGGGTGCATAACTTTTTATTCCCTTCCTTTACTAAATGTGTGTTGCAAATTAACCAAGTACGGCACCTACTCTAAGACCCCTTTCTCACTGCAGCATTTTATGGCACTTTTAGGCTAAAAATAGCACCTGAAAAATGCCACGCATGCAGCCCCAGTGTAAGAGCCCGAGTGCTTTCACACGTTAGAAAAAGTCCTGCAAGCAGCATCTTTTGAACAGTAGAGGAGTGCTCCTCCACCACCCCTGCCCTTGAAATCAATAGCCACCGCTGCTGGACTGCCTGCAAAGACCTTCGGCAGCAGCGTTTTGCGGGTGTTTTTAACCCTTCATCCAGCCGCTAGCAGGGGTTAAAATTAGCCTCACTTTACCGCTAACACCCCCCCACCCTTTTCCGGTACCCGTTTTCATCAACTAGTGTGCTAGCTGAATTCTACATTGTAAAGAAAGACAGCACTCATAGGCAAGCTCAGGGGGTGTGTCGGGGGTGTCTGGGAACGCCCTAATCACTACATGCGGTTCAGATTCCCCTGCTGCCCAGGCTTCCCCCCCATGTTGCCCCCTCCACCCTACAGTGCTGCTGGCTTCCCTGCTCTCCTCTCCCCCTGGCTGCTGCGGGGGATATTTCAGGATGGAGAGCGGGGGAAGGGGCTAATAAATATTCTATTTACCAGCCCCTTCCTTTTCTAAATAAACACAGTGAACGCAGTCATTCATTCATAAACTGTGTTTACTATACTTCAGTTTGTGAATAAACACGAAGCTGCTCAGCACAGAGCACTTCCCATTTATTCACTATCCCGTGCAGCTGAGGCTGCAGAGAAAGGCATGTGTGGGTGAGCTTTGCAATAGGTTGCGCACACCCTATGACACCACTTATATTTTATATTTGCCGTACTATATGAATAAGTATTGGCCCAATCATCCCAGCTCCATTAGTACCTATGATACCAGTGTCTATAGTTTCATCACTCAATGACACCTTTTCATCACTCAATGACAAAATTAAGGTGCAGTCAGATGTGAAATCTGTGTGTCAGAAACTGAGATGCTTACCCTTAAAGGAGTTTCAAACCCTTGCATTAAGGTGAAAAAACTCCTTGCAGTGTCCAGCGCCTCAGCCCCCCCATTTTACTTTCCTGAGTCCAAAATTTCCGTGGTTCAATCCCGCGTCACTCTCTCCATGGCTTCATGGCTCTGCATTGGATAGATTTATAGCAATGCAGCCATTGACTGGGGCCGAGTCATACACTTGGCGGCTATGGCAAGCTTCCCAGAGGGGGGTCCCATGGAGGCGAGAGCCTCCATGGGACTCCAGAAGAGGACGATCGGGGCTACTCTGTGCAAAACGAACTGCACAGTGGGGGTAAATATGAAATGTTTGTTGTTTACATTTTTTTGTTAACCTTTATGCCTCATACACAAGCCGGACTTTCTGAGAAAAAAGTCCAACAGGCTTTTTTACTCTGAAAGTCCGACCGTCTGTAGCCTCTATCAGACCTTAGATAGAGATTCTGTTCTCTTTTTGTTCGTCGGACTTCTAACCGGCTCACCGCAGACTTTTGCACGGTCAAAAGTCTGACCGTGTGTATGAGGCATATGTATCAGTTTAATTATAAGTAAAGCTGCTTCCCAAGAACCTAACAAACTAACAAGATGTGGCTGAAAATGGACTGAATGGGTTTCTCCTATTGGGATGACAATGAAGAAACAGATGGGATTGATAGTATGTTGACCTTTGTTAACCAAATAAAGCTGTTGTTATTGATAGTCATCCCTTGCCAAATATTAAGGAAGTATTCCTAGAACTCAGAGAAGCTATTTTTTTAACTCTAGACCTTTAGAGTGCATATATATTGCTGAAAGGAAAGTAGGGTCCTTACTGTATTTATTACCCATGAGGGCCTGTTCAGTTTCAAGTGTGTACCTTATGGATTAGCTTTAGCACTCAGTTATTTACAAAGGCTAATGTTTTCAAACCTTATTAAGGTACCCTGTGTACAATGCTATCTGCACGACATATTTACAGATAATCTTATGAAACCTCTGTGGATTGTTGCTAAGAAATGCAGAATACATGTACCTATGTAGAAACATTTTGGTTTTATTTTTAGACTGGGCTTTGGTCCTAACACTAAAAAAATGATAACATTGTGAACCTGTTTTCAAACTGTCAAAATGATTTCCAATTTGTCTTTCTGCTTGAAGCACACAGCTTTGCCTCCTGAGTTGCAGAAAGTTAGACATAGTCAAGTCCTATCTTATTTGATACCCCCATCCTAAAACAAACACTAGCCATAAAACAATGTTTTACTTAATGAGAATAATAGACTTCTTACTTGAACATGACCTTGCAACCTAAAAATCTTGTGACTGATCAGAGCTGTAAAGTTATATAACATGTAAATCAAATGTGATAAACCTGACAAAAAAAAAGTATATTTTTGTGTCACTGTCTTAGCACTGTGCAATTTAGATTCCTCAAGTAATTAAATGATTTGCATATTAGGGACAGGAGAGGAGATGCATATTTCTGTAATGATTCAGACAGTGCAAAATCAGCAGGCCACATTCATTTGTTCTACTGTTTAACATCATCACTGCAAGAACGTCTTTGTTTATTGTGGCTTTAAGGCAGTAATCATTTTACATAATACGTGGCTGTTTTTCACTCAATTACTTCCATGCTTTAGGCTGATGAGCATAATAATTTTGTTACAATTACTTGCACCTCTACAGTAACTTCTTGGAGCTTCTGGTTGCTCTATGTTCCTGAACAGCGATTTATGGCCTTTTATTGTCATTGCACAATTATTTTAAACGTGAGATCTTGACAAATGTTTGTTCCTTAACAATGCGAACAAGAGCTTGAGACCTAAAAGAGTTTACTTTTTAGTTACTCAGATACTTAAAATGTATGTCCAAGCATTATCCAAATGTACCCCTAGAGCTCTCTCTCCCCTTCTTGAGCATGCCCCAGCAACACTTTGGTCTTATACCTTGTTCTATTGGCGAGAAATGTATGGATGTGGATACACTACCAGAGCTACATAACCAATAGCTTTTTCCCACATAGATTGTGAAATCAAAGCAGCATTATTTTGCTGGTGAAGGAATCTGTGTATGCATGTAGAGGAGAACAGAGAGGAGTTGGGGAAAAGCAGAATTCTATAGACTATCCAGCAGGGCTAAAACCTTGCTTGGAATTTCAGTGCAGAAAAAGCACAGTTTTGCCAGGCCAGCTATAATTTGTGCTTACTTTCAATACATTTTTCCCTTGGATGGCTACCTTCTAGGTAAAGCCAGCAAAAATAACTGAAGAATGAAGGGAGATGTACTTGTAGCAGATATAAGTGTGGTTTCTTATGTGACAGGTGGTTATTTGATGGTGTTTGTCTCACCATTCTGCCTCATATGCTAAATTTTTGTTTTAATTGGTTTGAAAAAAATCTTGTACCTGTGTTGGAAACAAAAGGCTGGATCGTGTATAACAAGGCATATGTTGTATTTATGTCCTGTAAGTCTCATACATTTTTATACAAGTTCCAAATGGAAGAAGGCCTATTAAAAGTGACATGGGAGAGTATTTAAAAAACTTTAAATGAGATTTAGAAGAACTAAAAATTATTTATCAAGAACAAAACAACCCTATTAATAATGGCTCTGTATGTAAGTCATTGGGCGGTTGAGATCTGTTAATAATAAAATAAAACATTTTCAGAATAGAACCATGGTTCTCTTATTCTAGCATCAGTCCTAAAACTGCTTAAAGGCTCTGCAACAGTAAATTACTATTTTACAGTAGCCTAGGCAGGCCATAGTCAGTGCACATTTCTTTCAGTGATTTTTGCTTGCAATAATAGCAAGCAGACTGGTTGTACCCAAGTTGGTCGATTGATCAACTTGGTACATTCAGCCTGTCCATACACCATTCATATTGTGGCAAGTTCCTGATGAATTTAAACCGTTTATGGCCAGTCTTAGATGAAAACATCAGAAACTGCCCTAGGGATAGAGTTTTAGACTTTTTAAAAATCCAGTTAGGGGCAATTGGTGGGGTGTCCAACATGATGTTGATTACCTGCCTGACCGAAAAATAAATCCATAAATATGATTTAATATTAAGATTAAAGGTGGTAGATGTCACAATTTTATTGCCACTTGACAATAAACACCAAATGCTTATGTCTTCTTAAAAGCTTATGTCTACTTAACAGCAAAACACTTAATACAGCCTTGATAATTGTATGTTTGAACTGTATATTCTCCATTAATGCACTGATAGGAGGTAAATGTGTATTTTACATGTTCAATTTCCATGTAAGCATGTAAATGAACAAGGCTATGACCTTAAGTAAAACATTTCATAAGTGTATAAAATCACTTGAACTTCATCCTTGTCAGTACTATGCAATTAGTATGCCAGACTTATTGTAAGGTGGCTGGAAGCCAAACACATTGCCTCCCAGATGGTGATGCCTTCTGACTAGAATGATTCTAGTCAAGAGGGCATAAAATACACCTAATCAATATCAGGTCAAAATGAACAAATGTATTGTTCTCTGTAAATTGCCACAAAGTATATATATATATATATATATATATATATGGGGGAAAAAACATGATCAACCTAAACCTAATAGCAAATTGCTCTAGTCTTTCAGAAAAGTCAACCTGATCTGTTAGACTTTCCCACTCTATAAAGGGTTATTCTGGCATCCAGCTGTACAAGAGACAAGAGTTCCTATATAAAGTTGATTGGGTACCATGGCACAAAAAGCAGCTGACTGTGGTACTTTTGTCACTGCTCGGTTGTTGAGTACAAATGAGATGGCTCCTGGGGTATAACTGCAGAATAAGAAACTGCAGGGAAGTAGAATCTGTTACACAATTTAAGAAACAAATTCATTTTACAAGCTGGAACAGACAGATAGATTGCAATGTTTTGCTTGGTAAACGTAAAAAGCTGGAGTTTAATTGGTATGTGATTTAGACATGCATTTGACAAGGCTGAAACTTGAAAGAAATATTGTGTGTAGTAAAGACTGAGGTATAAACATATAGTTCTGTGAGAATGAAAATAAAATGGGTGTGTATTTATTAAATCGGAAGTTTAATCTGCATATATGTTGTCTTCCCAAATTGCTCCTTTTCTTCATATAAACACACCAATGACCATTTTAAATACACTCTTTTCTTTTCATTACATACCTTATTATTATTTTAACGTTTCTATTGTTTTCTGTGCATTACAGAGTGATCACGGCTAATAGGAGGGGCTGGCAGGATGCTGTACATAGCTTCCTAAAAACATCACAACACCTTGTATCAGTACTCCCTGCTACATGCAATGGGTTGGCTATTGGGAATAGTTATGCAAACATTTGCATGCAGACCACCCTATTCTTAAAAGAACTGAAATCCAATGACTTGAAGAGGTGGGCTTGGGGAGGAAAGAGCTAGATAATACTGGACACCCTTCAGCTCGGAAATACTTGCTGAAGCATTTAATGCAAACTGTAATGCCTCGTACACATGATCAGTTTTCCTGTCGGGAAAACTGCCATGACAGCTTTTGGCCAGGAGAACTGGTCGTGTGTATTCTCCATGGCAGTTTTCCCAACAGGAAAACCGTCAGGAATCCCGGCGGGAAAAATGAGAACAGGTTCTCTTTTTTCTTGCCGCAATTCCCGGCGGTCTTTTCCCTGGCAGTTTGCCTATGGGAAACACTGTGGTAGAGCATAGACATGGCCGGGTTCCCTGGCCAAAACTCTCATGGCAGCTTTCCTGCCAGGAAAAGTGGCCGTGTGTAGGGGGAAAAAGCTGCCAAGCCAGTCCTCTGCTTTACCCACGGTAAAAAGTCTCCCGGGAAACCCGATTGTGTGTACAAGGCATCAGATGCAAACATTGTTCTTGTCACCGGTAATCAGAAGGGATGTGCTGGAGCTGGATAAAGTCCAAAGAAGGGCAACATACCTTATTTATTGGTGTAAAACAGGCACAGGCGTATAACACCCACCCTAACTTTAAGAGGGAAGTTTACCCTATATTCTCAGGGTAAACAAATGAGTGTTATACGCCAATAAATAAAGTAATTAATACAGAGATTGTAGGGCCTCAATTATGAGGAACGACTACGAGCACTACATTTATTCTCGCTGGAGAAGAGATGCTTGAGAGGGGATATGATGGCGATTTACAAATACCTCAATGGTGATCCCAGCATAGGAGAAAAGCTATTCAGTTTCAGGGAGTGAAAGAGGACATGGGGCCACACAATGAGATTGAAGGAGTAACGGTTTAACCTAAAGCTGAGCGGGGTTTTTTTCACTGTCAAACCGCGTACACACGGCCGAGGAACTCGTCGGAAAAGACACATCGTTTTTCTCGACGAGTTCCTTGTTAGGCTTGTCGAGAAACTTGGCAAGCTGTCTTTGCGTACACACTGTCAAGACCAAATCTACTCGTTCTCAAACTAGGTGGCTTCAACACATTCAACGGCAGGGGCTGCTTTTGCTAATCTCATGTTACTGCGTGTTAGGAAAAAGTTTGGTAAGAGACATTTGCACTTTTCATTCTGTTAAGCCCCATACACAATATCAGTTTTCCTGGCGGTTTTCTCATCTCAACCATGTAGTGCAAGGGCCTGCCTGATTGCTTACAAATTTAAACTCTTGAGGTTTGACCTCATATTAGATGGTTTTGGTAAACCTGAAGAGAAAACCGTCAGAAAAACTGATAGTGTGTATGGGGCTTTACAGCATGACAAATGTTCTATTTCCAATACAAATACTACTTTTACCGAAGGTGCGCAGCATACACACCAACGTGTTTCTCGTTGGAAAACCAGCCCGACGAGGAACACGACAACTTCCGTCGAGAAAAAAGAGAACTTGCTCTCTTTTTTCCTCGTCAAGTTCCTCAACAGTTTCCTCAATGAAAAACGTACACGCGACGGTTTTCCTCAGCAAAAAAGCTATCCCACCAAGTTTCTTGATGGATTCTGCCGAGGAAAACGGTCGTGTGTATGCGGCCTAGGGCGATAAGGATATAGAACTCTTCCACAATCTGTGGAGTCAGCGGGGAGTATTGATATTTTTAAAAGACACTTGGATGTGCATCTTAGTGAACACAATATACAGGGAAATGATTATTGACACTGACTCACACGTACACCAACACAGGTTGAACTGGATGGACTATTGTCTTTATTCAACCTTATCTTCTATGTAACTATGTAATGTGTAGTGAAAGCAGAATAAGCAGTGTCAGTACAGGACAGGAGTCTGTGGAACTGCACAAGACTATGTAAGGCTAGGGATGAGTATAACTAAAGGCAAAACTGTTTTTATTTTAACAATTTTATTGTTTTACAGACATTAGCAAGATTTGCCCACTCTGTTTGTCCTGTCTACCATTATCATTGTCATTATCATTGAAAGTGACAGTAAAAGAAAATCCCACATGTTGTGTTTTTGAGTTTTGTCCCCACAAAAGTTATAGAGGGGAAATCTACAATGGGGACACACATGTCCTTTTATTTCCTGTTTTTGCTATAGGACATAAGGTAAAGGTATGTCTCCACAATGAAACACAGATTGCAAAAAATGAAAATGAAAAACAAAAAGTTTTGCCCATAGTTCTACTTTATAGTTCTACTTTAAACTTGCTAATTTGTATTTTCTAGAAATACTATAAATAATACTTATGAATATCCAAGGAATCAGATAGTAGTTCAGAAAAGTTGAGATCTATTAAATGCTGATAACGGTATAAGATAATACATGTAATACATTTGTAAAATGTACCAAAGTAGAACCAAGCTGAGAACTGCACAGAGTTTATTAACCTCTATACTTTTATTAAGGATCCTAATGATGGTTACAATAATAGGCTCTCTGATAGACATAAAATAGCCATTTCTACTAAAAAGATTAGAGAAGAAGAAGAGTATGTAACTTAGATTTACTTTTGTGCATCCAATCATTTAATCTACTGCTTAACTGTCAAATCCCCAGAATATTTATGTGAACTGTGGCTTTAGATTTTCCCATAATAATTTTGTACTAGCACAATTTATTGCAAAGTTGAGAATGTAGACACATGCTGCGGTAACTGGAAGACTTTGCAGCTGGGACTTTGGACTACGAGATCAGATAAAGAATATGAAAGTAAATATAATTTACACATCATACTCATTCCTCCAGTTCTTTATATTTTAGCTTGATAGATTAGTCTAGCCATAGACAGTCTGAGTATTGCATGCCACATGTCTAACACAAGAATAGCTTAAATTAACCAGGGTATATGTAACCTCCTAAAAAGTGATAACAAGTAGAGATGGCCCGTCGGTCATTTTGCGGCAAACTTTGCTTTTTCGTGGTCCGCCAAACAAGCGGACATCTGGAGATATTCGAGGCGGTCCGCCATTTTACATTGAGAAGAACTTTGACCCATGACACATCCATCAGGTGGTGCAGGACATCCAATTGAGACATTTCAGCACATGGACATACCCCCTACCTTATAAATAGACCTGAGCTGGCAGCCATCTTACATTCTGCTTTTTGTCAGTGTAGGGAGAGGTTGCTGTTTGGAGCAGGGACAGGCTGTATTGAATCAAATAGTTATCTAAAAGGTCCACAAAAGTCCTTTTAAGGACTGGTATAGGTGTACTACTTGCTGTGCAGTATATAGGTGTAATACATTCATATACTTTTTGTCAGTGTAGAAACAGGTTGCTGTTTGAAACAGGGACAGGCTGTATTGAATCAAATAGCTATCTAAAAGGTCCACAAAAGTCCTTTAAATTACTGGTATAGGTGTACTACTTGCTGTGAACGCATGTGGCCGTGGGCTAATTTTTGGGGCCTGTAATGGCCGACACTTACTTCTGTATACGATGAATGCCTAATGTACCACCAGCCATGGAATACAAAGTTGTTTGCTGTCAGGTGAACGCCTGTGGCTGTGGGTTAATTTTTGGGGCATGTAATGGCTGACACTTACTTCTGTATCCAGTGAATGACTATTGTACCACCAGCCACAGAATACAAAGTTGTTTGCTGTCAGGTGCAACGCCTGTGACTGTGGGCTAATTTTTGGGGCCTGTAATGGCCGACACTTACTTCTGTATACGGTGAATGCCTAATGTACCACCAGCCACGGAATACAAAGTTGTTTGCTGTCAGGTGAACGCCTGTGGCTGTGGGATAATTTTTGGGGCCTGTAATGGCCGACACTTACTTCTGTATTCGGTGAATGCCTATTGTACCACCAGCCACAGAATACAAAGTTGTTTGCTGTCAGGTAAAAGCCTGTGGCCGTGGGCTAATTTTTGGGGCATGTAATGGCTGACACTTACTTCTGTATCCAGTGAATGACTATTTTACCACCAGCCACAGAATACAAAGTTGTTTGCTGTCAGGTGCAACGCCTGTGGCTGTGGGCTAATTTTTGGGGCCTGTAATGGCCAACACTTACTTCTGTATACGGTGAATGCCTAATGTATCACCAGCCACGAAATACAAAATTGTTTGCTGTCAGGTGAATGCCTGTGGGCTAATTTTTGGGGCCTGTACTGGCCTGCACTTACTTCTGTATCCAGTGAATAGCTTAATGTACCTCCAGCGATAGAACACAAAGTTGTTTGCGGTCAGGTGAACGCCTGTCGGCTAATTTTTGGGGCCTGTAATGGCCGGCACTTACTTATGTGTCCAGTTTTTCACTACTGGTAGGTCAGTGTCCACGTTGTAGGACTATTTGTGCACAGATAGTATTTTGTGGCTGCAAATATGACCTGCAGGTTTTTAATATTCGCCTGCTAATTAAAGTCAATGGGGCCCACCGCAAACTTGTGGTTCGCAGACATTTGCGAAAGTTCCCGGTTAGCGTTTGTGAACCGTCCCGTCAGATGTTCGACCATCACTAATAACAAGTTTCTCTGTTTGTCAAATTATTGAATAGAGAGTTTTCTTTCTACCCTTTTGGCATATGCCTTTAAGAGAAAAGTTCAAAATACCAATTATACTCTGTCACTGTTGGCCAAGTATTAATGAGGGTCTGCACAATCTATTCTCTATTCATGCTTCTAGACAAGGTATCGCATTATCTTTTGACAGCTTTAGTTTGAGATTGTCTTTAAATAAAGTAAAAAATATACAATATCAACTATTCTATAGAGTTGTCATACATGTCCACCACTATTGACACATATAAATACAAGTTTGAAAAAGATTTTATACTTTTCTCCACTTGAGCACTGACTGTTTGCATCAAACAATTTTTAAACAACAATAATATTATAAAACATACTTAAATATACTATTAAATTAACATCTACAATGATACTCTAAAAATAGGACAGACCCAGTGAAACCTATTGTGGATGCACAGGGTGCATCCAAGCTGTGAGGACTAGATGCAAGGAAAGGGGTTGGGATAAGGCTTTTAATAAGTCTTTCAATCTCAAACACATTGCTGTAGGAAATTGGTGGCCTATGCATACCTTACCTGTACACGTGAAGCCTTGTTTTTGCTTGGGGTAATATGAAGCTTCTCTTCACACAGATGGCAATATTCCTCAACGCCTTCACGCCTAAGGGTAAAACAAATCTTAATACCTAAGGCCAATTTTGCAACTTTGACATGTGTCAGTAAAACCATACATATCATCACAACTACTTTGCGTATCCAGGTGGATTATAGCTTGTTTTTTTTTTTAGGACAAATTGGGCTTTCATTTTGTGGTAAATGTTAACAGATATCTCCTTATTTATTTTATTATCGAAGGAAAACTTTCCAAAAATAATAATACATTTTTTTTTCAATTTAGCTGTATGCTTCTTAACACTGCCATAACCGACCACCACAAAATTACCTAAAATAGAATCTCCTGCTTCTGACGATTGCAATGATACCAAATATGTGTATGTTATTTGTTGTTTGTACCCGTAGTACAGCCCAAAATCAATAGTGCACATTTTTTTTTTACACTACCTAAAACACAATGACACTGACTGACACTGATACTACTTAAAAAAAAAAATACTGGCCCCTGAACTTTTACCCTAACATTGACCTTTGACCCTGATCTTCGACCCTGACATTGACCTAAACACTAACCCAATTTATTTTTACATTTACAAACTGTATTTATTTTTATTGTTTTTTTTCCCTCTCTCTGCAAGCACAGAGAAAGATACAATGTATCACAGGGGCGGTCTTTACAGTGACTGATGACTGTGATAACCAATCAGAGGCTACCACAGCTATCAGGTGACCTGGAATAAGACGTTCGGGGTCCCAATCATTAGAACAGGGCTTGGGCCTTTCGATGAGACCCTGGTCCCTGTGATGGGAGCACGCCGCACAAAGGGAGACACACACATTTGTGGCCCCTACGGAAAAAAATAATTGTTCAACCGGCCGCATGTTTGTTTGATATTCTGGCCTTGTTCTGAAAATGCAAGCTGCTTAGCTGTTTCTGGCTATAAAAGTCAAAGGGCACGATTCAGATACCTTTTGCGTATCTGTCCGGCGGCGTAGCGTATGGGGTTTACACTACGCCGCCGCAAATATTATGGGCAAGTGCCTTATTCAGAAAGCACTTGCTCTATACTATGCGGCAGCATAGTGAAAACTGCACAGCGTAAGGCCGCGCAATTCAAATGAATGGAGTGGGGGCATGATTCATGTAAATGAATCATGACCCCACGTCATCCACGTTTTCTTTGGACGTCCGTGGATGTTCCCAGTGCGCATGCGCGAAATCACGTCGATTTTTATCAATGTAAACGACGTGAACGTCGAGCCTCATTCCCGAACGAGTTACACAAACGACGTAGCCGACGGTAAATTCGATGCGGTCCCGACGTCCATACTTAACATTGGCTGCACCTGCTATAGCAGGGGTAACCTTACGCCGTCTAACGCTTACGTAAAGTCCACTCGTGAATCGCGGTATCTTTCTCATTTGCATAGGCAAATGAGAAATCAACGTAAATGCCACCTAGCGGCCAGCGTAATAATGCAACTAAGATACGACGGTGTAAGCGAATTACGCCACTCGTATCTTAGAAGAAAGCCGGCGTATCTTCTTTTCAGAATAGCAAAAAAAGATATGGCAGCTATTCTTAGTATTTACGCAGCGTATCTATAAATACGCCGCTGCTTTCTGAATATGGCCCAAAGACTCAGAACAAGTATGTAGCAACTAAAAATGTCTGAATTCTTTGTCTTTATTATTGTTCTTGGTCAGTGACCTAGAAAGCATCAGCATGATGGACAAGCATGTATTTTAAGAAACAGAAGTGAAAATGGCAGTTTACATATGTAAATATGTCATGGTGGGTTTACTCCAAAGTTGACATCATCAGTTATCCAGAGCAATGATGTGATCTGGCAGCCTACAATAACCCCTATACAAATGTACTTTGCTGCCACAGTATTTAACTTCGTTCTTCTTCTTGTGCCTTTGTTCTACTTTTACAGAATTTAGGATATTCACAGTTGTCAGTTTACTTACAATTGTATTAGATTAATAAAATGTGTTATAAACTACAAACACATTTGTAGTTATTGAATCATCCTATTTAATTTTATATACAGTATCATCTTATGTGCACTAGACAGACACTGTGACACCCACTGTTGCCATTAAAACCTCCAGTATTGCCAGGCAGCTAAATGGAAAAATTATGTACTATACACTTGCAAAGTGATGGAATATGAGGTAATTGCATTACAACAGTTGACTTGATACATGGTCCCTAAAGCATTCAATACACACAGTCAAAACCCCAAGTCATTCTTGCATAAATAAAATAGCTAATAGTCTGACAACCCACATTACTTACTATCAACTGTTATTGATGACCCATCATTGGACATTTTTTTCTGAATTCTCCTTCTCGTTAGGGTGTTGAGATTAATATACCTCTAGCTGCCTCACCAATGATAGATCATTTGTTTTTTACTCGTTGATAGCCTTTAGCAAAATAAAATAAAGTCAAGAGGGCTGTCAATATTTTTAGGAATGAGTAATGCATCTTCCCTAAACATCTTCACATTGCATCTATGCAGAACACCTATGTCCCCTATATTCTGTAATTTTGGAAGCATATATTTATCATATCACAGCATTAGTTTTAACTATGGTGGTTTAAAGTTAAAGTGGTTACAATGTCACATCTGTTAATTACTTTGATCCTCTATGTTTTAGGTCCATGTTTATGTGTTCCTGTCATGGAAATGGCCGTGAAAGTACTGGCAATCTTGCCAGTAGAAGAAATGGCTGAAGACGGTGTCAGGGAAATGGCTGTGAAAGTACTGACAATCTTGCCAGTAGAAAAAATGGCCAACCAGAGGCACATCATGTGACAGGTGGATCTTCTGCTGGTCTATAAAAGGTTGCCATTGTCTGATCCAAATTGCTGGATTGTCATCAGGTTCCCTGTGTCTCCAGTGTCTCCTGTATCCTGTGTATCCTGAATCTCTGGCTGACCCCTGGCTTACGTCTGAACCTGTGAATCTGTTTATCTCCTCGCATCTGACCCTGGCTTGGCTGACTACTCTATATCTTCTGCTCCTGTGTATGACCCGGCTTGTTCTTGTACATTCCTTTGGACTGATTCCTGTGTGTGACCCTTGGCCTGGCTCCAGACTTCGTTCTTGGTTTACCTACAGTACCGCACCTGAACCCTTCCCTGCACGGCTACTCTTCCAGCACACCCCAGCTACCTTGCCTGCATCTACCTAGTCAGCAACAGTACTGGCAATCCATGCATCTTTGGGCCCCGCACTCCATGTCTCATTCCCAGGGGTGCGGTGCACTTAGCCGCAAGGGGCGCCCTCTCAGCAATCCGGCCTCACACCAGAGACTTGATAGTTCCACAATGTGTGTGTTTCCCTAAAATTATAATGCTAAATACCTTTAGTGATGTAACCTGCATTTGCTTACCTTCCTAATCTAAGAGACTACAGTGGGAGGGGCTGAGATTTCCTTTCTGATGTATGCAGGATGTATGCAGGATGGCAGAGGGAGGACACGTGTCTGCACAGCAGCAGTGTGCAAACAGGGTATATAGCATTATAATTTTAAGAAAACACACACATTGCCCTAAAAATTTACCTAAAATGGAGAGGATCAAAATAATTAAAAGATGTTTCTTTAAAAGTACTGGAACAGCTGCAGAGAATAGTATTACTCAAGGCAGGCGGGAGGAAGAAAAAAAAATCCACTTTTTGTATAAAATGTATACTGTATTTGCTGGTGTTTAAGACTACCTTTTAGACTTAAAAAAGCAGGGGTCGTCCTATACGCTGGGTCAGCTGCTCGGATGCCTGCTGGATGTGCGGTAATACTGTATGTAGCTTATACCACTTAGCCAATCCTGGTAAGCGATGTATTCAAATGAATACAGAGCCTGCTCGGATTGGGGTAACAACCTCTGCATACATACTGTACATACAGTAGCCTGGTCGGATTGGCTTTGAGAGTCAGAGAGGAGTGGGCTGATGATGTTACAGCCTCTGCCAATCCAAGCAGGCTTTGTATTCATTAATAAAATACATTGCTCGCTGTGATTGTCTCCAGTTCCAGCAAGAAGGTATATGGCTCCAGAAAATAGAAATAATAAGCCTCGGAAGCCTCGGAAGGGGAGTGGTCTTATACGGTGATCACAGTTAAAAATAATTTAAAAAACTGTAAAATTAGGGGGTCGTTTTATATGCCCGGTCGCCTTATACACCGACAAATACGGTATATCTTGTTATATAGTATTTAACATATTCAACGTACAGTTGGCAAGAAAATACTGGCCTACTGATGCCCCATAAGTGGCTGACTATAAAGTAGACAGGGAGTTGATGTATTCCAGTGAGTATATCCACGCAAGAACAAAGAAGACAATAAAATAGAATAAAAGGGAATATACATTTTATACAAAAAATTGGATCTTGTATTCTTCCTTATTAATTTATTAAGGCATTTGATCTCCAGATACTTTCCTGTGCTTCTCCGGAATAAGCGAGATTCTTCTCACGAAACGCATGGAGGCCTACATCACAGGTGTCGTAGACTGTTGGCAGTTATCTTTATGGTATATTTAGGTCCAATGGAAAGGTTTCCTTTATGAATGCAAATGTTTTGCCAATGTACTGATATTCGTTATATATTTTTTGTTATAATGTGTTGTTTTTAAATGTTTGTAAATACATTTTTACATAAATTTTACTCTTTATGTTTGAGGTGAAAGTGCCATTGGCTACTTTCTTTTTTGTTGTGTGTATACTATTGGGGTCTGAGCACTACCTATCTCACATCAGCTCTCTTTTGTTCTTGTGATTATCCTCCCTGGCGGTAATCCCGAGTCTGGCTCGGGGTGGAAATTCAGTACCATTAGCGGTATCCCCAAGCCAGACTCGGGATCGCATCGCAGTATCCAGGCAGAGTTTACTCACCTTTGTCCCCTCGATCCTGGGATGTCTCCCCACTGTGTGATCGAGCTGTCTCCTTGCCCGATTCACACAGTGCCCGAGTGCTGCCGAGCTCCTTTCCCTGCGATGTTACGACGCATGGGGTGGAGATCGGCACAAAATAAAATAAAAAAAACACAGTACACATACTGTATACTGTAATATTATAGATTACAGTACTGTATAAAATAATTACACACCCTTTTGTCCCTAGTGTCCCTTTATGTCAAAAGTGGTTTTGCACCAGCTAGAAAACAGCGATAATAAATTAGAATCACTTGCAGAATTGAGTGATAGCGATTTGTGGGGAAATTCATCATCAAACACTGAAAGTAATGACAGTGATAATTCTGCAGCTGAGCAAATTTCGGTGTTTTTGATTTGATTACATTATTGAATAATTTTTATTATAATTATATCATTTGTTATAATTATTTATAGTTATTTATTATATTATAATTTATGATTTTGTGTTTCAAACTTTATGATACCCGGGATGTCTACTAGACTCTTGTTTGGTCAGATTTAAGTGAGTTATTCCTAAGGCCTCGTACACACGAGGCAATCTATTTGTTCAAATCGGTTGGGCCGACCGATTTGAACAAATCTGTTTGCTAGGATTTTGGTTTGCTCGCGTGTACACACGAGCAAACCAAAATCCCCGCCAGCAGACAGCGCGCTGATGTGGCGGTGACGTGGCGGTGACATTGACGCCGCCACGTCACCGCACCAGGAAGTAAAACACTTCCACGCATGCGCCGAATCCATTCGGCGCCGGTGCGAGATGACATGTCTGCTGGTAAGTGTACTAACCAGCAGACATGTCGGGCGGACGGGTTCCCACCCGATAGATTTCAAAGCATGCTTTGAAATCTGTCGGGTGGCCAAATCCGTCGGCTCGCCCGTACACACGATCGAATCTGTCTGCTGGGACGGTCTAGCAGACCGTTTCCAGCAGACAGATTTGATCGTGTGTACGCGGCCTAAGAATTACAGGCCTACAATATAAAACGCCAAATTTCCATGCAAAATAATTGTATCGCTTTCAGCACCTAAAATCTGAAATAATCATACCGCCAGGTAGGTTAAAGCACTGCATTTTTCTAAATGGATAGGCATGCTTCTACATACCCATTGGTTATTAGTTTTCAACCACCTGTGGGAGGATAGGTGCAGTGTAATCTGTTTATCCATACCTGAATTACTGGCATTTTAAAAAAGCAGTGGGGAACTGGAGGGAGAGCAGTACCAATACATTAGGATATAGGAGGGTGTTTAGTACACAGTGGGGGAGCAGATAGTCTATGCCTTTAAGTTTGGCCATAGGGGAAGAAAAAAAACATTCTCTAATTTACCTGTAATAAAGTATTTCCTATGCTATGCTGAAATTATGCCCTTTCCTTTTCCTGACTCTGAACTTATGGCACCGCAGAGTTTATAGCTTTAGGTCTTCTGTGAAGCTGCTGTGAAAAAGTTGTCAATGAAGAACTGCCCTGTCCTCCCTTCTACTCCATTGAGAAATGTTCTTTCATTGCTTTTAACTTAACTATAACACAATCTGTGAATGTGGGAGACAATCCTGTGACTCTTCTGGCTTTCCCTTTATTCACAGATCATGTTACAGTCAGTGAAAGTAATCAAAGAGTAGTGTTGAGCGGAATACGCCATATTCGATTTCGCGATATTGTGCGAATATATAGAAGAATATTCGCGAATATTCGCTAATATCGAATATTCGTGATATTTTATTCAAATTTTTTTTCGCTAATGCGAAAATGATTGCGAAATTCTCATAAACGGAGATCATTTCCTGTAATACTAAACTAATATGCACTAAACACTAACTCTACACTAACTCTACTTAAAAGAAAGGAGAATAAGGGGGAAAAGAAGGGCAGAGAAGATAATCGCGCAATTTTCCTTTTGCCGAATATTCGAGTTATTCTGATTGGCTCTGATGCAGCATCAGAGCCAATCAGAATAACTCGAATATTCAGCAAAAGGAATATTGCGCGATTAGCTTCTCCGCCCTTCTTTTGCATCAGAGCCAATCAGAATAACTCGAATATTCGGCAAAAGGAATATCGCGCAATATTCCTTTTGCCGAATATTCAAGTTATTCTGATTGGCTCTGATGCAAAAGAAGGGCCGAGTAGCTGATGCGATTCTTTTATGTTGCCGAAAATTCGCAATGCGAATTTTCGGCAACATAAAAGAGTCGCATCAGCTACTCGGCCCAGGGTCTCTCTCTAATCATACCAGCAATGCTTTTAGACGTCGATGGAGATCACTAGGATGTGATCTGTTTTAAAAATAAATTTGAAAAAATAAGAATATTCGCCATAGTGAATATTCGCCGCAATATTCGAGTTATTCGCGAATACTCGAATATGCAATATTCGTAGCGAATATTCGCAATGCGAATATTCGTGAGCAACACTATCAAAGAGTATTTCACAAAGGAGGGGCAGGTCCTCATCAAGACCTTTTTATTGTAGCTTCACAGAAGACCCAAAGCTATTAACTCTTGCAGTGCCAGAAGTTCAACAGCAGAAAGAGGACTAGACATCCCTGCACTGAAGGTTTCTACAGGATCCAACTGCTCGCACATCACTGAACATACTTCATTATAAGTAAGTTAACACACTAAAACACAAATGCTTTATTTTTATGACTAAGCCTCAGCTTTAAGAGTTACTACCTATTTTCACCTGAAAAAGCCTCAGAACTGTGACTTCTGTACTCTACGCTATGCATTGTCACCAGGGGCGGTTATACCATTTCTGCACAAGGGCCTTCTAGGACATAGCAGTCCATTTTTTACTAGATGTGGGTCAGGTGGGTGCTGCCATCCCTCCCAATATAATAGACTTGAACACTGCTTACTTATGTCTAGCTGTCTATGGAATGGTTGAGCTACAAAGTTTATCTACACCTGCACCACATTTGAATCTTTTTGTTTCCTTTTAGGAAAATTTCTGAATATTTAGGAACGGGACACATTCTTTACTTTGTAGCAAAAGTAAAAGACAAAACTGCCAATTTGTAAAAGCTCATCCAGGTCAGCAAATGTAGTGAAGGTGAAAGGAAAAAATTGCACTCCATAAAAGTCATCCTGTTGGTTTTTGGAAGCCAGCTACATTCATTCAACCTTACAGTTATAAGTCTAATTGGAATACAAATCTTCAGAGGGGTGTGGTTTGGGGTGGAGTGTTTGGAAGCCATCTACATTCATTAAACCTAATGGGATGTATTTTATGGACTGCAATTTTGACTTTGACTTTCCCCAAATTTGATGAGCTGGATGAACTTTTCCAAAATGGCAGCCAAAGCAGTAGAAGCCTTGAGGAGCAAGCTTGGGACTTGGCACGGTGCAGTTTTCTTTTCTTTAAACTTTACACTATTTTCTTGATCACAGAGCACACCACACTCATGCCCCATACACACGTGCGGGAAATCCAGAGGGGAAAGCCCATAACCTGCTCGGTCAGTCTTTCCCCCTACTCACAGCCGGTTTTCCCGTCAGGAAAACTGCGATAGAGCTTTGGTCGGTAATCCCAGCCATGTGTATGCTCCATCGCATAGGAAAACTGCCAAAAACACTGGGCAAATGTCTGCTGGTTTTCCTGGCGGGAAAAAAAGAGAGCTGTTTCTCTTTTTTTGTCAGGCGGTTTTTGGACAGTTTTCCACCATAAAAAAAAACTGCGAGGAGCATACACACGGCTGGGATTCCTGGGCAAAATCTCTCCTCACAGTTTTCCTGTTGGGAAAACCGGCTGTGTGTACGAGGCTTCAAACTGAATCTTTAGTTCCAGTATACAATAATTTCTGCAGCACAGATTTAAAGGTGCAGGGTTCCCCAAGCAGATACGAATGACATTTAGGACCAAGCCCATATGCAGGTGAATGTCAAATCAAAAACTATTTTAAGCAACCTTTTCACTTAGAATGTGTACTTCCTAAAAACATGTTATATTTTTCTTTATTTCTTTTTAATACCTGCCTCACAATAAGCAGAAGTTGTGTGCACAATCAAAGACAGATAAGAAAGGTCAGGGGCTACAGCAAGCACAAAGCATATGAGGATTATAATTCTTTATCGTACACGCTTCTTTGTAAAACAAGGAGAACAATCTTTTTGCCTTTATCACTGTTTAAGTTCAGCATGTTAAGCAGATTTTTAGAGGAAAAAAGATCATTGCATTTCAAAGACTGCTTAATTCCCTTCTTTAAATTGTCTTTTGAGATGTTGATGATTATCTGTTCACAGCTGCCCATGCCTACGCTTGTAATTACAGAACATAGGTAATATGATAGCTTGTAATTCCTTGTGCATAGATTGCAGGGAAAAAAGGCGATAATTCAAAATTAAGGTTTCCTTCACGTTTAGAAATAAAACTGTCACCTTTTTCATATTTCAGAAAACAATTGGGTAAGACTCCCACCAGAGAACAATAATATCAAAGACAAGACTGATCACCAAGGTAGACTACTGAGTAGGTGTACTATGTTCCACATAACATATTTTGTCAAAAATGTTTCATCCTTAATTAAGAGAAAAAAATGGCTTGTGACTGATGTCATTGTACTTACCATAAAGAGCAGTGGTTCTCTACTCCTGTCCTCAGGACCCACTAACAGGTGAGGTATGCAAAATGACTGAAATACATCACATTTCATATAATGGGCTGCTCAGTGATTACAGTATTCTAGTCTGCATCTCCCCAAGACACTACCTAAAATCTGGCCTGTTAATGGGACCTGAGGACAGGAGTTAAGAACCAGTGACATCAAGTGTATTATTTCAGATATTTGTTATACTGTTCAGTCTGGTCATTAACAATTAAAGAGAACCAAATGAATAATGCACACACATCCTCACACTGATTGATGACCAGTTAGTTGCATTGATACCCAATGGGGGAGATTTACTGAAATGGGCGCACAGAGAATGTGGTGCAACTGTGCTTACCAACCAATCATTTCTAACTTCAGCTTGTTCAAATGAGCATTGCTGATAAAACCTAGAAGCTGCTTGGTTACCATGCACAGCAGCTGCACCAGATTCAGTGTGCACCAGTTTTAGTAAATTTCCCTCAAGATGTCAAGCATTGCTGATTGGCACAGTTTTTTTTCCTAGCCAACAAACTGTGATGTGCAATGTCTTTTTTGTGTGTGTATGTGTATATACTGTACATAGTATAATCCAACAGAGCATGAAGCGATCTTTGGTTTTCTTCACGGTACTACAAACCTGATTGATATAGGTGTGCACAGGGTAGATGCCAGGTATGCTAATCACTATGTGCGGTGGTGATTTCCCCTACTGCCTGGGCTTCCCATCCCCTTCCCTCTTGTTGGCCCTGCAGTCCTGCTGGTTTCCCCCTCTCCTCTCCCCTCTAGCTGCTGTGGGGGATTGTAACGGTCAGGGGTTAGAGCCGTTTACGGTATTCCATTCCACCAACCCACGACACGCTTATCCGACAATCCAGCAGACACGATCCATATCAATTCCCCAGAAAACGAGACACAAGCTCTGTTCTCTGGTTCCAAACAAATGAATACATTAATGGTAAACTCAGCTTGTTATATACAGTTTAGAAACCAAATATTGACAATGGCTCAACTCCACCCACAACACGACACAAGGAACTTCAATACACATTCCGTTAGATAATGAAATTCAGATGAGCCGATTACTACTCATTCCCCAGACGCCCTGACTGGACACGCTGTTCTCATCTGATACACAATACACAGGTGTTTAGTAAACATAATTGACATGGTAATCCACTACACCTAAAAGTTCAAGCATCTGACCTTTCAGACTGACAACACATATCTATCATCAATAGAACTTTCACACAAGACAGTGTAATTAGCATCACACAATAGACAATGAAATATCTTAGGAGCCCAACATAATTACACCTCTAATGTATGTGTCCCCACATTGAATGAAACACTCTATTGACCTGTTGGGGTCAGAATAAACAACTTGTAATATTTCAAGATATCCTGCAATACATGAATTATCATTAATGACTAGACATGTGCATTCGTTTTCGTTAGAATGCATTTTCGTCCGAAAATCGGGTATTTTCATTATCGTTTTAACAAACAAAAAACTAAAGCGCAAGAAACGAAATCCGAAAGATCCGACATAAAAAATGCTTTATTTTCGTTTTCGTTCAGATCCGACGATTTTCAATGCTTTGTCAAATTTCCGTCATTCAATTTCACAAAGTCATTGAAAATCGTTGTTTTCGGAAGAAAACTTTCCAGATGAAAACAAAATAAATCAAAACGATTTTCGGGAGCAACTAAATAAATTTATTTTCTGGACAAAAACAAAACAAAATATTTCAGTCTGCACATGTCTATTAATCTCATGTAATCCGAGATATAATTTCTCAGTCATCCTATGCCCCTATGGGACATAGGATGAGCCTAGACATAAGAGTCATTGGTGAAGCTGGCATATTTACTAGAGCTAGTAAATATGCAATTTTCCAGCCCTTTCTTTTTGTAAAGGAACACACTTGCTCATTGTAGCCATTCATAACTGAAGCATAGTAAACTATTTACTATGCTTCAGTTTGTGAATGAACAGGAAGCCACTCAGCACAAAGCACTTCCTATTCATTCACTACCCTGTGCAGCTGAGGCTGCAGAGAAAAGGCATGTGTGTTTGAGATTTGGGGTGCACACCCTAATCTAATAGGCCGTGCACACCTTTGCTGATTGAGATTTACTGGCTCACCAACACACCCTTTCTCTTCCCCTATATTAAAATAAATAACCATGTTTGAGTAATGTTATATATTGTTAGGCATTTGGATATGTTTTTATAGTACCCAGCACTTACATATTTATAGAATGACACATTATTGTACCACAGGTTTATAGCTTTGTTACACAGTTTTTTAGCACTTTGATACATTGTTGCAATCCAGATCTATTTGGCAGGCATAATCATAGCACATGACTGGTCCTATTGTATATAATATTTAGATATCTTCTTAGGGGCCTAAGTCTCACCACTCAGATCCCCCAATAGGGTCCTGTAGTTCATTCTTCAGGAACAGGCAGCGCCACTACCCCAATATAACGTTACTCATATTTATAGAGCTTCCCCTCTTTCAGGGGGGGCTGCAGCCTTTCTCACTTCCTAAGCACGGATTCCTTTACTTTTTTTTTTAAATAACCATGTTTATCAGCTCCCATATCCCATTACAGAAAGTCCTTAAATCATCCAGGTGACAAGTTACTTATTCTTCCTCCTATATATAAAATTAATCCAAGTTCTGTAGTTGGCATTGAAACAACTTATGCTTGGGTACAAATTAATCTATTACTGTATATATGATGTTTGTTTATTTCTACAACTTGGAATATTTAAAAATGTGTCCATTTACTGTATATAAACCACAACAGTTCTTATACAGTGATCACAGAAATCACTAAAGCTGGACTCCAGGCAAATACAGTTAAGTATGAAAAAAAATGAAATAATTTTGAACCCAACTGGTGTTTACACCTAGATTTATCATTAACGTACTGTATATGTGAACTCTTACCTTGAAAGACAACAAACTTTTCAGTGTAAAATAGAAATGCAATTATAAATACCTTAATTTTATAAGTGATCATGTAACCTTGGTTCTCAATTGCATAAGAGGCTTTAACTGCTGTAAATGGAGAATGCAGGGGGGGGGGGGTGGGGGTCAGCAGGAGGCAGCTACATAGAATTACACTGATCTTTCTGGTGATTAGCTGTGCAGAGAACTTATCAGAATAAGTCTGACCACTGTAATACAGGAAGGCTGTGTAGAATACAAGAACAAAAACTGACAATGCTGGGATAGATGTGCTGTCTTGCCTAGCGTGGTCAGTTTGAAATAGGAAAGCAGCGGGACTGGCAGGTTCACCAGGTAGAAATACATAGAACAAAGGATACATTTTTATATACAGTGGGTAAAAAAAGTATAGAACACGTCACCATTTTTCTAGGTAAATATATTTCTAAAGGTGCCATTGAAATCAAATGTTCACCACATGTCGGTAACGATCCATGCAATCCATACATACAAAGAAAGCAAAACAAATATGTTCAAAAGAGAAGTTATGTGTAATAAAATGGAATGACACAGTGTAGCTGGCCAGCTAGAACCTGTCCTAGGTACCTAATGTAACCTACATGTATATACAGCTAAGCCTGCTGGGAACCTAATGTAGAGCAAATGTTTTATATGTGAGAGACAAAAGCAAAGTTATTCACTCTGATTTTGTGCTTGGATGCCATATAACAGTTGTATGTTGTGTTCACAGAAGGAAAAGAAAAAATATGCCTTTAAAGCGGTGGTTCACCCTAAATATACTATGTCCCATGTGATCCAGCATACTGGCGTCAGCGCCAGTATGCTGTTTTTTTTTTTTTTAATTGGTCCACTTACTGTGCAATCCTTAATTTTCATTTATTTCCCCCGCAGTGGATGGTGCCGTTATAGCCCGTTACGGCTTCCGAAAATAGCCGATTTAGGACTCGGGTATTTCCGGCGCTATACGGCGCCTGCGCACAGACCTAGGAGCTGACTGCGCAGGCGCCTGCGCAATCAGCTCCTAGGTCTGTGCGCAGGCGCCGTATTCCGCCGGAAATACCCGAGTCCTAAATCGGCTATTTTCGGAAGCCGTGACGGGCTATAGCGGCACCATCCACCGCGAGGGAAATAAATGAAAATTAAGGATTACACAGTAAGTGGACCAATTAAAAAAAAAAAAAAAAAACAGCATACTGGCGCTGACGCCAGTATGCTGGATCACATGGGACATAGTATATTTAGGGTGAACCACCGCTTTAAGAGTCATTTGTTTGTATGGCAGCAGGAGGTAAGGAATAACACAGCTGAATTCATGCCAGAAAGCATGGAGTTAAGCTTTTGTGACTCATCAGAAGCCTTGGCCCAATCACAGCCAATCTCACATTGAGCAGAGTCTTGACCAGTCACAGCCAGCTTTACAAACACTCTGTCTGGGAGGTTCCTAATACTCCATGTGCTACTAGATTATTCCACAGAGACAGAAAGCCACATGGAGACAGAGACACAGAAAGCAGAACAGACACAAGGCCAAAGTTGTTTTTATGGAAGTCAGGGGCTAAAAATAGGTATGTGACACAGTTATATATATATATATATATATAACCATACCTCCATACCGAACCATACCATACCTTCATACCTCCATACCGAACCATACCATACCTTCAAACCAAACTAAGCTAACCCTGCAAAAGCAACACTGCAAACCAAGTTACAAACCACAGTTATACCTTTCAGAGAAATCAGAGATTGCTTTAATAACTTACAGAGAGAGAGAGAGAGAGAGAGAGAGAGAGAGAGAGTAAATACTGAAGAAAGAAATATATCCACCATCTTATGTCAAATGACAGGATTGAATATTTGAACCACCATTTTGTTATACTTTATTCATCACATGTTTTTTGTACAAGGACTGTCTGCTGCAAAGCAGCCGTATTTTATATGAAGAAAAGTGAAGTTAATAAAGAAGTTATTTTAAGCATTTGGTGTGCTCTTTAAACCTACTGCTTCCATAGAACGGCGCTAGAGGAATTTTCAGTGTAATAGACAGTCTTGTTGGACTGAAAAGTCAGAGATATCACAATTCTTCTAATGCCACAGCGCATGAGGCACTTTATAGTGCTGCGCCTGCCACACACAGGCATAAAGTATTGAACACGCTAACTGAAATGTATTTAATACTTAGTACAAGATCCTTTGTTTGTAATGACAGCTTAAAGATGCTTCCTGTATGGAGAACCTTGTCGCATGCATTACTCAGGTGTGTTATGGCCCCTTCTTCCACACAAACAGCCTTCAAATCGTGTAGGTTCTGTGGGCCTCTTCTATGAACTGTGATCTTTAGTTCTTTCCATAGATTTTCTGTTGGTATGGTGGTGTTTTGGGGTGATGTGTAGTGCCATTTGACCTCCAAACATGGTGTGTATTATGGCATCCAAAGAGTTCAATCTGTGTGTATTATGGCATCCAAAGTGTTCAGTTTTGGTCTCATCTGACCAAACTATATTCTCCCAGCATTTCACAGGCTTTAAACAAGCTTTAAACAAGCTTCTACATGGTTTTTTTTCAGAAATTGAGTCTTGTGTGTGAGTGTGCATACAGGACATGGGTGGTTGAGTGCATTACTTATTCTTTTACCGGATTATGGCCCCAGCAGTGCTCATGGGAACATTTAGAAGTTTAGAAATCCTTCTGTAACCAATCCCATCAGTACGTTTTGCAAAAATAAGGTTGCAAAGGTCTTGAGTATTTGCTTGTACCCATCATGAGATGTTTCTTGTGTGACACCTTGGTAATGGGACACCTTTTTTTATAGGCCATGAGTTGAGACTGAACCAGTTGATATTAATTTGCACTGACAAGCAGCAGGATAGCTTTGTAATTACTGATAGATTTCATCTGGTGTCTTGGCTTTCTATGCCTTTTTGCACCTCCCTTTCTAAGTGTGCTTAATACTTTTTCCCTGTGTCATTCCATTTTATTACACATAACTTAATTTCTGAACTTATTTGTTTTGGTTTCTTGTTTGTATGGATTGTATGGGTTGTTACCGACATGTGGTGAAAATGTCATGTCAATAGCACCTTTAGAAATATATTTACCTAGAAAAATGGTGACGTGTTCATTACTTACTGTTAGTACATGGGACACAAATATATATTTTAGAAATATTAAAATGTTGGGGTAGAATACCCTTTAACTGCTTGCCGACCAGCGCACGACTATATACGTCGGCAGCATGGTACGGACAGGCAGAAGGATGTATGTATATGTCCCCTTTGAGATCGCAGCATTGTGGACGTGTGCGCTGCGAAGCTCCGTGAGCTCAACCGTGGGTCCCACGGACTCGATCGCCACAGGGATACCTGCGATCGTGTCACAGTGAGGAAGAACAGGGAGATGTTGATGTAAACAAGCATCTCCCCGCTCTGCCTAGTGACAATGACAGTGATCACCGCTTCCTGTAATCGGAAGCGGTGATCACTGTCTTGTCACGTGTAGCTCACCCCCCTACAGTAATAATTACTCACCAGGGCACACTTAACCCCTACAGTGCCACCTAGTGGTTAACCCCTTCACTGTCAGTGTCATTTTCACAGTAATTAGTGGATTTCTGTTGCACTGATCGCTGTAAAAACGACAATGGTCCCAAAAATGTGTCAAAAGTGTCCGATGTGTCCGCCATAATGTCGCAGTCATGATAAAACTAGTAAAAATAAATAAAAATATGAATAAAAATGCCATAAAACTATCCCCTATTTTGTAGACGCTATAACTTTTGCGCAAACCTATCAATAAACGCTTATTGCGATTTTTTTTACCAAAAATATGTAGAAGAATACATATCAGCCTAAACTGAGGAAACAATTTTTTTATATATATTTTTGGGGATATTTATTATAGGAAAAAGTAAAACATATTTTTTTTTTTCACAATTGTCGCTCTATTTTTCTTTATAGCGCAGAGGTGATCAAATACCACCAAAAAAAATTATATTTGTGGGAAAAAAAGGACGTCAATTCTGTTTGGGAGCCATGTCGTAGGTCCGTGCAATTGTCAGTTAAAGTGACGCAGTGCCGAATCACAAAAAGTGGCCCGGTCTTTGGCCAGCAAAATGGTCCGGGGCTGAAGTAGTTAAAGAGATTTTATAATTTTGCCCATTCAGGTCAAACTTATCAACCCAACTTCAGTAAATTCACTTTTATACTGCCCCTTTATCTTTTACAAATACTGTTATGTAACAGTGTACCATAGGAAGAGGTGATAGCCACTCTATACCTGGATGCACCTGATATTTTGCGCCAGCTGACAGAAAAAGGAGCATTCGAGAACCAACGCAAAGGTTAGTGGAAGTGCGATGAAGAAAGAAGGCATGTGTTTCCATGAATAGGCAAAGTGCTAGAGTCTATTTAAGTGAAGTTCAGGGGCAAAGACTATTTGGGATTAAAATGCATACATTTTTAAATCTGCATTTGGTTAGTGTTTATATCTGCCTGGGTTCAGCTTTAATGCTTTTTGGGCTTACTGAACAGGAACTTTTTTTTTTTTTAGAGCTTGCATGTTTCAGAAATAAACAGGCATCACATCATATATGACCTTTAAAACATCCTCCTGCAATTCCTTGCACAGCAGTACTGTAAGCACACAGCAAGCAGAAGGACAACCTCATTAGTGTTCTGTTGATCCTTCATTGTCCAAGTAGCGGGCTGTGGGTGAGTTCTTGAAGTTGTGCAGCTGGTTGCAATGGAGGTCAAGGAATTTGCTGTGTTTTATGACAGAAGTGGCTAGATCATAAATAAATGGCTGCACAGAAATACAAAATGTGCATTTTGCTACGTGCCTAGATTTCAACCCCGGAACCACATGACACATGTTTTTTTTTTTTTTTTTTTTACAGGATGAAAAACTACTGAAAAACTTTGTGTATGCTATGGTAACACTATAATATTTTAATGACTCCGAATTGTTGCCTTTCCTAGATCTATCTCCACATCTCATACATTTGCATGGCTGATTTTAATTACTATGATTGGTTTATTAAGTCTATCTTTAGTGTTCTTCCAACTGGCACTGCTTCCCTTTTTTGTATCCAAATGATATCCTGTTTATGTGTAATGTAGAACTTGATCATTCATCTGTTCAGACACAGAGATTCAGAGGTGACATCTACAAAGAAGGGTACAGTCTCATAAAGCTGCTGGAGGAGAATCAATTATAGTGAAACATGTTTTAAAAAAATATGTAAACAAATAGATTCATGTAAGATGGGTCTGGCAAGCTACTCTAAATTGATTTTTTTTTTATTGCACAAATCAATCAAAACAGATACGGTGTAGCATATTTGATAGAGTTAGTAAGAAGGAAATAAACCTTTTATATATTCCATCCTTATTTAACAGGGCAGTGCAAAAAAATTGATGATATGTAGCAGACCATAGCAAAATATCATCTGTACCCCACATCTGTCAATTGTAAAACTACATTTTTTGAGGAATAATGGGTGTTTGGCATGGATTCCTTGTCATGATTGAGGATACATGTGGGAAGTACTTAGGGTAAGCTTGCCCTGTGGCCCTGGTGCAAAGGTGTGTCATCATGGCTGGGTGAATTTTGAAAGAATATGCAACAGTCATCAACCACGCTGGGTATGCTGGCTTTATAAAGGCAAAAGAGAGGAAATGATGGCCAAGAGAACATAAACCTCAAATATTTCAGGCTTATTAAACATGGCAATGCACAAAGTAATGATATGTAGACCATAACAATCTATCCTTTTTATCTCACATCTGTAAATTTAGAGGGATAACAAGTTTGTTTTTCAGGACAATGTGACTGATAGGTATTTGGCATATATTTCTTGTCCTGGTTGGAGATTGGTGTAGAACCATTCAATCAGAGGAGCTTGGCCTGCTTCTTGATACAAGGTGTAGCAGCATTGTTGGGTGAATCTAGAGAGAATGTGAGGCAGTCATGAACCATGCTGGACACAATGATTCCACAAAGAGAAGGAAAAGAGATGAGTGCCATGAATAAAATGACGAAAGTGTAGTGCTGCAGACTGTGTGTGAGGAAATTATCTTTAAAGATAACCACTGTTTAGCCTGAGGAACTGAGGGAGATGCACTTTGGGTCTCCTGTAGGTTGGCGGTCATTGTTTAAAAGCAAGGACAGTGAGATATCCACATTTGGAGACTAAATCACTCTCCCTCCTTGAAAGATTGAGCCAGTAGAACATATAAATTATAAAGGTAGAGTAAACAAGATATATACTAAAGCCTCGTACACAGGGGGGGCCAGCCTGTGTGTAAGGCACTCAGTCCAACAGAAGCTGAATGTCGGACGAGAATGCTCAAAAAACAGCAGCTAACCAGCACCCGATCAATGCTCTCAGCCAATGGCGGAGAGTGCTGATCGGAGTGTCCTGGCACGGTGGGGCACTCCCCTGTGAGAACAGAACCGCTCAGCGGGGGAGATCGATATACTCATGTTCAATCGTTAATACAGCAGAACAGAAAAAACGAACAGTGTTTGCCAGGCTTTAGATTCAGATTAGAACAATCTGATGCTATTTGTACTATATGTAGCAGCAAGAACAAGTAAAATCCATAAATGAATAAAAAAAAAAAAATTGTTGTTTGTATATGGCCTCCTGCCCTCCTTTATTAACAAGCTATAGTTACCCTCTGTATTCTCCATCTTTGTCTCCACATTCCACCTTTGTCTACTTCAGGCAGAATGTCCACTCTCTGTGAGCTCAGCTTGTCCCACACACCCTCCGGGGTGAGTTATCATGTAGGATGGCCTCACAGTACTACAGAACTGAGCATCATTGCATCAGGAAAAAGATCTGCTCCCTTGCTGCTACTGAGAAATAAAAGGAACCTTCACAATGGCATTATCAGAGCAATTAAAAGACTTCCATTATTTTTTTTAGAATAGGATCTTAAAAAAAGGGAGGCTTCAAGGGGGCTGAGGTTTGGCAAACCCCTAGAGATGCCATTCCACTTTAAATTTCTTAACACTTTTTATATGTATACACGTCATTAAATTTTCCCCAAAACTTTGTCTCTCCACCTTTTTATTTGTCCCTTTTTTTTTTTTTTACTCGTTAGCTCTTTTTTATTGTTAATTTGATAGAAAAGGGAAACATGCTAAATGGGCATGCTGGACACACTTTCAGACAACGACGGAATTTACCCGACTAAGCACTTTAACAACGTAAAGCGGTAGTAAACCCGTGGGAGATTTTTATTTTTTTTTACATACCTGCAAGGCAAAGGGCATAATGAGCTAGTATGCACCACATACTAGCTCATTATGAAATACTTACCTTGGAACGAGGCAAGGGGAACTTACCTTGTCCACGCCGAGGGAGATGTCATCTTGCCTCGGCTTATCTTCCGGGTATCGCCGCTCCAGCGCTGTGAGTGGCTGGAGCGGAGATGTAGTCACTCCCGCACATGCGCGCGAGACTTCTTTCTGAGGAGGTCCGGTGGCTGCTGGGCCTTTAGCTGAAGAACCCCCCTGTGCATGCGCCGCTGCAGTCAGTCGCTCATTGCGAGGGGAATATCTCCTAAACAGGTACAGGTTTAGGAGATATTATTTTTACCTACAGGTAAGCCTTATTATGGGCTTACCTGTAGGTAAAAGTGTTAGTACAGACTTTACTACCACTTTAAACACAGGAAAAATAGAGCTTTAGAAATGAAGTTTCAGAGTAGACATACACTCCTCACACAATCTGATACCAGAATACTGGAATCCCACTACCTTAAAAGGCTGCCCCCTCCCTACAACCAAACAGTTTGCGCAAAAACTCCAAATAAAAAACACTCCCTGGGAGGGAAGCAAGAGTCGGTCACTCCTACCATTCCAATAAGCCCCCACCACCACCCCTTCCTTCTTCCCCCTCCCTTCCTTCCCTACCCAGACGCTCCTTTTGCCTATCCTTGCCCCCTTTACCCCCTCCCAGTTATTTTCCCTTGCATACACCATATAGGAACCTCTTACAACACATAAGGTTAAAACCTCCTATCCTGCCAAGAGAGACACCATATCGAATCAAACACCAAAACACTGGTACTCCGAGAAGGCTACCAGAACATAATATCTCTTTCCAAGCCCATGCGTATTGTCGCAACTAAAACACTAAAGAATTCTGAACCGAATATTGTCTGACAACCCGAACACTGCTCACTCTAGGTTAAGCCATGACCCGAATCAATACACCAATGTTAATGCTGGGTAAATTGAGTCAGATTATGATTGTTTGTACATATATTTGTATCCACTGTTGATGTACCATGTATGTCAAAACAATCTGTACAATGTTACAAGTCATTTTGCTTGATTTCATCAATAAAATATTTTGGGGGAAAAAAGAAAAGGGAAACATGCAGGAAAAGTTTTCTCAAAACCACTGCATTAAATGTTGAACCTCATGCATGTCTCTCATGTTTAACCCCTTCTCACCTGCCCTGACAACCCATTAAAAAGTTCTGAACCCCAGGGAGCAGAAAGAATTGGCGCTCATATGACCACCGTGTTTGGCTGTCACAATGGTCATATGATTGGGAGCCAGTCCCACCAGCTTCCGTTAGTTTGTCTGGATCAAGATTTGTCTGTCAGTAAGCACACTCTTAGTGCAGAAACATTGACTACCCCGTGATGCATATGTGCACAGTAAGAGGTCTATGAGCCCCAAAGATAGGAAACTGGTGTCAGCAGAGGCGCCCAAATGTGAAGGATAAATGGGTTCTTCATTGATTTGATAATTGACAGTAGTTTGACAGATAATTGAATGAAATACATGATAAAGAAATAAATTGGCGCCCAAATGTGAAGAATCAATTTCTCAGCTTCTCCTCCACATTCTGGCACCTCTGCTGACACAAGTTTTCTTTCTTTTGATGCTCATAAACTTCTTACTGTGAACAAACTGGAATCCTGAGATCGCAAAGCGTAGGATTGTCCGGAACACCCCGCCAAGCATTGAGCGTGAATTTTCCAGATGTGAGCACCCCATTGCATTTACCTTTTCATCATATATTTCATTTAACTATATATGTCGAATTACTACACCATAAGGAGCCCTCCCGCAGCCTCTGTCTCTTTTTCTCTCTTTTCTTCTTGTCATTGGAGGTATCACAGTTATGCATATGTGTGGCATGTGGGCATTAAAGCCCACCCTTTCTTACACGGAAGACAGGAGGTTAATGGAAATTTATGGTCACAGCATACGCTTTCCGTTAAGAACAGTAACGTTGTATTAACAATAAAAACCATAGGGCCAGATTCAGGAACAGTTAGGCTGGCGGATCCAGTGATCCGCCAGCCTAACTGTGACTTTGAGCCGGCGTTTTTGTTTTCTGTAACCAGAAAACAAGAAACGCCGGGTTGAAGCTCCGATGCGAGCAGCGTAACTGAGTTTCGCCATCGCATCGTTACTTCAACTTAAAAATGGCGCCGGGGGCGTTCCCGCCGATTTCCGCTCAAAAAATATGTTAATGAGCGGAAATCGGCAATTCACGAGCGAATTCCGGCGCGACGCAATGACGGTATGACGTTTCCGGATGGGATACGCGGCGCGAAGATATACCTACATGGGGTTGGAGTATCCTATGTTAGGTATAGGCGTCGTCATCGCGTCGGGAAAAAAAAAAATCACGTCGCTTGCGTAAAAAGTTCATGAATGGGAATGTGACGTCATTGACGTTCATTCACAGAATTTGGAGCATGCGCACGGGGATGTTTTAACACTCGACGCATGCGCAGTACGTTCACGGCGGGATCGCGCTTCGTTTAAATACTACACGCCCCGTACCCGCCCAATTTGAATTCCGCCGGCTCATTTGCGATGCGCTGCCGCAACTTTAGGAGCAAGTGCTTCTTGAATAACAGCACTTGCTCCTAAAATTTCTGCAGCGTAACGCAAATGAGAAGCGTTACTCTGGAGCAAAGATGCTCCCATCTACCTGAATCTGGCCCATAGTTTTTATTAACAATCAAGTATAAGCTTACTTCAAAAATCTCCTTTCATACTCTGCCTGCCTGTTGGTCATCTTTTTCTACATCTTCCTAAATTCCCTGCATGCTTTGCAGCTTCTCCTCTGCTGTTTACTTTCAATTGCTAAAGAATTACACATCCCAACCTTACTGCCTGCAATCAGGAATTCTGTACTGACTCTGCCTCCTAAATCTCCTCCTCTTATCATCTCTGTAGTTCAGAAGGCAATCTCTGTGAAAAGTGTAACATAGAAGTGCCTAAACACAGTGCATAGTGCATACATGTCACTGAATTCAAGGAACTACCGTGTATACTCGAGTATAAGCCAAGTTTTTCAGCACATATTTTTGTGCTGAAAATGCCCCAGTCGGCTTATACTCGAGTCACCTTTTTGCACCTGATCTCCTGGATTTTGGGGACACATGTAGCCCCACTCATCCTCTACAAGTGTGCAAAGTGTGTTGGCTGAGGAGCAGCAATTTTTCAAATCCGGGCACCCCTTCCATAGATTCCCATGTTAAACCGTAATTTCTCCGGTGACATTGGGGACCCGGTATCGGCCGGTTGTAGACCCCCTGGACCCGGAACTTGGCACACATGTTTCTCCTCTAAAAGTGTGCAAGGTTTGTTGTCTGGGGGACGTACGGCTGGGGAGCACCGATTTTTCAAATCAGGGCACCCCTTCCATAGACTTCCATGTTAAACATCTAGTCATGGACACAATGAGGCATGGGCACAGTGAGGCATGGGCACAGTGAGGCATTCACATGAACACAGTGAGGCAAAGTGAGGCAAAGTGAGACACAGTGAGGCATGCAGATGGACACCCTAGGCTTGTACTCGAGTCAATATGTTTTCCCATTTTTGTGGTAAAATTAGGTGCTTCGGCTTATATTTGGGTCGGCTTATCCTCGAGTATATACGGTAAATGTGTGGGGATCATCACAAAGTATGTTTACAAACTTTAAGATCATCCAGATTAATAGGAGTAGGCTAGGAATAAATAAAAATACAATGTGGAAATAAATGTAATGATTTTATATGTTGACCAGACATATGTTTTAAGTAAGATGTAAAAAAAAAATGTTAAATTATTAATTTCCAGAGAAAAGAGAATATGTAACTGCTCTTTTCAATGGGATAACACATTTAGTAGGCTTTTTGATTATTACTAAGGTACAATGCAATACATGAACTATCTGTGTAATGTCCAAAATTCATACATGCATGAGAGAGAGATAGTTATGGTCAAGGTCTAATGAAGTTACTTTTTACTTCAATGTGTATTTATTTACCTTAAAAAAATAATACAACATTTACTAGATGATTTATTCTTTCCGATTTGTCAAGCCACTAAAACAATATTAATAATACCTTTTTTTCCTGAACCACTCTGTAACTGTTAGCACATAGCCTCAAAGCCTTAATGCCCTGCTTTTATTGTGGTAAAGGAAGTACTATTACAAGCATAATTCCCAAAGGCACTGAGCAGCTCTGCTGCACAGAAGCTAATTTCCATATTGTAATTAGAATGTTGTGTGTGCAGGTCTCTGTGCCTGTCGTGCCTTGCAGCAACGCTCCAGTGAACAGTAAAGTGGCCTGTGGAGAATTACATCGACACAATAGAGAATATGAGCTCCATCTATCCTGGCATCACCTGAAAGACAGGTGTATCAGTGGAAGCAACACAATATAAGGCACGCTGGAAGCCAGTCTTTATTACAATTATTATCTCACCTATAGACTACCCATACACTTTGCAGAGCTAAACATTTTCTGAAAATAAACTGGACCGTGACAACAGAATATCCCAAACACATGATTCCTTTGCAAGGGTTTGCATTTTAAAGCAGGCAAGGTTTATAAACAAATAACACACCTGTGTATGAAAACAAAACGCCAGCCAGGTAGAATCAAACCGTTTCCATCAAAAAGATGAAAAAATATTTTGAAGGGGAAGTCTATGTAGTAACAAATTATAACCAAAATAAATTTGTGCGCTTGCGGATTTTTTTTTTATAAATCCCCTTATCCACTTAGTGACAAACTCTATTATACTTTAAAATTATAAAAATGAAACATTAAAGACTGCTGCATCAGAAACACCAATCCAAGTAGGACGTGTAATAAATTAAACAAATAAATATTCTAAAGTGCGCTGTCCTTATACAAATTATAAAATGTGAATCAATACATCTCATAATGAACACAATAAAAGTGCATTGAACATAATCAACGCATATCATATTAAAAATATATACAGTATATAATCTATAACATTTATACATAATGTGCAAAAGATTATTTAAAAGGTGCAAAAAAGCCCTCAAGTAGTAACAAGCCCTAACCAAAATCCCCTGAAAAGACTGGCTGAGCAGTGTTCTCACTGATAGTTAAATACATTTAGCAAATAAATGTTTAAAGAAAAAAAAAAAAAAAGTACCTGAATATAATTAAAGGAATTGTAAAGGCAGAAGGTTTTTCTTATCTTAATGCATTCTGTGTGTAGCAGCCCCCCCCCCCCCAACACCCCCTAATTACCTACCTGAGCCCCATCGCTCTCCAGCAATGTCCACGATTCTCTCAGCCATCCAGTACACTCCTCCTGATTGGCTGAGACAGAGCAGTGGCATCATTGGCTCTGGTGGCTGTCAATCAACGTCAGTCAGCCAATCAGGGGAGAGAGAGGGTGGGGACAGGTGGGATTCTGTGTCTGAATGGATACACAAAGCTTTGACTTGGCTTGGGTGCCCCCTGTAGCAAGCTGCTGGCTGAGGGGCACTCAAAGGAGGGAGGGGATAGGAGCAGCAAAGTAGGGCCCAAGAACCAAAACCAACTGCACAGAGGAGGTAAGTATAAGATGTTTGTTATTTTTTTTATTTATTTTTTATAGTTCATTCTGATTTTATTATGTTATAACAATACATTATAGAATATAATACAGACATTGATGTGTTCAGATAAGTAATATAGTTATTTCATCTAATCAATTTCTGATATATTTTTGTTTCCATATATTGTTCAAAAAGACTATACAAAACCGGACTGGACAAGACAAGACTAGACATGACAAGACAGGTCAAGACAAACAAAACTGGACTAGACAAGACAAGACAAGACAACATACCCAAATACAAAAAAAAAAAAAATATATATATACAAAAATACAAAAAAAAAAAAAAAAAAAATTATGGCAAGGTTAAGGATTGGTAGCAACAACCCCCACCACTCACCACTAATTTGTTCTGTTCCTACAAGTAATTTCTAAATTCTTGTTGTTTCTCTATATACTCTCCAGTGGACCCAAGTCCGAAGGTGTTCCTCATATGTATCCAATTCAAGTGCTAAAAGTGATTCCATCTTTTCTATACCATCCATTTCACTGGCCCATTCCTTAACTGATGGAGTTTGTATTGAGCGCCAGTGCCGTGGTATAACTAATCTTGCTGCTGTCAACCAGTGTCTCAAAAGACCCCTTTTAATATTCTTATATGATCCTGGTAGTATTGATAGCAAAGTGATTTGTGGTATATTTAATATTGGTTCCCCAGTAACTAAAGTGTATAGCTGCATAATTTTTTCCCAGAAATTTAAGATTGGGGGACATTCCCACCAAATGTGTAGCAATGAACCTTTAAATATATGGCATCGCCAACATATGTCTGATTTATCTGGGTATATACGCTTTAATGATATTGGGCTCCAATACCACCTGGAAAGAAGTTTGTAATTTGTCTCTTGTGCTTTAATTGTTAGTGACATACAATGTGTTAAATTAAATGCTTTCTTCCACTCTGCATCTTCAATTTGAACATTTAACTCATTCGCCCATTTCCTTATGTATTCAGGAAGTTCAGGGTGTTTTTTTATAGCTAATATCTTATAGATTGAAGATAAGACATGTTTTGGTTTTGAGTCTTGTAGCAATAGAAGTTCAAACTGAGTTGTGTCTCTATACAAAAATGTATTTGAGGGAAGAGAGGACAAGAAAGATAATAGTTGCCGATATTCCAACCATTGCGTAAGTGAGGGCTTCGATGTAAAGATTAGGTTTAGTATAGGTGGAAATGCTGCCTGGCAAGTAATCTGGCACACTCTACGATGAGATTCTTTGTTCCAAATGAGGAAATCTTTACGTTTTAAAGCCGGCGGAAATCGTGGGTTACCAAATAAAGGTGTCATAGGTCCCACTAATGAGGAAAGTTCTAATTGTAGAATTGTTTTGGTCCAAATTTTTAATAGGTGGGATGTTAGGGAGGGCATAGTAGAAGATAAATCTCGATAGATATCACTATTCTCAAGGTCTAACCAAGGGAGGGCGGTAAGATCAAATTGATTTAGCCATTGCTCTATTAGTACCCATTGTTTAGTATTGGAGGAGTGGAACCAGTTCACTATCCTTGTTAATACTGCCGCTACATAATAATGGTAAAGATCAGGTGCACCCGCTCCTCCGTTCACTTTGGGTAGTGATAGTAATTTCTTTTTCAATCTATGTTTTTTATGGCCCCAAATAAATTTTGTAAAGGCCGACTGTAGAGTAGAAAAATAAGATCTAGGGATAGAGACAGGCATGGTTTGGAAGAGATACAAAAACCGCGGTATTATATCCATTTTTAGAATATTAATCCTCCCAAACCACGAATATTGATTGTGATCATATTTTTTTAAATCCTGTAAGGTTCGTTGCATAAGAGGAATATAATTTGTTAGATATAAATGGTTCAGGTCAGAGGGGATAAAAATACCTAAATATTTTAATACCGAAGAACAGATTTTGAGTGGAAAACTATTTTTCAATACCGCCACTTGTTGTGGACTGAGTGACACATTGAGAATAACTGATTTTGATATATTTACTTTAAAGTTACTAAGGGTCCCAAAACGTTTAAATTCTGATAAAATAGCCGGTATGGAAACCTGTGGATTAGTGACATATAGCAATAGATCGTCAGCAAACAAGGCTAATTTTATTTCCGTTTGGTTTATCTGTATGCCCCCAATCAAAGGGTTCTGTCTAATTGCTATTGCTAGATGCTCCATTACCAGGACATAAAGTAAAGGTGATAGTGGGCATCCTTGTCGGGTACCATTTTGTATGGTGAAACTTGTTGATAACGATCCATTGATCTTTATCCTAGCCTCAGGTTTAGTATATAATGCCAGGATCTTGTGCAGTAAATTTGGGCCCAGACCTATTTGCATTAATGCTTGTTTTAAGAAGGGCCATCCAATTCGGTCAAAGGCCTTCTCTATTTATTTTTTAAGAGCCTTTACAATCACTTTAAATACACAGCAAAATAAACATATGTCTTCAAATGAATAACTCTCTTCTGCAATTATTGTGACTTGCACTCTTCTGCATAGCCAAGCAGGTGAGACTATTGTTTCAACTTGAAGCTCTGCAACTTCTCACATCACCTTCGCTAGAACACAAATCGGTAGTGCCCCACCGGTGACCTATAGGCCAATGAGAAGGCACACAGAAAATATTACAAATCTTTTGCAAGGTAAAACAGTATGCAAAGGGAAAGATTTATTAAAACCGGTGCACACAGTATCTGGTGAAGCTGCGCATAGTAACCAATCAGCTTCTAACTTCATATATATCAATTAAGCTCTGCCAATAAAACCTATAGGCTGATTGGTTACTATGCACAACTGCACCAGACTATGTGTGCACCAGCTTTAGTAAATCTCCCCCATACTGTATGTGTATTAACCACTTAAGGACTGCCTACTGCACATTTACGTCGGCAGAATGTCACGGCTGGGCACATCAACGTATATATACGTTGATTTTAGTACCCAGCCGTGGGTCACGGGATTCGCGGACCCGATCGCCGCTGCAGTGCGGCGATCCGTCCCTGGAGCGGAAGAACGGGGAGAGCCATGTGTACACACGGCTTCCCCGTGCTTCTCTGTGGCCGTAGCATCGATCGCGTCATCCCTGTAATAGGGGGACGCGATCGATGACGTCACACCTACAGACACATCCCCCTACAGTTGTAAACACAACACATAGGCACACATCCCCTACAGCGCCACCTGTGGTTAACTCCCAAACTGCAACTGTCATTTCCACAGTAAACAATGCAAATTTAAATGCATTTTTTGCTGTGAAAATGACAATTGTCCCAAAAATGTGTCAAAATTGTCCGAAGTGTCCGCCATATTGCCGCAGTCACGAAAAAAATCGCTGATCGCCGCTATTAGTAGTAAAAAAAAAAAAATTAATAAAAATGCAATAAAACTATCCCTTATTTTGTAAACGCTATAAATTTTGCGAAAACCAACCGATAAACGCTTATTGCGATTTTTTTTACCAAAAATAGGTAGAAGAATACGTATCGGCCTAAACTGAGAAAAAAAAAATTATATATTTTTGGGGGATATTTATTATAGCAAAAAGTAAAAAATATTGCATTTTTTTAAAATTGTCGCTCTATTTTTGTTTATAGCGCAAAAAATAAAAACCGCAGAGGTGATCAAATACCACCAAAAGAAAGCTCTATTTGTGGGGAAAAAAAGGACGCCAATTTTGTTTGGGAGCCACGTCGCACGACCACGCAATTGTCAGTTAAAGCGACGCAGTGCCGAATCGCAAAAAGGGGCAAGGTCCTTTACCTGCATTTTGGTCCGGGTCTTAAGTGGTTAAAGTGGTAAAGATATCCTATTTTTAGCATCAAACCAGAGATAAGACTTTGATGCCGTGTACAGACGATAATTTTTCAGCATGGAAAAAAAAATTGTTTTTCAGCATGTCCAAAAAACTATGGGCCAGATTCAGAGAGCCGTAACTCCTGTCTAACTGGTGTTAGACTGGAGTAATTTCAAATTCCGCGTGTTTTTTAGCTAGTCGGAAATCTCAAACCATGAATAGACGGCTGCGGGCTTCAATTCGACTGGATTACGTGTTAGTACGCCTTCGGATCTACGCTGCAATAAAATTGCGGCCACTGGGTGGACTTCCCGTCGTTTTCTGCGTCGGGGTATGCTAATGAGCTTTTGCCGGCGATCCCAGAAATTACGATCTTCAATCGCAATCTCTTACGGCATCTTTAGTCATCTTTTTTTGCGTAACACTATACCAGCTTTTTGCTGGTCTAATATTAGACAGCCCATGTTAAGTATGGCTGTCGTTCCCGCGTCGAATTTCTACGTTTTCCGACATCTTTTATTATTTTTTACGTAAGTCGTCCGGGAATAGGAATGTTCGTAAACGATGCTACTCAAACAACGAATGATGTAACGACGTGATTTCACGCAATGCACGGCGGGAAATTTCTGAACGGAGCATGCGCAGTTCGATCGCTGCGGGGACGCGCCTAATTTAAATGCTTCACGCCCCCTAACCGCGTATTTCGATTACGCGACGAGAAATAGACTACGCCGCCGTAGCGTACGGGCAAAAATCTACCAGAATTCCATTTAGAGCCTGGTAAAATACGGCAGCGTAGAGTATTTCGATTACGCAGCGCAAAATTAAGTGTATCTGAATCTGGCCCTATGTTTTTCCAACTTCATCATTAAAAACGACTTTGCCCAGACACATCGTTTTAAAAAAAATGATGAACAAAGCGCGGTGACGTACAACACATACGACGGCACTCTAAAAGGGAAGTTCTATTCGCCTTTGGGCTGCTTTAGCTGATTCCTTGTTAGTAAAAGACGATTTGCGCCTTTCTGTTTGTTACAGCGTGATGAATGTGCTTACTCCATTATGAGAGGTAGTTTTACCAGAACGAGCGCTCCCGTCTCATAACTTGCTTCTGAGCATGCGCTGGTTTAAAACGTTGTTTTAGCCCACACACGATCATTTTTTACAACCCGAAAAACGACATTGTTATAAAAAAATGTTAAAAAATGCAGCATGTTCGATTTTTTTTTTTTTTGTCATTTTTCAGAACCTGAAAAATGATGTGTAGCCCACACACGATCATTTTAAATAATGTTTTTCAAAAACAACGTTTTTTTTTCATGCCGAAAAATGATTGTGTGTACGCGGCATGACACTTTGAAAGCCTATGCTAGGTATCGGAAGTAATGCATTGATTTTCTCTCCAGTCAAAGAAACAGAATGATTCCAAGTGCTCTAATATCCTGGATAGGATCCTGATAGCCTGGATGGGATTGAGCCAGAATACATGGTGACCAAGTAGGGTACCAAATAAAACATTCTGGCATCCCTAAGGATCTATATTTAGAGTTACCTAGGGGTTACCTAGAGTAATTAGGAAATATATCCATCAAATGATCTTTCATGCAGCTTTGAGCATATTCACGTGTTACTGCAATCATGCATGATTTGTGACTTGTAGTACTGCATTTAGACATTGACAAGAAGAACAATAGCATTGAGGTAAAAAATGACAACCTTGTCACTAGCTTAGCTCAAAATTGAAGACTATCTGCAGTTTCAAATCCAGGCTTCCAACATTCTTTAGTGCTTGTTCACACCAGAGTCATTGGAACTACAGTGGCCAGCCTTGCCCAGCACAGTTGCAATGTAAGACAGGGCCTTGTTCCCTATCAGGACAGTTTATACTACAGTGCTGAAACATGCAGTACTTTTTGTTATAGAAGGGAAATGTGACGTAATCCACCACAACCCACTGTGCTCCACCCAATGGATCTTCATAAGATATCACTTGTGACATTTGTGACATGCTCTAACAAAAAATAGAGGACGTAAACAGTGTAAGGCGCCACATCTGCACCAACCCCCTAGTGCACGTTCAGTATGGCAGCTGGTGTTAACGAAACCCTCCACAGCTTAATATTTATTTAGGAATGTTTAAGATGTATTTTTATTATCGGAGGCCACAAAGAATGCTGCAATATTGAACAATCATTACCAAACAACTGCGCTGTCAACATAAAATTGTTTATTTCCATGGAATGTATTGCTTTGAAAATACCCAAATTATCAATCAAAATTAATCTTCGAAACACATGTTTTATGCAGAATTAGCTGGAGTGTGCAAGAAGGGAATTTCAAGACACAACATCTGTTTAGTTCATTATGTACTCAGAGTGGAAGAAAGCTGTAGCAATGTCTAGAATCAGACGAAAGCAACAACATAATGTAAAATGAGAATTCAAAGTTATTTTCCATGATCAGAAAATACAATCTAAGAAACTGGCTTATAGCACATGTTAAAAGTTGGTGAGCTAAGAGTGTCGCTTATTTTATTCACGATACTGAATGTTTACATCTTGTTTATGCAGTGTGAAAGTCCTAAATACATTATGTGATAATCTTATTGATAATAACTGTTGCTTTTATAGGTAGAATTTGGAGAATACAAATGAGAGAGATGACACATATGGGCTTACTAGAATATTCCTTCTCTAATGTTTGTTTGTGAAGAACATACTAGTACATCTAGCAACATCTTACCGACACAAGCAGGGCAGTTAAAAATAAGGCAGACTACTGAATGATTCCAGCTCCTTTATGTTATTTATGAAGAATCATATGCAATATCATATTTATTCATGCAATATCATGTTTATTTATGGTTAATCCTCATCTTTCTGCTTCCATAAGACTTGGTTGCATATTTATAAACACATGTGCCATACATTCACCATAGAGACATTTGCCCTATTTATTAAGTTTTTTTTACTAGTCACATTAATTTGCAAATGTGTCATGTCAAGTATTATTTGCTGACATTCTCCAACATCTAGTTTTCACTGGACAGCCAAGTAATACACTTGAGGTACTTTTGACCTAATTCAAGACCTGGTAAATATTAGACATGTGCATTCGTTTTCGTTAGAATGCATTTTCGTCCGAAAATCTGTTTTTTTTTCGTTATCGTTTTAACAAACGATAACGAAAGCGCAACAAAAGAAAACCGAAAGGTCCGACATAAAAAATGCTTTATTTTCGTTTTCGTTGCGGTAAACATTCAATATAGAGAGATTTGACATTATAGGGAAAAGATTTGACATTATAGGGAAAAGATTCGACATTATAGAGAAAAGATTCGACATTATAGAGAAAAGATTCGACACTATAGAAATAATAGATTCGACATTACAGAGATTCGATTTTAATTTATGAGAAAATAGATTCAACATTATTACTAGTCAGAATTGAAAACGGGGTTCAAGGCACACAAACCATAGGATGGACTATGGGTGACCTGGAGTATTACGGTGCCGCGTCCTAAAGTAGCTAGCCATTCTTAGCAGGGAATATAACCAAACGGCCCGGTTGACACACTCCTGAACACACCGCAGCCTTCTACCATTGTTGGTCTACCTATTAATTGGAATCCAGGCTTCAACGCTAGGGGATCATTCCCTCTTTATTATAGATTTAGAAGCTTAAGCATACTAATCAAAGTAGTTGTTCAGCCCTTTCTACCAACATTCTGCGGTGCACACATTTGGAGTAAGCCACACCGCTCTAGCTTTATTCGGATCGCTTTTCAATCATCTGGAATCTTCTAAGTTCCAGACAATATTCATCTATACTGTCAAAAATCTTTTCTATGATACCCACTAGTGGGAACGAAAAATCATAACTCCTGAGGAAGCAACAAATGCGAAACATGTAGAGTTTATGTTTATATGTACCTCTATTTACAGTAGTTATCAACCCACATTGATTTCTACGCCGGACCATTCTTGGCTACAACGACTATTTCTTTTTCTTCACTATTTTTATTGTGTGATCAATCATATATGATTTTTTAAATGTATTTTTATAACTTTATATTGTAATTTTGATTGCAACACCAGAATCTCTTTGGTATTGTATCAATAAAACATTTATATTATGTTTATGATTGGTGCCTATAAAGTCCATTTTCTTTCCTAAACCACAAATCTCATTATTACTAGTCATACAACATTAGAATTCTTGTAGGCGGAATATTCGAATGGAAATGTACCATTCGACGTAAAGATTCTTTTGACCATTCTACAGAAAACAAGTATTATTGGATTTTCGGACGAAAGCTATTCCCCAACGAAAAACGAAATAAATCAAAACGATTTTCGGGAGTAACTAAATAAATTTATTTTCCAAACGAAAACGAAAAAACTAAACAAAATATTCCAGTCTGCACATGTCTAGTGAATATTGTATTTTTGCCATCCAGCACACAATTCCCTTTGCTTCACACACTTCTACTTCATTTAATCACTGGAAGCAAGGATATAGAAAATCTAAGATGTGGAGTCTACACAGGACTGAGAACTGTGCCTATACCCCATGTTATACTGGGCCAATCAACAAGCCAATCAACAGGCACCATACTCCTTTATACCTTTGAGAAAGTTTACCAATAAAAAAGGGTACCTTTTCCAGGACATCTGTGGCTGGTGCCTTGTATCATTTATGTCAAGAAGAGGGTGCCAGCACTAGAAGTATATATTTTAACTACTGTTGCTTATAACTTACCCCATCTAGGTGGCGGGAGGCGGGCAGCGGCTCCAGTGAGCTCTGCTCCAGCACAGCAGACCCGATCTAGGTGACGGGCGGAGGGCTGCGGGCAGCAGCCCTGTTGTCCATATCTCCAGCACAGCAGCTTTAGCTGTGTGACTCTTGTCTCCTCCTCCTAGGCGCTAGGCGTCCAATAGGATCGCCTGACATTTTGGCCAGCTGGGAAGTGGGTCTCATGACCCACTTCATGATTGGCAGGGAGGAAATTTAGTGTGAAAACAGTGAATATTCATTCACTATTGTCCCACCCTACTACAGTATAAAGCCTATAAGAGCCTCTGGCTCTAATTATGTGTATCAAAAAAACACCCCCCCCACTGGAATCCATAGTCTGTCACCCTGTATGTAGATCAGGTGGCCGGACGCATAGATAGGGGGCGGCAGCCATGCGACCTTAATGGAAAGGCCACTGCTAAGTTGAAAGCTAAAGGTGATGTGATTAACCCAGAAATTTCAATAATAATGGGTTGTACCAACTGTGTAACAAAAAAAAATTTTTGGGGGAGATTTTTTTTTAAATATCTTAGACTGTATGAATATTTATTAAAGATACAATTATATATATTATATACAGTATATTATCATTCTATTCTGTGTAACCACTGAAACTGAAGTATTAATAAAGGCAAAAACTGTTTTTAATTAAAATAACAAACATGTCATACTTACCTGCTCTATACAATGTTTTTGCACAGAATGGCACCCAACCTCTTCTTCTGGGGTCCCCTGTAAGTGATATTGGCTCCTCCTCTTCTGTGTGGCCTATCCTGAGCTGTATATGCCCATGGAACCAGGCTCTATAGACAAACACAGCAGGGCTTGGCACTTCCCAGCTTCCTTTTCATAGCATTTAATTGAAAGCAGCAGGAGCCAATGGTTTCTACTGCTGCCCAAGTCTCTGTGTGAAGAGGAAGAGAAGGGAGAGAAAAGATGCAGCCATGTACAGTGCTGGATCAATTGAGGATTCAGATAAAAATTTAGGGAGGCGGGAAAGGACAGAAAGCTGTAAACCTTTTTTTCACCTTAATGCAGGTGTTTGGCTTTAGAGTCCCCCCCAACAGTGTAACACAAAACTGTAAAAAAACAGCAGAGGCCTATTTCAACCACTCAATCCAACCCTTCCTGATTGCCCCCAAAACCAAAGCATGAACTGGAGTTGCATTTTAAAAAACAATTCTCTATTATGCATTCATTCACTTTGCTTAGCATACAACTAGCTAAGCTACGCTATATGTATAGAGATATATGTTTCCCCATGCACATGTTGGCTTCCTCTTGTATTAGTAGTAGTAATAGAAGTAAAAAATAACCCCCAAAAAATTATCTATTACTGTATATTCTTTTGAGCTGTTCATTTTTATCTTCACCAAATATGTACTCCAGCTAAAATAACATGCTTTCAGAAGACAGTTGAAAAGTACTTTTATGCTGGTATATATTTTGTACAACATTCACAATGTTCTAGCATTTACAACTCAAACAGTAATTTACACAAGTCAGCAAATTTTCTCAGAGGTTCACGTAACTCTACAAGTACTGAAAATGTTCTCTTTACCTTCCAGAGTGGGAAAAAATGCAAATTAATTATTATACAAACATTTCAACATTTCAACATACAGTGAATACACACTGAAGTAAGAGTGATTTGAAATGCATATTTCTAACCTAACATAAGTAAGTAACCCTTAAATGAAACCCTGTGGCCCTCTAAGGCCGCGTACACACGGCAGAGAACCTCGACGGGCAGAACACATCGTTCCGCCCGTCGAGGTTCCCTGCCGGCCGTCGAAACCAGCCATTCTTCCAGGCGGGCCGTCGAGCAAATAGAGAGCGTGCTCTCTATTTCTGCTCGACGGGCTTCCCGACGGGAAGCTCGCCGAGAGTGTACCGCCGAGAGTGTACACACGGCCGAGGTCCTCGCTGGAATGCAGCTTCCAGCAAGGTTCTCGCTGGTTTCCAGCGAGAACCTCGGTCGTGTGTACACGGCCTCAGGCCATGTACACACGATCAGACATGTCTGATGAGACTTGTCTGACGGACCGTTTTCATCAGACTACTCTGAACTTGTCTGATGGTCTGATGTGTGTACAACAATTGTAGAACACAACGACGTGCTGAAAAAACGAAGTTCAATGCTTCCAAGCATGCGTTGACTTGATTCAGAGCATGCGTGGGTTTTTGGTCCAATGCTTTTGTGTACTAACCATCAAACCCGTCCGTCGGACAGATTTTAAAGCATGTTTTAAAACTTTGGTCCGATGGAAAACGGTCCGATAGGCCGTACACACCACTGAACTGGTCCGATGAAACCGATCTGCAGACCAGTTTCATCGGACATGTCCGATCTTGTGTACAAGGCCTTAGGTTCTAGACCTATCCTAGATCAAAAAAAGACCCGCCCCCTCTAAATTCTAAACCATCCCCTATTGGTGCCACAACTCCCAACAGATATTGGGAATCTTGCAGTGGGCAGCAATAGAGTGACAGCAGATGGAGCTTCGTGCCAATGTTAATGCCTCAAGTACAGCCTGTGCTTTTTATCCTTGGTGGCTCAAAAAGAGTTGCAGGGATTCATTTCAATAAAATAATAGTAGAGTAGTCATTTGGTAGTAAATTCTGGTTACCTTTGATTAATGCAGTTTGGTTTGTAAAAATGAATAGATTACATGATAGTGATCCTTTTTTGCACCCTTGATACCAAAGGTTCCTTACAATAAAAAATAGGTTATATTTACATACTCTGTGCAACAATATTAACCCTTTATGCCTAAGCCTATTTCTGACATTTGGTGTTTACAAGTTAAAATCTATATTTTCTGCTTTTTTTAGCAGAGAATCTAGAGAATACAATGGCGATTATTGCAATATTTTATGTCACGCGGTATTTGTGCGGCGGTGTTTTAAACGCAACTTTTTGGGAAAAATTTACTTTTATGAATTAAAAAAAAATAAAAAAGTAAAGTTAGCCCAATTTGTTTGCATAATGTTAAAGATGATGTTGCGCCGAGTAAATAGATACCAAGCATGTCACGCTTTATAATTGCACGCACTCGTGGAATGGCGACAAACGATGGTACCTAAAAATCTCCATAGGCGATGCATTAAACTTTTTTTTACGGTTACCAGGTTAGAGTTACAGAGGAGGTCTAGTGCTGGAATTATTGCTCTCGCTCTGACGATTGCGGCGATACCTCACATCTGTGATTTGAACACCATTTTCATATGCGGGCGCTACTTCCGTATGTGTTTTCTTTGTTGCGCAAGCTCGCGGGAAGGGGGGCGCTTTAATTTTTTTTCATTTTTTCTTATTTATTTTTATATTAAATTGTGTTTTTTTTTGTTTTTTTTACATTTTGATCACTTTTATTGCTGTCAAAAGGAATGTAAACATCCCTTGTGACAGTAATAGGTGGTGACAGGTACTCTTTATGGAAGGATCAGGGGTCTAAAAGGCCCCCAATCCCTCCTTTGCACTTCAAAGTATTTAGATCGCCAAAAACTGTGATTCTGAATACTGTGTACTTTTTAAAATCCGGAAGCATTGGCAGCGAAGAAACCCGGAAGTGACATCATGACTTTGCTTCCGTGTTAACATTGCGGAGACTGAATCAAAGCCATTTACAGCTTAGTTTCAGTCTGCGCCTGGACACAGGAGGCACCGGATGGAGGATCGGGTCTCCCGGTGGGACGGGAGGCCCGGTCAGAGTGGCGAGAGGCGGCGGGAGCGGCTTTTAGCCGCATCGGTTGTTATGTCTGGATAGCCAATCGGCGGCTCTAAACAGCGGTACCGTGATGATGCCTGCAGCTGCAGGCATCATCCCGGTATAACACCCGAAAGCCCAGGACTAGTGTTGAGCGGAATACGCCATATTCGATTTCGCGATATTTCACGAATATATAGAAGAATATTCGTGAAATATTCGTTAATATCGAATATTCGTGATATTTTATCAAAAAAAATAATTTGCGAAATTTCGCTAATGCGAATGCGAAATTTCGCTAATGCGAATGCGAAATTTCGCTAATGCGAAATTGATTGCGAAATTTTCGTCAACACGCAAAAACGGAGATCATTTCCTGGATTACTAAACTAATATGCACTAAACACTAACTCTACTTACACAAACTTATATGACTAAACTAAAGCTAATTTATTTTAATTTTTTTATACACAAAACACAGAAGGGCAGAGAAAGTATTCGCAAATATTCGTAATACGAATATTCGCATTGCGAATATTCGGCAACATAAAAGGATCGCCTCAGCTACTCGGCCCAGGGTCTCTAATCATACCAGCAATGCTTTTAGACGTCGATGGAGATCACTAGGATGTGATCTGTTTTAAAAATAAATGTGAAAAAATACGAATATTCGCAATATCGAATATTCACCGCGATATTCGATTTATTCGCGAATACTCGAATATGCAATACTGTATTCGTTACGAATATTCGCAATGCGAATATTCGTGAGCAACACTACCCAGGACATATATATGCGTACGTTTGGTGCAAAAGGGTTAACAGTGTGGTTGCTTACCTTCTCTTTCCGCAGTCCCCTGCTGATAATTTCTACTCTTTTTTTTCTATGAGTGTTCCTTTAGCAAGTTGGCTATTAAAGGGGCACCCGTGTGCATGTGCCCCCAAGTCTGACTGTGTTCATCAATAGACACAAACAGTGCTGGCAACCCGCACCCCCACTCCCTCCGTACATGAGTTTTGCTGACAGGTGCGGAAGCATTATGGCTTCCACTGCTCTCAGAGTCTCCTGTGAATCTAGGAAGAGAAAAGAGAGCATGGCTGCAACCAGGACAGCGCTGGATTGGTAAGAGTCAGGTGAATGTTTAGGGATGGAAGTGGAACAGTTAGTAGGGTCTTTTGATAACCTTAATGCAGAAAAAGCATTAAAGTAAAAATCATTTTGATTTTAGAACTACTTCAATGTCAGTTGACCAGCTGGTATATTAACATTCCTGAGCTGCCGCTGTACATTTGTGGAACCACTACACACACATCTTCAAGTTCAATTAATGATTATTGATAGAGTCAGAATTAAGAAGGCCATTTTCCATATGTATTTATATCCAACAGTATATTCTCTGTCTTTTAGGACCCACAAGCGACCTTGTCACTAAAGTAAACTTTAAATAAAAGGCATACTAAAGACTATTCAAGACTGCTCCATTAACCTCCATGTAGTATAATAAGGACTTAGCAGGAGATGAGGGGGGCCACAGAAACTCACACTCCCAGAGGGGTCACTTTCCCAGCAGGCCTCAGGAGACCATATCTCAGTAAGGAAGTGGCATTCAGCAGGGGTAGTGGCAGAAAAAGTAATTGTGTACTCTACTTTTCAAAGATATGCCTTTTGTGCACACTTTACTATAGTGACAGGGTAATTTGGAAAACGCTGATAGTTTTAGTCCATATTAACTGTATAGTACCTCTTTGTGCTTGTATGACTGTTGTTTGTGTGTTGCATCATAAAATCCATTCAAACGCAATTCTTGCATACAAAGGAAAAACAAAATGTATATGTGGAGCTTGGTGGGACCATGGCTTAACTGGTCCCACCAATTGCGTTGTCTTTTAAACACAATTCTTGCATACAAAGGAAAAACTAAATGTACCCAATAGTTACAGTATATGTGGAGCTTGGTGGGACCATGGCTTAACTGGTGTAAGCTGCTTTGTATGGAACAGGCAATTTTTAATGGAAATCTTCTTAATGGCACACAAACAGAAATAAAAAATTGTCAGCGGGACTTAACCATTCCCTCTTCTATCCAAAATTAAAACAAAAGAAGGGGGCTTACATACACTTTAATACAAATTTTCTCCTATTTTCTAACATAAAATCCCTGTTGGCCCAGCACTAATAGAATGTAATGCTTTTGTTAAAGCTCACTTTTTATTGTGCTTTTTGAAGCTTTCTACAAAAAATAGCAGACCCTTTACTTTATCTGTCAGAACTATCTGAAATGTGCTTTGGAAAATGATCAGAAAACTGAAAAGAGCATATCACTGCCGAGAAGTTCAGAAAAAGATTTGTAGCCCACTAACAGGATTAGTTCAGTGCAGCCACAAAATTGTGGGAACTAATTCACTGACATCTGATTATGGCTCATATTTATAAAGAAACAATATATAATGGAGCACTTCATGAAGAACAGAGGAAACCATTAACGTTTTATAAGAGAATGGCAACTTAGGTAATGAAATCCTCACTAAATATTTATGTGTATAAGTGTCTTTCACGTTAATGTTGTTTCCTGTTATATCTGGCATAATAGTGCATTACTAGGGATGCAGTTAGCTGACACAGCTTGGAAGAAGCTATCAAGAAAATATGTCTACACCTTTTCTGGTACACAAAATTTGCCATAGCGGTGCATTTTAATAATATTTTTGCGGTAAACCATAGAAATTCTATTAGCATACTGTCAAACTAGAAACATAATAGGCAGTATTCCGATGGAATTTGTCCTGTTTTGAGTGTCCCAATATAAAAAGCAATTACGGTTTTAAAATGAAATCATGAATACAGAGAACTGAGTATTAAAAGCAAAGTAACACTCTGTTTGACTTGATATTCAAATATTGGAAGCTTTCTGAGTTCTTCAAAAATGCAAACAAATCAGAGGCACTTAATATCAGGCTTTCCAGCACAGTATCAAGGATTAAAGGGGAAACTATATTAGTTTTGGGTTAATTATGTTTTAATGTTTTTGTAAATATTTGTAAGCTTTTAAAGTGAAGTTTTGTGTCTTTATATAAAATAATAATTTTACACAGTGTGAACCCTTGGCACTGATTCACGGAGTAGTATAGCTTAAAAAAAAATATAGAGCATGACAGAAGCCGTTTCCTTTCAGACTTCATCTGCATTTACTGTATTTATTGGCATATAACACTGTAAATAGAGGGTAAACTGTGCCTGCGTGTTATACGCAGGAGGCTGTGGAAAGTTGTTTTCCTGAAACGTCCCACTTAAAGTTAGGGTGCGTGTTATACGCCGATAAATACGGTAAATGTTTGTAGAGAAGCAAAATTATGTTTGCAGCAAAGCAGTTTAAGTGGTTGTAAACCCTTTAAAACAATTGCTACATTATAGCTATATTAAGGCTTACCTTCAGCTACCCATGATATCTCCTAAACCTTCACGGTTTAGGAGATATCCCCTGTCCCCTGCATGTGCTGATGTAATCGGCACATGTGCACATGTGCACGGCAATGACACCTATGTACCGTTGCTTCAGTCTGTGTGCCCTTACCGAGGGCTCCAGCGTGCATGCGAGGGAGTAATGTCATCGTGGCTCTGGCCAATCACAGTGCCAGAGCCATGATGGGCTACATGTCGGAGGGCTTCGATCTGAGGTAAGTAATACATAATAAAATAATATGCTATGCATATTTTTACTTCCTCTTTAAGGACAGCCAGGAAAATGTGAAAAGAAGACTTAAAGTGGAGCTACACCCTCTTTTTTAACTTTATTGCATCCCCTTTCATACGGCCCCCTTAAATCGAATTGGCATGTCATTTTTAGTCATTTTAAAAACTCACTGTGCTGTGCAGATGAGTTTATTTTCTCAGCCGCTGCCGCAGCCGTCAATCACAGCCAATATGCCTCCTGGGACATGACCCCTCTCTCCTTTCCTCTCCTCTCCTCTCCTCTCCTCTCCTCTCCTCTCTCTGTGTATTACGAGCTGCCTGGCTGGGTGTGTTTTCGGCGGGGACGCTGTAACACGGTCCCGCCCCCCTGGGCTGGCTCATGTGATAGTGGATAGACAGCCAATGTGATCTGTGTACAGCCAATCACACGAGCCGGTCTAAGGGGGCGGGAGCCGTATCCGCACAGCAGAAAACACCGAATGCCAGCAGTCAGACAGCAGTGATGCCGCCCTAACGTGTGCAGCAGGGGGGCTGCAAATAGAAGAAATCACCTTGCTATATTCCTCTATACAGGCGCTGATCACTTGCAAGAGGTAAAAGGTAGGAGAATCAAGCATTCAGCGCCTGTATAGAGGAATATAGAAAGCTCATTTCCTCTGTATGCACCCTGCTTTCCTCCCTCCCAACACACTCTCCAGCCCCCCCACAGTGTTCTCTCCCCCCCACCACACTCTCATAGGGCAGGAATCCCGCAAATCAGCGCCCCCCCACCCGCGGTTTTCGCTGCCCCCCCCCCACCCACGATTACCGCGATTCACGGTAAAATACAGTGGTCCCGCGAACCCCCCCCTTCAAAAACTCAGGCTTAACAACTTCGATCCGAACCCCCCCGCTCAACAACATTGATCCGAACCCCCCCCGCTCAACAACTCCTGTGCGCTGTGATCTGTGCGGTGTGATCAATGCGGTGTGATCGGTGCGCTGAGCGGCTGTGATCGGTGCGCGTGTGATCGGTGCGCTTTGATCGGTGCGGTGTGATCTGTGCGGTGTGATCTGTTGCGGTTTGATCTGTGCGTGTGATCTGTGCGGTGCGCTGTGATCGGTGTGAGCTGTGATCGGTGTGGTGTGATCTGTGCGTGTGGTCGGGTCACGCCGGTGTGATCAGCGGTGGTGTGATCGGTGCCTGCGGCACGCTGTGATCTGGGCGCTGTGATTCGTTGTCGTTCGCGTTGTGGCGTGTGTGCCTGTGCCTTGTCGTGGTGTGATCTGTGCGGTGTGGTGCGGTGTGATGTGCTAGCGCGCCTCCTTCAATGTGATGTTGTGATGGTGCGGTGTGATCGGTGTGCTGTTGATCGGGCGCGTGTGATCGGTGCGTTGTGATCAGTGCCTGTGTGTCTGGTGCGCTGTGATCGTGTGCGCTGTGATCGGTGCTGATCTCTGGTTCTCTTGTGTGGTCGGTGTGTGATCGGTGCGGCTGCGCTGTGATCGGTGCGCTGTGACTGTTGTGTGTGATCCGGTGTCGCTGTGATCGGTGCGCTGTGATTGGTGCTGTGATCTGTGGTGTTGATCGCGGCTGTGATTGTGCGCTGTGATGCGTGCGCTGTGATCGGCGCGCTGTGATCGGTGCGATGATTGGTGTGATCTGTGCGGTGTGATCTGTGCGGTGTGATCGGTGCTGCGATTGTGATTGATTGTGATCTGTGCGCTGTGATCTGTGATCGGTGGTGTGATCGGGACGTGTGCGCTGTGATCGGTGCGCTGTGATCGGTGTCTGTCGAGCGCGCCTGTGATCTGTGCGGCGCTGATGCTTGGTGTGATCGGTGCTCGTGGGCTGTGATCGGTGCGTTTGTGCTCTGATGCGCTGTGATCGGTGCGCTGTGATCTGTGCGGTGTGATCGGTGCGCTGTGATCGGGTTGCGATTGGTGCGCTGTGATCGGTGCGCTGTGATCGGTGCGCTGTGATCGTGGTGCGCTGTGATCGGTGCGCTGTGATCGGTGCGCTGTGCTGGTTGTGATCGGTGTGCTGTGATTGGTTGGGAGTGCGCTGTGATTGGTTTGTGATCTGTGCGCTGTGAACGGTGCGCTGTGATCTGTGCGCTGTGATCGGTGTGCGATCGGTGCGCTGTGATCGGTGCGCTGTGATCGGTGTGCGCTGTGCGGGTATTGGTGCTGTGATCGGTGCGCTGTGATGCGGTGTGCTGTGATGGTGTGAACGGTGCGCTGTGATTGGTGGTAAATACAGTGGTCCCGCGAACCCCCCCTTCAAAAACTCAGGCTCAACAACTTTGATCCGAACCCCCCCCCGCTCAACAACTCCTGTGCGCTGTGATCTGTGCGGTGTGATCAATGTGGTGTGATCAGGGCGGTGTGATCGGTGCGCTTTGATCGGTGCGGTGTGATCTGTGCGGTGTGATCTGTGCGGTGTGATCTGTGCGGTGTGATCGGTGCGGTGTGATCGGTGCGGTGTGATCGGTGCAGTGTGATCAGGGCGGTGTGATCAGGGCGGTGTGATCAGGGCGGTGTGATCAGGGCGGTGTGATCGGTGCTGTGTGATGTGATCGGTACGGTGTGATCGGTGTGCTTTGATCGGTGTGGTGTGATCGGTGCGGTGTGCTGTGATCGGTGTGCTGTGATCGGTGTGATCGGTGCGGTGTGATCGGTGCGGTGTGATCGGTGCGCTGTGATCGGTGTGATCTGTGCGCTGTGATTGGTGTGATCGGTGCGCTGTGATCGGTGCGCTGTGATCGTGTGATCGGTGCGCTGTGAACGGTGCGCTGTGATTGGTGTGATCTGTGCGGTGTGATCGGTGCGCTGTGATCGGCGCGCTGTGATTGGTGTGATCTGTGCGGTGTGATCTGTGCGGTGTGATCTGTGCGGTGTGATCTGTGCGCTGTGATGTGCGCTGTGATCTGTGTGCTGTGATCGGTGCGCTGTGATCGGTGCGCTGTGATCGGTGCGCTGTGATCGGTGTGATCTGTGCGCTGTGATCGGTGCGCTGTGATTGGTGTGATCGGTGTGCTGTGATCGGTGCGCTGTGATTGGTGTGATCGGTGCGCTGTGATCGGTGCGGTGTGATCTGTGCGCTGTGAACGGTGCGCTGTGATCTGTGCGGTGTGATCTGTGCGCTGTGATTCGGTGCGCTGTGATCGGTGATGTGTGATCGTGTGCGCTTGTGTCATCTGGGGCGCTGTGATCGGTGCGCTGTGATCTGTGCGGTGTGATCTGTGCGGTGTGATCTGTGCGGTGTGATCTGTGCGCTGTGACGGTGCGTCTGTGCGCTGTGATTGTTGCGCTGTGTTTGATCGGGCGCTGTGCGCTGGTGTGATCGTGTGCGCTGTGATCGCGAGTGCGCTGTGATCGGTGCGCTGTGATCGTGGCGCTGTGATCTGTGCGCTCTGTGTGTGATGTGTGCGTTCGTGCTGTGATCGGTGCGCTGTGTGATGCTGTGCGCTTGTGATCGGTGCGGTGTGATCTGTGCGGTGTGATCGGTGCGGTGTGATCTGTGCGATGTGATCGGTGCGGTGTGATGTGAGAACGAGGAGATTTGCTCTTGACAGTGTGTACGCAAAGACAGCTTGTCAAGTTTCTCGAGAAGCCTAACAAGGAACTCGACGAGGAAAACGATGTGTCTTTTACAACGAGTTCCTCGGTTGTGTGTACGAGGCCTCACATTGTATAAATAATAAAATAAATACATAAAACCATAAATAAATACAAATTCCCACACTTATGCAAACATCATAAAAATGACAAATGAATCTATCCGTGATATGTCAGATTAAATAAACACAATTCCCTTCCCTTCCTATTAATAACCCTGCTGCTCTATAAATGAAGAAACACACTTCACCCAATGTTAAGTAGGCCTGCCCACCACAAACAATGGTCACATAGGCTTTTCACATAAATGGGTTTGGGTCAGAAATCTTCTTCTCTCCTTATACTCCTCTAAAATTTTTAGTTTTGGATGAAGTGGAGAGGAATTAGAACACCTGTCAGTTTTTAATGCTGTCTCTGCCCCCTTTAAGAAGGTTCACCCTCTCTATTTGTCCTGTTTACCATTATCATTGGTAGTGAAAGTAAAAGAAAATCCCACATTTTGAGTTTTCCCCATAAAAGTATTAGAGGGGAAATCTTCCAATGGGGACACTATTTCTGGTGACCTGGGGGTCCCCAAGGAATTCCCTGAATTTGCAAGGATTTCCTTTCACTTCCTGTTTGGCAATTGGAAGAGAAATTACATGAAGAGAAATCTCTGCAATGAGACACAGATGTCAAAAAAAATAAATCTGACAGGGGTTATACCCATTCTTTACTGAATCCAAAATGAAAAAACAAAAGTTTTACCCATAGATCTACTTTAACACTGGGAGGAGTGTGTCATGTCTTCATCCATTGAGGAGCGTGATTACTAGTGCACAAGATTCTTACATTACATTTCCTGAACTGTTTTTCACTGCATTTATTTTTTTGCACTTTGATAATCTGTGTATATTTATACAATTTGACACCTTGCTTAGATTGATTTATAATTTTTATCATTTATGCACAGGTGTGGGATTTTGTATTTATTCATGATTTTATTTATTTATATGTATTCAATTTTACATTCTATCTCAAGGATGGACAGATTTACTATATTTTTTATTTTATACACAAGTGTGGTATCTTGCATTTATTGATTTTGACCACCTTAGACTGCCCAGTTAGTATATAAAAGGAAAACTGCAAACACTGGACACAAAAGCATAACTTGTGTGACGCTCCCTTGAAGATTAACAAATACAGAAGGTTTTCTTTTTCTGTGGAAAGAATTTGAACACTTTGATGTGACATACAGTACAGTGTGTGTTGGAAAAAGACATAGAAAGAAGTTCCCTGTAGCACTAAAGTTACTTACATAGACCAAATCAAAAACACTAAATTAAGTTAAAAAATTCACCACACGTTAGCTTGCTATGG